>CM061244.1:48689189-49314189 GCA_030848705.1 Heracleum sosnowskyi
AGCCATCAGGATATTTCTTGCTTATGCAGCACATAAGAAATTCAAGGTTTCCCAGATGGATGTTAAAAGTGCTTTCTTAAATGGAGAACTGGAGGAAGAAGTCTATGTTGAGCAACCTCCTGGTTTCATTGATCCTAAATATCCAGATCATGTCTACAGATTGGATAAGGCACTTTATGGACTAAAGCAAGCTCCAAGAGCATGGTATGAAACTTTAGCTCTATTCTTACTGGAAAGTGGATTCAAAAGAGGTGCTATTGATAAAACTCTATTTTATTTGAATCATGGTAAGGACTTGTTGTTAGTTCAGATTTATGTTGATGATATCATTTTTGGGTCAACAAACAATAAGCTTTGTGAAAAGTTTTCCAAGCTTATGCAGTCAAGATATCAAATGAGCATGATGGGAGAAATGAGTTACTTTCTTGGTCTTAAAGTTAAACAGACTGATGAAGGGATTTTTATCAATCAATCTAAATATACAAGGAATTTATTGACAAGGTTTAACATGCAAGATAGTTCTCCTGCTACAACTCCCATAGCTACAGCTACCAAACTTGATCCTGATCAAGGTGCTGAGGTAGATGTAACTCACTACAGAGGAATGATTGGCTATTTATTGTATCTCACTGCAAGTAGACCAGATATCATGTTTGCAACCTGTCTGTGTGCAAGATTTCAAGCAAAACCTAGAGAACCCCATCTGATTGCAGTCAAAAGAATTTTCAGATATCTCAAAGGCACTTCTTCTCTTGGCCTTTGGTATGCAAGGGAATCATATTTTGGGTTGTGTGGTTATTCAGATGCTGATTTTGCAGGATGCAAAATAGACAGGAAAAGTACTTCAGGAAGCTGTCAGTTTTTGGGTGGAAGACTAGTTTCATGGTTCAGTAAAAAGCAAAAATCCATTTCCACTTCAACTGCAGAAGCTGAGTACATTGCTGCAGGAAGTTGTTGTGCTCAGATAATGTGGATGAGAAATCAGTTGTTAGATTATGGCCTGTCATACTCAAAAATCCCTATTTATTGTGATAACCAGAGTGCTATTGCAATGACAGGAAATCCAGTTCAACATTCTCTTACTAAACACATCAGTATTCGATATCACTTCATAAGAGAACAAGTTCTGGAAGGAACAATTGAACTTCACTTTGTTCCTACTGATCAACAACTAGCTGATATATTCACCAAGCCACTACCTGAAGCTACTTTCAATAAATTGGTGAATGAACTTGGAATGATGAACTTTGAGAATTTCTGAGGAAAGCTATAGAGAGGAAATCCTGATAACTGTCAAATCCTGATGGTTATTCAGAAAGGTATGTTTTCTTTGATCAAATCCTGATAGGATGCAATCCTGACAGGATGTCAATTGGTCAAGTCATGATGCTCAGATATTGAAGCTGGTATGAAAACCAGAAGTTCTAAGACAATTTGTCAACAACACTCCTGGTAAACTCTGACAAATAAGATCATTACTTAGTCTTTGATTAAGTTATTAAGTCTTAATTTTCAATTGCAATTATATTTTTGTCAGCGATTACTATTCGTTATATTATGTATCAAATGCAGTGTTACTAACAAATTGTGCAGGAAAAGTAAGAAGGACAAGAACAATTGAGCAAATTGATAGTTTTCATTAAATCTTGAAGATTCATTACAAATGAAAATGGAAATTACATATTCTTTTCCTAGTCTACTTTTCTACTCAGGAACACGTGCCCTACAGATTAGCATGAATGCTCCTGAGCAGCTTCACAGTCCATCAGGAATGGACTGTCTCTTGTTCCATCCTTAAAGGACAAGAAGAGGAGCTGATGCACTTGAAGGCGGATCATCACCGTGACCACCGGGACTCTTCCGTGCCTCCAACTTGCATGACATACAAGCATCACGGATTCTCTTCTTTCTTTTCTCAAGATCTTGGTTGAGCTCCTCATCCTCTTCATAGATGAGGTTATCACGCGGATTCCAGTCCGGATTGGCTTGCAGGAAGTTGTGCCAAACCACATCAAACATTGCGTTAACAAATGCTTCCTGTTCCTGAGGGTCAGGAACTGGTTGTGGCTCAATGTCAGCAAGAGCCTCTTCCATCTCTTGCCATATGATATTGAGCTCAGCATCAGGTATGTTGTTTTGTTGTGGTTGGCAGCCATTGAAAAACAAAGAAGGTGAAAGGTTTTCGTAAGTTTTTCTCTGGAGAGGGTTTGTGTTTTAATAGATATATGATGTTATGTTTAACAGTTCTATTTTATAGAGAATGTGTGTTAAGGATGCAGGTCAGTTTCTCAATATCGAGGCGACTGTTCAGTTTCTCATAATTACTTTGCCTCGTTAATTGGTAAGAATGGTTACATGGGTATTATGCTATTTATTTAGTAATCATTTTTTTTTTAAAAAAACAGCATTTATCAGGATTGTCAAAATAAATTTTGTTTTCATAAATAAAATTTTATTTTACTTCATATTAAAATTTTTGCGTTTTTCAATCCTGATAAGGCAAATGGTTTCATAGGAAATGCTTTTATTCCTGATGAGGTTAGGTTTTTCTTACATAGGAAAATGCCTACTCGTTATGGTTTAATTTCTAATGCTATGGGGCAAGGCCAATCACACCTTGTTCCTAACCCAAGCATTCATCCTAAACAGTCTAAACAGTCAACTGCCACCTCTAATGTCTCTCAAAAGACTTTAGTTGTAAAAGCAAAGAAGTCAGCTAGAACTGATGTGTCAGGAAGGCAATCAGGTTCAAAGGATTTTTCCTCTACACCACTCACTAAAAAGAAGTCACAAGGGGGTGTACAAGGGGTCCTGGTGAAGAAAGCTGCAAAGGGAGGTGAGGCTGTTTCTGTTAAAAGAAAATTAGTTCTCAGGGATGAGACTGACTCAGAGGATGATTTACCTATATCCTCTGTGATGAATGTGAATAAGGAAGTTGCTGATACTGCTACTGCAGCCGTGGTTCCATTGTCTACACCACAGAAGAAAAGGAAGTTATCAAAAAGCAGGTATCATATTCCTTTAGAAAAGAAGCAGGATACTGATGTACAGGACACTTCTATTCTGCATGAGCAATCAGTTTCTACTGCTCAAGCAAATCTTGTTGTTAGTATTCCTGATGCTGCACCAAGTCAAGTGGTTAATATTTCAGACTCTCCAGCACAGGACTCTCCAACAAAAAGACATGTTGATATTTCATGGGAGAAGTATGGTGCTGCTGCTTCCAATCTTGGGATAAAACATCCAATGGAAAAGCTAAGGAAGGCAGAAGAGTTAGTCTATCAGAGACAGAAGAAACTGAAAGGATCAAGCCCACAAGAACCTGAACCTCAAAGTGGTTCAGCAGCTCTTTCTGATGATCCAGCCACACAAGAACCACTCAATCAAAGTTTGAGTGAAGGCTTAGCTCGTGGAATGGTCCCATAAGAACCATTTTCTCAAAGGGAGAATGGAGACATCGACATTCCAGCTACACAAGAACCATCTTCTCAAAGTGAAGATGCAGGCCAAGCTACAGTTTCTGAGAAATTTCCTGACAATGCTCAAGGGATTTCTGGTGCAGATGAAGTTCAAAGATTGGTCGAGGACACTGTCAATGAGGGAAGCACACAAGAACCTTTGACTCAAAGTGTTGAAGAAGCTTCTGAACCTCAACCTCCACAAGAACCATTGGTAGCAAATACTGATGCAAGCATATCAAATCCTGACGGTGTTCATCCTGACGCTAGTGGTGCTCCTGATGTTGAACCTATCCTGATACAGCCACTTCGTTCAAGACCAATGGATCATCCTATCACAGATTCACAGGATAAAATGAAAGGTATAGCTATTCCTGATCCTGATGATACTCATAGTACTGATGATGATGACTTTGATGATAGTGATGATGATGAGAATCGAAAAGAGAAGGAACAGCTTGCTACAACACTCAAAATTAGTCTTGGAACTAATTTTGGTTCATCAAGTACATATATGGCTGGCAAAGCTTCCACTGGGAAAGATCAGAGACAAGATTTTTCTATTCCTTCCTTTAATCCTGCTGAGGCACTTAGACAGAATGAATGGAACAATTCATGGCACATATCTACTGAATCTGTAAGTTATTCTTCTGCTTTGGAACATGCCTATGATGCAGTGAAATCTATAGAGAATCAAGACTTGAAGAATCATCTGAAGGCTACATCTTTGTTATCCAAAAGTCTAAAAAGTGAGATTGATTCTATCAAGAATTCAACTGAGTTGGTGAGGAATGATATTTCTCAAAATTTTACAAAGGTGCCTACTGCTTTTCAGCTAAGGGTAGTAGAATCCCAAGTGAAATCTGTTATTTCTGAACAAACCTCTATCAACAGAAGGATTGATTCTCTGGATACTAAGGTAACTGACATTCAAGCCTCTCTTTCCTTAATTTTGAATTTATTGTCAAATCCTGATGTCAAAAAGGGGGAGAAGGTTAGTCAGACAAAATGTACACCTGATCTAGTATTAAGAAATAATGATGATGATGATAATACTGGAGATGATGGTTGTGACAAAGTGATACAAGGAGAAACCTCCGATGCTGCTGTTATGAAGTCTACAATTCAAACTTCACAAAGTCAAACAACGCAGTCAACTCATGTTTCTGATTCCGGAGTTAAGACAGTAAGAACTTTGGTGCAATCTCAGATCCTGATGGAAGAACAAATCCTGACACCTGGTCATGGACATACTCTTGCTACAATTCCTAAAGGTGATGAAGATATTTTTATTGATAATCCTGAAGATGCATCAAATTTATTCCAGAAGTTTTCTACAAAAGATGGCAGAATTGTTACTCTATATCACACTGATAAAAGAGTTCAACAATTATTTGCAAGAAAAGCACTCTCTACAGCAAGTGAAGAATATCCTGATCTCTCACATGAAGAATTCTTAAGACAACAGAGAGAAATGATGGAAAGCTTTAATAACCCTGTTTCTGCTAGAGGTAGAGGAAGCAGAGGTAGGAGAGGAGCTAGAAGAAGTAGAAGAGGTTCTTCAACTCAAAAAATACCTAGACAAACAAGGTCTCGAGGGTTAAGAATTGAAGAAATTCCTGAACCTATTCAAACTCTAGTAGTTCCTAACAGATCTACTTTTGGTGATGATGGAAATATTGAAGAAGAACCTGAATTAAGAAGAAAATCAAGAAAATCAACTCTATGCAATACAAATCAAATTGAAGAATCTAATCCTGATGTTGTTCCTGATAATATTCAAGATCCTGATGATTCTGAAATTATACAAGAGATTGATTTGATAATTTTATCTACTGTGGTTGATTCTCACAACAAGGAAGTAGATGAAGAAGAAGAAGCCAGAAGAAGTGAAATTATAAAATCAACAAATAGAGATTTCAATCTCTATGTACAAAGGCTTAAACTCTCAAACAGAAGAAAGTGGAGGAACCCAAGTAGACAAGAATCTTCACTGGAAAGAAGCTATGCTTTTGAAAAGGAAAAGGATAAGAAGTGGAAACATATTAGTACACTGAGGTGTGATACACTTATCAATTTTCAGTCTGGAGGAATTATTACAAGCGCTTCAAGTGTTGTTGATTTATCTGAGATGGTTAGATCAAAAGCACTCTGGTTAAAGATATTTTCAAATCTGAAGCAATTGACAAGTAATTCAAGAGGAGGTATTGGACACAGGGATACTGAATATCTAAATATGTCATATATCGATCCTTACTCCTTAACTGAAATTGGAGGTACTTTAACTTCTGAAAACCTGAACAATTTAATAGCTGTTGATATAGTTATAGATTGTCATGATGGTTTTGACAAGAAAGAAAAGCTTCTGTACTTCATGAAAGATGGTAGTGTGAAGATTTTATCTATTCAAGATCTGCTGATGAAAACTACATAGGAACTGAAATATGTTCATTATCTTTTGAGATCAAAGAATCAAATGTGCAAGGAATGGAGTGACATGATTTTGTCAACAATAAGAAGAAGACTGGATGGAAACAGTAATTTCAATGGTAATTATACTCCCATGTACTTAAATCAAAGAGGTCATGATGTGGAAATGCAAAGGGGTACTGCTGTTAAAGAAGTAACTTTTGGCATGACTCAACTTACTCTCAATCCTGATGGGAAGGAAATTGCTTATCTTTTCCTTGAAGAGCATAGTCTTCATAGAAACTCCATATTGAATCTCAGAGCAGCTATCTACCAGATTAATGAGGAAGATGAAGAACTCAGAAATCTTAAGGAAAGACTGATTCAAATTCTTGAAGAAAAAGAAGAAAATTTGTTATCCAACTTCTTGAAGATGAATCTGTTCTATCAAAGAATTTAAACAGATAAGTTGTTGTTGCAGATACTGTACATTTTGTATATATGTTTTTGACATCATTGAATCTTAGGAATCTATACTTTATTTCACAAAGTATGAGATTGGGGGAGATTGTTAGATCAGAATTCAATGATCGTCAGGAGCTAGACTTAACTGATCAGGATTGCTGACATCATCAGGATTGCATGGTCATCAGGATCAAGATACATATCAGGATTGATCATCAGGACTAGAAGCTGATCAGGATTCCTACTTCGAGTTATATTTGGAGTCTAGTTAAACATGGAAGTTTATTATATCGGTTCCTGGTTTGTAGAATGTAGCTATCAATTATGGATAGGTTTCAATCTTTGTAATTGATTAGGACTTATCATTGATAGAGAAGCTGTGTAGTATATTAACACAGTTTTGGTTTCGATTTATGGACACACACGAGAGAACATAATTGATTATAAGCTCTCAAGAACATAGAATTTCTTGAGAGAGTTTTTGTAAGCTAGCAGCTCTCAAGAACATCAGAATTTCTTGAGAGAGTTTGTAACAGTTTTATATCAGATTTAATAAAGCTGTTATCTTTCTTTCATATTTGTAATATATACATTAAGAAGTCGATTATCTTAAACTATTGTATTCAACCCCCCTTTTACAATAGATTATTACTGGGCAACAAAGCAGCCATTTAAGTCCAAGTTTAATGCCAGTGGTGCTGGTGGATCAAGTGGTTCAAATAAATTCAACAAAGGGAAAGGAACTGTTGGTGCTGCAAAGGGAGGTTACAAAACTGGAAGTGTGGATAGGTCAAAGATAAGATGCTACAACTGTAATTAAATTGGGCACTTTGCTACAGAGTGCAAGAAGCCCAAGCAAGTCAAGAAGGACAAAGCATACTTAGAACTTGAAGCAAAGTATGAAGCTCTACTCAAGAAACAGCAGGGCAAAGCTTTTATTGCGGAGGGGAAATGCTGGGATGATTCAGATGAAGAAGAAGAACAGGAGCATGTAAACTATGCCTTGATGGCTTACTCCAATGATGGTGATTCTAACTCCTCAGATCAGGTACCTATTCTTACTTCTCTTGAAATGTCTCCCTCTCAATACAACCAAACTGTTAAAGATATGAGTACATAGATGTTTAACATTCACACTAGTATGTTAGTTGCTAATGAAGAAATTGATAGGCTAACTGCTAAGAATATTCAACTTACAGAAAAGAATGAGGAACTTGAGTTAATGGTTGTGAACCTTGATGGCTTGAAATAGGAGGTTGAGTATCTTAAGAATAAAATAGTTTTTGCTGAACAAATAGAAAAAGCCCTTAGGGAACGAATTGTTGAAAATGAGTTAAAGATAAGAAGTTATAGAAACTCTGATGATCTTGTTCAAGCCTATCACAAGGAACACACTGAAGACATTAAGGTTGGAATTGGTTTTGATTATGAGAATGACGAGGGAAGGAAGAAGGCTAAGGGCAAGGGAAAAGAACCTTTTGTAAAGAAAAATGCCCCAACTGTCTTGTCTGGTGTCAAAGAGCCCATCTTCAAAAAGAGTGTTGTTGAGTTTGATGAAGAATCAATGGTCATCAAACAACTGTTATTTGAAGAAGATGAGGCTGCTAAAGACACTTTTTCCTCTCCTAAATCTGACAATCAGAAAGAAACCAAAAACAATCTTATCAAGAGTCCTAAGGTCACTAAGGAAGTTGTTAAGAAAAAGAAACAAAACAGGAATGGAAAAGTAGGTGTCAACAAGGGTAACAACTATGCTTATGTGCCAAATGCTCCTAGGAAACAATGTCAAAAATGCTTATCTGTTAATCATTTGACTCATAAGTGTAACAAATCTGTTAACAATGAAGTTGATAACCTAAGTAACCATTCTGTTGGCATCAATGATATCCATGATTCTTTCTGTGGTAAATCTAACTGCATGACATGCTATGTGACTGTGATTGCTAATTGCTTATCTTTGACGCAAAAACTTGACTTTGCACAATCATGTGAATCACACACACATATGCACACTCACAGGACATGATCCCCAATCAAAGTTGAAAGGGTAAAGACTTCATGTGAGCCTAAGAGTGTCAACTCTAAAGCTTCCAAAACAGTGAAGTCTCCTACTGTGAAGAATGCTGATTATGATAGAAAAATCAATTACAAAAATGTTTCTAAATCAACTAGACCCTACCAAGTGTGGGTACCCAAAACAACTTAGTCATTTTGTGAATGCAGGGCAACAGGAATAAAAGAGTCATATGGATCTTGGACAGTGGATGCTCAAGTCACATGACTGGTGATATAGCCCCGCTATCACATTTGGACAGTGTCGTTCCTTCCTTGCCCTTGTCTATTGTGGTTCTGAAACATTCACAGATCTTCAATTTGAATGTTGAGCTTGCTGCTTCTGTTCTCTCCTCTTCTTTCAAATCTTGGTTGGAGATGACCACATCTCTTGTTTCTGTCTCCCCTTCTTTACTGATAATCTTTGCATCCTGCATAGCCTCAAGATTTGAGCATTCAAGAGTACTTAACAGGCTGCTAAGATTTAGATCTTTGGATTCAGGGGTATTTTTGATAGATACAGAGATATGCTTCCATTTTCTGGGTAGTGAGTTTGCAAACACCAACTTTGAGTCCTTGTTTGAAAACTCATTCCCAGCTTCTTCATTGTCACCTCTCTCCATGGTTGTAGTTGCTTTTGATCTTTAAACTTCTTGTATGTTAGAAGCTTGCTCTGATACCAATTGTTACTCCTAGAACAATGCAACCTAGATTGTAGAAGGGGGGTTGAATACAATCCAGTTAATTTTACAATACTTTTTCAAACTTTTTACAGTATGAATATATGTGTTGGTA
Source organism: Heracleum sosnowskyi (assembly GCA_030848705.1). NCBI lineage: Eukaryota > Viridiplantae > Streptophyta > Magnoliopsida > Apiales > Apiaceae > Heracleum > Heracleum sosnowskyi. The sequence continues at coordinate 48,698,369 of CM061244.1, forward strand.
AAATTAACTCAGAATTGAGACAAGCCGTGAACATAAATGAATTCTTCGAGTTAAAAAGAAATGCAGGAGACAAGCAAACTTTTTAAACTTTTCAGGTGGGTTTCTCGGAAAAAGCCCACCTGAGGTGTATATTGAAGAATTCTCTTGTTTTGTTTTTCAACAAACTCCAGCTGCTTACACAGATGATGGAAGAGAGCCTAAGTGTTTTTAAATTCAGCTTTGTGCTCTCTCCACATACATTTCCATGCTACTCCACACAGTCTTATATACATCGACTGTGTGTTACAAACAAAACCTACAACATAATAAAATATTACATTTTGGTTCTGCTTGATCACATGCTCATCTCAGAAACTATCCTATTCGGTAAATGCCTTGGCTGGCATCACAGATAAACTTGTATGCTCCCAAATGGTGCTTTCTGATTGAGTGTGTTGCTCTCTTCAAAAATTACTAAGTCCATGCAATTGACCTAGCTTCCAAGCCCATGTGACATCTGCATGAAAGAGACCTCTCATTGGTTATCCGACTGTCAAGTCACTATCAGCTGAGATAAGTGAACATGTAGTATGCAAATGGGTCTTCATGCTTGTTAAGCCTTTCCTTTGTGCCCAGTTAGAAGTTAAACTTCTAGGTAGCTACCTTAACTCTTATTTATCCATCGAGACATAAAAGACAATAGATGACTTCATATTTCACTTATAGGAATTTGAGCCTTCGAATATTTACAATTTTGACTCCCTATTCCATACATCTATTGCGTCGTCATCCAACATATTTTAGTCACGAGTGTGTAATGATGATCTCTGAGACTGTCCTCCATTCAACCTGCTAAATAAAGGAAACCTACAAAAGATTCTGTTACATAGATCTTGATTTCATGTTGAATGGGATGAACCTCAGTAGGCGTATTAATTCCATATCCGTAGACTACCATTCTATCCGTAGAAAGGTAATCTCAGAATATCCGTAGAAGTAAAATTCCGTAACTGTATCCATAGATGAGACATGACATTTTTGACTGCATCCATAGATAGACCATGACCTCCTTAACTGCATCCATAGATAAAACATGACATCCTCAGTCGTATCTGTAGATCGACTTCGTTCAGCTTTTGTCCTTAGAAGTGATGTCTTTAGCTTTTATCCGTAGATGAGATAAGATGTTCCTAGCTTCTATCCGTTGATGAGATAAGATGTCCTTAGCTTCTATCTGTTGATGGCATATGATGTTTTCAGCTTGTATCCGTAGATGAAATAAGATTCCATAGCATGATCCGTAGAAAGGATACTCTTAGCTTCATCTTTAGATAAAACACCTTGTCATCTTTATTGATTCACCATTACTGAGTTGATTAGGCAGACTTACCACTGAAACACTTGGTGCTTGATTAGACGTCCATTGGCTTGATTCTGAATTGCTTCCTAACTTGATGACATAATATCCTCCAATCATTTGATGTGGCTTTTAGACCTTGGATAAATAAAATGCCTTCTAGTTAGCTTCCCGATTTATCAGCTTCTGTGAACTACCTTTCTGACAATCAGCTTCAGTGTCAAGATCAAATTCTTGTCTTGAGCATTTTGTTATCATCATTCCAAATGGGTCAACCCTAACAATAATGGAACTGAATTCAGAAATGCCACATTGTATGAGTTCTGCAAAGATAAGGGCATTTCTCAACAATTCTCAGCTCACAGAACTCCTCAGCAAATTGGAGTTGAAGAAAGAAAGAATAGAACTCTCATTGAAGCTGCAAGAACAATGTTGTTGGATGCACAACTACCTACTAGCTTTTGGGCTGATGCTGTTAACACGGCATGCTATGTGCAAAATAGAACATTAATCAATAAGAGGTATGGAAAAACTTCTTACTCTTTGATGACTGGAAAAAGAGCATTTGTAAAGCATAATGTAACATAAGATGTAACATAGATAACTACAACTCAACAAAGGACAAGACAGACAATAATATTAACTGAAGCACAGGAATCCAGAAGTAAAGAAGAAAAGGTAAACTCAAAAAATCAAAATATGGTATGTATTCTTGAAGTCCGTAAACAGGTCATAGAAAGAAGTTCATTAATATGTTCAAGCCTCTGTGACAAATAAAGAAACAAGACTCTCCTAAACCGTAAATCGAAACGATACGATTCTTTCGCTAAAACAAACAACAAAACAGAACCTACATGATCATGGTCAGAAAGCCTTATAGTTATGCCTAGAAGGTAACCGTGGTCTCTGTCCAAACTTCCTAAGTGAAATCCGACATGGTAACGACGCTTAATCGTGATTCCAGTGTTTAAAACACCCCAATCAATTCACCAATCAATACCCAAGCAATCATAACTCAAGGTTCTCATCAAAACCAACTTATTTCTGTCTAAACATGTTCATATCATTATTCACTAGCTCAACCATCAACCAATCCACTAATCATCATACTTAACAAGCATATCACTTCTACATCACACTATCGCTAATCATTATCAATATAATCACTAATATCAAAGTATAACCAAAGGTGGGAGATGTTTATACCTTCCTTGGTGCTTGGTAAAGACTATCAATAGCTTTTATACCCTTGCTTGATCCTTATACAACCTTAATAAGCTTTAATCTTCAAGAACACAAGTTAGCATTTTCGAATTCACTATTCATGCCTCAACTTTGATCCAATATTTGACCATGCTACACTTCTTGGATGGCCATGAAATTTTGAAAGTATCTTGGGTATACATTGAGGGAGATATGGTCCAAATTTGGCGATTTGAGGATAAGTATATTTTGAGTTATGAATTTTTCTTTGCTCCTTGCTCATGCTGGGCAGAATTTGGAAGAAAATGGGGGAGATGAATACTTGATTTCTTTTCTTTTGTCAAAATAATGCTAAATGGATGCATCTCTTTTGTGTGGTATTTGATGAGTTTTGTCACCCAAGGACACATGTCAAGCTATTGTGGTTTGTGTGGTGAAAGTGGTGACAAGGTGGTGATGTGTTCGAATCTTGTGGTGGAAAGGTTGTGTGGCTCATAACAAGCCAACAATGCTCTCACGTGGCTTATTAACCACCACCTCTTCCGTGCACTCGTTTTTATTCTACTTTCTCGAGTCCTTGATCTCATTTTCAAATTCCGATTGCAAACTTAGTCATCATTTAACTCCACAAAGCTTTCTCTGAAATTTCAAATCGTTCGGAGTCCGGAAATTTTTACTATCCATTTGGGATCGTTTTTGATCGCTTAAATCATTTTAATTCCAGAATTACTTATTCTCAAATTTCAACGAGTCCCACATACGATCTTATATGATACTTCTCCTTTGGTTAGGATTTAATCCATAATTCGTCATGTTTTTGCTTCGTTGCTAATCTTGTTATAAGTTCGAGCGATTCCGAAAATGTTTCGTTGCACTAATGCTAGGGGATATCCTCTTGATCTTTTATTGCCTTGGCTTAATATTTGGTCATGGGTCCTCTCGCTTTCTTAATTCTCATAACGATAAATTAACAAATCCTCGACTGCCCGATGAATAGTGAACAAAATTTAAAGTTGGAATCTCCTGATTCTGATCGTGTTTGCATTCACTTATTCTCCTTATATATCAATAATATAACTTCGAAACATTCATTCCATGTCTCGCATATATAGTGGTCTGAAAATTTTCTTAGTCAGCAAAATTCACTATTCATCAAAATTTACTATTCATCAAAATTTTTAACTAAGTCCAAAATTTGGGGTTATTACAATATGCCAACAACTCAGGGGGAGGAATTGAAGGGTCAACTAGTCATTCACAACACCATAATGAAGAACAAGGCGAATCATCAAGATCAAATCTTCCATGACAAACAATTTGGAATAAAGCTCATCCTTTTGAGCTGATCATTGGTGATCCAGGTGTTGGAGTTAGAACTAGAAGTGCTACTCAAAATGAATGTCTTTATTCAGGGTTTTTTTTCTGAAATGGAACCAAAGAAAATTGAGGAAGCACTGACTGATCCTGATTGGGTGATTGCTATGCAAGATGAACTCAATCAAATTGAACAACATCAAGTCTGGAAGCTGGTACCTAGACCAAAGAACAAGAAAGTAGTTGGTACTCAGTGGGTATTCAGAAATAAATTAGATGAAGATGGCATAATCACAAGAAACCAAGCACATTGACATCAGGTATCATTTTATCCGAGAGCATGTCATGAATGGTACTGTGGAGTTACTCTTTGTACCCACAGAGGAACAAACAGAAGATATTTTCACTAAATCTCTTGATAAATCCATGTTTACCAGGTTGGTTGGTAAATTGGGTATGTTAAATAGTTTTAGTGATTAACTCTGTTTATTTTTTATGTTTGTTCTTAATTAAATTTACAAGTGTTCATTTGTTGTATATATTTTTAAATCACTTGTAAATTTATTTTATCATCTCATTTTCTCTTTTGCATGTTGATTGTCTATTATTTCCATGTCTTATCTAATTGTTAAGCTTCTTAGGTTGAGTAAGTTAAGATGAATTATTTTCTCTAAAAATATTTTTCTCAAATTTTACAAGTTAAAATTGTAGAGAAATCTATTTTTATTTAAAAAATTTTATTTTAAAATATTCAAATATTCTTGTTTAGTTCATGTAAATAGTTTCATGTAAATAGTTTCATGTAATTAGTCTCATGTAAATAGTTTCATGTAAATAGTCTCATGTAAATATTTTCTGCATTTTATTTTAATTCATTTTCTTTCTTTAGTTTTCTACTAATAGTTTTTATATGTATATATTATTTTAATTTGTATATATTATTTTATTTTTATTACTTATGATCTTTTATTTTCTATTTGTCTTAGTTGTTTTTGTAAAATATATTGTATATATTATTTCTGTTCTAGCTCTTGCTTAGCTGGAACTTCAGTACCAAATCCAATTCAGGTATTATTTTCTATCTCTCAATCCACTTCTTTTACTGTTGCTGAACCCAAGTGGTTGTTAGGGCTGACCAAGGGATTGTAGATCCACAATCTCTATCCCAGGTCTTAGAGCCAAACAATGAGTCTACAACTTAATTACTTGACCTCTCAGCCTGAACAGAAATCAAATGTTAAATAAAGAAGTATTTTGATTGAAACAGTGAGTGATCCCACAGCTCTGCCTCCTCTAAAGAAATTCAACATATACTGAGGCATCTGTCAGCCCATCTGTATCCTCTCAATAGGATATGGACTTTGAAATGGCCAATGAACTGTTTCTAGAGACATTCTCTCAACATGATGAATCTATTGAATTTCGCCATAGGGCCATGGCACTTTGTACTGAGTCAAGCACACTCTCATTAATCACAATGGGAGAAGACAATACCATTAGATGAAACTCAGGACACAGTGAAAGCAGAACACCTGCAACTGGTTACAGTGCCTACCATTGTTACGGTAGAAGTGCCTTCACAGGCATCAGAGGGAAAATCTGATTCTTGCCACATTTAATAGAATCATTTTCTCCCCTCCCAGAGGGAACATCTCTGGCTCCCTAAGGGATTTTCCACTTGCAGATTTATCTGGAGAAAGTGGAAGGCAACTTGGTCAGTCTATCACTGAAGCAATTCAGATTTCAATTCCAAATGAATTGATAGACATGATTGAGGATCGGGATTTGCGAACTCCCATTGCACCACCACTGACCTCTCTTGAAGAGGCTAAGGTGTTTTTCAATGCAGGTACTGATCAAAAAGGAGCAAACAGATAGCTAATGTTGAGTGATGCGAGTCAAACACTGAGTGAAACACATGCACGTTAGATGAGTGATACACTTACAAGAGAAATTCAAGTGAGTGCACACATAGACACATACACTGCAATGTCGTTAGCTCACATAGCTGATCTACAGGAACATCTATTCAATACCCAGGCTGATAAAGAACTTTTGCAAGCACAAGTGGTTGAACGGTCTTCTTCTTCCACCTCTGTCAACAATCAGCTGGGACTGCTCAAGGAAATCTTGAAGACAAATTTACTTCCCAAGATCAACTCCATCAACAATCTCAACTCCTACTGGCTTCAGAGACTCAAAAGGTTATATCTGTAGAGAATTCCTCAACTAAGGGGGAGAAGTTTGGAGAAGCTAGGAAGAGGGAGCTGAAAAAGATATAAAAGGAAAAGGAGGAGTTTCAGGGTAGTAAAGGAATAGGTAAATCAAGACAGGTTCAATGTTATCATATGTTCAGTCTAGAGGAACATCTGTCTTGTATTTATCTTTACTGTTGAAGAAATCTGGAAATGTCATATTTGATCTAGAATTTTCTAGTATTTACTTAGACTTAAGAGTCCTATCTTTTTCTTGGTTTTAGTTGAGTGATCCTCTATGTATTTGGTTGTTATTCTCTAACAAACAAATAGGGGGAGATTGAAAGGCATATGCACTAGCCTATTTGTAAACATCGAGGATTCTACTTAACTTAAACAAGAACGTAATAAGTAAACATTAGATTAGATGTCACAGGAATCTCAGAGGGTTTTATCAGTCAAGAGAATAAAGTTTAAAGTCATCTACCGACTTGGAGTAACTCTATACTAGAAGAAGTTCATTTATTTGATCAAGTCTCAGTGAAGTATTCAAGAAAGTGGATCTATTTAAAGTGACAGAGATTTCAGAAGTGTGACAGGAAGCATACAGATTACAGAGTTTGTCAAAGGGATAAGAAGATGGATCACAACTTAAAGTCAAAATATGAAGAACCGTCATTGAAGTTTGTCGCTCATGAACCAGACAGTACATCGAGTGTCAACATTAGTCAGTGGAATTTTGTCATCAGTTTCAGTGGTTCTCAAATTTAGTATTAAATCTCTTTTAATTTATTCTATAAGTTAATTAATTTAATCTATAAATTAATTGCATCAGAATCAATTTATTCCTTAAATTAATTAAACTAGAAGTTAATTAATTTAAACTATAAATTAATTCCATCAGAATTAATTTATTCCTTAAATTAATTAAACTAGAAATTAATTAATTTAATCTATAAATTAATTCACTTAGAATTAATTAATTTATTAAATTAATTAATTCAATAAATTAAATTAGAATTAATTCTAAGCTAGTAGTACTATCAAAATACACTTGTAATACTATCCTTAGTTAGTACTACCAATTTATTTAGTAGTACTATGAACTCATTTTAAGAAATGGGCGTACATTTTTGATTTAACAAAAGTGGGTTAACTTTTGTTATAAAAAGGAAGTGGCGTACATCTTTTAAAAGTGAGACACAAAAGACTTTAATTAATTCTCTTTTAATTAATTTACTTTTATTGGTTAATTTATTTATTAAATTAATTCTATAAGAATTAATTTATTATGTAAATTAATTAGTAAGGTAATTAATTTAGAGTTAATTAAAAGCTGTTAATACTAGTAGTACTATCTAAATATACTAGTAGTACTATCCTTGGTTAGTACTTTAAATAGTACTACCGAGAGTACTATTGGTATTAGATAGTTTATTAGCGTACATTTTGTAAGAAAAGATGTGGAGTTGACTTTGGTTAACAAAAGGAAAAAAGCGTACATATTTGATTAGAAAGTGTATTAATTCTTATTTAATTTATTAAATAATTTAATTAATTTAAACTATAAATTAATTCAATTAGAATTAATTTATTCCTTAAATTAATTAATCTATAAGTTAATTAATTTAATCGATAAATTAATTCAATCAGAATTAATTTATTCCTTAAATTAATTAAAACAATAAATTAAAATAGAATTAATATAATCCTATAAGTACTATTAATTTGCTCTTGTAGTACTATTCTAGGTAGTACTACCGATAGTACTACCAATTGATTAGTTAAGTACTACCGATAGTACTACCAATTGATTAGTTAAGTACTACCGATAGTACTTCTATTTCAAGATATAAATACGGCGTACATTTTCCAAGTGGTGTGGCAGTTGACTTATATACACGTGAGTGGATCAAAACAAAACAGAAGAGTCGTACACAACAAAACACAAGACAGAAACAAAGTGATATCCTCTGTTTTCTTCAACCAACCCAACTGTCGGAGCTTGAAATACTTACAGTGAACTTAATTCTAGTAATTATTGTTATATTCAAGCCACTAGAATTACTTTACTTGTACCACTTTGACAATCTAGCGGATCATAATCCCTAGAATTTATATCGAACTACTTTTTAGTATTCGATCCTTTTTATTACAAAAATAGATAAATTCATGTCGAATTTATTCTAGATTTGTTTTATCAAGAACCTTGTAATATGTACTCAAAATTGTAACACCCTTCAAGTTTAATATATTTTATATTTAACTTGAATTTTGTTTCATTTTATTCTGCACTTATTTGTTCTTGAATTGTTAAATCACGAACCGAACAAATTCGATAAAACGGTACAGTTTGTATTCAACCTCCCCTTCTACAAACATATCGGGACCTAACACATTTCTTTCATAGTTATAAACATAAGAGGTGTCTCATCCAAAATTTTGGTCAAGTACCGCCAAATCGATAAGAATTGTTGGATCTAAGATTAAAAAGTGTATTTGATTGTCAATATAATTATATTCAAATACTAAAAAGATCATGTATTTTAATAATATAAACTAAATATGAGTAGGTTTTCTAAGTTGAATCTTAAAGTAAAAATTCGTTACTTTCTTTTGTTTAGTTTTAGAGTAGTTTAAGTTTTAAGAATTCGTAGAATTATATTCAAATGCTAAAAATTGTATTTTAAAAATATAAACCAAATATGAGTCGATTTCTTATCTATTATATATCTTATACTGCAACAAGGACTTTGTGAAACATTTTATTCAACAACTTGAAATTACATAACTGGCCCTCCAAAGTCAAATGTTATAAAAATGTAAGAAAATTTTCATCTTGATGGGAATCGAACCTAAGACACTTCAATACTAATTACTAAGAATTTCAAGTCACCAATTTAACCATGGAGCTACTTGGGCTTTTTTGTTGTGGTATAAAACCCATTAGTATGGTAATGTCTTTCACAAATATTATTTTACGCTTTAGTTTTTATTCAAGATTCTTTCATGATAATTTCATTTGTCTGATTATTAATAAAAGTGGTTATTGGTATAAAGTATATCCAATAGACATGTATCTCTTTAATTAAATTTAATTATGTTTCTTCCTTTGTATTCACAATTTTAAGACAAAGTACAAATGCATTTTTAGTCACATAATATCACTTTTTAGTCCGAGCATCCAATAATACAAAATAGTAATCATTTTGTCTCAACTATGTTCATACATATAAGATAATATAAGTAATAATATAAGCACCTCTATAGTTGTTACCCTGAATAGAGATGAACGTAATCCGGATTCAGGTCGGATTTTTCGATATCCGATAGGGCCGAGCTTTTTTAAACCGAGACAAATTTTCTCTAAAATATTTATACATGTAGGTAGGGTCGGGTCAGGAGGGGCCAAATCGGATTTTTATAAATTATTTTAGATATTGATAACTTTAACTTTAAGTTTTTTTTATTTTTTCGGATTTAATTAAAAAATTTAAGCTTTTATCCCAGATTTAATTGAAAATTCTAACTTTTTGGATTGGACTTTTATCCTGATCAAGACTACGTCCAAATCGAGATTAAATTTGGGTTTATTCGGCTCGAAACGGATCGGGGTTTTATGAAAAATATGCGATCCGTTTAAGCCTGCGGGCTGGATCCAATTGAGGTGGACTTTTTTTTAATCAGATTTTTTCCGATTTTTTTAACCAGTTCGAACAGTTTTTTTCGAATACGAATTTGTGTGCATCTCAATCCCGCCAGCTCATGCATTAAGGACAAGTATACTACTCCGGCCGCTTATAGAGAATTATGGAGACCGGAGAGTATTGATACTTTCGAAATGGAGCCTTTATTTGACACCTTTAACTAATTCCTATCTGATTATTAATTAGCTTATAAAACTAATCATCAAATACATTCAACTAAGAACAAAATCTTCTTCGGACTAATACCAAACCGATCTTCCTTGCAAATCTTCTCAATCATGTCACATAGTGTCACCAACAAGTTCAAACTGGTGGCAGGATCACCACAACAAACTGAAGAATACTTATCATCGCAAAATTAAACTGACGTGAACTAGAAAATATCGTCACAAAATAACATCAAGTTCTGTCAGTTAGAGCGATCCCGTGCCTTGCACGGGTACAAGTGCATCAGTAGTAGGAAACCATGGACGGTACACAAAGATAATCTAGATTTTTTACTACTCTAGGCTCAAGGTTCTGGTACCTTTTAAAGCTTATTAATAAATTTGTTCTTTTTGTTCTCTTTCTTTAGTTTCAACTCCTTTTGTCACACCATCGAATCTTACATAGAATTGTATGATATTTTTCAAGTTCTAAAATAATTATGATGCATTTGCTTAAAACAATGTATCTATTCAATATTTTAGTTATGGCAATTAGTTGATTGATGTCAGTAATAGAAAATGAACTTTTGATAAGAGCCCAGAAACTACTTCTTCCGTACGGGGAAAAGAAGCCAAAGAAATGAGCTTAGGAGCTCATCCATTGCAACGGATAACAATATGCAAACATAACAGAGAAATCATAAAAGTGCGCTCACAATACAACATGTATTTGCATTTTTAGTGTGCATCCAAATCTCAAGCAACTAAACATAACTAGGACATGCATGTGCCTCGCACGGGCTATAAAGCTAGTTTGAATAAAATTCTCAATGTAAAAATCCGTAACTTTCTTTTTCACTTCTATTTAAGAGTACTTTCACTAAATTAAAATTTATTTTGTAAATTTCGCATTGGCTATAAAATTATTCAAATGTGAATTTGTTTAGAACTAATGAGAGAACGCAAAGAGTAAATCAGCGCTTAAAATCTAATAAATATCTATATTTCAACTACTTTAGCTCCAATTTAATTAATTTCTTAATAATAAATAATGTTACATTTAATAGGTAAAAATCTTCTTTAAAAGTTCAAAATTCTATGAACAATATATTAAAAACAAATATTTATATTATTAGAATAAAAATATTAACAAATAGGTAAAGGTTAAAAATTTATCAACATGAATCAATATAATTTTTAAATATTTTTAAAAAAAATTATAGATTGTAGGTGTTATAAACTATTATATCCTTATATATAATAAGCGTCAGATAGATTTTATCCAAAAATTTGGTAGTCTGGTAAAAACAATTTCAACAATTGTATCCAAATTTATAAAATAGACGATTAAAGTAATATCATATAAAAAATAATTATTATGTAAAAATGATATAAGCTCAAAGAGGCGGTATTAGAATTGAATTTTTCAAAAATCTAGACTAAAATGTAATCATAACTTAATAAGGAGACAAATTTAACTAATACGTAATTATATTTAATTTATTTTTTATACCAAAATAATAGCAATTGTTAAATCTTAAAATAGAAATATGAGAACTGTTAGATCTAATATTAATAAGTGTATTTGCAGTTGTAGAAAATAGGTATTTTGATAATTTAAACAAATTATAAATATATTTCCTAAATCGAATAGAATTCTTTACGTAAAATTCATCACTTTCTTCTCTATTTAGTTTCATGATAGTTTTAATTGAAAAAACAATTCTTAAACCATTAGTGAATTAAGGATATTTTGCGAGTTTCACGTGTGGGTTGCAAAATCGTACTAATCTAATTTTTAGAACTTAAGATATAGAACAAATTGTAAATTAGGCCTGTAAAACGTAATAAACATTCATTTTTAACTGCAATTTGATCATGTAAATTAATAACATTTTAAAAATAAATAAAATTATAAAATTTTAAATGGAAACGTGCGGTGATAAGCTAGTTACAAATAATTATAGCTTGTATATTTACTTATTATAATTTAAAATAGATATTTTAAAAGGCTTTATGACCTTTTTGCCCCTCAAGTTTGGACTGTTGGACCCATAAACCCTTCAAGTATTAAAGCGTATCTTTTCGCCCCTCGGGTATCAGAAATGTACCATTTTGCCATTCAACCGGGATAGAAAGCGTATCTGCTTATAACGTTACAAAACGGCAGGGACATTATCGGAAAGCTAGTTTGTTTTTTCCCTCCACTTATACTTAGTCATCCCCCCCCCCCCAGTTCCTCTCCCTCCATTAACTCCTCTACTCCCTCTTATATATATACCCTTTTGCCATTCATATACAATTGTTAGATTTGAAGGGGAAAAATGGACCCTCATTGTTGGTGTGGAAGGGCAGCTGTCTTGAGAACTTCATGGACCGATGCTAATCCGGGGAGAAGATTTTGGGGATGTTGTCGTTACATGGTAAAATCTGTATACAATTTCTAGGATTGTTTCTTTTTTATTGGTTCTTATTCTTGTTATATGTAGGAACAAAGGAGCAGTGCTTGTAATTATCGTTTGTGGTTCGACCCCCCTATGTGTCCAAGATCTAGAGCTATTATTCCAGGACTGTTGAGGAAATTAGAGAAGCTTGAAGAAGAAGGGGAGAACCTTAAGGTTGTTGTTGCTGAAATGAAATGAAAAAGAGGATGGTCCCTATTTGTTTGTGTTGTTATAGTCTTCATATTATTAAGCTTTGTAATGACAAACTATGATGGGGAGGTCGTAGTGAAGAGACAGAATGAACTAGCTTAAGTGTAGCCTTGTTCTAGATGAACTATGTACAGGAAATGGTCTTATGTAATGCCATGATTTTATGAATGAAATGTCGTGTTTAAGGCAATACATCCCAATCAGTACATTACATTAAGTCATAAACGAAGCCATAATTCAGTACATTACATAAACTTAAGGATTACACATTCATAACAAAAGCTGCAGACCCAAAAGCTGAAATTAAACAAAAGATGGACCTTAATAAAGGCTGGGGTTCTTCAAGGTTCCTTCTCCTTTCCTTTTGATGAGTGTTTTCCCTTGCTCTCATTCTTCAGATTCTTTGCAGTTGCATCTATTGCCTGTCTGAGAGCAGGACTGGTGATGACATTTTTCCCATGAGATAAGAAAGGTGTATACTTGAGCTTTGTCTTCCCAACTATAGTCTTGAATTGCTTCACTGGTGGTGCCATTTGTTTGCCTAACTTCATGGGTCCTGTGTATGTGTTGTGTTGTTCTTTGTTCCAAGAAACATTCCCCTCCACCATGACTGTGTCACCTTCTTCATCAAGACATGTTGGTCCTTGACTATTGCAAAAGGGGGGGGGGGGTTGAATGCAATAGTGATAAAACTCAATCTACGTTTCAACAACAAAAACTAAGATTAAAGTTTATCACTTAATCGATTGCAAACAAAAGTAGACACACAAACAATTCTCACAAAATAAATGTTTTATTTATTTTGCAATGGGTTGCTACAACCTCAAGAAAATGTATGTTTTCTTGAGCTTCGGTTTCTCGAGTGATTGATCTCACGTTGTTACAAAGAATGGAATGATAGATAGTTTTTGTAAAAACTAAACCTATCACTATCAACACGGGTCTAGTGAAGCTGCTGTCATTTTCAAATGGCAGCTTCTTACAATTTATCTACCCGTGAATCTTTCCTAAATTGCTATACAAACAACTTATCAATACATTACAAAGCAATCTAGAAACTTTCCATATCAAGCTAACACAATTCAGTAGATGTAGATATGTCATACACTGGAATTGGTGAGCTTTGTCATGTGATCTCTTCGAGCTTCGGTCGTAGTCTTGCAGACCTGTTGCAGTGTTGGGATACTGCAACACGCATGTTTCTTGAACATCTAAACTGTCACATGTTTGACTAGGTTGATCCCCAATACAAATGATATCCCTTCATGACAGTATCCTGATGGCTAAGCTTGCTGTCACAGGAGTGTGCTTTTGGTGACAGTAAGAAATCCCCGCAGAAGGTGCTGTCAGGATTTCCAAGCTTGCTGTCAGGTTAAGATAAAGTTGCTGTCAGAGGGCTTCCGCCAATGTTACTGTCAGAGTGAATTTACTGTCGTGACTTGCAACATGCTGTCTTCAAGTAACCCTACTGTCAATGCTGTGACAGTAGTATTTATTCTTGTTGTCCATCTTGAGCACTTCTTGAGGCTTGAACAAACTAATGAACTTCTACCAAGATGTACTAGAATCTTATTCAAAGCAAACAAAAACGGTTACATAGACATACTCTGGCTGTGACATCATACTTAATAAAATTAAGTATATAAAATATCTAATTAAGTTGTCTCATAGCTATCAGCCATAAATCCTAACAATCTCCCCCAATTTGTTTTTATGGAAAATAACAACAAATTTACAATTAGTACATGCTGACAACTTAACTAACCAAGATCAGAGTTGATAAAGAATTTTTACTTAGCTCCAGATTTCTTCTTCTGTCTTGCTTCATCCTCTCTGTTGAGAGCTTCTTTCAGAATCTCCTTGAGTCCTTCCACCATTGCTATCTCATTAGGAGAAATGGCATCATCTTCAATTTCATCAATGTACTTATGGACTGCTTTGGAGAGACACACTCTTGCATCCTGAAGGTGTATCCATAGTTCTTGACCAAATGCATAAGTTCTGAACTTTAATGCACCATTGACAAGCTTAAATCTTCTTCCAGGATATGCATTTAGGGTTTTCCTTCTAGATTTATCCAGCTTTGAGTCTTCACCCTTTCTGTTACTCATAATTTTCTCAATCTCAAAATAGCATACCTGTTCTAATGAGTGAGTTGATCCAATCACCAAATACAGTAGATCTTTCAAGGCACTTGTCTTTAGCTTATGAAAGCTTCTAACAGGAATCTCTTCATTTATGAGCTTGATCCTTAGTGGACTTTCTATTACACAAGGTTGGTAATTGGTTGCTTCACTCTCCACTCTGTTGGCTTCTTTGCATTTATTCAGTAGTGGAGCTTCCATGTCCTCAGTGGCATCCTTTTCTGCAGGGTTTGAGGAACCTTCCAGACTTGGTTGGGTTTGCACTTCTTCTTCAGGAGCTTCATCACCATAATCAACTAACTCTTCATCAGAATACTCCAGCAAGTGAGCAATGTCAGAATCATCATAGAGTGACCATTCTCCAAACTTCTGATAGAATTCCATATCCCTTTCAGCTTTGTAGGCTAGAATGTGGTTCATGACTTGCTCAGGGACATTTCCATAGCCTTGCATTAGATCAACCATTCGTACCAGGTACAAATAATCAATCCTCCTTGCTTCTGTCCTCCTTGTGAATGAAAGAGTTGTTGATACATCATGTGAGGTTACCTTCATGGTGAAGTCCTTTTCAACTTTCACAAACTGAGATGAGTCAAGCCAAAGAGTGTATTCAGATGCTTCTTTGTTGTTGTCCAACTTCACCTCAACACTCTTGATTTCCATAGACTTCTTTTCCAACAGATCCAAAGAGCTGTAGAGTTTTGACTGAATGGGCTTTCTCAGTTTTCTGCCAAGTCCAGTGGCTTTCTCCTTTCCTGAGTACTTGTGTTTTCCTTTCTTTACTGTTGAAGTCTCCTCAGGTTCAGGTTCCTGTCTAGACAACCAAGCCCTTTCCAAGAGTTTTGTCCTCTTAGGGTTGACAGTAGATTTGATTTCATCCTTGACAGCATCTTTGTTGACAGTATCTTCAGTGACAGTGTCTTTCTTGACAGTGCCTTCCATGACAGCATCTTTCTTGACAGTATCTTTTTCAGCATTTATGCTATCTATGGCACATCTTAAAATACTTGCCTCCAAAGCTTCAAAAATCTCAGACTCCTCTTCTTCTGTAGCTCCAGCATCTTTCTTTTCTTGCACAGGAGCTTCTTCTTTACTTTCCTCTTGGGATTTGGAACCAACATTCCCAGAGGTGCTTCCACTAGCAATCCCAGCTTCTCCAGTTCCTCCATTACCATCCAAGTCATCATCATCATCAAAGGGAACATCATAGGAGCAGTTTTCTCCTTGTTCAGCTCTGTTGGAGTTAGCTTTGGAGATCATCTTTTTCATAGTAGAACTCAGTTCCTTGTCCCTTTTTACCAGCAGATAATAGATTGCTTTGACAGCAAGAACTCTTTCCTTGTTGGCTTTAGAGTTGAGAATCATGTTTAACACCTTCAAGATAGACCTTGACTCCATTGTTGAAGTGCCTCCTAGACTCATGTATGCACATCTCCTGCTACCACTTTTAGTGGTACTTTCATAGTAGACACAAAATGGATTGGTGTAGACTTCTGGGAGTTTCTCAGCAATTAAGTTCATCATTTGCAGATGAAGAACCTCATTGAAGACAGTGTGGTTTGCTGTGATTTTGTTCTTCATTACTGTTAGCACCCTTGCAGGAAGGCTCTGCAACAGCTGCATAGTAATGAACATGGATATTCTAGTGTTTAAGTACACATCAATAGCCCACCTCCTTTCTTCATTGATTTTTACGCATACACTGATGATTTTCTCCTTAAGTAAGGTTGAGCAGTTACTCAGCCTTCTGCTTGGTTCCTTCATAGCTCCCTCAACTATCTTGTAGAAGTCCTCATCATGATTCTTCAAAGTACTTTCCCTGTAGTTCACCATTATGGCATTTGCATCTTCTTGACTGAACTTTGTTCCTTCACTCCAGGTGTTTCCTGACAAGGTGTATTCAGGCATCTTGTTTTTCCCTTTGCCCAACTTATTTTGCTCCTCTTTTTCTCTCCATTGCCTTTCAAGAGCACTTTCCTTTGGAATTGGAGTTGGCTCTCTAATTGTTACAGGAGGTAAGATTGGGTTCTTGAAAGGAACATCCCTTTGCATTGTTTCCAGGGTTTCTTTGGACATTAGAACTTTTTCTCCAGCCATCTCAAACTCAAAGAGATTTCCAGCTTCTTGCATTTGCTCCCCCTGACTTCCTGATCCTTCTTTAGATCCCCTTTTCTTCTTTGCAGACTGTGATCTTCCTTTAGCTGCAGGCTCCCCCTCACTCCTTGAAGTCTTCTTTGAGACAGGCTCCCCCTGAGCAACATCCTGCTTGGAGACTCTTCCTGATACAGATCTTTCCCTTCCTGATCCTGCCCTTGGTGATTCTGATCTTGCCCTTTTCTCCCCCTTAGGTAAGTTGGCAGCATCAAGACTAGCAGTAAGAACCTGAATAGCTTCCTGAATTGTGGAGAATCCAGAGGCCACCATGGTAGACAGGCTGTCAAGTTTGGATTCCATGGATAGGCATTTGTTAACTAGAGCTTTCAACCTGAAGGATGTAGAGGAGCCACCTGATCTTAACCTTCTTGGAGGTGAAGAAAAAGACTGGGGCTTGGAGGCTGTGGGGGTTCTGACACTCTCAGTGTTTTTCTGAGTGATCTCATCACTCCTCACAGAAGAACTCTCATGGCCTAATGCCTGGATATGTGGGGCTCCCTCAAGTTCACTCTGGACATGCTCAAGTCCCTCACCTTTTCCTAGCTCATTTGGCTGCCTCTCATTTTTATGCTCACCTCTCTTTTCTTTTATCTCTCTTTTCTTTTGCACACCCTCACTCATCCTAGATGCATATGTATGAGCAGTACTGTCATGCAAAGAAATAGATGGTTGAGAATGTACCTTTAAGAACTGAGATAGTGACACATCATCATCAGAGACATCCTCAATAGATACATCATCAAAGTCAGGCTGGATAGAGGTGACAGGAGCTTTTCCAGGAATGTTGCTGTCAGTAGAAATATTGACAGTAGGTTCCACTGCAACATGGACAGCAGGTTTGGTCTTGACAGCAGCTGAGTCCGTGACAGCAGGGTCACCCATGACAGCAACATCCACAGTGTCCTTGACAGCAACTTGGGTTGTGACAACATCTTCCCTAAGGTAAGATGATCCTTGGAGATTGAACAAAGTACTGGCTGTTTCATTTTCTAGCAGAATTGTACTTTGCTCTTTCTCAGTGTTTGAAGGAGTGGTGTCCATCTCACTTTGAGAAATGGGTTCTTGTGGACCGCTTGATGGGGGCTCATCCATGATTGGAGATGGATGATCAAAACCTGAAGGGTTGGGACTGTCCCCCTCTCTAGGTTGTGGAGAAGAAACAAATGAATGTGTAGGGAAGGAAGAAGGTGAAAGTGGAGAAGTGAATAGTGGCTGCTTCTCAGATGTGACTTGAGAAACATCAATAGGGGAACTGAAATCCTCACAATGTCCTGACTCCATGTGTATTTCTTCAAGTGGAGGCTCCTCATGAGTTGGAACATGAGGTTGTGTAGACTCTTTACAGGATGCTTTGGGAGACATGCCAATTTCAATAGATGGTCCTTGTTGAGAGGGCACATCTAGGGAGGAGTTTATTTCCCTATTTTCCTCTACAGTCTTTTGGGAGACTGCAGGGTGGCTGACAGTGGTTTTGGTCCTCTTAGCTCTCTTCTTCTTAGGCTCAGGAGGAACCACTATGGGTTCTGATTGACTACCTTCCTTATTTGCTGCACCAGGTGCAGGAACTCCCTCTTGACTCTCAGCACTACCACCAACACTAGTTTCTAGGGGTCTTTTTCTGGTTTCTTGTAAGGCTTGTCTCTGTACTTTGGGAAGTCTAGAGAACCTAGGCTGAGTGTATGGGGCAGAATGTGGGTTGAATGAATTTGGGTCTAATTCAGTCTCATTCTCAATAGTGAAGGTATCAAAACCAGGAGGTAATGGAAAATCAAGGTCAGACACTTGATCAACCATGTGCTTAGTGAAACAAAGTGGAATATGTGCATTTAAATTTTGTGACGTGAGAGTTGTGTGAGTGTTTCTTTTCAGTACTTGGCACACCTCCAAACGAGGGGCATTCTCATCAAAGTCACATAAAGAATTGATGCACAACATTAGAAAGCGAGGATAGATGTTTACCTTCTTACCTATGGCAGCCTTGAAGTGTGCCATGAGCAGCTTTCCAACATCCACTTTGTACCCATGAACAAGAGAATGAGTGAGCTTCTTGATGTAGGTGGGAATACCATTCCAGCCTGTGGTCTTGGTAGAGAACACTTTCACCATAGCATCAAACACCATGCTCCACTCCTTGCGGAGATATTTCCGGTCCATTTCACCAGAAGGGTACCATTTTGTTGTTCCCTCTTCAAGAATTGGTCCAGAATATCCAACTTTCAAGAAGAGCTTCTTCAGGGTTTCATCACTAGCAAGCTCAGAGTAATACTTTCCTTGTTCCAGCACGATTCCTAGAGCTGCATTGATGCCCTGAGCGTTGAGAGAGTAGTTATGCTCCTTGATTTTGAATTGAATGGAGGAGATGTCACCATCTTCGTGAGCAATAGCTGTCGCCCAAAAACTTTCAATCCTGTCTAGGTCAATAACAGGAGTAGAGGTAATTGCATACCCAAGATAGGACTTATTCATGAAGTAAACAAGCCCTTTGAATCCCTCACCATCACCACTTGGTGAGTAGATGCCAACAAAGTTGGTTTGCGAAATTGATTGTTTGGGGGCCATCTTTGCTTTGTGTGAGAGAGTAGAAGACGAAATGCTTGGAGAGAAGAGAAAGAAGAGTGTTGTGTTTGCTTTTTGAGAACAGTTGTATGTTTGATGAATTTAGAGGGAAGTTCAAGCGTTTAACTGACAAAGTGGAAAAGTGAAATCGTGTCTTCACCCAATTAACAGTCACGTGGGTTACTGGCTGATTTCTCTCTCCTTATGGAGGAAGTGTGTCCAATTTTAACGGTCCACTACTTTGACAGTAACCTGTGCGCTTATAACAACCGTGTCAGTAACTTTGGTGTGATGACATCATGTTTTGCGTGACAGAAACATTCCGCGCAAAACTTATTGTCATCGTTAAGTTCTCATATGACAGTATCTTTTACAAGTCATGACAGAAGGTTGTTTATTGTTGTCGAGAAGCCTACTGTCAGAAAGTTGTGACAGCTACTTTTCTTGATGACAGCAACCCTTGCGGGGAAAACAACACTGTCAAGACTTAGTATAGAAACCGTTATGAATGAAAACTTAACTGAAGAGACACCAGTTAAACAAATGCAATATTTTTTACTGATTCATCATTCATCCAAAACATTATTCGACCAGATAAGCAATTAAACAACACACATAGGAATCAAATAGATACTGCAGAAAGAGAAATTTTATTGATTTTAATGAAATGAAGAAAGGGAAAATACTACAATTGGTGAGATTAACTAATCAGTACACTCTTTCTTAACCAATTCTAGGACTTCTTCCCTAACTTTCTCTTCTGTGGTTCCTTCTTCCTTGAGGAGAGTTTGAAACTCCTTTTCCTCTTCTTGCACCTTGGCCTCCTCTGCGGCCTTGGCTGCAAGTGCTTTTTCCTCTTCCTCATCAAGAGCATCCCAGAGCATGTCAAACATTGCTTCTACCTCTTCATTGTAAGGTTCACTACCACAAGGCTTAGGCATGTACTCAATCCCTACTTTGTTTTCCATTTTACCCTTTTTCTAAATGATTCACTAATATGGCCTAAGATTCATTTTATAGGCATACTAGGTTAAGAGGGAATGTAAACGGTCAACAGTTTGGAATACCCATACAACTACCACAGATTGCAATTAAGTGATGTCTACCAATAATACAACAATCAAAGCAAAACTGACCAATTAAGAAAAACCTTTGACCAATTTCAACATTAACAACCATGTAAGTTAGTGTCACTCAAAAATCAACTTTCAAGTAAGAGACTAGCACAAGAATCAATTTAAGCAAAGTCAAAGTGAGCGTGCTGTCTCAAACAGATAGAGACTCAGGTTGACAGTAACTTTCTCATGACAGCAACTTGTTGAGGTTACTGTCACAAGCTTCAAAAAAAATTTAGAATGGAAAAACTAGTAAGTTAACATACCAGATTTAACATTCCCAGTTCACTTACCAACCTGTTAAAGGTTGCTTCATCCAGTGGTTTAGTGAAGATGTCTGCAAGTTGCTTTTCTGTAGGGACATAGATCAACTTCACAGTTCCTCTTTCAACATGCTCTCTAATGAAATGATGTCTAATATCAATGTGCTTTGTTCTAGAGTGTTGAACAGGATTGTCTGAGATGGCTATGGCACTAGTGTTATCACAGAAGATAGGAATGTTACTCAACACTAGACCATAATCCAACAGTTGATTCTTCATCCATAGAATTTGTGCACAGCAACTTCCAGCAGCAATGTATTCAGCTTCTGCTGTAGAAGTAGAGACTGAATGTTGCTTCTTGCTAAACCATGACACCAATCTTCCACCAAGAAATTGACAGCTTCCTGTAGTGCTTTTTCTGTCAATTCTACATCCAGCATAATCTGAATCAGAATACCCCACTAACTCAAATCCAGTAATTTTAGGATACCAGAGGCCTAAATTTAGAGTGCCTTTAAGATATCTAAAAATTCTTTTGATAACAATTAAGTGTGACTCCTTTGGATCAGCCTGAAACCTTGCACAGAGACATGTAGCAAACATTATATCAGGTCTGCTAGCAGTTAGATAAAGAAGTGATCCAACCATGCCTCTGTAAACACTGGAGTCCACTTTCTTCCCTTTGGAGTCTAGATCCAGACTAGTAGAAGTAGAGATGGGAGTTTTGGCAGGTGATGAATCTTCTAGGTTGAACTTCTTGAGAAGCTCCTTGATATATTTTGATTGACAAATGAAGATTCCATCAACCTTTCACATAAGAGCGTTTCCATTTATAGCCAGCCTTAACACATTTCTGAGTAGGCTTAGGGATAAATGAATCCACTCTAGTATTAGAAGGACTAGCAGTCTTAGCATTAACATGCTTCTTACTATTTACATGTTGACGTGGAGCAGTCTTATCACTAGATACATGCTTACTATTAAAATAAGCATACATAACATTGAATGCACAAGACATGCAATTAATCACACCACATGCTTTATGAGAAGAATTAACAACAGGCATGTTAGAACAGTTGTTTTGATCCAACTTATGGATATCTGATTTAGTCTTTTTAGTTGTAGCAACTTTGACTGGAATATCAGATATACACTTTTTGGACTGTTCAGCTTCCAAAGCCATATCTTCTTCACGAATCTCTTCAGCAATGATTATAGAGTATTCATTCATAGGATCTGCTATGGATTCTTTACAGAAGGGTGTTTCAATACCCTTAAGTATATATGGAACAACCTTTCCTTCAGATTTGTATCTACAAGGGGAATTAATTCCAAGCAGTCCAATAGCCTCATTATAATCATACCCTATACTGACATGATTACCAACAACTTGCTTATTGAGAATTTCTTTAGCAGTCTTACAAGAACTGAAATAAGCATTAGCTTTGGTCTTAAGCTCACTAATCTGATCTTTGAGAATGGTTTCCAGTTGTTGATACAATTTAACCCTTTTCTCAAGAACTGCTACCTTATTAGTAAGTTCATCTTGATTGATATGCACTAGTTTTAAATCTTTTATTTCCTTTTCAAGATTTGTGTTTAAAAGATTTATTCTATCATTTTCAGTGCGTGCATAACTGATGGTGCCACCAAGATGATGAATCATTTCAGAGTCAGTAAAGGTTACCTCTGACATGTATCTGGATGAAGTGCTTTCCTCTTTAGCCATTAAAGCAAGGTTCCCAATCTCACCTGCTTCTTCATCACTGTCAGTGTCATCCCAACTCTTTCCCTCAGCAACATAGGCTTTCCCAATCTTGTTCTTCTTGCTAGAATCAAATGTGTTTCTGGTCACTTGCTTTGGCTTTCTGCACTCAGTAGCAAAGTGACCCAACTCATTGCAATTGTAGCATCTGATTGTGCTCCTTTCCACAGTTCCAGTTTTGTAGCCACCCCTTGTGCCACTTGAAGAGGAAGATCCACCTCTCTGAAATCTGGGTCTGAACTTAAGATTGGGATTCCTCTTGAATCTAAACTTCCCAAACTTTCTGACTATCAAAGCCAAATCACTATCCTCCAGCTGATCAAGTTCTTCTAAAGAATAGAAGTCACCACCAGATTGATCAATGGATGTTAATCCATATTCAGCATCAATAACATTCATGTTAGAACTGGAAGGTTGAACAGCCTTCACTTCCAGTCTCTGTGGGACTTCAGCAGCCAATGCAGTAGAGGTACCAACAATCTTCCCAGTTCCATACAGCTCCCTTTGTTGAATCTGCTCCAGCTCATAGGTCTTCAGCACACCATACAATCTCTCCAAAGCAATCTCATTCATATCTCTTGCTTCTCTAATGGCAGATATTTTGTGCTCCAAATGAGGTGGTAGGGTAAGAAGGAACTTCTTGTTAATCTCCTTGTTGTTGTAGTGCTTCCCATTGAGATTCAGATCATTGATTAATTTGTTGTATCTCTCAAAAACCTGAGAGATACCTTCACCAGGGTTTGATCTGAAATGCTCATATTGTGAAGTGAGAATTTCCAGCATATTCTCCCTAACTTCATCTGTCCCCTCATTGATTATCTCTATGGTTCCCCAAATGTGTTTGGCAGATTCACAATTTAGGACATGATTATGCATGATAGGATCAAGACTCTCAATAAGGATCAACTGAAGACAGGAATCCAAGGTAACATCCTCTTTCTCATCAGGAGTGTACTCCTTGGGATCTTTAGGGTACATACTAGCAGGCCTAGTAACAACGTTATCCTCTTTTAATTCTTCCTCAATAATCATAGGAAGTCTGGGACCTTTCTTTAGCACATCAATGTATTTAGGATTTGCAACCTTAAGAAATAGGAGTATTTTCTTCTTCCACATAGAATAATGCTCCTTGCTGAACATTGGGATTTTGACAGTACCAACTTTCTGTGTAGTAGACATCTTTTGAGATTCTTTTAGGAATAAGACAAAAAATCAGAGTTTAAAAGAAAAATCTCAAAACAATTGGATCTTTGATTTGTATATCAATCAAAAGGCTCTGATGTCAATTGTTAGGTCCTGATAAGTTTGTAGAAGAGGGGTTGAATACAAACTATACCGTTTTATCGAAATTTGCTCTTTGAATAATTTAACAATTAAGAACAAATTAATGCGGAATAATTTAACAATTAAATACAATATGGATTACAAAGTATTTATCTCAAACTAATTAATACAAATTTAGAATAAATTCGACATGAACTTTTCTAATATTTGTAATAAAAAGATCGAATGCTAAAAGCAAGTTCGAGATAAATTCTAGGGATAAAAATCCGCTAGATGATCAAAGCAATACAAGTAATCAACTTCTAGTGGTTTGGATTTAACAATACAAACTAGAATTAATTGCTTGAGAAGAAATAAGATTTAATGCTTCAGCTGTTCTTCAGAGAGAAATAAATGTCTGCTGCTTTGTTTCTGATGGATAATGCAATATGTTTCTTTCATTTCTGGCCCCGGGTTTATACAATTCATTTGCCTTGTATGACCTGACAAATGTCTTGTATGACCTCAGAAACAAGTTCGGTATGACCTGCTGTACAAGTTCTCAATTTCGGTAGAACCACAAAAGCAGACTGTATGACCTCTGAAAAAGGACTTAGTATGACCTCTCAAAAAGTACTTAGTATGACCTTATAAATAATTCAGTAGAACCTAGAATAAGGTCATACCGAGTTATTCATCTAGGTCATACCGAGTTTCTGAAAATAAATAAAACAGGTCATACTAGTTTGATTTCAGAAAATCCTTTTAATTTAATTAGTTAGATTAAATTATAGATTAAATTAATTCTTTTATAGAATTAAGTTAATAAATAATTTAAACAACTAATCTAAATTAATTTAATAAATAAATTAATTCTGATAGAATTAATTTATTAATTAAATTAAATTAATAAATCAAAGAATTTAATTTAAAAACCTTGCATTCCTCTATCTTCTGAAAACCACTGAATATAGATGATTTAATTCCACTGATGATGTCGTCATTCGATGCAATGTCTGGTTTCATGAATAACTGACTTCAATGATAATTCTTCATCTTTAAAACATTTAAAGCTGTGGCTTCTTTCCTTTAGCTTTGACAAAACTCTGTATCCTGTACTTCTTCCGTCACAAACTGGAAATCTCTGTCACTGTAGTTAATCCACTTCCTTGAATACTTCACTAAGGCTTGAACAATAAATTGAACTTCTTTCAATGTAGAATAACTTCAAGTCTGTAGATGACTTTAATTCTCCATTCTCTTGACAGATAAAACTATCTGAGATTCCTGTGACATATTAACTTATTATTTACTTATTACATACTTGTTTAAATTAAGTTGTTTCCTCGGAATATTAATAAGCCTAAACATATGCCTTTCAATCTCCCCCTATTTGTTTGTTAGAGAATAACAATCAAATACCTAGAGGATAACTCAACTAACTTAAACAAGAAATAGAAATGACTTTTAAGAGCCAAGTAAATAACAAGAAAAGTTCTGGATTTCATTTAACATTTTCCAGATTCAAACATTAAAGATAAATACAAGATAGCTGTTCCTCTAGACTGAACATATGTTTACATTGATCCTATCTTGAAATACCTAAGCTCTATACATATAACATTTACAGACTAGAGCTTCTTCAAATTTCAGACTCAATCATCTCTCCTTCTTCAAGTGCTTCAAGCAAATCCTTGTTCAAAATACGATCAGATTCAGAAGTAATGCCACTAGGTCTGACAGGTTGAGCTGTGACTTTCTTCAGCCTATTCTTCATTTGATGATATCTCTTGATATTGGCAATGCAATAGTCTTGAATCAAATCAGCAACTTCTGTCTTCTCTTGTGTAGCAAATCCTGAAGTCCTCAACATGTTCTCCAAGTAGACAAGATGCTTGGCAGGAAAATCTTTCAGAGAGATTGGATCCACACCACAAGTTTGAAGTGCCCTTCCTTTATAAAATTTAACTTCATATGGCACGTCCACAACTTGAGGACTAGCTTTCATTGCAAAGTCTCTTAGCTGATCATGCAGCAGCTCAGCTAATGGAGAAGTTCTTTTTACTTTGCACATGAATACCCATAGTTCAGAGAGAGTTCTGCTTTCCAGAAGATTGAGAGACACTAAGAAAGTTCCCTCATTATGAGTGTAAACATAGATCTTTAACTCCTCTCTAACTCTGTCATATCCAGTTGTGATCCTTGAAATCTCTGCATGAAGAGCTTTCATATATACTGTGTTGTCTGGATTGACCTTCTTGTATCTTTCCAACATCCCAAGAAACTTTGCATCATTGTTAGTTCCTTCTTGATGTGCAAACATCTCTCTAGCCTTGTCCCATTCTTCTCCTTGCTTCAGCCTCACATACAATTTTCTCTCACTGACCTTCAGATTGTGAAGCCTTTGCTTTTCTTGATGCTCAGCCTTTTGAATGACAAGATGCTTAGTAATGATGTCAGATACTTTTACATTCTCCTCCTCTCTCCTTTTTAAATCAGCCTTTTGTCTCACCAACTCAGCTTCAAAGGCAGGATCCACTTCCGGTTCATCTTCCCAGTCAGCATAATCAGCCTCTCCTTCAACCTCCACATTGCCAAAGATATCTTCAGATTCAGTATAGTCAAAATCTCCCTGTTCACCTTGGTAGTAGCCAGCATCAGAAAAAGTTAACTTCTGCTTCCCTTTGTCCTTTGCAGAACCAGAACCTCCAGCTTCTCCTCCTTGATCTCTTACCTCTTCTCTTCCTTGTATCTCCTTCTCCTTATTCTCCCCCTTAGTTGAGGAATCCTCTAAAGATTTAACTTTATCAGCCTTAGGATCCTCCCTTTTACTTCCTCTTTCTCCTTCTTCATCCTTGCCATCATTGTTCCCTTCATCATCATCACCCTCGAAGAATTTCTTCTGTTCAGCATTGGGGTGATGTGAGTCCTTGATCATATTGTACAGATGTTTCATGCCTTCATTCAAATGTACCATTCCTCCTTCAAGATTTGTGAACCTCTGGTCATTGTACCACTGATTGTAATCAACAGTTTCTTGAATAGAGTTCACTTGTGTTGAAATGGAAGCAATCTACTTGACACTCTCCCTGATCTCAGCATTTGAAATTGTCAGCTCGGAGATGTCTGAAGCCACTAGCACCTGTGATTCTTGAACAGCATTTATCTTGGGTCTGTCCACCAACCCATATAACGACTATCTTACCCAATCCACAAGGTTCGCTCTAATTTCCACTCTCTTTGGTGACATCCTCTGGTAATCAGAAAGACAAGGTTTGCCAAAATTTGCTGAATTTCTTTCCAAAAATCCGGGAAATTTGATCAATTTATTTACCTACTAGTAATACTCGGATCTGATTTCCGACCTTTCTGTTCTATCCTCATAATTCCTTCCTGGTTTCCTGAGGGTGGTAAATCTCGTTCTCGATTCCGCCTTAGCGTGTTTGCCTTACACTAACATTTGCATGGTACATATACCCAACATTCTCCTTGAGATAATAAAATCCCTCAATGACGTAATAGACACTCTTTCCAGTGGAATCGCTGGTCGTGGGGGATTGAAACCTTGTAGCCAAAGCAATTCCTTTCACTATCCTTAGGCAACTAAGTACCCTCAATCGTTCGCAAAAATCTGAACACCTTGGTTCTTACGTATGCCGTCTCCTTATGGGCAACTGTAACCAACTACGAGTAACAAGTTTCGTTCAAGTCGAATCAATCCACTGATACTGACTGTACTGCCTCTACCTCTTCTGCTTGGAGACTCTACTCCACTTTCCTTGTCATACTCTTGATGAGTCATGAACGATCCTTAAACTCTCGTCTCGTCACTTATTCATCCCTTGAAGGTTTATCCTGACTTATTATTAAGCCTCAAGATTCTTCCTTTGACCCACCATGGGGTCTTCCTTTAGATCCTCCTATGGATCTTCCTTTATCGGGTCTCCGTCCATTTCAAGAAGAACATCATCCAATGCCTACTCGAAGGCCTCGGAATCTGGTATCTCGGAGTCCCATCAATCTATAACTCATACTAATCGAGGTGACTAGCCATGAAGTCTTAAGTCTGGTTTTCCAGAAGAAGTCCCCTCTCGGCCTTCATCTTAAACAGTTAGGGTCATGTCCTCTAACCCGACTACGAACTTAATTTGAGCTCTATACGTTCTTATCATTATTAAGGGTATTGTAAGACTCGATCTCCTATCGTTTCTGAGGACTGTAACCTAAAGCTCTGATACCATCTCTGTAACAGCCCCAAATCCGGGGTCAGGGATTTAGGGTTGTCACAATCCATGTACTCCTTGCCTTACCTGTATTACTCACACCATTCATAGTTCACCTGTTCATGACCCCACAATATCTGTCTCACACACACACACACAGGTTAGAGTCTCAGAAACTACACCATACAATAACTGCGGAATAAATAATTTTTATTACAATACCCAAATGTCTTTGAATCTGTTACTGATACAATTTCTACGTAGCGGTACATTACCAGCTTAGCCTTCTTATGCTCACAATCCTCTAATACCATTCATGTTTATACATAAGTTGAATACCAAAGCCGTAGCCTGATTCGATTGGTTCGTACTACTCCCGGGATCATTGCTGAAACTGTTTATGGAAACGCCTTGCGAGGTACGTGCCGTCCCATAGGCATCCTGCTTCGCTGCTATATAATATATATAAAATAATAGCAAGAGTGAGCGATAGCTCAGCAAGGTAATGAAAGTATGGCATAATTCTGCCTTTAATTCAACCCAGAAATAAAGCTGATATAAGACAATAACTTGTCAAAATATCTTGATACTGAAATCATTTTCTTATCGGAATATATTCCAAAAATAGTACCATTGTGGTATTTCAAATATCATCTCCATAATATTCTACAAACTTTCGATATTCATACTATGAACAAGGTTCTAGTATAAATAAAAGATGAAGTAGCAAGATAACTCAGTATATCTTTTCCGTAAAATATCTGCTATATAAATATAAGCAGACTATCAACATATAACTTAAAAAAAATGAAGTTATAAGGAAAAATCCAATATAAAGTTTCCATAACCCAAAATCCACTTACGCATATATATATCCTTAATCAGGTTTTATCAGAGTCATAACTCATAAAATAAAAGATGAAGTTGTAGGAATTTCCAAAGATCATCTTTCATATCAACATTTATCTCATATCACATTCTGGAAATAAAGACAAGGCAAAATATTTCCAATCCACTTTCTAAACTTGAATAAACTTGAAGAGCTTGAATAAACTTTTCTTTTCTGGAAACTTGCTTAAAACATGTTCTTTCTCTGATAACTTGCATAAAACATTTTCTTTCATGGATGATGAACTGTAGATGGAGATTCTGGGCGACAGGGATACCTCTACGATGATCAGTCGTAAGGCAATCCCCACTGCTGTTTTTCTACGTAGAAGGGAAAATAGGGTAGACGCTAACTGACCACTACCTCCCCGCCAATCGGTTGTAGGGGGAAGAGCATACCCATTCCTTAGGGGTACCCATTCCTTAGGGGCCTCCGATGCTCTTCTCTCATCCTACGGTCGGGCACTATCTGATAATCTAAGGGAAGTACAGACCAGTTCATAGACTGTCAGTCTCCTCGTAATTCCCTTAGGGGACAGGTCGCCACTCAGTCCCTTACATATTCTCCGAGTTCAAGAAAATCCATAACTTTGAAACACAAAGTTCCTTTCCCTTTTTCCCAGTATACGACTCCACAAAGTAGTCATATCTGGTTGGAAAGGAAAATTCACCCATATTTCCCAAGCTGATGCTTGTTCATGGATACAACTGATTCCACTGATCTTACCCCTCGAATCTTGAGGAGGTAATCAAAATCATTTTGATGGTAGTAAACCAGACTGATAAATTCATTGATTTAAAAAGGCTTAGGACCGGGCAGTCCACTGGAAACATACATAAAATCTTGAGAAAGGTCCCATGCATTTGTAGTTTGAGCGGACATTTAAGTCTTTCTGAATATAGACTTAAACGGGAAATAGATTTGGGAACCCTCTCTATTTATAATAAAAAAAATGACTGAAATATACTTTATTAGCTATCTAGGGTTTA
Source organism: Heracleum sosnowskyi (assembly GCA_030848705.1). Lineage (NCBI taxonomy): Eukaryota > Viridiplantae > Streptophyta > Magnoliopsida > Apiales > Apiaceae > Heracleum > Heracleum sosnowskyi. The sequence continues at coordinate 48,728,285 of CM061244.1, forward strand.
AAATAGTTTTCACAAAATACTTCCTTAAGAAGTAGGGCTTTAAATAATTAATGCAAACTATATTTAATAAAGAATATCTATTTAGAAATAATTCTCAAGTACTTTCTTATCAAAAAGGGTAGATAACAACTATTCATCATATATTTAAAATATACCATTAATAGATTAAACTCCAAATGATCTTTAATTTGTAAACCACTTATCGAGATTAATTGTAATAACACAATAAAATAACCATAGATAGCAACTGATACCATTCTTAGTATGTAAAATAAATATAGAGAATATATAATGTATCTCTAGATAACAACTGATACCATTCCCGGTCCAAAGTATAAATGCAGAGTATATTCCCCCTTACTGAGGGTTTTGCCTAGCACATCAGCTCCAAAATATTACTATATCCATAGCTTATAAGTTCAACTTCATATCAATAACTTTTACTTAGCACCACAAGTATCATTTCGAAATCAGAAACACATAACATATATATCTCACTATCTTTTATTACCGTTACATCTATATACGATGTAAGGTTTGAAAACATGCATAATATCATATCGTATGCATCATCAGTATAATGTAATCCGAAATACAGCATGGGATTTAGAAAACTTGCATCTAATATATGTATACTTCAAAGTATGGTTTTAAAAACTTGCCAGATACTGGGAACAAAGAATATATATATATATATATATATATATATATATATATGTTTTTGAATCAACAAGTATTAACATTCGAAAATATGCCCACTCTAACTATAGAGTAAGGGTTAGTAAACTTGCCTGATGCTCGAGAGGTGATAGGGCTCCTGACCATGTCGAACAATCTAGACAAAGTCAAACGAAAGCACACGGTTAATCCCCTCGATAAACCACTTATAACTCAATGCTTAAAGCACGTAAGCGAAACACAACCAAGGAATTACTAACTCGTTATAGGCTCATACTAAGTCCATGTTATCCGTTAAATACTTATATCATAAGTTTGGTTCGAAATCCATCCTCAAATCCAAGTTATACTTAACCATTTGGAACCTTGGTTTTTAAGTCTCGCTCTTAGTGGTTTTCACTTGCGCGCCCTCGACTAAAACATTTTTATAAAATCGAAAAATAATCTTTTTAATCCGAATCTTTTTCGTGAGCCTTCCTAACTGTCTCTAGCATTATTCCTCAAAGTTTCACATTTTAATATGGCTCCGAAGTGGTCCAAATATAGCCTCAAAGTTGCTGAACAGAGATGAGTCATTCTTCCGAATGGCGTTTACTAAAACTCACTTTTCTCCTAAACCGTAAATCGTATAGACATGATCTTTATATCAAAACAAACCTTAAAACAAGACCTACATGTTCATGGTCAGTTCTGTTCAAAAATATTACCAGCCCAGTTCGTAATTCTTGCTCAAAACAGCCTTAAATCAAATGGGCATTACGACGGCTATAATCGTAACGTTTTCCATTTCCAAAACACAACCAAATCAATACCAATTAATCCCAAACTCACCATCCACCTTATACACCCTCCACTCAGTCAAATCCTCCATGAATAATCAAAACAAATTCATAACCCATCCTCCAAACTCAATCAACCATTCATCTAATTACTTAATCATGCTCTTAACTTTATATAAACATCAAAACCATATTAAAACTCATATAACTCAAAGGGGCAGAGGTTTATACCTTCCTCCAAGCTTGCTTGCTGCTATGATCCTTATGTAACCTCAAATCCTTGCTTAATACAACCTTTGGAAGCCACAAACTCAATATCAAAAACAACAAAACAAAATACAAGTTACTATTCATCATCTTCTCCAACTGTTACTCGCCAAAATCGAAGGGTAAATCACGGGGTTGAGGTGATTGCTTACCATGGTTACGACGGGCTTCTCGAGAGCTTCGATTTGAGTGGTAGAACGCCAAAAACGGACCACGGAATCTCGAGTTACGATCGTTTCTTTCTCCCCCATTTTCTTCTCATTTTTCTCTTCGGGAATTTCCAAAAAAGATGAAGATTTGTTTTCTTTTTTTATCCTTATCTTGGCTGATATTTGTGGTTAAAAAAGGGGGTGAGTCATCACTTTTTGGTGAGTCACCGGCACACGTGTCGCGCATGCACGCGTTTGGTTAAAGTAGCTTTACTAGTCCGTTTCTTTTCACATGGATGATCCAAATGTTGCATTCTCGAATTAATCTTGTTACATGTTACTTCCATGTCTATATTTAATCCTGTAAATATTGTCTTGCTTCTCTTGAAATGATTCGAAATATTTTCTAAAGGGCGAATAAAACTCTATGCGGTTTTCGCAGTGAATAGTAACTATTCACTATTCACTTCCACAATCGAATCCTTAAATCGACTTTAATAAATAATAAAATTCCAAAATATTAAATCCTCCAATCCTTAATTTTAATATCTCATTTCTTGAATATAATAATATATAATTTGCTGCCCGGTCAAATACTGTATCAAAATAAAATTTGGAATTTCTGAATTCCGATCGTCTTTACATTCACTTATTTACTCCGTAGATCACTAATATGACTTCGGAATATCCACACTACGTCTCGTACATAGGTGGCATGAAAAACTTTGTTAATCCTCAAAATCACTATTCATCCACCAAATTTACTATTCACTGATGCACTTAATCATAATAAGAAAAGTTTTAAATTTTACCAAAAATTCGGGTTATTACATTCTCTCCTCCTTAAAAGGATTCCGTCCCGGAATCAACTTAGGAGTAACTGGGGTACTTCTCTTCCATTGCACTTTCTAACTCCCAGGTGGATTCTTCCACCTCTTGATTTTCCACAAACCTCTCACTAGCTTGGCAACCTCGTCACTTAGCACTTGCTCTTTTCTATCCGTGATTTCCACAAGTTGTTCCTTGTAAGTCAGACCAGGTTGTATATCTACCTGCTCGTACTCTACATATGCCGGGCATCTATAGTATACTGACGTAGCATTGACACATGAACCCCGTTATGACCATTCTACAAGTTTGGGGGGTGTAAGGCTGGCTCGTAGGCCACCTTCCTGACGCGTTTTAAAATCTCAGATGGCCCAATGAATCTCGGGCTCAACTTCTCGTTCTTTTCAAATCTCATTCATACTTTCCATGGAGATACCTTTAGCATCACGAATCTCTAACCTCATATTCTCTATCTTGTTTGTACAGAAAATACACCAACATAAACTTGCTTGTCATCCATCAACCTGCCGTTTAGCTTATCAATAGCAGTACTATCTCTATACTCACGGCTTAGTCCGCATACTTTCTCTGTCTGTCTTGGCTGTTACTAGCCGCTTGTTGGTGAAATCTTTTGTCCTTCTAATTTGTTGGACTAACTTGGGTTTTGTGTAAATTCTCATCCTTTAATTCCCGATCCTTCGGAATCCATCTCTGTCTCATTTTAATTGAGGGTATCGGCCACCACATTGGCCTTCCCCGGATGGTAGTGTATCTCACAGTCATAATTCTAGGTCAATTCTAGCCATTTCTCCATCTCAGGTTATCTATTATCGCGGGTAACTCAAAGCCAATTCATTCCATCAAAATTTGTGGGTGCATTAGTCAACCCACAACAACCTTGCTGAAAACTCGAAGTGTCTATTCCTAGTACGAATCGTAATCTCGGGTATATCCTCGGAGTTAACTTCCAACTGGTGATACCCAGTTCTTAAATAAATTGGAAATACACAGCGTTCTTCCGCTGATCAAACAATCATTTACAAGGGTACCTATTCCCCCTGTCGAACTCATTCAACTCTCGAGGTTCGATGCATAATCTTGTGCTAACATCTTTCTCTCTTACAACAACACCAGGCTCTCCACGGTGGTACACTGGGTCTTATCATATACGTGCCCAACAATTCTTGTAACTGAGTCGCTAGCTCTTTCATTCCCACTATACCCTGAATACTCAGTCTTCATTCTCATGTCATCCAAATCGATATCTGGTAGCTCATTAAAACCTTGTACAATCTCTCAAAACCATTGTAGTTCCCTTTATACTTGGTATCTCTTTTCTTGGCGTCATCCATAAGAGCTAATTAAGCCTCATATCTCTGGCGTAATAGTTTCTTAGTCTGAACTATATTCAAGAATCTCTGAATCTGTCTCCATTCTTTATTTATTACTCTCTCTCCCTTACAATCAGTCTGGGCTCCATTGGGTGTCAACCAACCCATTATTATTATAATATCAACTTCTCCCAACTTGAAAAGAATCAGGTCTATCAAAAGTGTCGACGTCATATTTCTAGTTCATAACCTGGACGTACCAGTCTTATGGGAAAATCTTTCGAATGGCTATTTCTACTTGTAATTATTCCCTTAGTGGCTCGGCCTTAAGGTTTAATTGTCATGCAACTTCTTGATATACAACGATACATTAGCTCTGTCTAAACAGTATAGAAGGGCACCTGCTATTTAAAGGTCCCGACAGTGGGCTGCTTGTTGGAGGTAGCCCTGGTTGAAACCTACTGGCTTTCTTTTCTTCTGTGTTCACAAACTCCGGAACAAACCTCAATAATTCGGAAAACTTGGCCTCATACTCGGTCATAGTCATGGTTTCTTGTTTTAACTCTTTAACGTTCATTTTCATCCGGGTCTCCATATATTTCCGAGAATTATTCCCCTAGAACCACACACGCTGCACCTCTCCCAAGTCACAATACCAGCTCCTTCTGACTCCATCATCAGTACTTACCTTGCTAACCCAGAGGTAGTGTCCATTCGTAAACAACCCTCCAAAACCTCAATCTTACCATAAGGCATCTATCTAACAACGTTGTCACTGGAGTTCACGGCACATTACTATTTCTTTCACATATATCGATTGACACGCTTTCCATTATCATAATATCCTTGGGAGAATAAACCAATTTCATCGATATGTCACTAACATTCTATTCGTCTTAGGGATTCGCTCCTGTCATAGGCGATTTCGTTGCGAATCTAATTCCTATCAGCGAATTTTGACTTATTTGACCTGGGTGGCCTCCCCTTAGAATTCAATGAGGATAACAAAAATTATGGGGCCTTGAAAAGACAGCTCCCATATCAAGGAAAACGTCACACACTGGTGATCATAAGGTTATGAGTTTTAAGGTAACCTTATTGGGGTAAGAGAATTTTACCGAGAGATCAATATGATCATAAGAACTCAACGTTGTGTGCCTCAATTGAGACATTACTAAAGGTAATTAACCTTCTTGTATTTCACAACTTACAAGTGATGGCGTCCCATCCGACTTCTATCACACAGACAGATAGTCCTTGTAGCCCCTATAAATATAGGGTTGTTCGTCTCAGTGGAAGTTGAAAAGTATGAAAGCAATTCGATATCAATCTAATGATTATCGTCTTTTAAACAATATTTCTCAAAGGAACACCTTGGATTAAAATTGAACAGATTCCAAAGGTGCGGTTTCCAAAGAATCGCAAAGAAAAGAATAACCAAAAGATACTGGTACTTAACAAATAAGTGGTGAGGTATCACCATAGGGTCATTCATTATTTGAAGAAAAGTGAAAGCTTGAATAACATCATTTGACAGGGCTTCGAAGGCTTGAAAGTAGGCATTGGGATAGCCTCTGGCACAATTGAAACTGAATATGGTTTAACACAAGTGTTATAAAACAACTTCGAAGAGGGAATATACCCTTTATCAGAATTCTTTCCTGGAGAGAGATCAAGATAGATCATAGATTAGGAAAATATCCCACATAATTTGCAAAGGGGGAGGGTACTACTAAGGTCTATACGGATGCCTTTTATGTCGGCTCCTCTAATGGATAATCGTTCAATTCCAAAGCTTTTCTTTTCCATGCACACCCTAAGGTGCTCGATACTTACGTCATTGCCGACTCATAATAGTCGCTAAGGATTCAACCATCGACCTTTGCGATCGCAGGGAATTCTATTCGACTAGGCGCACACATCTCAAGTAAGCGTTCTGTTTTATAAAAAGACTTCGATACCGTTGTCGCCCATAGCAATGATGATTCCACATGTCGACTGGGCGATACTCCAGAAGATCGTTAGAAACTACAAGCTTAAATCCGGTCTCTATTTCAATCATCCTTATACCCAATATTCCTTCTCCTATATCAATCCCGTGCGCTACATAGGCTTAACACTTTTGGCACAATAACCTTTTCATTTAAGTCAATCCCGGTATTTCTCAGTCCGTCTTGGTCCTTAAATATATTTCGCCTTCACCGTTCAATCTCAACTTCATCATTTAATCTCTACAATCACTTATAGCAATCAGGGTCTGTCCACCAACCCATATAACGACTATCTTACCCAATCCACAAGGTTCGCTCTAATTTCCACTCTCTTTGGTGACATCCTCTGGTAATCAGAAAGACAAGGTTTGCCAAAATTTGCTGAATTTCTTTCCAAAAATCCGGGAAATTTGATCAATTTATTTACCTACTAGTAATACTCGGATCTGATTTCCGACCTTTCTGTTCTATCCTCATAATTCCTTCCTGGTTTCCTGAGGGTGGTAAATCTCGTTCTCGATTCCGCCTTAGCGTGTTTGCCTTACACTAACATTTGCATGGTACATATACCCAACATTCTCCTTGAGATAATAAAATCCCTCAATGACGTAATAGACACTCTTTCCAGTGGAATCACTGGTCGTGGGGGATTGAAACCTTGTAGCCAAAGCAATTCCTTTCACTATCCTTAGGCAACTAAGTACCCTCAATCGTTCGCAAAAATCTGAACACCTTGGTTCTTACGTATGCCGTCTCCTTATGGGCAACTGTAACCAACTACGAGTAACAAGTTTCGTTCAAGTCGAATCAATCCACTGATACTGACTGTACTACCTCTACCTCTTCTGCTTGGAGACTCTACTCCACTTTCCTTGTCATACTCTTGATGAGTCATGAACGATCCTTAAACTCTCGTCTCGTCACTTATTCATCCCTTGAAGGTTTATCCTGACTTATTATTAAGCCTCAAGTAACACACCACATCTTTATCAATCGGCACATTTTCTACAAGATTCTTCCTTTGACCCACCATGGGGTCTTCCTTTAGATCCTCCTATGGATCTTCCTTTATCGGGTCTCCGTCCATTTCAAGAAGCACATCATCCAATGCCTACTCGAAGGCCTCGGAATCTGGTATCTCGGAGTCCCATCAATCTATAACTCATACTAATCGAGGTGACTAGCCATGAAGTCTTAAGTCTGGTTTTCCAGAAGAAGTCCCCTCTCGGCCTTCATCTTAAACAGTCAGGGTCATGTCCTCTAACCCGACTACGAACTTAATTTGAGCTCTATACGTTCTTATCATTATTAAGGGTATTGTAAGACTCGATCTCCTATCGTTTCTGAGGATTGTAACCTAAAGCTCTGATACCATCTCTGTAACAGCCCCAAATCCGGGGTCAGGGATTTAGGGTTGTCACAATCCATGTACTCCTTGCCTTACCTGTATTACTCACACCATTCATAGTTCACCTGTTCATGACCCCACAATATCTGTCTCACACACACACACACAGGTTAGAGTCTCAGAAACGACACCATACAATAACTGCGGAATAAATAATTTTTATTACAATACCCAAATGTCTTTGAATCTGTTACTGATACAATTTCTACGTAGTGGTACATTACCAGCTTAGCCTTCTTATGCTCACAATCCTCTAATACCATTCATGTTTATACATAAGTTGAATACCAAAGCCGTAGCCTGATTCGATTGGTTCGTACTACTCCCGGGATCATTGCTGAAACTGTTTATGGAAACGCCTTGCGAGGTACGTGCCGTCCCATAGGCATCCTGCTTCGCTGCTATATAATATATATAAAATAATAGCAAGAGTGAGCGATAGCTCAGCAAGGTAATGAAAGTATGGCATAATTCTGCCTTTAATTCAACCCAGAAATAAAGCTGATATAAGACAATAACTTGTCAAAATATCTTGATACTGAAATCATTTTCTTATCGGAATATATTCCAAAAATAGTACCATTGTGGTATTTCAAATATCATCTCCATAATATTCTACAAACTTTCGATATTCATACTATGAACAAGGTTCTAGTATAAATAAAAGATGAAGTAGCAAGATAACTCAGTATATCTTTTCCGTAAAATATCTGCTATATAAATATAAGCAGACTATCAACATATAACTTAAAAAAAAATGAAGTTATAAGGAAAAATCCAATATAAAGTTTCCATAACCCAAAATCCACTTACGCATATATATATCCTTAATCAGGTTTTATCAGAGTCATAACTCATAAAATAAAAGATGAAGTTGTAGGAATTTCCAAAGATCATCTTTCATATCAACATTTATCTCATATCACATTCTGGAAATAAAGACAAGGCAAAATATTTCCAATCCACTTTCTAAACTTGAATAAACTTGAAGAGCTTGAATAAACTTTTCTTTTCTGGAAACTTGCTTAAAACATGTTCTTTCTCTGATAACTTGCATAAAACATTTTCTTTCATGGATGATGAACTGTAGATGGAGATTCTGGGCGACGGGGATACCTCTACGATGATCAGTCGTAAGGCAATCCCCACTGCTGTTTTTCTACGTAGAAGGGAAAATAGGGTAGACGCTAACTGACCACTACCTCCCCGCCAATCGGTTGTAGGGGGAAGAGCATACCCATTCCTTAGGGGTACCCATTCCTTAGGGGCCTCCGATGCTCTTCTCTCATCCTACGGTCGGGCACTATCTAATAATCTAAGGGAAGTACAGACCAGTTCATAGACTGTCAGTCTCCTCGTAATTCCCTTAGGGTACAGGTCGCCACTCAGTCCCTTACATATTCTCCGAGTTCAAGAAAATCCATAACTTTGAAACACAAAGTTCCTTTCCCTTTTTCCCAGTATACGACTCCACAAAGTAGTCATATCTGGTTGGAAAGGAAAATTCACCCATATTTCCTAAGCTGATGCTTGTTCATGGATACAACTGATTCCACTGATCTTACCCCTCGAATCTTGAGGAGGTAATCAAAATCATTTTGATGGTAGTAAACCAGACTGATAAATTCATTGATTTAAAAAGGCTTAGGACCGGGCAGTCCACTGGAAACATACATAAAATCTTGAGAAAGGTCCCATGCATTTGTAGTTTGAGCGGACATTTAAGTCTTTCTGAATATAGACTTAAACGGGAAATAGATTTGGGAACCCTCTCTATTTATAATAAAAAAAATGACTGAAATATACTTTATTAGCTATCTAGGGTTTAAAATAGTTTTCACAAAATACTTCCTTAAGAAGTAGGGCTTTAAATAATTAATGCAAACTATATTTAATAAAGAATATCTATTTAGAAATAATTCTCAAGTACTTTCTTATCAAAAAGGGTAGATAACAACTATTCATCATATATTTAAAATATACCCTTAATAGATTAAACTCCAAATGATCTTTAATTTGTAAACCACTTATCGAGATTAATTGTAATAACACAATAAAATAACCCTAGATAGCAACTGATACCATTCTTAGTATGTAAAATAAATATAGAGAATATATAATGTATGTCTAGATAACAACTGATACCATTCCCGGTCCAAAGTATAAATGCAGAGTATATTCCCCCTTACTGAGGGTTTTGCCTAGCACATCAGCTCCAAAATATTACTATATCCATAGCTTATAAGTTCAACTTCATATCAATAACTTTTACTTAGCACCACAAGTATCATTTCGAAATCAGAAACACATAACATATATATCTCACTATCTTTTATTACCGTTACATCTATATACGATGTAAGGTTTGAAAACATGCATAATATCATATCGTATGCATCATCAGTATAATGTAATCCGAAATACAGCATGGGATTTAGAAAACTTGCATCTAATATATGTATACTTCAAAATATGGTTTTAAAAACTTGCCAGATACGGGGAACAAAGAATATATATATATATATATATATATATATATGTTTTTGAATCAACAAGTATTAACATTCGAAAATATGCCCACTCTAACTATAGAGTAAGGGTTAGTAAACTTGCCTGATGCTCGAGAGGTGATAGGGCTCCTGACCATGTCGAACAATCTAGACAAAGTCAAACGAAAGCACACGGTTAATCCCCTCGATAAACCACTTATAACTCAATACTTAAAGCACGTAAGCGAAACACAACCAAGGAATTACTAACTCGTTATAGGCTCATACTAAGTCCATGTTATCCGTTAAATACTTATATCATAAGTTTGGTTCGAAATCCATCCTCAAATCCAAGTTATACTTAACCATTTGGAACCTTGGTTTTTAAGTCTCGCTCTTAGTGGTTTTCACTTGCGCGCCCTCGACTAAAACATTTTTATAAAATCGAAAAATAATCTTTTTAATCCGAATCTTTTTCGTGAGCCTTCCTAACTGTCTCTAGCATTATTCCTCAAAGTTTCACATTTTAATATGGCTCCGAAGTGGTCCAAATATAGCCTCAAAGTTGCTGAACAGAGATGAGTCATTCTTCCGAATGGCGTTTACTAAAACTCACTTTTCTCCTAAACCGTAAATCGTATAGACATGATCTTTATATCAAAACAAACCTTAAAACAAGACCTACATGTTCATGGTCAGTTCTGTTCAAAAATATTACCAGCCCAGTTCGTAATTCTTGCTCAAAACAGCCTTAAATCAAATGGGCATTACGACGGCTATAATCGTAACGTTTTCCATTTCCAAAACACAACCAAATCAATACCAATTAATCCCAAACTCACCATCCACCTTATACACCCTCCACTCAGTCAAATCCTCCATGAATAATCAAAACAAATTCATAACCCATCCTCCAAACTCAATCAACCATTCATCTAATTACTTAATCATGCTCTTAACTTTATATAAACATCAAAACCATATTAAAACTCATATAACTCAAAGGGGCAGAGGTTTATACCTTCCTCCAAGCTTGCTTGCTGCTATGATCCTTATGTAACCTCAAATCCTTGCTTAATACAACCTTTGGAAGCCACAAACTCAATATCAAAAACAACAAAACAAAATACAAGTTACTATTCATCATCTTCTCCAACTGTTACTCGCCAAAATCGAAGGGTAAATTACGGGGTTGAGGTGATTGCTTACCATGGTTACGACGGGCTTCTCGAGAGCTTCGATTTGAGTGGTAGAACGCCAAAAACGGACCACGGAATCTCGAGTTACGATCGTTTCTTTCTCCCCCATTTTCTTCTCATTTTTCTCTTCGGGAATTTCCAAAAAAGATGAAGATTTGTTTTCTTTTTTTATCCTTATCTTGGCTGATATTTGTGGTTAAAAAAGGGGGTGAGTCATCACTTTTTGGTGAGTCACCGGCACACGTGTCGCGCATGCACGCGTTTGGTTAAAGTAGCTTTACTAGTCCGTTTCTTTTCACATGGATGATCCAAATGTTGCATTCTCGAATTAATCTTGTTACATGTTACTTCCATGTCTATATTTAATCCTGTAAATATTGTCTTGCTTCTCTTGAAATGATTCGAAATATTTTCTAAAGGGCGAATAAAACTCTATGCGGTTTTCGCAGTGAATAGTAACTATTCACTATTCACTTCCACAATCGAATCCTTAAATCGACTTTAATAAATAATAAAATTCCAAAATATTAAATCCTCCAATCCTTAATTTTAATATCTCATTTCTTGAATATAATAATATATAATTTGCTGCCCGGTCAAATACTGTACCAAAATAAAATTTGGAATTTCTGAATTCCGATCGTCTTTACATTCACTTATTTACTCCGTAGATCACTAATATGACTTCGGAATATCCACACTACGTCTCGTACATAGGTGGCATGAAAAACTTTGTTAATCCTCAAAATCACTATTCATCCACCAAATTTACTATTCACTGATGCACTTAATCATAATAAGAAAAGTTTTAAATTTTACCAAAAATTCGGGTTATTACAGGCAGGTCATACCGAGTTTTTGTACCAGGTCATACCGAGCATTCTTCAGGTCATACCGAGAAAACTGAATTAAAAACTGAATAAACAAAAAAACAGAAATAAAATCCAATATGACCTCAGAATAGGTCATACTGAAATCCTATATGACCTGACAAGAGGTCATACCTAGTTTTTATTAACAGGAAAATATCAACAGAAAACGAAAATGCATAACCTGTTTCTACAAACATAAAAAATATTTACATTACATTCTAAAATACCTGAAACCTTCTGCATAAAAATATAAACGAACATTAAACTACTATAAACCTGCAGATAAATCTGAACAAAAATATTTACAATCTGAAAATAACTTAAATGATTCTAAATAAATATATTTTCAATAAAAATACATTTCTCCATGAAAAATGAGAAAAATATTTTTAAAGAAAATAAATTATTCAGAGTATTTAAATTAACAAGCTTTACACAATAAACATGGATTGGCAATATTTAACATCTTAAAACAACAAGAGAAAATGATTTAGTTAAGAACAAACCTACCGGAGATATTGTCAATCACTAAGACTGTTCAACATACCCAATTTACCAACTAACCTGATAAATGTGGATTCGTCAACAGATTTAGTGAAAATATCTGCAGTCTGTTCTTCAGTGGGTACAAAGTGTAACTCCACTGTTCCATCCATAAAATGCTCTCTGATAAAATGATACCTGATATCAATGTGCTTTGTTCTCGAGTGCTGCACAGGGTTGTTGGAGATTGCTATGGCACTTGTATTATCACAAAAAATGGGAATTTTGTCTAATGCAAAGCCATAGTCCTTTAATTGATTCCTTATCCATAAGATCTGAGCACAACAGCTTCCAGCAGCAATATATTCAGCTTCTGCTGTTGAATTGGAAACTGTTTACTGTTTCTTGCTATACCAGGAAATCAACCTACCTCCTAGGAATTGACAACTCCCAGAGGTACTCTTTCTATCCACAACACTACCTGCATAATCAGAATCTGTATATCCAACAAGATTAAAATCAGAATCTTTAGGGTACCAGATACCTAGATTAGGTGTACCCTTAAGATATCTCAAGATTCTTTTCACAGCAACGAGATGTACATCTCTAGGGTCCGCTTGGAACCTTGCACACAAGCATGTAGCATACATAATATCTGGTCTACTGGCAGTAAGATAGAGTAAGGAGCCAATCATACCTCTGTAGCTTGTAACATCTACCTTGATAGATTTGTCAGAAGCTCCAAGTTTGATGGCTGTTGAAGATGGAGTCCTTGCTGATGCTGAATCCTCCATGTGATACTTCTTGAGGAGTTCTTTGAGATACTTAGATTGACAAATAAATATACCATTTGACCTTTGACTTACTTGTAATCCAAGAAAGAACTTCAGCTCAGCCATCATACTCATTTCAAACTTACTCTGCATTAGCTCAGCAAATCTCTTACAGAGATTATCATTAGTAGACCCAAATATGATGTCATCCACATAGACTTGGACTAATATCATATCACTTTTGTGTTTCTTTGAAAAAAGAGTTTTGTCTATGATACCTCTAACAAAACCATTTTCTAAAAGAAAACCAGAGAGAGTGTCATACCATTTTCTAGGGGCTTGTTTGAGACCATAGATAGCCTTGAAGAGAAAGTACACAAAGTCCAGCAGCTCCTGATTTTCAAAGCCAGGGGGTTGTTCCACATACACTTCTTCATCAAGTTCACCATTCAGGAATGCACTCTTAACATCCATTTGATAGACTTTAAAATTGGAGTAAGCATCAAATGCTAAGAACATCCTGATGGCCTCAAGTCTAGCCACTGGTGCATAGGTTTCATCATAATCAATGCCTTCAGCTTGTGAATACCCTTGTGCAACCAGTCTTGCCTTGTTTCTTGTTACAATGCCATCCTCATCTAGCTTGTTCCTGTATACCCATCTTGTACCAACTACTTTCTTGTTCTTTGGCCTGGGTACCAGCTTCCAGACTTGCTGTTGTTCAAATTGATTGAGTTCATCTTGCATAGCAATCACCCAATCTGGATCAGTCAGTGCTTCCTCAGTTTTCTTTGGCTCCATTTTAGATAGAAATGCTGAGAAAAGACATTCATTATGAGAAGCACTTCTAGTTTTAACTCCAACCTCTGGATCACCAATGATCAGCTCAAAAGGATGAGCTTTATTCCAAACAGTCTGTCTTGGAAGATTTGATCTTGATGATTCACCTTGAAATTCACTTTGATGTTGTGAGTGACTAGTTGATCCTTCATTTGCTCCCCCTGAGTTATTGCTTGATTGCCTTGATGATTCTTCTCCAGTGTTGGTGGTATCTCCATTGTTACCAGTGTTTCCACCACCAGCACCATGATCATTATTATCATCAATGTTATTATCATCACCATTAATAACTTCAGGTGGGGCTTCATCATCTGATTCTGAGTCTGGCAAGTTATCAAACTTCAGCTTTTCAGATGAGTCTTCTTTTTGGATATTAGGGAACTTAGTGTCATCAAAAGTAACATTGACACTTTCCTTTACTGTGTGACTGCCAACCAAGTAGACCATGTAAGATCTTCTGGAATAACCAACAAAAATTGCTTCTTGTGCCTTTGCATCAAACTTGCCACGTTTCACATTGTCATCTATAAGCACAAAGCATTTTGCTCCAAATACATGAAAGTACTTGACAGTTGGTTTCTTGTTGTTGATGATCTCATACGGAGTCTTCATTAAGTCCTTGTTGATTAAAGTTCGATTCTGAGTATAACAAGCTGTATTCGCTGCTTCAGCCCAAAAGTACGTTGGAAGTTTGGACTCACTTAGCATAGTCCTAGCTGCTTCAATCAATGTACGATTCTTTCTTTCCACTACTCCATTTTGTTGAGGAGTCCTAGGGGCAGAATACTGTCTTGTTATTCCTTTATCAGCACAAAAGTCATTTAGAATGGCATTCTTGAATTCAGTACCATTATATGATCTTATGGCTCTAACAGGGAATCTAGAATCCAGCTCAATCAACTTCACATGGCCAATCACCAGATATGGGGTCTCATCCTTGGAATGTAGGAATAAAACCCATGTATATTTTGAAAAGTCATCAACAATCACAAGTGCATATTGCTTCTTTGACATGGACATCACATTAACTGGACCAAACAAATCCATGTGCAGTAGCTGAAGAGGTTCAGTTATTGATGATGTGTCAGTGCCCTTGTGAGAAGCTTTCTTTGACTTTCCTTTCTGACAAGCCTCACACAGTCCTTCCTGTGTAAATTCCATCTGAGGCAAACCTCTAACCAATTCCCTCTTGACTAAAGAGTTCATAGTTTTGAAGTTAAGGTGAGACATCTTCTTGTGCCATAGCCAACTATCATCTAATGAAGCTTTAGCATAAAAACAATTAACTTCATCTTTGAATCCAGAGTTCAGATCAGCTATGAACAAGTCACCTTTCCTTACTCCTTGAAGAGCAGGCTTTCCATTCTTCTTGTGAATAATCTGACACTTCTCTCTTTCAAAGGAAACAACATATCCTCTGTCATAGAACTGACTGATGTTGAGAAGATTGAACGTCAGACCTTCCACAAAAGAAACATCTTCAATGATAACATTTCCGTACTTCAAACAGCCATATCCTTTCGTAATACCCTTGCTGTTATCTCCAAAGGTAACTACTGGGCCAGCTTTCTCAACCACATCTGATAGCAGGGCTCTATCTCCGGTCATATGCTTTGAACAGCCACTGTCAAGAATCCATATAACACGGTTTACCTGTTTAACTCCCTGCAATATCAGATTGATTAGACCTTCTTCGGAGCCCAAAATTGATTGGGTCCGGCATACTTAAAAAATTGGCCTTTGTCAGGCAAAACAACATTTCTAGATAAAACTACTTCAACCTCTTTCACATAAGAGCGTTTCCATTTATAGCCAGCCTTAACACATTTCTGAGTAGGCTTAGGGATAAATGAATCCACTCTAGTATTAGAAGGACTAGCAGTCTTAGCATTAACATGCTTCTTACTATTTACATGTTGACGTGGAGCAGTCTTATCACTAGATACATGCTTACTATTAAAATAAGCATACATAACATTGAATGCACAATACATGCAATTAATCACACCACATGCTTTATGAGAAGAATTAACAACAGACATGTTAGAACAGTTGTTTTGATCCAACTTATGGATATCTGATTTAGTCTTTTTAGTTGTAGCAACTTTGACTGGAATATCAGATATACACTTTTTGGACTGTTCAGCTTCCAAAGCCATATCTTCTTCACGAATCTCTTCAGCAATGATTATAGAGTATTCATTCATAGGATCTGCTATGGATTCTTTACAAAAGGGTGTTTCAATACCCTTAAGTATATATGGAACAACCTTTCCTTCAGATTTGTATCTACAAGGGGAATTAATTCCAAGCAGTCCAATAGCCTCATTATAATCATACCCTATACTGACATGATTACCAACAGCTTGCTTATTGAGAATTTCTTTAGCAGTCTTACAAGAACTGAAATAAGAATTAGCTTTGGTCTTAAGCTCACTAATCTGATCTTTGAGAATGGTTTCCAGTTGTTGATACAATTTAACCCTTTTCTCAAGAACTGCTACCTTATTAGTAAGTTCATCTTGATTGATATGCACTAGTTTTAAATCTTTTATTTCCTTTTCAAGATTTGTGTTTAAAAGATTTATTCTATCATTTTCAGTGCGTGCACAACTGATGGTGCCACCAAGATGATGAATCATTTTAGAGTCAGTAAAGGTTACCTCTGACATGTATCTGGATGAAGTGCTTTCCTCTTTAGCCATTAAAGCAAGGTTCCCAATCTCACCTGCTTCTTCATCACTGTCAGTGTCATCCCAACTCTTTCCCTCAGCAACATAGGCTTTCCCAATCTTGTTCTTCTTGCTAGAATCAAATGTGTTTCTGGTCACTTGCTTTGGCTTTCTGCACTCAGTAGCAAAGTGACCCAACTCATTGCAATTGTAGCATCTGATTGTGCTCCTTTCCACAGTTCCAGTTTTGTAGCCACCCCTTGTGCCACTTGAAGAGGAAGATCCACCTCTCTGAAATCTGGGTCTGAACTTAAGATTGGGATTCCTCTTGAATCTAAACTTCCCAAACTTTCTGACTATCAAAGCCAAATCACTATCCTCCAGCTGATCAAGTTCTTCTAAAGAATAGAAGTCACCACCAGATTGATCAATGGATGTTAATCCATATTCAGCATCAATAACATTCATGTTAGAACTGGAAGGTTGAACAGCCTTCACTTCCAGTCTCTGTGGGACTTCAGCAGCCAATGCAGTAGAGGTACCAACAATCTTCCCAGTTCCATACAGCTCCCTTTGTTGAATCTGCTCCAGCTCATAGGTCTTCAGCACACCATACAATCTCTCCAAAGCAATCTCATTCATATCTCTTGCTTCTCTAATGGCAGATATTTTGTGCTCCAAATGAGGTGGTAGGGTAAGAAGGAACTTCTTGTTAATCTCCTTGTTGCTGTAGTGCTTCCCATTGAGATTCAGATCATTGATTAATTTGTTGTATCTCTCAAAAACCTGAGAGATACCTTCACCAGGGTTTGATCTGAAATGCTCATATTGTGAAGTGAGAATTTCCAGCATATTCTCCCTAACTTCCTCTGTCCCCTCATTGATTATCTCTATGGTTCCCCAAATGTGTTTGGCAGATTCACAATTTAGGACATGATTATGCATGATAGGATCAAGACTCTCAATAAGGATCAACCGAAGACAGGAATCCAAGGTAACATCCTCTTTCTCATCAGGAGTGTACTCCTTGGGATCTTTAGGGTACATACTAGCAGGCCTAGTAACAACGTTATCCTCTTTTAATTCTTCCTCAATAATCATAGGAAGTCTGGGACCTTTCTTCAGCACATCAATGTATTTAGGATTTGCAACCTTAAGAAATAGGAGCATTTTCTTCTTCCACATAGAATAATGCTCCTTGCTGAACATTGGGATTTTGACAGTACCAACTTTCTGTGTAGTAGACATCTTTTGAGATTCTTTTAGGAATAAGATAAAAAATCAGAGTTTAAAAGAAAAATCTCAAAACAATTGGATCTTTGATTTGTATATCAATCAAAAGGCTCTGATGCCAATTGTTAGGTCCTGATAAGTTTGTAGAAGGGGGGTTGAATACAAACTATACCGTTTTATCGAAATTTGCTCTTTGAATAATTTAACAATTAAGAACAAATTAATGCGGAATATAAATGAAACAAGATTCAAGTTAAATATAACTTATATTAAACTTGAAGGGTGTTGCAAATACAATATGGATTACAAAGTATTTATCTCAAACTAATTAATACAAATTTAGAATAAATTCGACATGAACTTTTCTAATATTTGTAATAAAAAGATCGAATGCTAAAAGCAAGTTCGAGATAAATTCTAGGGATAAAAATCCGCTAGATGATCAAAGCAATACAAGTAATCAACTTCTAGTGGTTTGGATTTAACAATACAAACTAGAATTAATTGCTTGAGAAGAAATAAGATTTAATGCTTTAGCTGTTCTTCAGAGAGAAATAAATGTCTGCTGCTTTGTTTCTGATGGATAATGCAATATGTTTCTTTCATTTCTGGCCCCGGGTTTATACAATTCATTTGCCTTGTATGACCTGACAAATGTCTTGTATGACCTCAGAAACAAGTTCGGTATGACCTGCTGTACAAGTTCTCAATTTCGGTAGAACTACAAAAGCAGACTGTATGACCTCTGAAAAAGTACTTAGTATGACCTCTCAAAAAGTACTTAGTATGACCTTATAAATAATTCAGTAGAACCTAGAATAAGGTCATACCGAGTTATTCATCTAGGTCATACTGAGTTTCTGAAAATAAATAAAACAGGTCATACTAGTTTGATTTCAGAAAATCCTTTTAATTTAATTAGTTAGATTAAATTATAGATTAAATTAATTCTTTTATAGAATTAAGTTAATAAATAATTTAAACAACTAATCTAAATTAATTTAATAAATTAATTAATTCTGATAGAATTAATTTATTAATTAAATTAAATTAATAAATCAAAGAATTTAATTTAAAAACCTTGCATTCCTCTATCTTCTGAAAACCACTGAATATAGATGATTTAATTCCACTGATGATGTCGTCATTCGATGCACTGTCTGGTTTCATGAATAACTGACTTCAATGATAATTTTTCATCTTTAAAACATTTAAAGCTGTGGCTTCTTTCCTTTAGCTTTGACAAAACTCTGTATCATGTACTTCTTCCGTCACAAACTGGAAATCTCTGTCACTGTAGTTAATCCACTTCCTTGAATACTTCACTGAGACTTGAACAATAAATTGAACTTCTTTCAATGTAGAATAACTTCAAGTCTGTAGATGACTTTAATTCTCCATTCTCTTGACAGATAAAACTATCTGAGATTCTGTGACATATTAACTTATTATTTACTTATTACATACTTGTTTAAATTAAGTTGTTTCCTCGGAATATTAATAGGCCTAAACATATGCCTTTCAGTTCTGGCAGCTTCAATGAGAGTCCTGTTCTTCCTTTCTACAACACCATTCTGCTGTGGAGTCCTTGTAGCAGAAAAGTGTTGTACAATTCCTTCATCTTTACAGAAATTTCCAAGAGTGGCATTTCTGAACTCAGTACCATTGTCACTTCTTAGCAATTGAACTTTAGCATTTGGAGTTCTGTCAAGAACTCTTAAGTGATCAATGATGACTTGAGCTGCTTCATCTTTTGATTCTAGGTATTTCACCCAAGTATACCTAGAGTAGTCATCCACCATAACTAATGCATATCTCTTTTTGGATAAGGATGTGACATTTACTGGTCCAAAGAGATCCATGTGAATTAGTTTGAGTGGTTCTGTGTTGGTGTTGGTTTGCTTTGACTTATGCACAGCTCTTCTCAATTTTCCCATTTGACAGTCCCCACACAGTCCTTCTTGACAGAATTCCTGTTGAGGTAGTCCTCTAACCAATTCCTTCTTCATCAGCATGTTCATTGTTTTGAAGTTGAGGTGAGAAAGCTTCATGTGCCAAAGCATACTGTCACCAACAGTAGCTTTACTATAGAAACAGTAAATCTTGTCCTTCCTTTTTGAGCTTAGGTCAGCAACAAACAGACTTCCTTTTCTTACCCCTTTCAGAGAGAGGCTTCCATCCTTTTTATTATAGATATTGCACACCATCATGTCAAAATCAACCTTGAATCCCCTGTCACTGAATTGGCTGACACTGAGCAGGTTGTGCTTCAATCCATCAACAAGAGCAATATCATTTATGACAACATTTCCAATTTCCAAACAGCCATATCCCACTGTGTAACCTTTGTTGTTGTCTCCAAAGGTTATGATTGGGCCAGTTTTCTCTACAAATTGTGATAGCAGGGCTTTATCACCAGTCATGTGTCTAGAGCAGCCACTGTCAATGATCCAAGTGACTTGCTCCTTTTTCTTGCCCTGCAAAACAAATTGTATTTAAGAGGCATATGGTACCCAATCCTTGTTGGGTCCTGCTACTTCAGTATCACAGACATAATCAACATTTTCAACTTTAATCATCTCATCAGGAATCTTCTGTTGGACTCCCCTCTTCACCCACTTTTCTTTAGAATTAGACTTGTTCTTACTCTTAGTGGATGAGGCCTTCTTACTGTAACCAGTAGGCTCAGGAGTCTCAACAGTTTGCATGTAGGCACATTGTTCAGTAGACAAAATAGGCAGATTGAAGCAAGTACTCATGGCAGTTATCTTACATGGCATACAATCAATGTTATTACACACTACCATAGGTCTATGCATAAGGGGGGGTTCTATGTAAGTTACCATTTTTCAGAGTCACATTCTCCTTGATCTCTTTTGGATTCTTACAGACATGAGTTAAGTGATGTGAAGAGCCACAATTATTGCATAGTTTCCTAGGAGCATTACTACCATTAGCATTGCCATTTCCTAACTTACCATTCCTGTTTCTAGACTTGTAAGTTACTGTGTCATCAGGATGTTCTGAAGTTGTTGTCGAGCTTTTCTTGACAGTACCTTTCATGCCTTCTGTCATGACAGTAGGTTTGGAAGTTGATGTCTTTGAAGCTCTCTTGACAGTGTCTTTAGAACATTCTGTCAGATTGTTTGGCAAAGTTACTGTCTTGGGGAATGTGACCATATCTTTTCCACCAACTGTTGAACTGTCAGTACCTTCATCCTCATCATCAAGTTGCTGCTTGATGAGCATGGCTTCCTCATCAAACTCATGTTCAGAAAGTTTAAAAATTGGTTTGTTGAGTTTCTTGAGAACATGAGGTTTGACAGTAGCATCAGTTGAACAATCCTGACTGACAATTTCCTTACCAGGTCTTTTTCCATATTCAAAACCTATCCCTACCTTTTGATCCTCTGTGTGTTTTTCATGATAATCCTGAAGTTGTTTAGATGAGTTTCTATAGACTTTAATCTTGAATTCATTTTCACTAATTTCTTTCCTTAGAAACTCCTCAATCTCTTTAGCACAGGCTAATTCATTTTTTAGTTTAGCATTCTCATGTGTTAAAGATTCTAATCGATTGGTCTTTAATAAAAGCAAATCATTTTCAGAAGTGAGTTCATCATTCGACTTAGTTAACCTAGCAATTTCTTCATTAGCTGCAGTTAAACTAGTATGAACATTAAACATCTCAGTACTCAATTCTTCAACAGTTTGCTTGTATTCATCTTTAGACATATCAAGTAAGACAAGTGAGGGTACCTGACTTGGAGAGCTAGAGGGGGCTTCTTCAGATTTAGCCATGAGTGCTAAATTCACATATTCCTCTTCCTCTTCATCATCAGTATCATCCCAGCACTTTCCTTCATCCACATAGGCCTTTCCCTGTCCTTTCTTGAAGTGTCCACTTGACCTTTATCCATTCTTTGATTTTGCTTTGGCCTTCTGCATTCAGTAGCAAAATGGCCAAGCTCATTGCAGTTGTAACACCTGAACTTGGATCTGTCCACCATCCCTGTTTTGTATCCACCTCTTGTAGCACCACCTTCAACTTTGGAGAAGTTCCCTTTGATGAACCTTGATGTTTGACCTTGAGACTTATATGGCTTGTTTCTCTTGAACTTTATGTTCTTGAATTTCTTAGCCATGTAAGCCATGGTTGGATTATCCATCTTTTCCATTTCTTCCAAGGAATAGAAGTCTTCATCTTCAACATCAGTTAGCTGTAGTACAACTTTCTCCTCATCATCCACAACCTCTTCAATCTTAAGAGTTGGTATTGGAACAGGTTGGATGACTTGATTTTCTTCAGTAGGTTGAGTGATACTTGGTACATGAGCCACGAGAGCACCTGGCATATTAGCCATCTTTCCTCTGGATCCAGCTAGAATAGCTCTTTTCTGGAAAAACTCAAGCTCATATGATTTAAGCACACCATATAGGGTTTCAAGAGAAATATTGTTCAGATTTCTTCCTTCTCTTATGGCAGTGACTTTGTGCTCAAGATGCTCAGGAAGTGTGAGCAAGAACTTGACATTCAATTCTTTTCTATCATAGTACTTGCCATGAATCTGTAGCTCAGTCATAAGTTTGCTAAACCTTTCAAACATAGTTGTAAGGTCTTCTCCTGACTTTGCCATGAAGGCTTCATACTGTGAGATAAGGATTTGTCTCTGGTTGTCTTTCACTTCTTCACTTCCTTCACACAGCAGCTCGATCTTATTCCACATATCCTTGGCTGATGAGCACCCAATGACATTCCCACACATGGCTTTGTCCAAGGTGAGAGCATCCTGTATGATGAGTTGCAAGTAATAATCCAAGGCCACCTTCTCTTTTTCTGGTTCCAGAAACTCAAAAGGTAGTTTGTTGACCCAGTAGGCTGGAATAAGAACACCATCTACAGTTGAGGCTTCAATTTCTTTACGTGGAACGAAGGGACCATTCTGGAGGATACCCAAGTATAATTGATTCGCAGCTTTGATAAACAGCATGATTTTTCTTTTCCATACATTGTAGTTCTCTTTATCAAAAGCTGGAATTTTTATGCTACTTGACTTCTGCATACTTGTCATGATCTCAGATTTAAGAACAATTTGTCTGCTCTGATACCAGTTGTTGGTCCTTGACTATTGCAGAAGGGGGGGGGGGGGTTGAATGCAATAGTGACAAAACTCAATCTACGTTTCAACAACAAAAACTAAGATTAAAGTTTATCACTTAATCGATTGCAAACAAAAGTAGACACACAAACAATTCTCACAAAATAAATGTTTTATTTATTTTGCAATGGGTTGCTACAACCTCAAGAAAATGTATGTTTTCTTGAGCTTCGGTTTCTCGAGTGATTGATCTCACGTTGTTACAAAGAATGGAATGATAGATAGTTTTTGTAAAAACTAAACCTATCACTATCAACACGGGTCTAGTGAAGCTGCTGTCATTTTCAAGTGGCAGCTTCTTACAATTTGCCTACCCGTGAATCTTTCCTAAATTGCTATACAAACAACTTATCAATACATTACAAAGCAATCTAGAAACTTTTCATATCAAGCTAACACAATTCAGTAGATGTAGATATGTCATACACTGGAATTGGTGAGCTTTGTCATGTGATCTCTTCGAGCTTCGGTCGTAGTCTTGCAGACCTGTTGCAGTGTTGGGATACTGCAACACGCCTGTTTCTTGAACATCTAAACTGTCACATGTTTGACTGGGTTGATCCCCAATACAAATGATATCCCTTCATGACAGTATCCTGATGGCTAAGCTTGCTGTCACAGGAGTGTGCTTTTGGTGACAGTAAGAAATCCCCGCAGAAGGTGCTGTCATGATTTCCAAGCTTGCTGTCAGGTTAAGATAAAGCTGCTGTCAGAGGGCTTCCGCCAATGTTGCTGTCAGAGTGAATGTACTGTCGTGACTTGCAACATGTTGTCTTCAAGTAACCCTACTGTCAATGTCGTGACAGTAGTATTTATTCTTGCTGTCCATCTTGAGCACTTCTTGAGGCTTGAACAAACTAATGAACTTCTACCAAGATGTACTAGAATCTTATTCAAAGCAAACAAAAACGGTTACATAGACATACTCTGGCTGTGACAGTATGTTCATACTTAATAAAATTAAGTATATAAAATATCTAATTAAGTTGTCTCATAGCTATCACCCATAAATCCTAACAAGACACACAGGATTATCTGATGTGTTTTTAAAGGTAAAGGTTGGAGTGAGCCTGGTACTTCTTCTTAGTGGAGGTGGGAAATCAACATTGTCTTCTGGTATCCATTTGCTTTTTTTCCCTGCCTCAATCTTCTCTTTCATTTCTGTTTTAATAACCATTCTTCTTGCCTCCTCGGCTTCATTTTGACTATCTACAACAGATTTTCCCTTATCATTCCTATGAGAAGAATCTCTTATCTGTTTTTCAGATATTTCTTTTTGAGCTTTCAATCTCTCCTTCAGTTTTTTCAATTTTTCAGCAGTCACCATGATTGGGGAATCCAAAGTTGTTGTTAGCCTTCTTTGACATTTCAGTTTTCGAATTTTCTTTGCTGCAATTTCAATTGGAGCCTCATCATCTGCAACATTTTCCTCCTCAATTGGTTGTTCAGCTAAAACCTCATTCTCCACTTGACTAGGTTGAGTCAAGGGTGGACCATCTGCATCTGTAGCCACTTCATTGAATGCCTCTTGCATTTCTTCCTCATCTACTTGGGCATTGTCTACCTTTCGAAGATCTGGGAATGTTCTTTTGTTATGACCAGTTTTGTTGCATTTTCCACACCTACAAACATAAGTAGCATTAAAATCAGTGCACAATGTATGAGACACACAATAAATCCAAAAAACATTAATATACCTCACAGTCTTCTGAGTTGTCCTGCTTAATATCTTCACTCCATTTTCAACCTTTTCATATGCCTCTTTAGGTTATGGCCTTCTTTTCTTCTTGGGCCTTCCTGGTTGTTTTTCAATTGTTGGTGGTTTCAAAGAAATTCCTGATCTTTCCCAAGCCATGTGTCCATTCATAGGATATATTATTCCAGAATAAGCTTTCTTATAGTTAGATGTTGAATACACAGAATCAACATAGTCATCCACATTGTATCCTAACCCGTTGATGCATGAGATGGCATGGTGACAAGAGATGCCACTTAAATCCCACCTTTTGCAACCACAAGTTCTGTTGCCCAAATGCACTGCATACTTTGACCCATTGACTATTGTCACTTCAAATTCATCATAACCTGCATATATAGAATAACATCCTTCACTCCATTTTTTAAATTTCTCAAGCAACTTGTATACTTTGGGTGTAAATCTGTTACCTTCCCAACCAAACATTTCCTCTCTCTTACTTTGTAGTCTCTACATTAGGTACTCTCTAATCATTTCTAACATAACTAAAATACCTTGTTCCCTAGCCCATAGAATCAATCTGCAAATCCTTCAACACAGTCTTGTGAAAAGACTTAATTGGCCAGTTTGGATTAATCCTAAACTTAGGTAGATATTTTCTTGCTAGAAAACCAGAGTTGATATGGGGCAATCCCTTTTGCTCTCTAACACGTGTGATCTGTAAAGCAAAAAGAAATAATACAATATTAAACCAGTAGGTACTAGTCAAGGAAAGTGAAAATTTAATGGAATGACTAAAATGTACCTGGTCCCACTTTCTTTATTTGAATGCACATGTCAAAATTAAATCCAGCATTAAGGAACCAGGGACATGGAGGCTTACAAACTGCTCTAACTCTGGTTTTATCACTTTTAACAAACTTCACCACCCTCCCTTTAGTATAAGAATGCTTCATTATGGCCTCTCTGCACTGGTAATGATCTGTAAAGATCATCCCAACTTTCCACTGTGGATTGTCACAATCTTTGTACACTGGAAACCTTTTTTTTTCTCTTAAGAGCTTCTAGCTCTTCATCTTCATCTATGTCATTGTCTGGCAGACTATCATTGTCATCACAATCAGTGTGATTATCATCCTTATCACTATCAGTGTCTTCTTTACCTAGTCCAAGTCCTTCTCTTATTCTACCCACCCATTCCACTCCCTCATCTACATTATTAGCATATATCATGTCATCATCTGACATTGAGTAATCAGAGTCATCAAAGTCATAATCATCCAGTTCATCACTCCAATCTCCTACCTCATTACTCCCATCTCCTTCACTCCTTTCAAATACATTCATGTCATCAAATGACCCCAAATTAGATTCATCACAATGCTCCACATATATATCTATCTTTTTATCATTTTCCACAACATAACTTTTTAATGCATGCAACTACATAACTATCATCTGTGATTAACACAAGACCTTTATCTAAATCTGTTTTAGGATACCTATAATACAAACAGAACAGTCCCTTATGACCCAAAGCTTTAACATATTCTCTCAAACTGTCATACCTAAGTTCTTCTTCACATTGAAAGTGATATACTATCACCTGACCCCCCCAGATATTCAACACTTGGTAACCATTTTAACTTTCCACCATGAAATAAATTAACACTTATTCTTCTATCACCTTCAATACCAACAAATATAGTATCAAGATCAAACACATTTTCAACAAGGTTACTAACAACCTAACTATTTACGGTTTAAAACAATACCCACATAAAACAGAGCATGCATAAACAAGATACTTCGAATATATAACAATCAAAGAGGGTTAACAATCAAGCAAGCTTAATTAATAATCAAGCTTAATTAATAATCACAAAAGAAGGTTAACAATCATACCAGGCGAATGCTCGTTAGGATCCACCATTTTTCTTCTTCAAGCGGAGCTCCAAATTGCAGAGTTTGATTTGATTTGGGTGTAATTTTGAGGCTTAATTAAGGTAAGATGATGAGACTGATCATAATATCGGCTTGTGTAATGTCTGAAATATCCCTGTCGTTTTGTAACGTTATAAGTTCAAAAGGATACATTTCTGATACCCGAGAGACGAAAAGATTCACTTTAATACTTGAAAGGTTTATGGGTACCGGTCCAAAACTTGAAGTGCGAAAAGGCCCTAAAGCCATTTTAAAAAGACGTAAAGAAAAACAAAGTTCACTATCTCACCAACAGCACTCTTGCAGTGTTTCATTTCAGCCGTCACACGCAAATAATGCTCCAACACAACCTATAAAAAACACCACCGCCATGTCCGCCGCACTACCATTTCTCCGATCAAAACTCCGTCCACTCACCACCGCCACACTCACCGCCCTCTCTCTCTCCTCTCTCCGCCATGTCACCCCTCCCCTCCCTCACCCTCACCCTCACCCTCACCCACCCCTAGGGTTAGGGTTTCAATTTCACCGTTACAAATACGAAGGCAGCTCCGATACTTACGATCAAATACGCGCCGAATTGAACTGTCCACGTTGCACTAAGTTAATGTACGTCTTGTTTTCCAACCGTCCGTTGTCGATTACCAAGAGTGAATTGGGGATTTACCAGGCGCTTAATGTGTGTCGAAACTGTCGAACCGCCTTTTATTTTAGGCCGGTTAAGTTAGTGCCGTTGGAGGGGAATTTTATTGAGATTGGGAGAGTGAGAGGGTATGATGAGGAGGAGGGTGGGAAAGTTGGGAGTAAAATGTGGGAGAAGTTGAGGGAGTATGGGAGTGAGGTTGTCGAGAAAGCCGACAAAGTGGAGGAGGAGAGGGTTGTTGTTAGGGAGTGCGGTGGAGGTAAGGAGGAGTGGGGAGGGGGGAAGGTGGGACGGGAGGGGAGGGAGTTGTTGACGCCCAAGGAGATTTGTAGAGGGCTAGATGAGTTTGTTGTGGGGCAAGATAGAGCGAAAAAGGTTCGGAATTTGTTCATGTAAATGTATTTGTGTGTTTAGTTATATTTAGGGAATTGTTAAATCCAGAGAAACTTTTTAAAATCCAGAGCAACTTTCACAACAATAACTAAATTGTCTTTAACAATTAAATTCCTGAGCAAAATATTATCCAGAACATTACTTTCAATAGATGAATTTTCAGAGGGTTAAAGATTATCAAAGAACTTTTTAATTGCTTGGATCATCCTCCCTCTTTCTATATTAGGAATACTATTAACTTGAAAATTACTTACGATTAGGGTAGAAATTAGGTATAATAACAATTAGGAATAAAAATGCCAAAGAAAGAGTTAATGCCAAACGAAGAGTATATTAAGGGTAATTTGGTCATTATGTTATAATAACTTGCTCTGGAACTTAAAAATATGCTCTGGATTTAACAATTTCCTATATTTATTTTCTGAAATTTGGAGTTGGTTATAATGAGTGTGTATGATATTATCTTATATGTTTTTGTTTTTAATGTACATGAGATAAAATTTTTATTGGAAATAAAAGCTATAATGGATGGGAATGTGTTGAAGCGGTTGTATATTTCTATGAAGTTCGGATTTTGTTACGATGGATACATGGGATATGTATGTTTATGTATGTATGAATTTGTGCTTTTAGAAACATGAACCAGAACTCTTATTTGGAAAGAAAGAGGTAAAAGGTTTCTTGGGAATTTGTTTAGGTGATTTTATTTTTTGTTTTGAAGTTTGGATTTGGCTATGATGAATAAATGTTTAAAAATAAATTATGAGTTAGAATACTTACTGCTTATCGAAGATTTGAAGCTATGTGTATGCATATGATAATAGTTTGTTAACGAGTTCTTCTTTGAGTACAACTAGGTTTCTTTTGTTAATTGAGGTTCCTTTTAATGAGGAGAAAACAGTATCATGCTTTGAAATATGTATTAGATTCATGTATTTCTTTAGGTAATCCTGATTCTTGTGTGGAGATAATGATCATTCTTCTATTTAATAAATTGAATTTCTGAGCATTCTCTGCTTGTTACTTTGTATAAATATCTACTACTTTATAGCCTAATTCAAATTAAATCTGTCATTCCTCATGTCCTTAAAGTCTGCATAATCTGCATAAGATTATAGCGTTCATGTTAAAGATGATTTGCTACGCTTGGCAGAAGTAATGATTTGCTTCTTGCGATAGGTACTCTCTGTGGCAGTCTACAACCACTACAAAAGGGTGTACCATGGAGAGTAAGTATCCAAGCCTTCTTTTCCAGTTCAAATTAGAAGTATTTTCCCATGTAATTAATAATTTGACATGATAAAAAAAATCACTGAAAATGTACACACGATAAATCTGTCATTTTTTTAAATTTTAGTTTTTTGTCGTTCCACTTCACCTTTGTATGCAACATAACAAGTTTTGTAGACTTATAATCTTTTTGGTTCATGAATATCAAGTGAAAGAAAAAAGTAAGCTCTTTCAGTACATTCTATCGTCGTATATTCTGTATTTATATTACTGCTGCAAACCCTTCATTGACATATATATGTGTATCCAGACTATTAAGAATTTAGCTTAAGCCGTTAAATTGTGACCGAATACAGCAATAAGTTGATGCATATAAGATATCGTAAGATTAAAACGAAGAAGTCAGGACACCAAATATTGTTTTTGAACAAAGTTTCTTTGCATTGATTATAAACAGAAGTCTGCCTTTTGTTTTATTGTTTTATGGGAAATACCATGTTAAATTCTGTCAAAAAGAATACTTTGTTAGACTGTAACCATTGGGTAAAAGATTTCTTAATGCTTAGCTTTAGAGCATCACATGGTTGCTAATAGTCATTACAGAACATATTTGTTTCCTTATTTTTTTTGTAATGTTGATGCATAATTTAGGTATTCTGTCTTTTGCTGATATGTTGACAGCGCAATGTTTTATTGATAGATTTTTTGTGAAATAACCCAAGGCTGATACTGATTTTTTTAGGGAATTGATAAATAAGCTCCTGTTTTTACTATTTAAGCTCTAACTTTAATTTTTAGACATTTTAATGACGACTACCCATGATTCCTTAATGATGAAGTTCATTGGATTTTGTTTTTATTGTGGATAAATGTGTCATTTACATGTTCATTGGATCTTAAATATCAATTATTGGAGCTTATTTATCAATTCCCTTTTTTTAATCTTATATTATATATATTAAAATATCAAAGTGAAAGCATATTAGTAATTCTACTGTATATGTAAGGCACCTCACAAGAGCTTAATACCAGGTTTGATGCAGAGTCCGATAATGCTGGACTAGATAATGACGATAATGATTTTGTTGAGCTAGAAAAAAGTAATGTATTACTGTTGGGCCCGACCGGCTCAGGTGTGTCTTTCTTGTTTTCCCTATCTTTATAATTTTACTTTCAATACAGTGTAAATCAAGTACTTTTGACAAATGTGTTATATCTTGTCACCTTTCTTTCCCATACCGTTGTAAGTAGCTGGAATACCAATACTGCTACATTCAAACTTACAATTTGATCTTTATTCTAATGATAGGGAAGACACTACTTGCAAAAACGCTTGCTCGTGTGGTGAATGTACCCTTTGTTATCGCTGATGCCACAGCCCTAACACAGGCAGGTTTGGAACAATTTAGTCCTTGCATCTGGTGCATGCCACATCAAATAAAACTTTCATTGCTACTAAGTACTAGCAATGTTTGTGCACACTGTTGTGTTAACTCGCATTTTTTATGCACATACAAACTGATTATCCATTAATATATTCTTTTGTTTCTTTATTTAAATTAATTATTGGCTCAGCTGAAATTAATGCAGCGACTGATATTATATCTTTAGTAGCACGTTTATTTTATAACCAATCAATTGGGTTGATTTTAATATTACCTTCATGGCAATTTTTTTTGGGTAATCTAGATTGGTTATCTATGGCAGCGAATGGCCATGCTTGTTTTGCTTGATACTTTGGTGCAGAATATAAAATATAAATTTTTTATTCAAAGACCAACACCGTGAGATTAGAGACTATACGGAAGTTCGAAAATTCATGAAGAAGAAGAGACCAATTGATATCATATTCTCAACCAATAAGGTTTAAACTTAAAATATAACTATTAATGGGTTACTCGTATCGACCCCTGTATCTGATGCATGGGTACTTGTATCAAATTCATGGGAGCTCATACCATGTTCCGTGCCGTGGAACATTAGTTCTAACTGCCAACAGTAACACTTTGGTTGTGACTTCAGCGTGATCATTGTTTATACGGCGTCGCCATGGCGGTAAGGCGGTAAAAAAACCTATGGCGGCCGGCTCGTCAGTACACTTGTTATATGGCGTCGACATGGCGGTTTGGCGTCCGCCATGGCGTGTTTGTCCGCCATGGCACCTGGCCAACCCAATTTTTTTTATAAAACCCAAACTGATATTATGACATACGTTATAACTTGTACCCTATATATATACTGACCAGGAAGGATACAAGGATTGGGACTTCTCAAATCTGAATTATGATTTATGATTATGAGTTTATGACTAAGTTTAAGACCTCTTTAATTTATTAATCTGGTGGAACACTATATGTGGCTTTTATATTTAATGTTATTTGGATTTTATGTTTAATATTATTCGGATTTTATATATTCTATACATATATTATTTATAATTGTATATATTATTAAACATATCTAATTACATATGGCGTCCGCCTTGTCCGCCATGGCGTCCTGGCCCTCTACCGGCGACTTGTCGCCACAGCGCCGTACAAACAATGAGAGTGATATTATTTTGCAAATCTATTCTTAAAAATTTGATTAAAATAAGTCTGCAAGTTGGGTTAAAAATTTAGAGCAAAGTAAGAATCCTGCAAGATAAGTGCTATCAACAGTTTGGATCTGGTTACCTTTATCGCTTATAATGTTTGTATATTACGTTATGCCAACTTTATTCATATAATTTATTTTGATGCTTGCCTCATGGATCTACCATATAAGTATAACTACTGTAATGTTGCAGAAACTTGTTAATGACTCTAATGCATCCGTTCCCTTATTTCTGCGCGTCTCTGTATTTTTCTTCAGGCAGGTTTTGTTGGAGAGGACGTAGAGTCGATATTACACAAACTTCTTACGGTAGGTTTTTTGTTCATATCACATGGTTTCTTGTTGGTCAAGAATTTTAAGAAACGTTACGTAATTGCTTGAACCATAATTTTCTTTGATATGCTTATTACTTGATGTACATTAGACAGGTGTATTATAGCATCAATATAGAACACCATTACTACATTTGTCCTACCTGTCTAAATTTAGATGTGCAATTGTGCATACTTGTCAGGAACTAGGGTTCCTTAGTTTTCAATATTTGAATGTTTTCTTTTTTGTGATTTTAGAAGCTAGAAATGCAAGAAATAAGCAAATAACAAGTCAGAAACAGAGAGATAAGCTAGTTTAGATGATAATCAGATAGAGATTTGAGAGATAGAGAGATTGTTTAGAGAGAGAGAGTCATGATTACAGAGAAAAGTTGTTATAGAGAGAAAGAGCAGAGAATCTAGAGAGAAACAGATTGGTGAAAAACTAAATATAGTATTCCTTTTCATAAAATGCAACATAACAGAATTACAAATTACAACTAGTATTTATAGTACTTCCAGTCTATGCTCCTCAGTAAAAGACTAAAGTACCCCTTACTCCTTAGCAAGACTTACATACTACATGCCAATATTAATACTATAAGTTCCCCCTCCTGACAACATGTTAGCTGTTGGATGTTCAAGTGTGGAATAGTGATCTGAAACCTGATCGCAACTGTATAAATAAACTTAAATTGCTCGGGGTTGAACAACGATGCGGCAATCAGCTTTTGCATTTGTTCTGGTTATTCTGTGCCTGAGATAGAAATTATTTATGTTGATATTCTTTTCGGTTTTTAGGTTGCTGACTTCGATGTGGAGGCAGCTCAGCAAGGAATTGTCTATATTGATGAAGTGGATAAGATAACAAAGAAGGTATTACCTGATATATTGCTTAGTGCACGAGTATATGAGGTTTAACACTGATTTTTGTTGATTATATAAGACGAGATTCTATGCAGGCTGATAGCTTAAATACTGGCAGAGATGTGTCCGGGGAAGGAGTTCAACAGGCACTGCTAAAAATGCTGGAGGGAACTGTGAGTGTTTTATGATGAGTCGACTGTCTGCTTACGTGACATTTTCTTTTTGCTATTAATACTAGAATTAAATGAGTGGCAAAGATTCCTGTTTTCTTTGGTTTGACCTAATGGCCATCTGCATAGATACCCCCTATCCCCCATATTGGCTAGTGTTCGAGTAGAGGCCATTTATTGAGGTCCAGATCCAGGCTTGAGAAACTCTTCTACCTAACATAGGTGTCAAGGTGGTCAAAAGTGGATAGGCGTCTAGCTGTCCTTGATCTAATGGGGTAGGTGAACTAGGCGACACATAGGCATACACTAGGCTAGCGATGTCTAGGTGGACACTAGGCGAGCTAGGCGACACCTAGGCAATTAGGTGTTCATTTTTATATATCATCTATTTTCTAATATAATTTGACTTCGCTTCTTTACAATGTATCTTTGAGTGGTAAGATTCAGAAACACGTGCCATTAATATATTTATTATTTGAAATAATGAAATATGTCTGCTTACCATGTTATATGTATGCATATATAAAACTGAATGCTTGATTCGCTTAATGGACGCCCAGGCGGTTCGCTTTACGCCTTGTCAAGTATGCTTTGTAGTCCCTTGAACTTGGAGAGATTATAATTGTTTTTTATATTTGAAAGACATGTTACATAGCAATGAACCGTCCACTAGGTGGGCAGTGCAGAGAGCTGTCCATGACGTGGGCAATGTAGAGCAGGGGGAATTAGATCTAAGAGGTGAAAAAACTGAAGACAAAATTATAGACATTTCCATTTCTCAAACTTCTTTTTAATTGTATTGTTGCTCTCCTTCTGTGTTCTATGTGAATAATTTTTCCACTGGATTTCTCTTCATCCGTTATAATGAGAAATATTCGAGGTTACTAGTTAATTGCCACTTGTTAATCTTTTAGTGATAACTGATAGCTTGTAAAATTTATTTACTTGGATGTGAATGGATACTTGTGAATTTTCCTAGGAGCGAATTGCAATATAGTAATGTACATCCGTAAATCAGTGTATATGTATATACACACACATGCAACTTTTTATTTGGCTAACCTTGTGTCCAAACCCGTGGACGAGTTTATGCTGAGATGCACTTTGTGCAGTTAATGATTGGATTGATTATTTGCCCATTCTCGTAGATTTAAAATCCCAGTCTGGAGTTCCCATCATGATTAGACCACATTTTGTTGTGTAGATTGTGAATGTTCCAGATACCAGGGCTCGGAAGCATCCTCGCGGCGATACTATTCAGGTACACTGAAATGATTATTTAGGCACCCTTTGTTAACTAGTGTTATTATACATATAACTATGCACTCTTTGATAATGTTACCTATCTCTAGTAGTTGTGATCGTAATAATGAAATTCTGTAAAGTTTGTAAATTTTAAAGCTCTCTTTATGTTTCCTTATTGGTAGAGTTCCTAACCCCTTCTTGTATGTCATATATACATATATACATATAACAGTAAGTCACTACTTTAATAGGTGTCACCTATTATTGTCAGTTGCCTGTGGATCACACTTTATGACTTGGAAGGAATGATTTTTGTTTGACTGATTGAAGAGAAACATTTGCTGTTTTAAAGCGATAATGAACAAATGAACAACACAAAAGCAATTTCTTATTTTCTAAGCAGAAATTTGAAAATTTGGCTCTATCTGGGTTTCAATTGGCTTTAAAGTTGAATAAATTTACATTTTCCTTTCTTGGATTTCCTAATCAATTTTTTACATTTCAAAACGTTCTAAAATAGTAATTTTTTATATAATAACTAATCACACACCACTACCTACATCCATCTTTCAAATCTATCAATTAAATATTGATGGTCCCACTACTTTACCACTTTTCTTACACTTCTCCAGTACTTTATATATTTTTCCTAACCTATTTGTAAACAAATGGTTGGGACGGAGGGAGTATTATGTAGGACTTGTAGACCTAGATCAGCATTTTCATGGTGTCTTGAACTAGATCTTGCACATTGAGGTCGCTAGAATTTCTTACTTGTACAAAGGCGCCACAAAAATGAAGTAGTGCTAGCCAACACAACGTCAATAGACACACCATACCACTTTATGGCCCTTACTTGATTCTGGATTTGGGAATCCAACTCAAACAAAAAATATAATCAGGTAGACTTGAATTATTGTCTCTTTATATTGGCACTTTTAATTAGGTAATGCAAAGTTTAGACAGTGGACACCTTGAATGTTAGATAACTCTTACTAGGTCTTTTCTTGATGCAATACAAGATGACATAATTTAAAATTTGTGCTGATTTTATGGCTAATCTTCTTTATTCTTTATTTGGTTTCATGCGAGTTGGCAGATTGATACAAAAGACATCCTTTTTATATGTGGTGGAGCATTTATTGATTTGGAGAAGACCATTTCTGAGAGGTAAAATAATATTTTTTTGCTTGCTGGCGGAATCTTTTAGAAATGTGAACTTATCGTTTGTCATACTTCAGACGAGAAGAATCATCCATTGGTTTTAGAGCTCCTATTCGAGCTAATATGAGAGTTGCGGGACTAACTAATGCTGTAGTGACATCATTGTTATTGGAATCCGTAAGACCTACACATTTTTTATATTGCATATTAATATTCAAATGTATGATTAATTCTGTTATTTTGCTAGCAAATTCCTGGCACACTTCTTTGTACTACTTAACGCTAGTTTAGCTAATTAAGCTAGAAGTAGATGAAGCTAAATTTTAAGCAGAGAGGTACTCTTAGATTTTTTAAGATAGTCACTAGTGTTTGTCCAAACACGTAAATATTACTCCTTGACTTACCTATAAGCTTTAGACATATTGGACCTAGCCTAAAAGTTGCCTTCGTATTGCAGGTTGAAACTGGCGATCTTATTGCATATGGACTCATTCCTGAATTTATTGGTAGGTTTCCTGTACTAGTGAGTTTATCTGCTCTGGACGAGGATCAACTTGTTCAGGTGTGTTCAGTAGTTTATAATACTGTTTGTCACTTATTTTGTTTCCCAACTTTCTTTTTCGGAGAAAGTCTGGAATGCCCGCGGAGTGATGAATGAATTTCCTAGTGCATTATAATAATTTATTCGACTTGAATCTACTGCATCTGTATTGAAATACATAACAAGGTGTATATAAGTGTTTTTAGATGCCCATTTAGTCATCGGGCAGATATGATTTTCTGAACTTATTTATTATTTTTCTGGCTAGGTCCTTAAAGAGCCCAAAAATGCTCTTTGTAAACAGTACCGAAAACTTTTCAGTATGAACAATGTAAGTTATATATTTCTAGTCTCATGCAATTATTTGATCTTGCTATTTCTTTTCTGGCAACCTCATAACAGTTGATTTAATGGAATAATGTAATAGCTAAGTTCTAATTTTTGACTTTGACAGGTTAAGCTACATTTTACAGATGATGCACTGAGATTAATTGCAAAGAAAGCATTATTTAAGAACACTGGAGCACGAGGCTTGAGAGGAATACTAGAAAATATTCTAGCCGAGCCAATGTTTGAGGTACATAATCAGGTCCCTCTTTGACAGTCCATAGAGAGAGGAATATAAGTTGTAGAGGTTGTAACTTGTATGTTTCCGCAACTTAGAGATGGAAAATTAAGTTCGTGAGGTACATAATCAACTTCCTCTTTGTCCTCGACAGCATCCTTTCACATTGACATCCATATTATCCCAGACTCTTTAATAGTATTTTTTCTATAATGGAGAAAAAAGATAATCTCCCTGTGTGCATCTCGAAAGTACTTTAATTGGTACCCACCTGTGTTTGGAATTGGGATATAGTCAAATAACTATAGCTGTTGTACACCTCCATGTAACTGGGATCCATTTAAGGATGTAATGGGTTTTGAAATGGATGATGTACATTACCTTTATTTATGGGAAGTTAGAAGTGTTCGTGGTCAAGAAAGTCGGTGTGCTGGTAGGCGACTTTGTAGGGACTTGGAGTGGGTTGCACTGGGCATTGTCTATCTTTTCTTTCATCTATCAAACTATTCTGTTGACAACTGTCATATGCATACAGTTGTTACATCGTAGTGGTTCTGTATTACAAACTATCTCAAGCACACCAAAACTAGAGATGATCATATTAGCATATTTTGACATAGATTTTGGATCATGCGCCATAATCGGATGTGCTTTTCTTTCTCATCATTTTATGCACTTTGGCAGATTCCCGATGCTAAATTGGGCGAAGATCGTGTAGATGGAGTTGTGGTTGACGAAGAGTCTATGAAATCAGGGTGTGGAGCTAAAATTCTTTACGGAGATAATGCTCTGGAAGAATTTCTATATCATAGAAATCCAGAAAATGAGATGGTATGTATTTGTTATCTAACTATGTCCAAAGTCCGTAATTGCAATTTCTGCTCTCAGGAAGGAAATGGTTATTCATACTTTTCCCTTGATGCGGGAGAATGAAATCATGTGACGAAAATTTGTTTTAGTTTTTATGGCCAACAACGTATTCAAGTGAAATGTTTAAATGAAATGATGGGATCTGATTTCAGGGAGAGGAAGAAGTCAAGGAAGTGCACGAGGTGGAACAAGAGGTTCTGAAAAGGGCTGTGAGCTTGTAAACCGTCACAGATGGAAGTGGAAGCGCAATTATCGTAATTTTGCCTGGTGTATATATTTGTTCATAAAGATGTTTTCCTTGATCCTATAAACTAACAAGAGCTGAAGTGCTTAGTGTATCATAATTGGTAGATTCTGGCACGGATTCTATATGTCATATCCTATTTGGTTATCATTAGATAATAGATTGACAATGCATTAGTAATTAAGATTCTGCTTTACCGTTTTCTTTTTATTGCAACTTATAAAATTACTTGTGTTAAATCTCAATTTGGTCACTGAAGTGAGGTCCATGTATCAATGGATGACCTGACGGAAAATGTCATGGTGCATACGTGGCTACTGCATGGCAGTTATTGGGGCCTCATTTGCACCACTTTAGTAATGGATAATGACAAGGCCGTCTCGTTGACCCGATGTAAAACGTCACGGTGCATGTGGCTAGTGTGTGGCAGCTGACTGAGCATTGACGTGTAACGAAGATTGATTTATATATGTCAGAGACTAAAAAACACAATCACAATAAACAATCACAATTACGACTAATATGAATCACCTTATCTCAATTTGGGGAAAAAAACCCTAACTTTTCAATCATTGTCAGTTGATACATTGGTACTGAAAATCAAAGGTTGTTTGTTCGTGCTTGTTGATAATCATCTTCATTACAATCGATCTCGCTTCTTTGTATTTGTTAATGCATGCATTAATATATCTTTGTGTTTGATAGCATTAATATATCTTTGTGTTTGATAGATATTAGTTTGTATGTGTACATTCGTTTTCGTTCTTTATGTGTTAAATATGTAATTATAGAGGATATTTGTGTTATCTTTATTAGTATATGTGTTTTTTGTACATATTTGTGTTATTTTTTGTTGGTAGTTATATTATTGATTCCTTAGTAACTATATACTTACACCATCATGATGAGTTTGGGCATGTTGGTAATACAAAGTACATTGGTGGTAAGATTGAAGTAATTAATGAATTTGACAGTGATACCTTCTCATTTAGAGATTTGGATGACTTTGCGACGAAATATGGTTATAACCCCTCTGATTTGGTATATTTTAAAAATGATGGGAAACCTTTTGCTAGTGGTACAAGGTTGTTTTACGATGATAAAACATTTAGGGAAATGATCGATATTCACAAGTCTTTTGGTGCGATTGAATCGTATGTCGACCACTATGAACTTGAGGGGATTGATGGACAGAGAAATGAGGGTAATATGAATGAGGGAGGTCAGAATGAGGGAAATGTCAATGAAGGAGGTGGTGACAGTGGGAGTGATGATCCAAAATATGATGAATATGATGTCGAAACAGAAAGTGATGATTCGGAGAGTGACAGCTTAGTGACAGCTTGTATGATTCTTTTGGGGAGAGTGACGAAGAATTGAGAGAATATAGGGAACAATCTAAACAATTTAAAGAGTCCTCGCTGATAAATAGGAACAAGTATGATGTATTGATTAACAACCCCAGCTTAAGTGATGATTCTGAGTACGGTTCCGATGAGTTAAGGTCAAAGTCATCTTCTAGTGAAGATGAGAATCACAAGATTAGTTATGTTGGACCTCCAAACCCTAAGAAGAGGAAAAAGATTAGACATAGGATTAGATATGGGCAAAAGGATGAGATTCTAAAATGACATGTGGGGATGAAATTTGCAAGTATGGCTGAGTTTAGAGATGCTGTTAGGCATTATGAAATAAGGGACATAAGGGGGATTTAGTAGGTGACTAATGATGCAAAGAGGTGCCAGGTGTGTTATGAAGCAGATTGCAAGTTTTACATATGGTGCAGCAAGGACAAAGATGGTGATAACTGCACCATCAAAACATTGTTCACAGAGCATAACTGCAGCAAACCATATAGAAACAAGCTTGCTAGTGTGAAATACCTTACTGAGTTATATGGAGATATGATAAGAAAAAACCCACAGTAGAAGGTTAAAGAGATGGCAGAAGCAATAAAACAGGAATTGGAGATTGAGGTGCCTAGGATTAAAATATTGAGGGTGAGGAAGGCAGCATTAGAGGGTGTACATGAGGATCTCAAGGAACATTATGCAAGGGTGAGGGATTTTGCCCATGAAGTTCTGAAAAGTAACCCTAAAAATATTGTTCAAATCAGGACAACTAGGTTGAATGAGTCCGATCCCAATAAATTCAAGAGAATTTATCTTTGTTATCATGCACTGAAAGAAAGTTGGAAAGCCGGATGCAGACCTGTAATTGGCTTGGATGGTTGTTTTATGAAGACCATTTGTGGGGGCCAGTTACTTTCAGCTGTTGGCAGAGATGGGAACAATCAAATGTTCCCCATTTCATATGCTATTGTGGAGAGTGAAAATACTGACAGTTGGACCTGGTTCACAAAATTACTTAGTGAAGATCTTGGCCTTGGTGATGGAGCTGGATATACCATCATTAATGATCAACAAAAGGGACTAGATAATGCTTTAAAGTTGCTCCTTCCTAGAGGTGAACACAGGTTCTGTGCTAGACACATGTACAACAACTACAGAAAGAGGTAAATTGTTATTTTTCATTGGTTTCATTTGTTAACTGTAAAATGTTATCTAATACTATGTTTTCATGTGTGTAGGTTCTCTAGTTTGTTATTAAAGATGGTTTTTTGGAATGCTTGCATGTCAACCTACCCTGCAACACATGCTAGAGCAATGAAGGATTTGCAGAGGTTGTCAAAACCAGCTTATGAACATCTATAAAAGTTGGACCCCAAAGTTTGGACTAAGGCATATTTCTGAATACACTGCTTTGTTGATAATGTTGAGAATAATATGAGTGAATCCTTCAATGCTTGGATAATTCATGAAAGGTATAACTTTTGTAACACTTTTATTAACACATTGTATCTTCGTGTATAACTGTGAAACTTATATAATTATATCTTCATAGGTACATGACATTGCTTACAATGATGCAAGAAATCCATTTCAAGTTGATGACATGGATAAGAGTAAATAGAGAAACCACGCTGAGAAGTGACTCCATATTGTGCCCTAGAATCAAGAAGAGGCTGTACATTCTTGTGGCTGAATAAAGAAACTGGAGGGCAAGCTGGAATAGCTCCACAAGGTACTCTGTCAAACAAGGAACTAGGGTTGTAATTGTTGATTTAAAAGGAAGAAACTGTGACTGCAGGATGTTTGATCTCACTGGAATCCCATGTGAGCATGCTATAGCTGTTATTCATGATAAGAGGCAACATCCAATAGATTATGTTTCACCCTACTACAAGAAGGACAACTTTCTGGAATCATACAAGTACTCTCTAGAAACTTTAAAGGGTGAGGAATTTTGAGAGGTATATTCTACTGATGAACTCTTACCACTAGACACCCAAGAAATTAAGAGGGAGGCCAAAGAAAATGAGGAGGAAGGATGATTGTGAGGGAGGCAATAGAAGCCAGGCTTCTCAAGGTCAAGCTGCATGCCCAACATTACAGAGATATAGTAACAAAAGAATTATGCGCTGCAGTTTATGTGGAGATGTGTGACGCCCTCCAAACCCGGGGTACAGATTTGAGGAGTCATCCGACCAACGGAACACTATTTAACACATGCATAATATATAAAGACACAAATACCCCTTAACCAAGACCGCATCCAGATTATGACAATGAACACGAGCTACTACAATCTTTTATTAATACAATACCAGTTTTATCAGAGTTATTACATCACAACTAAAGTTCAAATCTAGACATCTAATCTAGAAAAGCAAAACAACAACTACCCTGCCAATGACAATGACTCGAGGGGCTCTCCTGGCTGCTGGTGAACTATCGGTCACGCTATGCCGACTCATACTCTCGCTTCACTGGAATAGGGTTAGAAAACAACAAGCAAGAGTGAGCCAAATTGCTCAGCAAACATCATATGAATCATTTCTATCACGGTTGTAAGGATATGAATTTATGATATCAGAATCAACAATATTTAGCTAACACATGCTTTGTATCAATAACAATTGAAGAAAAAGAATTAGAATTTGGCTTATACATTTTATTCAAATCAAAGGTTGTGCTGCTGGCCAACCACGCATCAACCCCGGACTAGCTCACAACATAGTCCTCTACTGGATCCTAGGCCAAACTAGGCCTTAAGTTATTCCGACCATAAATATGGCCCGACCAATTACTGGTCCATTTTAAAAACATGCCAAATCTATCATAGGGTATAAACAATAACATGCTCAATAAGATAAACTCAATGTATAATAATTGCAAAAGAGCTTCAACTGCTCAGTATCAAATGAAGATCGAGAAAGAATCATGGAATAATTTCAATGGTACAGTGTACTCATTCAATAAGGAAATCAAGATTGGTAATCGATAATCAATGACCGTAATCAATAGTCAACGATGGAAGTCAAATGATCAATGGTTGTCAATAATAATCAAAGGATGATAATCAATAATAAATGGTGGTAAACAATAATCAAGTGAATTGGAAATAAGGGTTTCCGATGCAGATCAAATCAAAGAATCAAGAATCTCTAAGGAAATGGAATCAGTTGTCCAAATGCGGTTAAAAGATTGATAATTTGAATTGTTCTGGGGATAATGGTATTCAAGTAATC
The DNA here is from genome assembly GCA_030848705.1 of Heracleum sosnowskyi. Lineage (NCBI taxonomy): Eukaryota > Viridiplantae > Streptophyta > Magnoliopsida > Apiales > Apiaceae > Heracleum > Heracleum sosnowskyi. The sequence continues at coordinate 48,770,505 of CM061244.1, forward strand.
AAGACAATAATAAATTTTATCACAAGTAAAGGCACAAATACTTGCCTGGTCTAAGCTGCTGTCGGATCGACTCTGCTCACTCTACCTTTCCCTTTCCCTTGCTCCGGGAACTCGATTCTATAATTAAACAACTCATCACAATAAGTCTAACTATTCTCGTTCTACTCTCGACACTTATTCAATCAATAATCACATTTAAACAAGTAACCGGTTACGTATCGGACGTCCGGTATGATTTACGATATTTAAAACTCAGATATTTGCCCTAGTACGGGCATATACAGACTATAAAACACAACACACAATTAATATGAACCATATAGCACTTATAAACATTTTTAAAACATCATACGAAACTTATTTGAATTTTAAATAAGTCACGATTAATTTTTAAATCAAAACTCGGATTTTTAAATCCAATATAAACATTTAAATGCAAATAAATCAATTAATAAAATTAATTGACACTCTTTAAATACTCAAACTATTTTTAAATAAATAAATAGGCTTGAAAATAATTAAACTGAATTTTTAATTAATTAAATCTAATTAATAATTAATTTTTAAGAATTAATTGATTAAAAGAAATAACCAATTAATTAATAAATTAATTATTAATTAAAAATAATTAAAAAAATTAAGTTTAATCAATTTTCGGATTTAAAATAATAAATATAATTTTCCAGAATTTTTCTGACATTAAAATATATTTTTAAAATAAAAATATGAATTTTTAAAGTTTTTAAACTATTTTCGAATTAAATTTAAAAGGGTTAAATATCAAAGTGATCACTGAAGTGAAGATCAGATATCACTTTCATTACTGATCTCAACGAGGTATCACTTTAATCACTAAAGTCGTCATAAATATCAAACGGATACCTCTAAATATGTGTTCGAAAAGTAAAAATAATTTATATCGAGTTATACACATATTTCTTGAATACTACTACAACCAAATGAAAAGTTATGAACTCTAGTATTTATGATATTATATTTAGATTTTAAAAAAATTATTTATTATTTATTTTTTAATTTTATAGTTATTTAATTTGATTTAATTAAAAATAAATAGTAAATGAATTTTTTAAAATCTAAATAAATTATCTGAAATACTAGAATTCATAAATTTTCATTTGGTTGCAGTGGTATTGAAGAAATATGTGTAGAACTCGAGAAAAGTTATTTTTACTTTTTGAACACATATTTAGAGTTGTATGTTTGATGTTTATGATGACTTTAGTGATTGAAACGATACCCCGTTGAGATCAGTGATGAAAATAATATATGATCTTAACTTCAATGATTACTTTGATATTTAACCCAAATTTAAAAATAAAATCCAAAAACAGTTTTCAGAAATTGAATTAGGGTTTTGAAGATTGAAACCGGGTCAAACTTCGGGTAAACGGGTCGGGAAGAACAAATCCGGGTCACCAAGAACAACCCACCGGATTCTGGGTTTTCCAGAATCCGGCCGGTGTCCGGCGACCGGAATATTCCATTCCCGATCAAACACAAACCAAACTACAAGGCTTTTGTTCGCTTTTTCAAGACAAACAAATCCCACCCACAAACACATACGTACGATGCCGGAATCGAGCCCAGAATCCGGTCAAAGAAACCGTCGGCCACGACTCCGACCGGAAACCCGATCTACTCATTCCGTACATGAAACTCGAAGATTAATATGTCAAAATAACGCTTATAACTCACACAATCAAAGCCCCATATCATAATCAATGTCAGATCAATATCAAGAACGAACTATTCAAAATAAGAATTCGGGTCAAAACCCGAAAATCAAACCCGACTAAATTGAACTTAAACACGAAATTAAATCATGGATTCTTGCTAATTAGAACCCTAGGAATATGTTAGAAGCAACCAATTGAATGGAGAATCAACAGAATGAAAATCCCCAAATCGACCAAGAACCCTAATTTTAATTCGAATGTTGAAAATTTCATATAAAATCGAAAACTTACCAGATGATGATGAGGTTGGAAGATTCTGAAACTAGAGATTAAGAGCTTTGATTTGAGTACAAGAACTTCAGATTTGGATTTCAATAACACCTTGAACGAATGGTTTGATTCTTCAAGAACACGAAGAACACGGTTCGGGAATTTTTAATTTCTGGATAATTAACTGCAGATATCTATGAGTTTCAAGGTACGATTCGTCTTTTTATATGTTTGGAAAAATAATACCCCAAACAACATTTTTGGATCGATATAGATTCACTGGATCGTTTAAAAACCCTAATTAGGTTAAAAACACGTTTTACGAGGAATAATCAGTTAAAAAGGTTGATGATCATCCAATTGATATATATCATTATATAACCAATGCTCAAGAATACTGGGGCTATAACAAATGTAATATTGATATAAAATGATATATCCGTCCCCTTAAGCAATTAGGGTTCGGAACAATTTTTTCCCTTTTTGAACAAAACGAATTATTCTTGCAGAATCAAATAGGTAGGAATGAAATGATACGAATATCTCTCCCGATAATGATTCGAATACGAAAGACGAAGAGATAATAATTAATGTACGAAATTCCAACGGGGCCCTTGAATTATCAAAACGGGGCTTAGATTTGAAGAAAATTCCAAATGACGAAATATTTGAAAGGGGCTTCCGACTCACCAATTAGCACATAATCACACAATAATTATCATTTAATAATATTCCAATACTCCACAATAAATATTTTTATATTAAATATATCATTTAATAAAATAATAAAATTCACGGATATTACATCCTTCCCCCCTTAATAGGATTCTGTCCTCAGAATCAGATCAAGTAAACAACTGGGGATACTTCTCTAACATCTCACTCTCTAACTCTCAGGTAGACTCTTCTACTTTAGGATTCCTCCACAAAACTCTCACTAACGCTACTGTCTTATTCCTTAGTACTTTCTCCTTACGATCCAATATCTGAATCGGTCGTTCTACATAAGATAAATCTGCCTGGACCTCTATGGGTTCATACTCTATTACATGATTCGAATCTGGTCGATACCTCTTAAGCATAGATACATGAAATACATTATGAACGTGCTGCATATGCGGCGACAATGCTAACTCGTAAGCTACCTTGCCCACTTTCTTCAAAATCTCAAAAGGTCCAACATATCTCGGACTCAACTTCCCTTTCTTTCCAAACCTAACTAATCCTTTCAACGGTGAAACCTTTAGTAACACTTGCTCTCCTTCTTCGAATCCCACATCCTTTCTGGCTAGATCCGCATACTTTTTCTGTCGGTCCTGAGCTGTTATCAATCTTCTTTGAATCAATTGAATCACTTCCTTTGTTTGTTGCACTAGTTCTGGTCCTATCATCTTCCGTTCACCAACTTCTTCCCAATACACTGGAGATCGACACTTTCGTCCATACAAAGCTTCGTAAGGTGGCATTCCGATGCTCGCGTGAAAACTATTATTATATGAAAATTCCACCAAGGGTAGATGATCGTCCCAACTGCCTTTAAAGTCAAGTGCACATGTCCTAAGCATATCTTCAATAGTCTGAATTATTCTTTCGCTTTGACCGTCCGTCTGCGGGTGATAAGCCGTACTCATTCTTAACTCGGTGCCCAAACATTCTTGAAAACTCCTCCAAAATCTTGAATTGAATCGAGGGTCTCGATCAGACACTGTCGATACTGGAACTCCATACCGTACTACGATTTCCTTTATGTAAATATGAACTAACTTATCTAGCGAGAATCTCTCGTGAATCGGAAGAAAATGCGCAGATTTCGTCAATCGGTCCACAATAACCCAGATGGCATCATGGTTAGCCTTCGTTCTAGGTAATCCTACCACAAAGTCCATCACAATGTGTTCCCACTTCCATTCAGGAATTTCCAATGGTTGAAGTAATCCACTCGGTCTCTGATGTTCCGCCTTGACTCTTTGGCATGTAAAACATTTACTCACCCATTCAACAATCTCCCTTTTCATATCTGGCCACCAAAAGTTCGTTTTAAGATCTCGATACATCTTCGTACTCCCTTGATGAATTGAATACTTCGAGTTATGCGCTTCGTGCAAAATTTCATTTTTCAGTTCCGCTACATTAGGTACCCATATCCGAGAAGCAAATCTCAAGATCCCTTTGTCGTCCGGTTGGCTACATATTTCCTCACCTGTCATCTTACTCACATCATCATTCATAACTTGCTCTTGGCACTTCCGTATCTTCTCCAACAATTCCGGTTGAAACGTCATGGTATAAATCACTTCCGTCGCATCCTTCAGAATACTTACTTCGATCTCTAACTTCTCAAATTCCTTGTATAACTCTTTGGCCATCGTCAGTGTATTTAATCTCTCTTTTCTGCTCAGTGCATCTGCTACCACATTTGCCTTGCCGGGATGATAGTTGATAGAAACGTCGTAGTCCATGATTAGTTCTAACCATCTTCGTTGCCTCATGTTCAACTCTTTCTGAGTAAAGATATACTTCAAACTCTTATGATCGGTGTAAATTTCACATCTCTCTCCATACAAGTAGTGTCTCCATATCTTCAAAGCAAACACAATCGCTGCTAACTCCAAATCATGTGTAGGATACTTCTGTTTGTGGGGCCTCAACTGTCTTGACGCATAAGCAATCACCTTGTCATGTTGCATAAGTACGCAACCCAATCCTTTGTACGACGCATCACTATAGATTACGAATTGACCTTGATCGTCTGGTAACATCAATACCGGTGTCGTAGTTAGTCTCTTCTTTAACTCTTGGAAGCTCTCTTCGCATTTATCGTTCCATATGAATCGCTCGCTTTTCCTTGTCAGCTTGGTCATTGGAGTAGCTATCTTCGTAAAATCTTGCACAAATCTCCAGTAGTATCCGGCTAATCCCAAGAAACTTCTGACTTCAGTCGGTGTCCTTGGTCTCTCCCAATCTTTCACTGCCTCTATCTTTGCTGGATCCACTTTGATGCCTTCGCTGCTCACCACGTGTCCTAAGAAATGAACTTCTCTCAACCAGAATTCACACTTGGAAAACTTCACATATAGTCTTTCTTGTCTCAATGTTTCCAACACAATCCGCAAATGGTCTGCATGCTCTTCTTCTGTCTTCGAGTATATCAAAATGTCGTCGATGAATACCACTACAAACTTGTCCAAATATCTCTTGAAAATCCTGTTCATTAAGTCCATAAAAGCTGCGGGTGCATTTGTTAATCCAAACGCCATTACTAAAAATTCATAGTGCCCATACCTTGTTCGAAAGGCCGTTTTCGGTATGTCGTCTGGTTTAATCTTCAGTTGGTGATATCCTGACCGTAGGTCAATCTTTGAAAAATGTACCGCTCCTTTTAGCTGGTCAAACAGATCATCTATTCGAGGTAACGGATACTTGTTCCTAATGGTCAGCTTGTTCAACTCCCGATAGTCTATACACAATCTCATGCTTCCATCCTTTTTATTGACAAACAATACTGGTGCTCCCCACAGCGAAACGCTGGGTCTAATAATTCCTTTTTCTAGCAAATCTTGCAGTTGATTAGCCAATTCCTTCATCTCCACTGGTGCCATTCTGTAAGGGGCCTTAGATACTGGCTCCGTGCCTGGTACTAAGTCTATCGTAAATTCAATCTCTCTATCTGGAGGTAAACCTGGTAATTCTTCCGGAAAAACGTCTGGAAACTCATTTACAACTGGAATATCTTCTAACTTAGAAACTTCCTTTTCTATATCTATCACATAAGCTAAATACGCCTCACAACCTTGCCTTAATAATCTCTTAGCCTGAATCATCGTCAGGAACCTCTTTCTTTGCCTCTCTCCTCTAAATATTATTTCTTTCTTTTCTAGGGTAATCAAAGTAACCCTCTTATTCTTACAATCAATACTCGCATCATACTCAGTCAACCAATCCATCCCTAATATCATATCAAATTCACCTAACTTAAAAGGTAACAAGTCAACATAAAAACGATTTCCCAAAATCTCTATCTCACAACGAGGATAATATGAACTGACCGCTATACGATCCTGATTAGCTATCTCTATATTCAACACTCCACTTAAGGGTTTCATTACGCAATTCAATCTACGAGCAAACGTTTCAGAAATAAAAGACCTCGCCGCTCCCGAATCTATTAACACCTTAGCAGGAATAGAATTTACTAGAAGTGTACCTGCCACCACGTCGGAATCTCTCACTGCTTCTCCCATTGACATATTATAGGTCCTGGCTAACGGCTGGACATTAACAACTGGGGGTGCTTCAATTGCCCGAATCATATTGTTCACGGTTGCTGGTGCTCTGCAGTCCTTAATCATGTGGCCTGGTTTCTTACACCGATGACACACGATGCCTATCTTGCAATCCCGGGAATAATGTCCCTTCTGATTGCATTTAAAGCATGTGACATTCAATCGATGGCATATCCCTGGATGTCGCTTCCCGCATGTCTTGCATTCTGGTAGTGGGGGTCTAGAAAGTCCCTGCTGACTGCCGGCTGGTAGACGGTTATCTTGTCCTACGCTCCCGGTATCTGGTCTCCTGAAACTTGCATTCCTTCCGGGCTGAAATCCTGGTTTCTTATTTGCTTGCCCTTGAAAACTTCCATGTTGCTGTCCCTTATCGGGTATCCCTGCTTTCCTTTTCTTGTTCTCCCTCTCTTTCATGTAAGAATCACTCTCTGTCTCCGCAATCATTGCCTTTTGGACCACCGCTGCATAGGTGTCCAACTCCAATATAGCTAACTTACTACGAATCCAAGACCTCAGTCCCTGCTGGAACCTCTTGGCCTTCTTCTTCTCCGTATCCACATAGGTTGGAACAAACCTTGACAACTCCGTAAACCTTGTTTCATATTGGGGCACTGTCATACTTCCCTGCTTTAACTCCAAAAACTTTAATTCCATCTGATCTCTCATATAGTCCGGAAAATACCTTTCCAAAAACAACTCTGTAAATCTTGCCCACGTAATCAATCCCTCGGGCTCCATAGCCCTACTCGTTTCCCACCAATAACTGGCCTCATTCTTCAGAAAATAGCTTGCATACTCCATCTTCTTATCCTCTGCCACCTCTATCAAGGCAAAAGCCTCTTCCATCTCCTTCAACCATGCCTTAGCCTCTACAGGGTCTGCTGATCCTTTAAATTCTAGAGGTTTTGCTGCTTGGAAAGATTTGAACGTAACCGCCGGTGCTGCTTGCTGGTGATGCTGTTGATGCTGCTGATGCTGATGTTGTTGCTGCTGTGCTAATGCGGCAGTCTGTTGAGTAAGAGTATTTAACAACTGGATTACCATCGGGTCCATGTGGCCCGTGGGAGGTGTATTTTGTTGACCTTCTTGGTCGGAGGTATCAGATGAACGGGTTTGTCATCTAGGAGGCATATCGCTGATGAATAAACAATAATTGGCTTAATCAAACAGTTCATATGATAGAAGGAAGGATCACAATTGACATCTCGAAGGTTTACAGATCTTCTCAACGGTGTATGAGTACACTCGTTGTAACAAGTAGAATAACAGTTATGATGCTGGAAATGAATGACAAGGGAATAAATACAGTTCTATAAAAGAGGTTTATCATACATATATATATAGATAGAGTTAGTACAAGCGTAGAACGCTTCAAAAGAAAATATATCATGGCTGAACCATAACCGCCGACCATCAATACAACAAAAATGCAACAACAACCCGAGGCGTTCCTACAAGCCCGGTGCACTGCTGATACTACAATATGCATCTATATACTAACTATTTAGAAACCATACATCCATGTCACATCTGTCTACTCCTAAACCTGCTCACAGATCACCTGCTCCTGTCTGCCATAACGGGGGTCCTGCAATCCCTGCAATCTCACTCATCGCATAATCCAAAATCTGTCTCATCCCTGCTACTGTCTCTCCCTCTCGACTAGAAGCTAATCCGTGCAATCGAGTCTCAACCAAGGTCCTCATAACCCTAAACCTCATCTGAATGTCCCTTATCTGATCTCTAAGTCTGTCCCTCTCTCGGATAGCGGCTGCCTTAATCGAACGAATCTTCCCCATCTCCATAACCTGTCCATAAAGGTACTCCCTCTCTCTACTCACCCTCTGATACTCATGGTGTGGAACTGGTGGCTCACCTAACTGGTACAAAAGGCCCACAAACTGATGCCTGAGACACTGGTGCTGGGGCTACTTGTCGGAGTGGAATAGGACAAGGTACCTGATCTCTCCTGACTACCGGATGCTGATGCCTAGGCTGATATCGCACTGGCCGAGACGGTCCTGCTCTCTCAACGGGTGTAGGTATCTCTGCTATCGTATCCTCGGAAGGGTCTGAGTCTGAACTAGAACTAGGGGGCTGCAATTATAACCACATTTAATTACTACGCATAATATCCCTAGTTGACCTCATAATATCCTTAAGTGAATTCCTAACTCTCTATGTTATCCTGGACCCTAAGTCCTAACTTGTTTCAATTTCCATAACATGTTTCTCTGATACCAACTGTGACGCCCTCCAAACCCGGGGTACAGATTTGAGGAGTCATCCGACCAATGGAACACTATTTAACACATGCATAATATATAAAGACACAAATACCCCTTAACCAAGACCGCATCCAGATTATGGCAATGAACACGAGCTACTACAATATTTTATTAATACAATACCAGTTTTATCAGAGTTATTACATCACAACTAAAGTTCAAATCTAGACATCTAATCTAGAAAAGCAAAACAACAACTACCCTGCCAATGACAATGACTCGAGGGGCTCTCCTGGCTGCTGGTGAACTATCGGTCACGCTATGCCGACTCATACTCTCGCTTCACTGGAATAGGGTTAGAAAACAACAAGCAAGAGTGAGCCAAATTGCTCAGCAAACATCATATGGATCATTTCTATCACGGTTGTAAGGATATGAATTTATGATATCAGAATCAACAATATTTAGCTAACACATGCTTTGTATCAATAACAATTGAAGAAAAAGAATTAGAATTTGGCTTATACATTTTATTCAAATCAAAGGTTGTGCTGCTGGCCAACCACGCATCAACCCCGGACTAGCTCACAGCATAGTCCTCTACTGGATCCTAGGCCAAACTGGGCCTTAAGTTATTCCGACCATAAATATGGCCCGACCAATTACTGGTCCATTTTAAAAACATGCCAAATCTATCATAGGGTATAAACAATAACATGCTCAATAAGATAAACTCAATGTATAATAATTGCAAAAGAGCTTCAACTACTCAGTATCAAATGAAGATCGAGAAAGAATCATGGAATAATTTCAATGGTACAGTGTACTCATTCAATAAGGAAATCAAGATTGGTAATCGATAATCAATGACCGTAATCAATAGTCAACGATGGAAGTCAAATGATCAATGGTTGTCAATAATAATCAAAGGATGATAATCAATAATAAATGGTGGTAAACAATAATCAAGTGAATTGGAAATAAGGGTTTCCGATGCAGATCAAATCAAAGAATCAAGAATCTCTAAGGAAATGGAATCAGTTGTCCAAATGCGGTTAAAAGATTGATAATTTGAATTGTTCTGGGGATAACGGTATTCAAGTAATCAAGACAATAATAAATTTTATCACAAGTAAATGCACATATACTTGCCTGGTCTAAGCTGTTGTCGGATCGACTCTGCTCACTCTACCTTTCCCTTTCCCTTGCTCCGGGAACTCGATTCTATAATTAAACAACTCATCACAATAAGTCTAACTATTCTCGTTCTACTCTCGACACTTATTCAATCAATAATCACATTTAAACAAGTAACCGGTTACGTATCGGACGTCCGGTATGATTTACGATATTTAAAACTCAGATATTTGCCCTAGTACGGGCATATACAGACTATAAAACACAACACACAATTAATATGAACCATATAGCACTTATAATTTTTTTTAAAACATCATGCGAAACTTATTTGAATTTTAAATAAGTCACGATTAATTTTTAAATCAAAACTCGGATTTTTAAATCCAATATAAATATTTAAATGCAAATAAATCAATTAATAAAATTAATTGACACTCTTTAAATACTTAAACTATTTTTAAATAAATAAATATGCTTGAAAATAATTAAACTGAATTTTTAATTAATTAAATCTAATTAATAATTAATTTTTAAGAATTAATTGATTAAAAGAAATAACCAATTAATTAATAAATTAATTATTAATTAAAAATAATTAAAATAATTAAGTTTAATCAATTTTCGGATTTAAAATAATAAATATAATTTTCCAGAATTTTTCTGACATTAAAATATATTTTTAAAATAAAAATATGAATTTTTAAAATAAAAATATGAATTTTTAAAGTTTTTAAACTATTTTCGAATTAAATTTAAAAATAAAATCCAAAAACAGTTTTCAGAAATTGAATTAGGGTTTTGAAGATTGAAACCGGGTCAAACTTCGGGTAAACGGGTCGGGAAGAACAAATCTGGGTCACCAAGAACAACCCACCGGATTCTGGGTTTTCCAGAATCCGGCCGGTGTCCGGCGACCGGAATCTTCCATTCCCGATCAAACACAAACCAAACTACAGGGCTTTTGTTCGCTTTTTCAAGACAAACAAATCCCACCCACAAACACATACGTACGATGCCGGAATCGAGCCCAGAATCCGGTCAAAGAAACCGTCGGCCACGACTCCGACCGGAAACCCGATCTACTCATTCCGTACATGAAACTCGAAGATTAATATGTCAAAATAACGCTTATAACTCACACAATCAAAGCCCCATATCATAATCAATGTCAGATCAATATCAAGAACGAACTATTCAAAATAAGAATTCGGGTCAAAACCCGAAAATCAAACCCGACTAAATTGAACTTAAACACGAAATTAAATCATGGATTCTTGCTAATTAGAACCCTAGGAACATGTTAGAAGCAACCAATTGAATGGAGAATCAACAGAATGAAAACCCCCAAATCGACCAAGAACCCTAATTTTAATTCGAATGTTGAAAATTTCATATAAAATCGAAAACTTACCAGATGATGACGAGGTTGGAAGATTCTGAAACTAGAGATCAAGAGCTTTGATTTGAGTACAAGAACTTCAGATTTGGATTTCAATAACACCTTGAACGAATGGTTTGATTCTTCAAGAACAAGAAGAACACGGTTCGAGAATTTTTAATTTCTGGATAATTAACTGCTGATATCTATGAGTTTCAAGGTACGATTCGTCTTTTTATATTTTTGGAAAAATAATACCCCAAACAACATTTTTGGATCGATATAGATTCACTGGATCGTTTAAAAACCCTAATTAGGTTAAAAACACGTTTTACGAGGAATAATCAGTTAAAAAGGTTGATGATCATCCAATTGATATATAAATCATTATATAACCAATGCTTAAGAATACTGGGGCTATAACAAATGTAATATTGATATAAAACGATATATCCGTCCCCTTAACAAATTAGGGTTCGTAACAATTTTTTCCCTTTTTGAACAAAACGAATTATTCTTGCAGAATCAAATAGGTAGGAATGAAATGATACGAATATCTCTCCCGATAATGATTCGAATATGAAAGACGAAGAGATAATAATTAATGTACGAAATTCCAACGGGGCCCTTGAATTATCAAAACGGGGCTTAGATTTGAAGAAAATTCCAAATGACGAAATATTTGAAAGGGGCTTCTGACTCACCAATTAGCACATAATCACACAATAATTATCATTTAATAATATTCCAATACTCCACAATAAATATTTTTATATTAAATATATCATTTAATCAAATAATAAAATTCACGGATATTACAAGATGCATCACACATGAAGTCAAATTGCCCAACTAAGAATGGGGTACCCACTAACAATGCTACACCTGATGAAGAAACTGAAATGAGGAATATTGAGAAGGGATCATCTCAACCACAATCAAATGTTGGAGTGAAGAAGAAAAGTACTAAAGAGCTTAGAAGGCAAAAACTTCAAGTCAAAAGGCCTGTGAAAAAAATGGGAAATTCACAAACTGCAGAAGCTCCACTAGAGACTCAAAGTCAAGAACCAGTTGTTACATAAGCTACTCAGCTATCACCAGTTGAAAATGAACCAAGGGCCAATGAAGCAAGGAAAAAGCCACCATCTAAAGGCCCAGTAAAAAAGATCCCTAGAAAGAAGTTGCCTTTTGTTAAAGATGATGATCCACAAGGGAAAGATTTATGTCTAGACAACACAAAGTCAAACACATTGGAGGAAAATTTGAGGGGGGGGGGAGGTTGGTTACCAGGCCATCTTCATGCCAACTCCAGGTGTACTTCCTTACAGACCCCCTAGAACCACATCTCCACCAGCAGACAAAGGTAAGACAGTTGCCTTGTTCCTAGATGTTCCACGGAGAAAAGCATTTGTGAAGAGACTTGCATGTTGTCCAAATGCAGAGTTGACATAAGAGGAAAGTGCAAGTTAAAGGCTGACCTTAAAGGTCCTTTGGGTGTGGATGTAGAGTTCAAAGGATATGAAAGATGCACTTGGGCTGAGAATGGTTTCTAGACATGTTAAATGCATTTTGCTAGACTATTTAACTATTTTGGTGTTAAGTTTTAACTATTTAAACTAGTTTTGGTGTCATCTTTTGAACTAGTTTGATGCCATTTGGTAGACTATTTAAGTATTTAGCAGTGACCAAATGATGGTAATCTGTAATGGCAGGAACCTTTTATTGTTATGTTGTGGTATGGACCTATTTATCTAAGTTATGCAAGTATTGTTATGTCTTTATTTGTTGTCTATCTTTTTGGTTTTTTAAAGAATGCATTTCAAACCATTCGAATGAAAATGTAGGAATGTAACATAGAAGAAACAAAAGAAACAAAATAGTTCATTTATAGCCTCCATCTACCAGTTACATATTCAATGAATGCATTACATTCATTCATGTCCTAACACACTACAACCAACACAGTGCAACCAACTACTAGTACTTATTACCTTAATGTTACATCTACTTCATCCACATAATTACCAACACAACAACCACACAAAACAAACATAACTTCAACTGCTCTGAAAGCCTATTTTTATCAGCTTCAAGTGTACTCCTTTCATTAATTAACTTCATTCATTCAGCCTTAAGAAGTCTTCTTTTGTAATATCCCGTAATTTTTGAGTTAATAATAATAAAATAATAATAGAAAAAAGGACTAAAATTTGATAAACAATAAGATTTAAAATTGAATTAGATTAATGGGCCTGAAATATGGTTCGGATTTGAATACAGATAATTAGTAGGTTTGGATTTAGGGTTTCGTAACGCTATATAAATATCTTATTCTCCATCTTTGTTTTCAAAATTCGTAGGGTTTTTCCACACATAATTAAGTGATCTTGTAAAATTCGCAGAAAATTCATTGTAAGTCGGAATTCGTTGATTCTGGACTTTTTGAAAAGGTCTTTTTGTTCTCTATCACTTTCGTGGTTTAACGTTTTCAAGAAAACATCGTTTAGATGGTCAAAATGGCTAAAACAGATCTGGTCAGAAGTGGAATCGTGGAGACGTTCAAGGTTTAAGACACGATGTTTATAATGGGTTGCTAAGGATTGAATATGTGTTCTAATGTGAATTATTGTGTTTGTTAATCGAGGTAAGTAACTATTCGTTGCTCCATATTATTGTGTAACGTACATTATATTGTTTGATTACATGTTCTTAATTATTTGCGTAAATAACTATTCGTTGCTCCGTATTATGTGTAACATGTTTTATATTGTTTGATTACACGGTTTCTATTATCTGATTGATTTGAATATGAAAATTGTGATATCGAAAACAGAATTTAGAAAAGACTTTGTTTTGATTCCCCAGTTTTAGTTGCGCATCGAAAATTGTGATATCGAAAACAGAATTTAGAAAAGACTTCATATCTTTACTGTCAAGAACTAAAGAATTTTTAAAGATTGTATTCAACCCCCCTTCTACAATCTTGGTTCATTGTCTGGGAATAACAATTGGTATCAGAGCAGGCTTCTAATATACAAGAAGTTTAAAGATCTAAAGACATCTGAATCATGGGTCAGAAGGATTATGGAGTTAAGATACCAGTTCTTGATAGAGAGAATTACTTTCACTGGAAAGTAAAGACGCGTCTACATCTATGTCTATGGATGAAGGATATGTATAATGCATAGATCATGACCCTCATATGTAATATCTTGGTAAAAACATGATGACTTGGTTTCGTAACATTTAATTAAGGATTAAAGTTTAAAACATACCTGTTGAAAATTCAGGGAATTCAATATTTGTATTAGCAGTTGCTAAATTGAATAAGCCCCTCAAATCAACAAATTCAAACTTATGCAAGGGAATCATGAAGTCATCCTCTTCTACCTTCTGAACTGATGTAGAAGGTGAAAAATTAATTAGAATAAATGATGAAACTGGTTTGAGTGATCCATTCGATTGTTTTGTATAAAAGTTTGACATAATATAAACTGACCCCTCTTCAATTTTTTTGGCATGATGTTTCCAGTTATCATCATAAATGAACGCATGAACGTGGCAATCATGTTTAACATAAAGTTTCAATATTTGACTTGAATGAATGTTGAAAAATTAAAGAGCTTATATGAAAAATTAGTTGTGCAGGTCTTTTAATATATTTACACTTACATCATCATCCAACAATATGAGATTGTATCCTTTCAAACCTTGGTTTCCATTAGAAGCATTTGACATGGAAGGCCACATCCTTGTGACTCTGGCTTTTATTTTCCATGTGGTTTTCGAAGTGTCAAGAGAAGATAGCTGATCAAACATGATTACAATGATATGCAAAAGAATTTTATGGTTTAAAGAAAAGTCATATTGTATGATATGAATATGTAAAAATAGTTAATGCGTATAAAATTTTAACTCACAGAAACTTGATTGAGAATAACTTAAACAATGAAAGAAGAAAAGCATTAGAAAATACCTCTGCTTAACCTAGACTTATAGAAGATAATCTCTCTGGGTGATATGATAGTGGGATACGATTAAGTTGGGATCGTGGTTATAAAGACTAAAATTTAGTTATTTTAAATCATATCTTCTTTATGTTGATTTATAAAAATTACCTATTTTAAGCAAATCAAAAAATTTAATTGATATTAAAAGCATTATTTGATTAATTATTAGTTATTTTAAATCATATCTTCTTTATGTTGATTTATAAAAATTACTTTTTTAAGAAAATCAACAAATTAAATTGATATTAAAGGCATCATTTGATTAATTATCCTAACATAACAGGAAAATAAAACCTCTAACAACCTCTAACAGAGTAATAATGATTTTATTGCCATTGAATCTTCATTAGTTCCGATCACGTATCAATTACGATACATGAAATAGTTTGTAATAATATCATTTAATTCATTCTTTTTTTTTGCTCAATGAAATTTATGTTAACTTTCTTTTCACATTTATATAGAAATTTGTTTAAAACTCTTTATTAATATTATAATACACAACAAAAAGCCGAACATGTTATGGGTGAAAATGACATCATATCTCATGAATAATTCGGTCAAAATCATATATATTTGTATTTGTATTGACTTAATTTGTAAAGTATAAAATTTAAATTACTTTAATACCATATATTTTAAAAAATACACAGTGTAGTATACTTTAAGAAAATTTTATAACGTAATACTTTCTTAATAAAATATCTTGTGCATTAATCGTTTACATAACTTGTTTGTGTAACATAATACTTTCTTAAAATCTTGATACATATTCTAGTATATATATGTTCTCCAGTTTTTAAAAAGGAAAATGGTATCATAATCAAAATATAGTATTTACAAATAATAAAAGAATAATAGTTGACTTTGTTTGAAATTTGTGTTTGATATTAAAACTACATGTTGTCTTAACAGTAGGGGTACATGAATTCAATACAGTATTCGTTAAAAGAGGAATATACAAAAAGGGAAAAAAAGAGGAAGAGTATTATAATTATCATTTACATGATAATCTAACAAAGATTGAGTAAGAATTGAAGGAATTAGTTGATCCAGGATTCATCCATCATCGTCCTCTGAAGATTATATAGGTATACTTCTAATGCTTCTTGATTCGATTGTTGGGTAAATAATATGTTAGTTTAATCAATTACGAATGAAAAGAAGTACTGATTTAGGTTAAACGTAGTCTATATGCCTTTGTGTTGTATTACAATGCATATATTAACTTATCAGTACTTATAATTGTATAAAATAGGTATATCTCTCATCAATTATCTTATGGTTAAACATGTGAACTCAGTAATCATATTTGATTTAGACAAAATAATGATTTATACATGGGGTATTTCAAAACAATTGTAATTGAAGTCTGTATTTGTGAATGCAGGACAATATGTTAAAAGGAAGATCAAATATGGATATTAAATGTGGTATATTTCTTATCATCATTTTTTTTGACAAAAGAAGATCACCATTCATTCATTTGAAATATCACTCATACAGAGGGTCATCACCTCAAGTGGGGCATTAGCCTCTGTAAAATTACAATCAGAAAGAAATATGGATTGCCTTGCTAAGCAATGAGCCACCCTATTTGCTGACCGTTTAACAACATAAAATGCAGCATGAGCAATTTCCTGCATGAGCTGCTTACAATCAGAAATAACCAAACCAAAAGGAGATGCAAGACTCACTGAACTTCGAAGAGATTGCACTACTTTAATACAATCTGTCTCCAGCAAAACATCATGCCATTGCTTCGCCTTAATCAAGCTAAGAGCCTCCTTAAAAGCGATTGCTTCAGCAAATTCGCAGCAATCTTTTCCCGTTGACACGCCTCCCTGGCGTCTATCAACTTACCAGTGTGATCACGAGCAATGAAGCCATACCCAAATCTGTTCTCATCACTGAAGAGGGCTGCATCCACATTTATCTTAATTGTTTGCCATTCTGGTTTCGTCCAGAGCTCTTTATCATCCATTACATGTAAACCACCAACAAACGGAACAAATTTTTTTGCCTGAGCTTCTAACCATTGATCAAGAGTAAAGTGAGTAGTTCGAACAACCTCCTCAACATGTAGATATGTGTCATGCCAGACCACCATATTACGTGCTTTCCAAACAGACCACAAAAGCATCCCAATTTTAGATATCTTCGAATTGGTGTATTGTCCTATTACAGCCTCCAGCCATTCTGTAAATGTTGCAGCATAATCCGTGCTATTGACAACCCCTATTTCCTGTAAACACCACTTAGCAAACCCACAGTTAACAAGGCAATGCAATGTGGTTTCCTCACAACTGTTGCATAGTGGACAAAGCGGTGAAATAGGTACATGTTTCATCTTTAGTGCAGCTTTTGTTGGTAAATACCCGTTACCAGCTCTCCACAAAAAATTCTTTACTTTATGTGGGATTTTTAAGTTCCATAGTCTTCATCATTTATTTTAGTTTGTATGATTTATTAAACTATAACCATAGAATTGTAACAAATACAATATGAAACAGAAGGGATTTTGGTATTATCGAATTTCTTTCCGCAAACAATGATTTGGAAGATTTTGGAACGTTTGTAAGTATAAATTACTTAAATGATCTCTATACATAATTGTAAACATTTGTGGTTACAATCTAATTATTTAATTGTGTTTTTTTTAAATAAAAAAATATGATAGAGAATATCGAAAAGCTTCCACTATGAATTTGGAAGTGTACTTTCTTCTCGTATAAGGGTTAAATGCAACTTGTTTGAGTGGAAAGCTAAATATGATAATGAAATGAATATATTGTATGGATTGAGTAGATTTATGAAGTACTACGAAATCAAGATGTACGGAGTTGTTATGTTTGATTACTATGGCTGTTGCCCAGTAATAATCTATTGTAGAAGGGGGGTTGAATACAATAGTATAAGATAATCGACTTCTTAATGTATATATCACAAATATGAAAGAAAGATAACAGCTTTATTAAATATGATATAAAACTGTTACAAACTCTCTCAAGAAATTCTGATGTTCTTGAGAGCTGCTAGCTTACCAAAAACTCTCTCAAGAAATTCTATGTTCTTGAGAGCTTCTATCTTGATTCACATCGAACCAAAACCAAAACTGTGTTTATATACTACACAGCTTCTCTATCAATGATAAGTCCTAATCAATTACAAAGATTGAAACCTATCCATAATTGATAGCTACATCCTACAAACCAGGAACCGACAGAATAAACTTCCATGTTTAACTAGACTCCAAATATAACTCGAAGTAGGAATCCTGATCAGCTTCCAGTCCTGATGATCAATCCTGATCCCAGTCCTGATATGTATCTTGATCCTGACGACCATGTAATCCTGATAACGTCAGCAATCCTGATCAGTTGAGTCTAGCTCCTGACGATCATTGAATTTTGATCTAACAATCTCCCCCAATCTCATACTTTGTGAAATAAAGTATAGATTCCTAAGATTCAATGATGTCAAAAACATATATACAAAATGTACAGAATCTGCAGCAACAACTTATCTGTTTAAATTCTTTGATAGAACAGATTCATCTTCAAGAAGTTGGATAACAAATTTTCTTCTTTTTCTTCAAGAATTTGAATCAGTCTTTCCTTAAGATTTCTGAGTTCTTCATCTTCCTCATTAATCTGGTAGATAGCTGCTCTGAGATTCAATATGGAGTTTCTCTGAAGACTATGCTCTTCAAGCAAAAGATAAGAAATTTCCTTCCCATCAGGATTGAGAGTAAGATGAGTCATGCCAAAAGTTACTTCTTTAACAGCAGTACCTCTTTGCATTTCCACATCCTGACCTCTTTGATTTAAGTACATGAGAGTATAATTACCATTGAAATTACTGTTTCCATCCAGTCTTCTTCTTATTGTTGACAAAATCATGTCACTCCATTCTTTGCATATTTGATTCTTCGATCTCAAAAGATAATGAACATATTTCAGTTCCTGTGTAGTTTTCATCAGCAGATCTTGAATAGATAAAATCTTCACACTACCATCTTTCATGAAGTACAAAAGCTTTTCTTTCTTGTCAAAATCATCATGACAATCTATAACTATATCAACAGCTAGTAAATTGTTCAGGTTTTCAGAAGTTAAAGTACCTCCAATTTCAGTTAAGGAGTAAGGATCAACATATGACATATTTATATATTCAGCATCCCTGTGTCCAATACCTCCTCTTGAATTACTCGTCAATTGCTTCAGATTTGAAAACATCTTTAACCAGAGTGCTTTTGATCTAACCATCCCAGATAAATCAACAACACTTGAAGCGCTTGAAATAATTCCTCCAGACTGAAAATTGATAAGTGTATCACAACTTAGTGTACTAATATGTTTCCAGTTCTTATCCTTTTCCTTTTCAAAGGCATAGCTTCTTTCCAGTGAAGATTCTTGTCTGCTTGGGTTCCTCCACACTCTTCTGTTTGAGAGTTTAAGCCTTTGTACATAGAGATTGAAATCTCTATTTGTTGATCTTGTAATTTCACTTCTTCTGGCTTCTTCTTCTTCATCTACTTCCTTGTTGTGAGAATCAACCACAGTAGATAAAATTATCAAGTCAATCTCTTGCAGAATTTCAGAATCATCAGGATCTTGATTAATATTATCAGGAACAACATCAGGATTAGATTCTTCAATTTGATTTGTATTGCAGAGAGTTGATTTTCTTGATTTTCTTCTCAATTCAGGTTCTTCTTCAATATTTCCATCATCACCAAAAGTAGATCTGTCAGGAACTACTAGAGTTTGAATAGGTTCAGGAATTTCTTCAATTCTTAACCCTCTAGACCTTGTCTGTCTAGGTATTGTTTGAGTTAAAGAACCTCTTCTACTTCTTCTAGCTCATCTCCTACCTCTGCCTCCTCTACCTCTAGCAGGAGCAGGGTTATTAAAGCTTTCCATCATTTCTCTCTGTTGTCTTAAGAATTCTTCATGTGAGAGATCAGGATATTCTTCACTTTCTGTAGAGAGTGCTTTTCTTGCATATAATTGTTGAACTCTTTTATCAGTGTGATATAGAGTAACAATTATGCCATCTTTTGTAGAAAACTTCTGGAATAAATTTGATGCATCTTCAGGATTATCAATAAAAATATCTTCATCACCTTCAGGAATTGTAGCAAGAGTATGTCCATGACCAGGTGTCAGGATTTGTTCTTCCGTCAGGATCTGAGATTGCACCAACGTTCTTACTGTCTTAACTCCAGAATCAGAAACATGAGTTGACTGCGTTGTTTGACTTTGTGAAGTTTGAATTGTAGACTTCATAACAGCAGCATCAGAGGTTTCTCCTTGTATCACTTTGTCACTACCATCATCTCCAGTATCATCATCATTATTCCTTAATACTAGATCAGGTGTGCATTTTGTCCGACTAACCTTCTCCCCCTTTTTGACATCAGGATTTGACAATAAATTCAGAATTAAGGAAAGAGAGGCTTGAATGTCAGTTACTTTGGTATCCAGAGAATCAATCCTTCTGTTGATAGAGGTTTGTTCAGAAATAACAGATTTCACTTGGGATTCTACTACCCTTAGCTGAAAAGCAGTAGGTACCTTTGTAAAATTTTGAGAAATATCATTCCTCACCAACTCAATTGAATTCTTGATAGAATCAATCTCACTTTTTAGACTTTTGGATAACAAAGTTGTAGCCTTCAGATGATTCTTCAAGTCTTGATTCTCTATAGATTTCACTGCATCATAAGCATGTTCCAAAGCAGAAGAATAACTTACAGATTTAGCATATCTGTGCCATGAATTGTTCCATTCATTCTGTCTAAGTGCCTCAGCAGGATTAAAGGAAGGAATAGAAAAATCTTGTCTCTGGTCTTTCCCAGTGGAAGCTTTGCCAGCCATATATGTACTTGATGAACCAAAATTAGTTCCAAGACTAATTTTGAGTGTTGTAGCAAGCTGTTCCTTCTCTTTTCGATTCTCATCATCATCACTATCATCAGAGTCATCATCATCAGTACTATGAGTATCATCAGGATCAGGAATAGCTATACCTTTCATTTTATCCTGTGAATCTGTGATAGGATGATCCATTGGTCTTGAACGAAGTGGCTGTATCAGGATAGGTTCAACATCAGGAGCACCACTAGCGTCAGGATGAACACCGTCAGGATTTGATATGCTTGCATCAGTATTTGCTACCAATGGTTCTTGTGGAGCTTGAGGTTCAGAAGCTTCTTCAACACTTTGAGTCAAAGGTTCTTGTGTGCTTCCCTCATTGACAGTGTCCTCGACCAATCTTTGAACTCCATCTGCACCAGAAATCCCTTGAGCATTGTCAGGAAATTTCTCAGAAACTGTAGCTTGGCCTGCATCTTCACTTTGAGAAGATGGTTCTTGTGTAGCTGGAATGTCGATGTCTGCATTCTCCCTTTGAGAAAATGGTTCTTGTGGGACCATTCCACGAGCTAAGCCTTCACTCAAACTTTGATTGAGTGGTTCTTGTGTGGCTGGATCATCAGAAAGAGCT
Organism: Heracleum sosnowskyi; assembly: GCA_030848705.1. NCBI lineage: Eukaryota > Viridiplantae > Streptophyta > Magnoliopsida > Apiales > Apiaceae > Heracleum > Heracleum sosnowskyi. Next base: position 48,792,021 of record CM061244.1, read on the forward strand.
GCTGAACCACTTTGAGGTTCAGGTTCTTGTGGGCTTGATCCTTTCAGTTTCTTCTGTCTCTGATAGACTAACTCTTCTGCCTTCCTTAGCTTTTCCATTGGATGTTTTATCCCAAGATTGGAAGCAGCAGCACCATACTTCTCCCATGAAATATCAATATGTCTTTTCGTTGGAGAGTCCTGTGTTGGAGAGTCTGAAATATTAACCACTTGACTTGGTGCAGCATCAGGAATACTAACATCAGGATTTGCTTGAGCAGTTGAAACTGATTGCTCATTCAGAATAGAAGTGTCCTGTACATCAGTATCCTACTTCTTTTCTAAAGGAATATGATACCTGCTTTTTGATAACTTCCTTTTCTTCTGTGGTATAGACAATTGAACCACAGCTGCAGTAGCAGTATCAACAACTTCCTTATTCACATTCATCACAGAGGATATAGATAAATCATCCTCTGAGTCAGTCTCATCCCTGAGAACTAATTTTCTTTTAACAGAAACAGCCTCACCTCCCTTTGCAGCTTTCTTCACCAGGACCCCTTGTACACCCCCTTGAAACTTCTTTTTAGTGATAGGTGTAGAGGAAAAGTCCTTTGAACCTGATTGCCTTCCTGACACATCAGTTCTAGCTGACTTCTTTGCTTTTACAACTAAAGTCTTTTGAGAGACAATAGAGGTGGCAGTTGACTGTTTAGACTGTTTAGGATGAATGCTTGGGTTAGGAACAAGGTGTGATTGGCCTTGCCCCATAGCATTAGAAATTAAACCATAACGAGTAGGAATTTTCCTATGTAAGAAAAACCTAACCTCATCAGGAATAAAAGCATTTCCTATGAAACCATTTGCCTTATCAGGATTGAAAAAAAATATTTAAAATGAAGTAATATAAAATTTTATTTAAGAAAACAAAATTTATTTTGATAATCCTGATAAGTGCTGTTTTTTTTAAATGATTACAAAAACAAATAGCATAATACCCATGTAACCATTCTTACCAATTACCGAGGCAAAGTAATTATGAGAAACTGAACAGGCGCCTCGATAAAAAATGACCTGCATCCTTAACACACATTCTCTATAAAATAGAACTGTTAAGCATAAACATCACATATCTATTAAAACACAAACCCTTTCCAGAGAAAAACTTACGAAAACCTTTCACCTTCTTTGTTTTTCAATGGCTGCCAATCAACAACAAAACAACATACCTGATGCTGAGCTCGATATCATATGGCAAGAGATGGAAGAGGCTCTTGCTGACATTGAGCCACAACCATTTCCTGACCCTCAGGAACATGAAGCGTTTGTTAACGCAATGTTTGATGTGGTTTGGCACAACTTCCTGCAAGCCAATCCGGACTGGAATCCGCTTGATAACCTCATCTATGAAGAGAATGAGGACGATGAAGAGGATGAGGATGAAGATGATGAAGAGCTCGTCCGAGAGCTTGAGAAAAGAAAGAAGGGAATCCGTGATTCTTGTATGTCATGCAAGTTGGAGGCACGGAAGCGTCTCGGTGGTCACGGTGACGATCCGCCTTCAAGTGAATCAGCTCTTCTTCTTGTCTCTTAAGGATGGAACAAGAGAAGCCCTGGATGGATCAAAGCCTGGTTATGATCCATCAGGATTGTTCATGCTTATTTGCAGGGCACGTGTTCCTGAGTAGAAAAGTAGACTAGGAAAAGAATATGTAATTTCCATTTTCATTTGTAAATAATCTTCAAGATTTAATGAAAACTATCAATTTGCTCAATTGTTCTTGTCCTTCTTACTTTTCCTGCACAATTTGTTAGTAACACTGCATTTGATACATAATATAATGAATAGTAATCGCTAACAAAAATATAATTGTAATTGAAAATTAAGACTTAATAACTTAATCAAAGACTAAGTAATGATCTTATTTGTCAGAGTTTACCAGGAGTGTTGTTGACAAATTGTCTTAGAACTTCTGGTTTTCATACCAGCTTCAACATCTGAGCATCAGGATTTGACCAGTTGACCTCCTATCAGGATAACATCCTATCAGGATTTGATCAAAGAAAACATACCTTTCTGAATAACCATCAGGATTTGACAGTTATCAGGATTTCCTCTCTGTAGCTTTCCTCAGAAATTCTCAAAGTTCATCATTCCAAGTTCATTCACTAATTTATTGAAAGTAGCTTCAGGTAGTGGCTTGGTGAATATATCAGCTAGTTGTTGATCAGTAGGAACAAAGTGAAGTTCAATTGTTCCTTCCAGAACTTGTTCTCTTATGAAGTGATATCGAATACTGATGTGTTTAGTAAGAGAATGTTGAACTGGATTTCCTGTCATTGCAATAGCACTTTGGTTATCACAATAAATAGGGATTTTTGAGTATGACAGGCCATAATCTAACAACTGATTTCTCATCCACATTATATGAGCACAACAACTTCCTGCAGCAATGTACTCAGCTTCTGCAGTTGAAGTGGAAATGGATTTTTGCTTTTTACTGAACCATGAAAATAGTCTTCCACCCAAAAACTGACAGCTTCCTGAAGTACTTTTCCTGTCTATTTTGCATCCTGCAAAATCAGCATCTGAATAACCACACAACCCAAAATCTGATTCCCTTGAATACCAAAGGCCAAGTGAAGAAGTGCCTTTGAGATATCTGAAAATTCTTTTGACTGCAATCAGATGGGGTTCTCTAGGTTTTGCTTGAAATCTTGCACACAGACAGGTTGCAAACATGATATCTGGTCTACTTGCAGTGAGATACAATAAAGAGCCAATCATTCCTCTGTAGTGAGTTACATCTACCTCAGCACCTTGATCAGGATCAAGTTTGGTAGCTGTAGCTATGGGAGTTGTAGCAGGAGAACTATCTTGCATGTTAAACCTTGTCAATAAATTCCTTGTATATTTAGACTGATTGATAAAAATCCCTTCATCAGTCTGTTTAACTTGAAGACCAAGAAAGTAACTCATTTCTCCCATCATGCTCATTTGATATCTTGACTGCATAAGCTTGGAAAACTTTTCACAAAGCTTATTGTTTGTTGACCCAAAAATGATATCATCAACATAAATCTGAACTAACAACAAGTCCTTACCATGATTCAAATAAAATAGAGTTTTATCAATAGCACCTCTTTTGAATCCACTTTCCAGTAAGAATAGAGCTAAAGTTTCATACCATGCTCTTGGAGCTTGCTTTAGTCCATAAAGTGCCTTATCCAATCTGTAGACATGATCTGGATAGTTAGGATCAATGAAACCAGGAGGTTGCTCAACATAGACTTCTTCCTCCAGTTCTCCATTTAAGAAAGCACTTTTAACATCCATCTGGAAAACCTTGAATTTCTTATGTGCTGCATAAGCAAGAAATATCCTGATGGCTTCTAGTCTTGCAACAGGAGCAAAAGTTTCATCATAATCAATTCCCTCTTGTTGAGAATACCCCTTTGCAACTAGTCTTGCTTTGTTTCTGATTATTACTCCATCAGAATCAGTCTTGTTCTTGAAAATCCACTTTGTACCAACAATTGATCTATTCTTTGGTCTTGGTACCAGTTTCCAGACTTCATTTCTTTCAAATTCATTCAGTTCCTCTTGCATTGCAGTAACCCAATCAGTATCTTTAAGTGCATCTTCAACTTTCTTTGGCTCCTCCTTGGATAGAAAGTTATTGTATAGACATTCATTTTGAGTTGCACTTCTTGTTTGAACACCTGCATCAGGATCCCCAATAATCAAATCAGGAGTATGACTTGCAGTCCATTTCCTCGCTGGTGTTAAATTGTTTCTTGAAGTAGATGCTCTCCCTGGATTGGTGTTATCTTGATTTGAAGAACTTGCTTGTCTTGAAGCTCCCCCTGAATTATTGCTATGACCTCCTGATAAGTTATCAGGATCATTACTTGAATCAGTATCTGAAGAATTCTGTCCTGATGATTGAGTTGACTCTGAACTTGTAGTAGAATGCTGTTGCTCCCCCTCAACATTAGCACTACTAGAAGTATTACTATTGATTGCATCATCAGTATTTGCACCATCAGCATCTGGTGTGTCATCTGGATTTGGTGACCCATCAGGATCTGATGTATGAACAGGATCTGATTCACTTTCCTCAGGTTCCTTGGTAGCTTCATTTTCAAAAATCAATCTATCATGAGAGTCTTCATAGATTCCTGCTATCTTCTTGTCATCAAAAGATACATTTATTGACTCCATGACAGTCCTTGTCCTCAAATTAAAAACTCTGAAGGCTCTTGATGCAGGATAGCCTATGAAAATTCCTTCATCAGCCTTTGTTTCAAATTTCCCTAGCTGTTCAGGATGAGTTCTGAGAACAAAACATTTACATCCAAACACATGCAGATGCTTCAGACTTGGTTTCTTCTCCTTGAGAGACTGATAAGGAGTAACACCATGCCTGTTTATTAATGTGAGATTTTGAGTATAGCATGTTGTGTTGACTGCTTCTGCCCAGAAATATGTAGGTAATTTTGCTTCTTCCAACATAGTTCTGCCAGCTTCAATAAGAGTTCTATTCTTCCTTTCAACTACTCCATTTTGCTGAGGTGTGCCAGGAGCAGAGAATTGTTGAATGATTCCTTTGTATTTGCAGAACTCTTCCATCTTTGAATTCTTAAATTCAGTACCATTATCACTTCTCAGTATCTTGACTTTGTACTTTGTGGTTGTATCAATCATTCTCACATGATCCAACAGAACTTCAGGAGTCTCATCTTTTCTGTGCAGAAAATACACCCAGGTGAATCTAGAATATTCATCAACAATTACAAGAGTGTACCTTTTCTTACTGATGGACATGATGTTGACTGGACCAAATAAATCAAGATGTAGCATGTGATATGGTTCTTCAATAGAGGATTCTGATTTACTCTGGAATGATGTCCTTCTTTGTTTTGCTTTCTGACATGCATCACAGAGTCCATCAGGAGTATATAACACTTTTGGTAATCCTCTCACTAAATCTTTCTTAACCAACTCATTGATGTTACTGAAGTTGAGATGGGAAAGCTTCTTGTGCCAATTCCAACTTTCATCTACTGATGCTTTACTAATCAGACAGGTAGGGGAGTCATCAGTATTTGATTGAATGTTGGCTTCATAAATGTTACCATGCCTGTAGCCAGTCAGAGCTATCTTTCATGTTTCTTTGCTGACTACTTCACAATGTGTGGAATAGAAGTTGACATGATAACCTCTGTCACTGATTTGACTAATACTCAACAGGTTGTGTTTTAGTCCTTTCACTAGAGCTACTTTTTCAATGATGACATTTCCAATGATTATATTGCCATATCCCAAGGTTTGTCCAATGTTGCCATCTCCATAAGACACAGTTGGGCCAGCTTTTTCCTCATATTCTGATAACAGGGCTTTGTTTCCAGTCATGTGCACAGAACATCCACTATCCATGACTAACACATTTTTCTTTTTACCCTGCAATCAGAATAGAAATACACTAGTTAGAACATTTAGGAACCCATACTTGTTGGGTTCCTTTTCCATGCAATTTATTAACTTTCACAGCAGAAGACTTTCTGACTTTAGCAGTCCTGACAGGATTTACTCCATCAGGATTTGCTTTGTCAGTATCAGTATTAACAAAAGCATGTTCCAACTTGACATTCTTAACTCTATCAGACTTTGTACTATTATCAATCTTAGGCAGTGGATCATAAAAGTTATAGTACAAATCATGATAATCTTTAGAAGTATAAATAGAATGCCATATACTACCACAATGAAAACAGGACTTCTGTGGTTTATAAAATACTGATCTATTCCTAATATCAGACTTAGAAATATCAACAATCTTCTTCTTACTCTTCTTACAATCAATAGCAAGATGATTAGAGTTACCACAGTTAAAACAACACTTTCTAGGTGCATTTGGGATATATTTGTAACCATTGTTGATCCCAACTTTATCATTCCTGTTTCTCTTAACAGTAGATTCCTTTTTCTTATCTGTCACCTCACAGATTTTATCCTTAAGCTGTTTCTGAGACAATAGTCCTACATTTTTAGTGACTTTATTCAAGACAAGTTTAGACTTTATGATTTTAATTCCTTGAGTAGAAGTAGATCCCTTTTCAAAAGTAGAATTGGAATCCTTACCAAAAACAAAATTAACAGGAGTAATCTTAGATTTGGTTGCATCTATAACATGTCTATAGGTCTTTGGACTGACTGTCTCATCAATGACAATTTTCTCTTTCAATTTCTTATCCTCATCTGACTTATATCCTAGACACTCTTTCCAATTCTTAGAGGTATTAATCTCATGAAATTTCCTACCAGAGTCTGTCCAGGTTCTGATTTTCTCATTAGCATTTTCAAGTTCCTTTTCAAGAGCAGTACATTTGGATTTCATCTCTAAATACATGTGATTCACATTATCACATTCTTTTTGTACTTCTTGCATACGAGAAAATTCAGCTTCTAATATATCATTCCTTTTTCTAAGTTCAGACATCTCAGATAAGATCCTAGTATTTTCAGCAGTTTGACTTCTAAAGCTAATATATAATGACTTTAGAAAACGTCTTAACTCAGAAGCATTATCAGTATCAAAATCAAAGATAGTATTTAGTACCTTATCATTAGGAGCAGAAATTACATCAGCGTTGGCCATTAGAGCATAGTTGACCACCTCAGTATCAGATTCAGAGGAAGAGTCCATCCAATCCTTGCTTGATGTGATAAGTGCCTTTGTCTTCTTGCACTCAGAAGCAAAGTGACCCATACCATTGCACTTGTAGCATCTAACCTTTGACTTGTCAAATTTGCTACTCATGCTGTCCTTTTTGATATACTTATCTTTGTTTGAGTTGAAAGCCTTTTTCTGAAAGTTGCCTTGTCTTCTATTCTTCCTGAACTTCATCCTCCTGAAGTTTCTGACAATCATAGCAACCATCTATTCCATGTCTGAGTCAGAAGAATCATCATCAGTATTGGCATCAGGATTGCCATCAGTATCCGATGAAGAGTCATCAGGATCTGACTCAACTATTCTTGTTTTACTTCTAGAGACCTCCATAGCTTTTCCTTTTGATTTAGCCTCTGCTTTCAAAGCAATTGATTTTGCCTTGCTGCTTTTCTTGTTCTTTCTCTGTTGGACTTCAAGATCATGTGTTCTTAGCATCCCATAGACTTCATCAAGAGACACAGTGTTAAGATCATACTGATGTCTAATGATCGAGGTCTGAGTGTCCCATTCTTCAGGTAAAGCTCTTAGAAACTTGGTGTTTGAATCTTCAGTTTAATATTCCTTGTCAACTAAAGATAAGCTGTTCAATAGTGTCAGAAATCTATCATATAGATCAGTTAGACTCTCATCAGGTCTTGCATCAAATTGTTCATATTCTTGGATCAAAAGAGTCCTTCTGTTTTTCTTGACAGATGCAGATCCCTGGCACTGAGTTTCCAAAGTATCCCAGATTTCTTTTGAAGACTTGCATGCAATCGCTCTGTTTGACATGACAGCATCAAGACTACTGTGTAAGATATTCTTTATCTTTGGTTCCCTAAGCATATGAGCTTTTTCTTCTGGAGTCCATTCACTTTTAGCCTTGACCACATAATGTTCAGGTACTGTATCTGTTCGTTCTACAATCCTTGTAGGAATATATGGTCCATCACGAATCCTGTCTAAATAGTCAGGATCCATAGCCTCCAGGTACATCAGCATCTTTACCCTCCATGTTGGATATTCTGATTTCTTCAATATGGGAATCTTCATGCTTTCATACTTGGTTGTCGACATCTTTAGATCGTATCTGATTCAGAATTAAATCAGTTTGCTCTGATACCAATTGTTGCCCAGTAATAATCTATTGTAGAAGGGGGGTTGAATACAATAGTATAAGATAATCGACTTCTTAATGTATATATCACAAATATGAAAGAAAGATAACAGCTTTATTAAATATGATATAAAACTGTTACAAACTCTCTCAAGAAATTCTGATGTTCTTGAGAGCTGCTAGCTTACCAAAAACTCTCTCAAGAAATTCTATGTTCTTGAGAGCTTCTATCTTGATTCACATCGAACCAAAACCAAAACTGTGTTTATATACTACACAGCTTCTCTATCAATGATAAGTCCTAATCAATTACAAAGATTGAAACCTATCCATAATTGATAGCTACATCCTACAAACCAGGAACCGACAGAATAAACTTCCATGTTTAACTAGACTCCAAATATAACTCGAAGTAGGAATCCTGATCAGCTTCCAGTCCTGATGATCAATCCTGATCCCAGTCCTGATATGTATCTTGATCCTGACGACCATGTAATCCTGATGACGTCAGCTATCCTGATCAGTTGAGTCTAGCTCCTGACGATCATTGAATTCTGATCTAACAATGGCGGAAATGAGTTTGGTGTTAAAGTATTCAAAAATGATGCGGTTGAAGCTAACTACCGAAGAATGACTCCATCCAAATTCGTCAACAATGATAATTATCTAAAATGGAAAAAGGATGATTACATTGTGGATGGTATGTCACTTCAGTATCAAAAAGCAGTAGCATTATGGTCCTTCAATGCTTTTCAGAATTACGTTGATTAATTTGAGATGAAAATAACAAACTTGCACATAGATGGAAGACATCCATATTTGGTAGGCTTTTTTCATATCAAATTATTTTTAACAAATGTTCTTGTCAAATTAAACATAATATAAATAATTGGTCCTTTTTTTGTTTAATTACAGAGAATGTGCAATGAGTTAGAAAAATTGTTCAAAGATTTGGAAGTTGGTAGCAATATACATCTTCGTTTCTCTGAAGATATGTGGCGGATTGATTTAGAATGGATAGACAATAGTTATGTGTTCGGTAGCAACTTGCATTCTTTTGCAGAAAAGGTTAAGCTTAAAGTTGGCGATACATTGGTGCTGTTTAAAACTCCTTCATCTGGAGATGATATTGTGAATGTCTGCTTGTTTAGTGGAAATAAAGAAATCGTAGATGACAAAAGAGGTACATTTAACTTATAATTTCAACTATTTAAAATTTTAAAATATATTCCTCTGTAAAAACATAACAAAAACTGATTATGTTTTTCTTTTAAAATTTAGAAAAAAAGTTCAATTCGAGAGATCCTTTCTGAAAGTTGTCACTCAACATTGTTTGGAAGGAGGCACAATGGTAAAATTTGTTTAGTCAATGTCATCTTTTCGTTTGTTCGGATTACATATTACAACAACGTAGATAAAAATGTATTACTATATTTATATTTAGGCATTTTTAATTATGTAATTCGCTCTTCATTTGTAGTTATTAATTATGGAAATGCTTTCTATATCAGTTTGTGCCAAAAAGAATAAAGGACAAATACGGCGATAAAGCTCAGACTTATAAATGAACTTGAAGTCTGTAGTGAACGGTGGACTGTTCTGTACAATTATACTGATGGATATGTTGCAAAACTTGAGAAAATGATTGAGAGGTTCAATCTTAGAATAAAGGAGACTATTGTTTTTAAATTTAATGACACTAATGTACTGTATGGGAGAATTTACAAATTGGATGGTAAAGAGATAGACTATGAGAATCGCTCTGTCGATATTTCAGAAAATGGTCATGGAAATTGGTTTTGGGATGTCCACTGGAAATATGAATCAGGTTAGTTGGTAAACTTCTCGTTACTGCTAATGTCTTTAAAGTATATTATTGATTTCGTTACATTGTCAAACATTTATAGACACTGAAGACACTGTTGGTAGTGAAATATGTGGTGCGGAGAAGCTAAAAAATTCCTGCACTACGAAATCCGTAAAAAAATATAACTCTACTCAACCTTTTCTTTGATTTTAAATACATAATAAATGAATTTGTAATGAAAAGTACATTTAATTATGTGTTTGCAACATATAAACTTGTTTTGGCAGGCTCCCTTGTTTAACAGAAAGAATCCATTATTTGTTGTTGTTATGGACCGTGACTCAATGGTTTTCAATGAAATGGTATGTCCAGATGTAGGGTAAAAGTTAATATAGAATGTATGATATATGTATACATTTGGCAAATTGTGACCAAAATCCTTTTGCAGCCTTTTCAGATATTACCGGAAAGGTTGACTGTGGAGTGTTCTGAAAAAATACCACATAATGTCAAATTGATGTTGCCTAATGGACGTGAAATTCATGTACATTTCAATAGGAATGAACAGTGTCTAAGTCCTATGCATGAATTCATTAATGAATGCAAAAGACTCTTTGGTTCGACTATGGTATACTCTTATGAGGGCAGCGGAAAATTTCTTGTACATGTATTAAAGGAAGATTTTTGTGAGGTCGATTACTTCCCATTTAGAACTATTCCAAGGGCAAAAGTCTATGATCAAGGTACGATAAACAAACCATGTTAAAAAAAGTATGTCTTCAGAATACATGATTAATCTATTTTGATTTATTATCATATGTAATTGTATTTATTTACATTTTGCTGTTCTTTGTAGACAACATCAATGGAATTGGATGGAAATTTATTGTACTTGCAACTGGAACTACAATAGAGACTGGAGATATTGTAAGTTATTAACTGATGCAAATAATATTATAAACAAATAAAATTTAAGAAAATTTAATTATTTACTAAACTCCCGTAAAAATAAATAATATAGTAAATCCTAATGTCAAAAATAATTTCTCTATCTAAGGAAATCCTGAAAATATTCTGTAGAATGTTTGGAAGAAATATTCCGCAAAGTGTGAAGCTTCGTTTGTCAAACGGGAGAATAATCGATTGTCATTACTTGCATGGAGAAAGAAAAATGGTGGGGCTATTGGAAATGGCGGAATCAGATACTCTACTGGAAAATGAATTACTATTGTTTGCTTATTGTGGAGGTGGAAATTTTGACATAATTATTTTTGATAATGGAAGAGTTGAAAAAAAAACTTCATGCCTATGAAAATGTGCCAGGTATGTGATGTGTATTCTTAGTACAATAGAATTATTTTATATAAAATAACGTGTGTACACCTGAATGTGCATGTTGAAATATAACATACTTGACAATTTACGGACATATAATTTTTTTATTAGAAACTGTGGAAGGAGAAGACATCGATCATGGAGGAACTAATTTGGAAAACTCTACTGGGAACCACGTATCTAATGCTGAAATGAACGAAGCTGAATTGGAAAACATCTATGCAGAAGAAGCTGCTGAAATAGCAATTGACGATGTTCAAATGGTTTTTTCCTCAATCATGACAAAGTGTAATATAAATAACACATCACATGGAGCGGATTGTTATAGCCAAAATTCGATAATGGGTTTTTTAGGATAGATCGGGTCAAGTAAAATCCAAAATGTGAATGTAATTAGGGTTAGAGAGAATTGGGACTTTCCCTCGTAAGGGTAGGGGCGCATCCTCTACTCCTTGAGGGCGAGTCCTCATGATAGTAATAGTTTGATGATCTTATTAAGTTGAAATCCAGAGCTCGTCCTTATAGGGGAGAGAGCGCCTAACCCCTAATGATAGGCTTGACAGAGGCATGAGACAAACACAAGGAAGACTCAAGACTTGTCCTCATGGGGATAAGGGCGCGCCCTTTGGGCCATCCATCCCTCGAGGGTGCGTCCTCTTGCTTTTGAAGTGGCAACTTGATGATGAATGATGGTTCCCTTGGCTTGGCATTGGTAAAATATTGAAGAAATTCCCTCCTAGGATGTGCCCTAGGAGGGGAATGTCCATGGCTGAAGACCTCCTCATGTATTCAATGGGTGCGCCCTCATTGGGGATGTGGGGTTAATCTTGGTGTGTGTTTTGGGAGCTCTGTTCCTGTACTCAATGGGCGTGTCCTCATTGGGGAACTTTGGAGTAATCTTGCACTTTGCACCCAAACACTTGGGATCACTTGTCCTGCTATCTGGTGGGTGCTTCTCATTCGGGGGACAAGGATGCGTCTAGCATTTAAGGTAAGTCATGGCTATACCTGTGTCTATGAATTAAGGAAATAGTTGGTAATGGATAGGACTAGTCCTCGACGGGGGAAGTTTCCTTATCCATGAAGTCCTGACGTCATAGATAAGCCTTGGGCCTTTGTGACTAGGCCTTATCGTTAGACATTCTTAAAGTGAGCTAAAACTCTAAGTAAGGAAATATAAGGAAGACCTACGTTTAAGTATGGAAGGTGTCCTATACATGGAAGGCGGTGGAAAAGTCTTACGTCTAAGCATGGAAAGGCAGTAGAAGACTTCGGATGGGCTCCGAAGATCAGAGACCAAGCCCATGGAGGAAACTTCCTCCCCAAGAACTACGTTGGCTTGATTCCCTATAAAAGGGATACGTAGGCAAATTGTAAGGGGTCGAAGGTTGAGAGCTTTAAGGCAGCCAACATAAACCCTAAGCAATCTCAGCCACCAATTAAGCACAACCACCATACTCCGACGAATTCACCACCTAAGGACCACCGTTGTAGATCTTAATTCCGGCGACGAACCTCGAATTTTGTTAATACCAAATTCCTCCGTTAACAAATTGGTGCTAGAAGGAGGGGGCGCTAATTAAGATCTAAATCTTTGGAGGAGAAGATGTCACACAATCGCAACGAACGTCCTATGGATGAGATCGGTTCAGACGACAGTGAAGAGCATGAGGAGTATGTTCCCCGGAGTGTTCCAAATCCTTCTTATGGAACACCTATCATAGGAGGACAACCACCGATACTCATAAGTAACTCAGATTTGATGGAGCAACTCTATCGCATGGGTGATGCTTTGAATGGTTTCGAAGCAAGGCTGGACACGGTCGAGAGAAGTGAAGGAAGGGGTCGAGTTAGGCGACAAACCCATAATCATCATCGTACAGGTAGAGGCACCACAAGACAGGGGGTTAACATACCCCATGCTGGGAGGTTTCAAAATGTTACACCAAGAAGGTTAGAATATCAAGAAGACGGGGTTCCGATTGTTGAGCTTCCTGATGAAGAGACAGATAGTCAGGATCGACCTAGGGGGGACCGAAGTCCATCACCACACCCTCATAGGTCAGGACGATCCGAAAGTGAGATTCGAAGGGCTGATGAACTTCATCGAGATCAGGAACAACGCTTGAACAGGTTGAAAGACCGTCTTGGCATAAGACTTAACAATGATGATCTGCGTTTGTTATTGGTTGAATGGCAGAGGGACAGAGAGGTGCGAGGGGAACAACCTCGTGATCCACAGCGTGAGCCCCCTGTTGACAGGTCAAGGCCCCATGGACAAGAGTCTACTCGTCCTCGAAGTGATTCAAGACGTAACCTAGAAGTACAACCTCGTGATCCACAGCGTGAGCCCCCTGTTGACAGGTCGAGGCCCCATGGACATTAGGAAGCACTCTTGCGAAATAACTCACAAGGAAATCAAGGTGCGAGGCCCCATGATTCACATAGAGCGCCCCCTGATCTCAGGTTGAGGCCCCGTGATCATGAGCGAGCCCCCCAATCTGAAGGAACAGGAAGAAGGAGGGATATGGAATTGGATTACAGGAGTAGGGGTAGCGATCGACGAAATAGATATGATGCCCCTTATCGTGGAGGACCCTCTGGGGGAAGAGATCCCCGCATAACATCTATCTCATCCCAGAGTAGGTCAGGAGGAAGGTATGAAGAGCCTAGGACGCGCCCTCAAAGCCAGGAAGAGAGGACGCGCCTTCACAGCCAGGAGGAATGGACGCGCCCTCCAAGTCCTAATCCTAGGGCGCATGAGAACCCAACAGCCCAAGGAGAAGTCCAGGGGGAGGGACAGCGCCAAGATGAAATACGAACCGATCAACCTCCACCTCAACCTCCGCCTACTGGAAGTACTCAGACTAATGTCCAAACCATCCCCGGCGTGGGAAGCTTCAATGTGGACGATTTGAAAAAACTCCTCACACACCTTGAGGGAGGAAAAGTCACTGCAACGGCTCAAACCCCCTCTCATTTCTCTACCGCAGTAAGGGAGGCACAACTTCCGGCAAGGTACATGAATACAACCAATGATTTGCGTTTTCATGGGAACGCTGACCCTGTTGAGTTCCTAGGAAGGTTCAATATAGAGATGGATGTATATCAAGTGCCTGACTTGGCCAGGTGTCGTCTTCTGGCAGCAACCTTTAGGGAGAGTGCTCAACAATGGTTTCAGAAGCTTGAACCAGGTGTGATTACTTCACGGGAGGTCATGAAAACTCTTTTTCTGACAAAATTCCAAGCTACTGTGAAGTATGCCCCACCAGTGACTACATTGGCTAACATCAAGCAGAAGGAAGGAGAAAGTTTGCAGTCGTACTTCAGGAGGTTCAATGCTGAATCTACCATGGTCAGAGGAGCAACATACGAGTCACTCAAAAGTTTTTTTATTGCAGACCTTCAAGTCGGGACTGATTTCTGGAAACACCTTCAAGGGAAGGACCCTGCCACTCTGGAAGATCTCTTTTCTCAGGCAGAATACTTCAAGATCGTAGAACAATCTCTAGCCGATAACAAAAAGTCTGATCCCCAAGGGAAAGGGAAAGGTTCTAAAAGGAAGGATAGGTCTCCTAGTCCTGATTACACGAGGAGAGGATATAGCCCAAACAGGGTGAACGTCGCTAATGCAAGAAGAGGTTGGACACCGCCAGATTACGACAGGCTGAACATATATCAAACAGGGAGTTATACATTGGCAGCCTCTATTGAGCATATCTTTGAAGTAAACAAGGACAAAGGCTTATTCAAGAAGCCCGCACCTTTATCCTCCTAGCAAAGCAGAGATAAGAAGAAGTATTGTGCATACCATGAGTCTGCTGGACATAATACTCATGAGTGTCGACAATTAAAAGAAGAAATCGAAGAATTGATCAAGGTAGGATACTTAACTGACTGGATTGTTAGAGAAGTGAAGAAGCATAAAGATGAACCCGATAAAAGGATGGAAAGAGAGCGCGCTCCAGATAGGGATGATGAGGATAGGCCCAAGGATGTTCATTTTGCCCGAGCTGGAAGCATTCATACTATCTTTGGAGGGCACTATCTTGGTGGAGACAGTAACAACGCACTGGAGAGGTATGCTAGGGAAGCACGTCATAAGCCCTTAACTAGTGTGAACATCTTGGAACTCAAGCCTCCCAAGTTGTTCAAGGGGGAATCTGTAGATATCACCTTCACTGAGGAGGATGCAATATGGGTACATCACCCCCAAAATGACGCACTGGTGGTCGCCATTCAAATAGGTCCTATGAACGTGCATCGAGTCTTTGTGGACAATGGAAGTTCGGTGAATATCCTTTATTACAGTACCTACGAAAAATTGGGCTTACCTGATAAGGATATTGTCAGAGAGGATGCTTGGATTTATGGTTTCACAGGAGAGGCTGTCAGAGTTATGGGTATAATTAAACTTCCAGTCACGCTTGGTGAAGGACCCTTATCCGTAACTCGAATGGTAGAGTTTATGGTTTTGGATCAAAAATATGCCCACAATGCCCTAGTAGGAAGGCCCTTACTGAAGGAGATGAAAGTAGTCACCTCAATTTATCATTTGACAATGAAGTTCCCTACTCCCAATGGGATTGGTGTGGTTCGTGGATCACAGTATGATTCAAGGGAGTGCTATCACAGAACTGTCAATGGTTTCCGTTGTAGTGGGTAAGGAGGGCGCACCCTCCCTCAGGATTATACCCAGGGGATGCTTAAAGGTACAAAAGAGGAGATTCATGCTCATTATACAGTCCAGGAACCAGAAGATGATGTCCCTCTATGGAGGGCGCGCCCTCAGATGTTGTTGGAGGCATCCCTTTTAGTTAATGAACTCCAGGAAGGAGTTGTAGAGGAGGTGTCCACAAAGGATTGGGAGGAGTCAATTTCTATCCAAGGAAAGCGGCAGAAGATTTTTGGGGACTCCTATACCCTACAGGATGCGCCCTCTATGGAGGCAGAACTTGTTGACATCCTCTCAAGGGAAGAAATGCATACCAAGGACGCGCTCTCAAGGAAGGAAGAGCATGTTGAAGATACACCCTCGAGGAGGGAGGAATTTGCTGACATCTTCTCAAGGGAGGAAGAATATGTTGAGGACGCGCCTTCAAGAGAGGAAGAACTTGTGGAGGACGCGCCCTCAAGGAATGAGGTGCCTGTTGAAGATCCTCGCCTTTTTGACCTTGATCTTGATCCAAGAATTCCTATCTTAAATGAGAAGACAGGTCCTGCTGAAGACACGATCTCAATCCCAGTAGATGCAGCAGATCCCAGTAAGGTTCTCAAAATTGGGTCACAGCTAAACAATGAGTTGAGAGCAGGCCTGACTAATTTCCTTATAACCAACCTGGATGTGTTCGCTTGGAGTCATGCCGATATGATAGGGATTGATCCTAACGTCATGTGCCATCACCTAAACATATATCCTAATAAGAAGGGAATGCGTTAGAAGCGGCGTGCAATCAGTGGAGAGAGGGCAGTAGCTTTAAAGGAAGAGGTTGACAGACTCTTGGATGTGGGTTTGATCAAAGAGTCCTTCTATCTAGAGTGGTTGGCAAATCCGGTGTTGGTGAAAAAGCCGAATGGGAAATGGAGAACTTGTGTGGACTTCACGGATATGAACAAGGCTTGCCCAAAGGATAGTTTCCCGCTTCCTCGAATTGATCAGTTGGTAGATGCTACAGCTGGACATGCTCTCTTAAGTTTCATGGACGCTTACTCAGGGTATAATCAAATTCCCATGTACGGACCAGATCAGGAACATACCTCCTTTATCACTGACAAAGGTTTGTATTGCTATATTGGAATGCCCTTCGGTCTTATCAATGCAGGGGCAACGTATCAAAGGTTGGTGAATATGATGTTTAAAGAGCAGATTGGCAAAACCATGGAGGTGTACGTAGATGATATGCTTGTCAAGTCTAAGGAAGCAGTAGACCATGTGAGGCACTTGGAGGAAATGTTCGGAATTCTTCGCAAGTATAGGATGAAGTTAAATCCTCAAAAGTGTGTCTTTGGCGTTGAGTCAGGAAAGTTTTTAGGCTTTATTGTGAATCATAGAGGGATTGAGGCTAATCTAGAAAAGATTAAAGCACTCCTCGAAATGAAGTCTCCTACCAGTGTGAAACAGGTTCAAAGCCTTTGTGGGCGGATTGCGGCTCTAAATCGTTTTGTCTCAAAGTCTTCTGATCGTTGCAAAGAATTTTTCAAGGCCATTAGGGGGGGTTGATAAGGATTTTGCGTGGACTCCTGCTTGTGAAGATTCTTTTCAGAAAATCAAGGAGCAGTTAGGTAAGCCCCCACTCTTGGCCAAGCCTGTGGATGGTGAAGTATTGATTCTTTACCTAGCCATCTCTGTTTACTCCATTAGTGTTGTGTTAGTACGAGAAGAGGATGGTTTGCAATCGCCAGTTTACTATGTGAGTAAGAGGTTGTTGGATGCATAAACCCGATATTCTAGCATGGAAAAGTTGGTATATGCCTTGGTGCTGGCTGCGCGAAAGCTACGTCCTTACTTTCAAGCTCATAAAATTGAAGTGCGGACTTCTTATCCCATGAGACACATTTTACACAAACCTGAAGCTTCAGGAAGGATGTTGAAGTGGGCAATTGAGTTGGGGCAATATGATTTGGAATATGTTTCTCGGACGGCAATCAAGGGACAAGCCTTAGCTGATTTTATTCTAGAATTTGAAGATGAGAGTATGGGACGAGAAATCATTCTGGTGAACCCTAACCCTCTTGCTCAAGAGGCAAGTCCTTTAAGAGAGGAGTATCCTTTTCCTTGGTGGACCATGTATGTGGATGGAGCAGTCAATAATAATGGGGCAGGTGCTGGAGTTGTCTTGACCTCCCCTGAAGGTCACCTTCTTATGAGTGCTATCAATTTCAAATTTGCAGTAACTAATAATGAAGCTGAGTATGAGGTATTGATTAATGGTTTGAAGTTTGCCTTGGAAATGAATGTGAAGAATCTGGTAGTGTTCAGTGATTCGAAGTTGGTTGTTCAGCAGGTTGAAGGAGGGTTCCAGACTAGAGGACCAAAGACAGAGGCATATATGATGAGTGTACGTCGCTTGATTCAACAATTCAACATAGTCAGACTTGAAGGAGTTCCTCGTGAAGATAATTCCAAGGTGGATACTTTGGCCAGGTTGGGTTCTCAAAGAGACACGGTGTTGATGGGGGACATTCCATTGGAAATTCAAGAGATTCCAAGTATCCCAGAGGTGGAGTTAATGGTTGTGGATGAAACACAAGTGATAACTTGGATGACTCCCATCCAAGAGTATATACAAAAGGGAATTCTACCCCATGATAAAGGAGAAGCTAGACGTTTAAAGTATCAAGCGGCAAGGTATGTGGAGTATGATGCGGTGTTATAAAGAAGAGGATTTAACCAACCCTTACAAAGGTGTGTTGATGGAGATGAATGCACCTATGTCTTGAGGGAGGTACATGAAAGAATTTGTGGCAATCACTCGGGGGGTAGCTCACTTGCCATGAAGGTGCTACATCAAGGATATTTTTGGCCGACCTTAAAGGATGATGCTATGAAGTTTACAAGGGCATGCGATCAGTGTCAACGCTTTGCAAACTACTCATCCATTCCTGCAACGACATTAACTTCAATGGTGAGTCCATGGCCTTTTGCTATGTGGGGGATTGATCTCATTGGGGAACTTCCTACGGCTAAGGGAGGTGTCAAGTATGCTGTTGTGGCTGTGGATTATTTTACCAAGTGGGCAGAGGCTATGCCCCTGGCAAAGATAACAACAAGGAAAATCAAGGATTTTGTTTTCAACTCCATTGTATGTCGGTTTGGAATTCCTTACAAGCTCATATCAGACAATGGGAAGCAGTTTGATAGTAAGGAATTAAAGAAGTTGTGTGAAGACCTGAAGATTAAGAAAGATTTTGCAGCAGTCTATCATCCTCAGAGCAATGGGCAGACTGAAGCGATCAACAAGATAATCAAGCACACACTGAAGACCAAGCTGGAAGAAAGTAAGGGTAATTGGCCAGAGGAGCTTCCAATGGTATTATGGTCTTACAATACCACATCTAGGTCTACTACTGGGGAGTCTCCATTTATGTTATCTTATGGCTTTGAGGCAATGGTTCCTGTAGAGGTTGGATCTGGGTCATTCAGGAGGGATCACTATGACAAGGAGTCTAATGAGGGTATAGGCCCTTGGTAAGAGTTAATCAAAAGATAGGCATAAGTTATGTTACCACTTGCAAGGCATCAAAAGAGGGTCTGCACCTCAATGTTTGAATATAAAAGCTTAAGGACGCGTCCTAAATGTGGTCATTTGGGTTAGCACCAGGATTTTCGAGAGCATTGAGGGTATCAGCAGTGTTCTCTTTGCGAGGAGTAACATTTTTCTCATTCTCGGGGGACGCGCCTTCCGAGGACGCGCCCTCTTCCTCATCTACAGGATCAGGAGACGCCTGTTCAAGCCCAAGGAACACCCTTTTAGCTTTGATTTCAGCAGCTTCATCAACCTTGAATTTGGCAATCCACTGTATAGTTTCCTCGCCAAAGTTTGAGAAGTCATAATGAGGGTCCTGGGCAAGAAAACCTGAAGCATAATTCCTGAATCCTTTTTTGAAGGACGCGCCTTCAATTCTTTCTTCTCCTTGGCCCAGCCATTCTGTTGATCATTGGTTAGCTCAGCAATTTTCTCTAACAATTTCTGGTTTTCGCTTTTCATAGAATCAATGGTGATACTGAGCCCATTAGACACCTCCTCCTGTGTTTTGAGGTTGCTCTCATAAAAACTTTTTTGCTGAATGAGATCGTTTTGCAGCTTCTGATTTACCCTATTACAGTCTTCTATTTTCTTGGACAACCTCGCCCTATCTTTTTCTAAGGCTTCAAGGCGCACCCCATCTTGTTGTAGTCTTGATTGCCTGTTGAGCGCAGAAATAAGAGCTTCAGAAGAAGACTTTATAATAGCTTCATTTTCTTTTATTGGATCCCTGTTTCTCCATGACACTATGTCATCATCAGTGACATATGGAATGAAAAGAGGACTCAAAGTAGCTGAAACCAGGGAAAATGAGGAAGATTTATTTTTCTTTGAAGACGCGTCCTCAGGGGTTGTGACAGCATCATGCATTTCTTTTCTTTTCCTTCCCTTTTCTTTTCCAAGTCAATTACCACTTGGGGTTTCTTGGTTTCAGTTTGTTTTTTCTTTGCATCCTTCTTGTGAGTACGCGCCCTCAAACTTTTTCCAGATTTTAGAGGAGGAACAATGCCCGTATCTAAACACCAGCCAGTTGGAATCTCGTCCATACCTGCGAAGAGAAAAATAAAAGTTTTAAGACAACCATTTAACAAGTGTATAATCAAAATAATCTGCAACAAATTCGATAAGTAAAATTGCAAATGAAGACAACACTACTAAAGGGGTTACCCGGCTTCGAGGGCGCGCCCTCATGGCCACCCTCCTCAGCTTCGTATTCTTCATTTTCTACATCGTCATTAGAATCTTTTGACCCCTTAATAGGGACTCCCATTCTAAAGCGTTGGAAAGGAATAATTGATCCTACTTCCTTCCTGAGGATACCAACCCTTTTTAGATTGTCCTCAGAAGTCAAAACCTTGAGGTTGAATCTTGAGGAAGGAAGAGACGTGATTTTATTAGCTCTCTGCTTGGCTTCGCCAAAAAGCTCTTTTGTATTCCTATTGTCTAAAAAGAGAAAAATGTGTCAAGGAAATTAACGAAAGAACAAGACCTTAAGGTTGCGCCCTAAATAAATTAAATAGAGAGGACGCGTCCTTACTGTAATTGCAGTTGAAAACTACTCTGATTCTTTCCACATTCCATAAGTAGAAATATGGCTACTTCCAGTTTTTCTCATTGCTCACCTTCCCACTAGAGAAACCTAGCTTGTTATGTCTATGTTGTGCAGTTAGAAAAAAATATCCCTTATGACTCTTTCTTATAGCAAAAAAATAGCTAGGCTCTTCCATTGTTGGCGGGGGTAAGTCTTCATCATGATAAAGAATATAGAGTGCAATTACTAACTTAAAAGAATTAGGAGACAACTGCATTGGGGCAACGTCAAACCACTCTAATACACTTTTAAGATAGGGATGAAGGGGCGTGCCCACACCCAATGATAACAGCTTTGGTGATGTCACCATTCGAGGAGTAGTAAAACCAGGCCAATTAAAGATGTGAGGTCTCATAAGAGAAGGAGGATGCGCCCATTGACCTTCCATTCCATAATATGTCATGCTCCAAGTGATCTCAGCAACAGATACTGTAGAGAACATTCCCACACAAAACAGTTTGTTGTTTTGTTTTCTTATTCTTCTTTTGTCATTTTTAGTAAGTGTATCCACATATTCTCCCCAGTCAAAATCAGTTTCTTCTTGTGTAACTTCGGGATGGATAAATGGGTTGGGAGAAACATCAGGAGGAGGGTGGCGATCACTTTCAGTAATATAAGGATAGGGACTGTCAGAGGACGTGCCCTCTGATTCTGACTCCGAATTTGATTCTTCATTATTAAAATTAGACGCGCCCTCCGATTCTGGGGATTTTACTTGTTTCTCTTTTCTTTTCCAAGATACATCAGCTTCTGTGTCTTCAATCATTGTTTCATCTATGTCACTAACTGGTTTAAATTCGTGAGGACGTGTCCTGATGTTTTGGCTAGTTACTTCTGGGTTAATATCGTCAACATTAGGGAGAGACGAATTAGAGATGGTAGTAGAGGACATAATCTCTGTTTCACCCTTGAATGGAGATGTTTCCCGTAATTGTTCAATTGCTTGGGTATGGAAGGATTTGATGGATGATGAACTTTGTGCTGGAAACGAAAAGGAAGGTGGGGAGTAAATCCCTAGACGCTTGTTAAAATCCTTAAAAGGATGAAAAAGGAGACGACGCGCCCTTACCCTCCAGCTGAAAAGAGAAAGATAAATGGTAAGGACGCGCCCTGAAAGAAAAATCAAGATTGAAGAATATACTAGAGGAGAGGACTCTTAGCTACAATGAAACTTAACCGAGTCAAAATTAAGGAACATGACAGGTTGTTGATTGTACTAAATTCAGGACGCGTTCTGATTATTATAAAGAATGCGTACTTCACAAACGGCGCGCCCTTAATCTCATGTTTGTTATTAGTATATCAGAAACAGAATTTGGAAGAAAACATAACTCAAATAAAGATCAAATACTGATAGATACAGATATACATACAAATATTTCATCAAGAACACCAGAAGCATTAATGGTCATATCAACAGTTTGGCCTAAATACACGGTAAAAACACGAAATAAAGGTATGAAATTGTACCTTTTTAGTTGTTGAGTAAAATTCGGGAAGAAAAATGCTGGAAAATGACGATTTGACCGGATATTTGCTCAAAAGAACGAAGTGCGGCGGTTTTCTCAATTTTCTAGAAAGAGTAAAGTGAAGTGGTAGGGTAATTTTTAGGTATTTATAGGCGAAGGAACGCCTAGTGGAAGACAACTGTCAGGCACGTGCGGCATTGCAGTAAAAGAAGGACGTGTGCTCATTCAGGGCGCGCCTTATTTGTTAGAGAATTAGGAAATTTTGGAAAAAGCTGTAGGAAATTCAATGTATTGTTTTTAACTTCACACTGAATTGATGATCTTATTAAGTTGAAATCCAGAGCTCGTCCTTATAGGGGAGAGAGCGCCTAACCCCTAAGAACACGTCTTCTCGATATGGATTGACAACTCTACATTAATGATAGGCTTGACAGAGGCATGAGACAAACACAAGGAAGACTCAAGACTTGTCCTCATGGGGATAAGGGCGCGCCCTTTGGGCCATCCATCCCTCGAGGGTGCGTCCTCTTGCTTTTGAAGTGGAAACTTGATGATGAATGATGGTTCCCTTGGCTTGGCATTGGAAAAATATTGAAGAAATTCCTTCCTAGGATGTGCCCTAGGAGGGGGATGTCCATGGCTGAAGACCTCATCCTGTATTCAATGGGCGCGCCCTCATTGGGGATGTGGGGTTAATCTTGGTGTGTGCTTTGGGAGCTCTGTTCCTGTACTCAATGGGTGCGTCCTCATTGGGGAACTTTGGAGTAATCCTGCACTTTGCACCCAAACACTTGGGATCTCTTGTCCTGCTATCTGGTGGGTGCTTCTCATTCGGGGGACAAGGATGCGTCTAGCATTTAAGGTAAGTCATGGCTATACCCGTGTCTATGAATTAAGGAAATAGTTGGTAATGGATAGGACTAGTCCTCGACGGGGGAAGTTTCCTTATCCATGAAGTCCTGGCATCATAGATAAGCCTTGGGCCTTTGTGACTAGGCCTTATCGTTAGACATTCCTAAAGTGAGCTAAAACTCTAAGTAAGGAAAGATAAGGAAGACCTACGTTTAAGTATGGAAGGTGTCCTATACATGGAAGGCGGTGGAAAAGTCTTATGTCTAAGCATGGAAAGGCAGTAGAAGACTTCGAATGGGCTCCGAAGATCAGAGACTAAGCCCATGGAGGAAACTTCCTCCCCAAGAACTGCGTTGGCTTGATTCCCTATAAAAGGGATACGTAGGCAAATTGTAAGGGGTCGAAGGTTGAGAGCTCTGAGGCAGCCAACATAAACCCTAAGCAATCTCAGCCACCAATTGAGCACAACCACCATACTCTGACGAATTCACCAACTAAGGACCACCGTTGTAGATCTTAATTCCGGCGACGAACCTCGAACTTTGTTAATACCAAATTCCTCCGTTAACAGGTATGATTTACAAATTTACTACCATTACTAGATATTTATCATCGTG
This sequence comes from Heracleum sosnowskyi, assembly GCA_030848705.1. Taxonomy (NCBI): domain Eukaryota; kingdom Viridiplantae; phylum Streptophyta; class Magnoliopsida; order Apiales; family Apiaceae; genus Heracleum; species Heracleum sosnowskyi. The sequence goes on from CM061244.1 coordinate 48,815,749, forward strand.
TTAATATATAATTTCAAAACTTTACCATTACATTGATTATTGCAGTACATACCAGGACATATCAGACCAAAAAACCGAAAATGGATATCTGGTGAACATGTTACTTTCAGAAATGGAGATGAAGTTTGGGAAATAGGATTAGTTTACTCTAATGGACTTACAAAGTTTTCGGCGGGATGGAACAAATTTGCCAGAGAGAAGAAAGTAAAATTAAATGAAACAGTTGTTTTTAATTTGTTGGAAGGCGAAGGTGGACTGTCATTTGACATAGGTTTTCCGGGACGAAGTTAGCTTCATTTGAATTTGTTTAATCTGTAATTATCAGATGACCTTGACTATAACTTTGTTTTGTGAAGAAATTGGTACACTGTTTTGGACTATTTTTGGTATGCAAACATTTGTTTACGATAAGGTTAATAGTCTTAGGATGTTTTCAATGTTTCAAGTTTTAGATCATTAAACTTTGTCAATATCAAAAACACATATGCCATTCTCAAAACTCCTTGTATCAAAAACAGGATATGACTATGTCAATTTAATCGATGTCAATATAGTTTAAATGAGGCATGATTAGCTGTATCATATCTATAAACATGTTAGAAAACATATTCAGAATACTGTTCAAATAGTAAACAAAGTATAATGAAACTTATGAAACCAAGAGTACATAATAATCTAAGAAAACCACAGGAAAAAAGACAAAGACCGAAAATAGGCCAAAAATAAAAGAATGACATAAACATGATAGGAAATCCCTTCAATTTCAAATAAATTGATACTTATATCCATACATAAGGAATAAAATGATAACTGAAATGTACTGAGATACTACACATTTATTCAAATAAAAAACTTAAATTTTCCAATGTCAAATTTAATTGGTGTAAAAGAACGTTGTGCAATACGTGGATTTCATATCTCAGCATAAGGTCCATAAGGCATTCAGATGGATTGTGTTTCAGAGGCCATTGATGTGTAGATGACCTTCTTCAACCAACCTATAAAACCAAAAAGTTCTAAACCATATTAATAAAACCTGAAACTTTGTAAAAAAAAGGGAATAAATGTTACTTTCGAAGCAAAAAAAAAAATGCAAAATACCTATTCCTCATCATGAACACATCTTCATGAGAAAGATTGATAAAAATCTTTGAGGAAGGCAAGTTGGTAATAGTGACCCTCCCTGGTGCATACAAAAAATGAGATATAAATTTAAACACATCAGTTACACATTGAAAAAAATGTTGGAGGTGATATCATTACCTCTAAAATACGATAGTTTCATGCTGGCCAAAATTACAATTATTGGCCTATCCACGTAATTTGCATACAAAGGCAATGTATTTGCATTAAGCGGACCCCACAAATGAACACTGTGCGAGACACTGACATAAAAGGAACAGATACAAAAAATGAATTTAGATTCATGAAAACCAATCACTGAATACACTATTAAAATAGATAAATAGATAAATAATCAAAAAATCTTGTAGCTAATTTATCACCTTCCATCCCTAATTCGGAAGCGCACAATTTGTCTATCACCAACATGGGTATGTATGGTCTGTTGTGCCTCAAGGTCCTCCATGACTCCAATAACATCTAAAAAAATATAAAATCTAAAAATGGCCAGAAAATGTACTTGTAGATACAATACGAAATGAAATAAATATCACCTGCTGAATATAAAGGTTTCCGATGTGGTTCATAGGCAAGTACAATGTCAAGAAAATCATGTAAAGATTTCAAATCAAACTTTTGCATTGGGATTATGAAGTCATCGGGAACATAAGGAGTGATAATTGTAGTCGGAAGAAAATCAATGCAATCAGGTGTACTAACAGGCCTGTAAAAACCATATGCTGGACGTACACGGACATTCACAATGTTGTATAAGCCACCTTCGAATATAGCATTATTAAAATTGAACCACAAATCATGTCTCACAGTTGCTAGCATATGGGTATTTTGCTTAAAAAACACAACATTTGTTGACATGTTTAACTTCTGCAATAGTAATACCTTATTTTAATTTCAAAATATAAGATTGCAGGAATAACTAATTCTTACCAGAGAATCTAAAAGAAGCATATGGTGAGTGATTACATCACCGTTATTATTAACCGTCTCCCACATCCTTGTAACACGAACCTTCAGTGTCCACCCTATTTTGGAATGATCTAGTGTCGAAAGATGATCGTGCAAGTTCATATCTGAAAAAAAGTGGTGAAATATTAAAATAATGAAAAAATCTTTAAGTTGAAGAACTATATGATAACAGGAAGTAACATGTACAGAGATTGAAAATATACAATGCTCACAACACAATTAAACGTTGTGTAAAGAACAAAAACACATAACATGAGATAGAGTAGTAAACAATACCTTTGTTTATCTTTTATTTTTAGTCGATATCCTCAAAGTTTGTGGGATAGTGGGATAAATCAGACGTGGGTTGGTTGCTATATAAAGGATAATTTTGTTTCTCGTTCATATCTTCTTTTGAAAGGAAAATAATTTTTAATTGATAAAATCAAGGATTTTAGTAGCTAATGAAGGAGGTGATGAATAAATCATATTAAGTGATATCTTCCTACATAATATCCTATAAGATTAAAAGGGAATTGATTCTGAAAAAAACATTAAAAAAATCTCATACATATTTGAAATAGTTGGATTGGTATTTGATTAGTCAAAAATCAAAAGGAAATCAGATAATATCAGTTTAAAAATAAATAATTAATTAATTAGTAATTGATATGTAAAAAATCTCAAATGATTAATGTAATATTCTCAGCCCCATAAATAATGATTTGATTATTTTAAATGATTATAAATATTATCAATCTTGCATCCACTTCTATAATAAAAACATGATAGATTGACAAAATTATTAAATTAAATTGAAACAAATATATAGAAGATATTTTAGGTAGTATTAAATAGGTAGAAAATTGGAGGGGTTGACCCCGTTTAAAATTGTTTTTTTTTATAATTTTCTTGATGTCAAATATCATACTTTAATTAACTACTATATATCACAATCAAATAAAATTGGTAAATGAAAAACCATAATTCATATGGACTCATGTTGATAACATATATCTAATCCAATGCTTAAAAACCAGATACACAAACTCATAAGAAAACATTTTACAATCACTTAAAATTGCATCGAAAATTGATTAGAAAAGTCAAATATGAAATGTTCGGAAATAAATTGCATTGCACAATCCTTGGAAATGTATAATCAAATTCTTAAACAACAGACTGGAATAAACATACAAACAATCTAACTTGGCAAGTTATAGAAAACTTCCTCAAAAACCACATTAGCAGTGGGGGGTTTCGGGCACAAAACGCAATGGAAAAACGCGTAAAAACAGAAAAATAACGAAACCCTCCGCAGGATCCATGCGAAACACGATATTTAATTCGTGAAGAGAATTGTTTACCTTTTAAGTAGCTTTACGATTGGTTGACAGATGGAGGTCATTTGCTATGATCACCACGTATCCCGCCTTGCGATATACGTCTCTAATCAGTCCACACGAACGCCCGATCGTCCAACGATCACCGGAGTTGGTACTAGCCAAGAACTGCCCTCGGAAATCTCTCTCTCTCTCTAGCCTCTCTAAGATGTAGAGCTGCTAGGGTTTTTTTAACAAAAACGAATTCTGTCAATTAACCCTAAAACAATACATCTTAATATATTTATATGGAGAGAATTCTGGGCATATACCTAATCTGATTGGGCTTCCAAAACCCAATCTGATTATTAGTAGTATTTTATCATATTCGAATTATTATATAATTAATCAAGTCCTACTTAAATAATCCAATAATTCAATATAATAATAATTCAATTAAATTCGAAATTTAATTAATGCTCCGTTTAAAACGTTCTTTGTGTGTGACCCTTTAGGTTATTATTACGTTGGCAATAATTTTAATATCTCATAATAAAATTATAAACAATGAGTGACATTTAGTAATACATCATTGCTACCCAAGTAATAATAATAATTGGTGATCCAATTAAATCTTTAATGAATAATGTTCCATGTAATATAATCCTTTTAACCTTATATTATAGATAAAACTCGAGGCATGGTTTATGTCATCCTCTTCAACATTTAATCCCGGTTTACTTGATCGATGAGTAGACTATTAAACAAATAACAATTTGAGCATGGCCATATATTTCATAGTCTCACTCAATCAAGAGGCCAATAATATCACTCCTAAAATAGGAGGGTTAAATCCTATATCTATCATTCATATTTCTCATATGATTCATAATATACCCAATGTCCACCTTTATCATTACCCGGTCAAAGGTAACTTTGAGTAGAATCAAAGTATATTAATTCTCATATAGAAATATAATGATTTCAAGTCTAAGGATCATTACACCATTATCACTGTGAGAATTGCCTATGACACTTGATAACATTTACCATGAAGAATTCACACGGTGGGTCTATCCAGTGCCATGTTCTGCTAACATGCACTTATGTCTTTGACTTTAGTATCACCATACTTATGACCAATGAGATGTGGTCATCAGTCAACAAACATACTAGTCATAATGCATTATTATTGTCCTCAAATAATAATACTCGACTAGGGATCTTTTAGGATTATAAACACTACTCATATAATCTCATTTCTAAGTCACATACTGTAATATCCGTGAATTTTATTATTTGATTAAATGATATATTTAATATAAAAATATTTATTGTGGAGTATTGGAATATTATTAAATGATAATTATTGTGTGATTATGTGCTAAATGGTGAGTCGAAAGCCCCTTTCAAATATTTCGTCATTTGGAATTTTCTTCAAATCTGAGCCCCGTTTTGATAATTCAAGGGCCCCATTGGAATTTCGTACATTAATTAATATCTCTTCGTCTTTCGTATTCGAATCATTATCGGGAGAGATATTCATATCATTTCATTCCTACCTATTTGATTTTGCTAGAATAATTCGTTTTGTTCAAAAAAGGGGAAAATTGTTTCGAACCCTAATTGCTTAAGGGGACGGATATATCGTTTTATATCAATATTACCTTTGTTATAGCCCCAGTATTCTTGAGCATTAGTTATATAATGATATGTATTGATTTGGATAATTATCAATCCTTGTAGATAATTATCTTCTCGTAAAACGTATTTTTAACCTAATTAGGGTTTTTAAACGATCCAGTGGATCTATAACGATCCAAAAGTGTTCCTTGGGGTATTATTTTTCCAAAAATATATAAAGACGAATCGTACCTTATAACCTTCATAATCTGCAGTGCGTATAATCAAAAAGTAAAAATTCCTGAAACGTGTTCTTCGTGTTCTTGAATAATCAATCCATTCGTTCAAGGTGTTATTGATTTCAGAAATCAAAGTTCAAGTACTCAAATCAAAGCTCTTGATCTCTAGTTTCAGAATCTTCCAACATCATCATCATCTGGTAATTTTTCGATTTGTTATGAATTTTTCAATATTCGAATTAAAATTAGGGTTCATACCCGATTTGGGGATTTTCATTCTGTTGATTCTCCGTTCAATTGGTTGCTTCTAACATGTTCCTAGGGTTCTAATTAGCAAGAATCCATGCTTTAATTTCATGTTTATGTTCGATTTTGATGGGTTTGATTTTCGGGTTTTGACCCGAATTCTTCTTTTGAATAGTCTGTTCATATGAATGATATGACATTGTTTTTGGTAGAGGGCTTTCATTGTATGTGTTCTTAGCTTCATTTTAACATAAAGAACGTAGAGTTTCATGTAGGATTTTTACAAATCGGAAAATTTGTTTAAGCTCGTCGGAAAATAGTCGGGTTTTTGATTCCGGCGATGTTTTTGGTACGTTTTTGATCGGAATGTGTTGCTGTGTTTATTTGGAATGTTTTGATATAAAAACCCCCAATTTTGGATGTGTTTTTGGCTCGTCGGAATCTGGAAAAGGTCGCCGGATTCTGGAAAAATTCTGGCAGTTCTTGGCAACCCGTTTCAGTTCTTGGCGACCCGTTTACCCGAAGTTTGACCCGGTTTCAATCTTCAAAACCCTAATTCAATTTATGAAAACTGTTTCTGGATTTTATTTTTAAATTTAATTCGAAAATAGTTTAAAAACTTTAAAAATTCATATTTTTATTTTCAAAATATATTTTAATATCAGACAAATTCTGGAAAATTATATTTATTATTTTAAATCAGAAAATTGATTAAACTTAATTATTTTAATTATTTTTAATTAATAATTAATTTATTAATTAATTGGTTATTTCTTTTAATCAATTAATTCTTAAAAATTAATTATTAATTAGATTTAATTAATTTAAAATTCAGTTTAATTATTTTCAATCCTATTTATTTATTTAAAAATAGTTTGAGCATTTAAAAAGTGTCAATTAATTTTATTAATTGATTTATTTGCATTTAAATGTTTATATTGGATTTAAAAATCTGATTTTTGATTTAAAAATTAGTAATGACTTATTTAAAATTCAAATAAGTTTCGTATGATGTTTTAAAAATATTTATAAGTGCTATATGGTTCGTATGTGTTGTGTAATGTGTTTTATAGTCTGTATGTGCCCGTACTAGGGCTCATATCTGAGTTTTAAATATCGTAAATCATTCCGGACGTCCGATACGTAACCGGTTACTTGTTTAAATGTGATTATTGATTGAATAAGTGTCGAGAGTAGAACGAGAATAGTTAGACTTATTGTGATGAGTTGTTTAATTATAGAATCGAGTTCCCGGAGCAAGGGAAAGGGAAAGGTAGAGTGAGCAGAGTCGATCCGACAGCAGCGTAGACCAGGCAAGTATCTGTGCCTTTACTTGTGATAAAATTTATTATTGTCTTGATTACTTGAATACCGTTATCCCCAGAACAATTCAAATTATCAATCTTTTAACCGCATTTGGACAACTGATTCCATTTCCTTAGAGATTCTTGATTCTTTGATTTGATCTATATCGGAAACCCTTATTTCCAATTCACTTGATTATTGGTTACCACCATTTGTTATTGTTTATCATCCTTTGATTATTATTGACAACCATTGATTATTTGACTTCCATCTTGACTATTGATTACGGTCATTGATTATCGATTACCAATCTTGATTTCCTTATTGAATGAGTACACTGTACCATCGAAATTATTCCATGATTCCTTCTCGATCTTCATTTGATACTGAGCAGTTGAAGCTCTTTTGCAATTACTATACATTGAGTTTATCTTATTGAGCATGTTATTGTTTATACCCTATGATAGATTTGGCATGTTTTTAAAATGGACCAGTAATTGGTCGGGCCATATTTATGGTCGGAATAACTTAAGGCCCAGTTTGGCCTAGGATCCAGTAGAGGACTATGTTGTGAGCTAGTCCGGGGTTGATGTGTGGCTGGCCAGCAACACAACCTTTGATTTGAATAAAATGTATAAGCCAAATTCTAATTCTTTTTCTTCAATTGTTATTGATACAAAGCATGTGTTAGCTAAGTATTGTTGATTCTGATATCATAAATTCATATCCTTACAACTGTGATAGAAATGATTCATTGATGTTTGCTGAGCAATTTTGGCTCACTCTTGCTTGTTATTTTCTAACCCTATTCCAGTGAAGCGAGAGTATGAGTCAGCGTAGCGTGACCGATAGTTCACCGGCAGCCAGAAGAGCCCCTCGAGTCATTGTCATTGGCAGGGTAGTTGTTGTTTTGCTTTTCTAGATTAGATGTCTAGATTTGAACTTTAGTTGTGATGTAATAACTCTGATAAAACTGGTATTGTATTAATAAAAGATTGTAGTAGCTTGTGTTCATTGCCATAATCTGGATGCGGTGTAACGCATTAGAATTTTGACTTATAAATTATTATCAACATGTGAATACCATTAATTTTATATGTGTATGCGAATTGTTTAATAGGCTCTTTGTGCTAATTTGAGTAGCTTTAAATTTATTTTTGTTAATAAGAGCTATTTAAAATTAATTAATATTTATTGCTAGTAATAGCAATTGAGATTTTATTCTTGAAATTTTAGTTAGCAATGATGATCTTGGTATAATGTGATTTATGTGTAAGCTCATATTTTAGTCATACTTGTTTGAGATAAAAATAATTATTTGATATAGTCCTATAATTTTGAAATTTCTTTATGTGCCATAATTGTTACGTGCTTAAAATGTGAATTATATGCGTGGTGAATAATTAGTTAATTGTGAATGTGGTTTCTAAATTTTATTTAAGTGCTCTGAAAATTTATTTGGGTCATATAATATTTATATTAAATTTAGAGAATGCTTTAATTATTTAATTAATAGCATAAAATATTTCTTAGCATTACTTTTATTTTATTTTAGTTTTAAACTCATGATTTAAAATTTTATAACCACTTGATTATTTTAATTATTTATTTTGAGAAATGCTACACCCCCTAGATTATTTATTTTCAATGGGTAATTTATTTATTTACCTAGTGAGTAGTAAAATTCTATTTAAAATTATTTTTGGGATTAAAAGACATTTTATTTAATTATTTCTTTGTAAATGCAATTTTATTTATCTAATCTACAAAAGTTATTTGTAGAATAATATTTCTACTTGATCTAGAAGTGGGAATATGAGTTTACATAATAGCCCTTGATTTTTATCATTTTAGCATTTTATTTAATTGGGCATTTTTGTCATTTAATAATTAATTCCCTAAATAACCAAAAAGTAGTGACCTTTACATTACTTTTAATTCCCCTATAAAAACCCCCACCCCCCTCCCGGCCTCCCGGCCTCCCCACTCCCGTTCTCTTCTTCTTCTTCTTTCCCAAAACTCTCACTTCTCTCTCTAACATTTCCCTTGTTCTTCATCTCTTACAAATTAAAATCACCAAAAGCTTGTGATTCTCTCATCCAAATTTCAAGTGTGAGTAATCAAAACACTCCTCTCTCAAATCTCTACAACCCTCTTGTGTCAATATCAAGTTTTGATTCAATTTTGAATTTGGTAATTTTCGGATTTTCATTTCTCTTTGTTTAAAACTTACATGCAATGGTTGATTATTGGTAATAGGGATGATTCTCGGTGAGATCCATCATTTTGGACTCATCCGAGAAGAAACCCGACCATGGGCAATGATCCTTGTGAGCCATGGTCTTGATTTCATATTTACAAGTTTGATTCAAGTGTATTTTTACTTGATTGGGTGTTAAAAGTATATGCATGTCATTAATTTTGTTATATTTGATGATTTTAGTTGAAGTTTGATAATGGGTTTTGAGTATTGTTACAATATAGCTATGTTTGATGATGGGTAATTGATAACTAAATGTTTAAGTGTTTGCATGTTATTTATTTTGTGAATTCTTGATGAATTAATAATAGATTATTAATGGTTTACGTTTAATTTTGAATAAGAAGTTGAATGTGATAAGAAAAGTGATATATGATAATTATTGATCTTGCATGTTAGTTCATGATGAGATTTGATTATTAGTAATGTTAGTTTTAGTAATTTAATTTAATTGTAATGTTATTGAAACGTAATTGCTTGGTGATGTGATTTTTGGATTGAAAGATGGGAGTTAAGGTGGAAGGAGAAGCGAAGAGAGGAAAAGAGAGAGAGGGGCCGAGAGAGGGAGATGGAGAAAGAAGAGAGGGAGATTGGGAGAAGCCGAGAGAGAGAGAGAGATGGAGGGAGGATGGGAAGGATTTGAGTTTTTTTTTTAATTGTGATTATGGGGGTGTGATTTAAAAATATGGATTTTGAATGTGTGTGTGTTATTTAAATGGGATTTTGAGCGAGTATAGGTGTGCACTTTCGAAATGTGTTTTTAGGTGTGTATCTTATTTTAAAAATGTGATTTTGGTGTGAGTTATTCAAAAACATGATTTTCTAAAAGTGTGAGTATGTTATTCAAAAATAAGATTTTGTGTGTGACTTAAAATACGATTTAAAAATGTGTGTGTGCGTAATCTTTTAAAATGTGTTCACTATGTGTTCTTTCAAAAATGTGTTCTTGTGTGTGTGTGTTATGTTTTCAAAAATGCGTTCTTATGTAAGGGATGGTGGATGTAGTTACGCCAAGAGTGTGAGGTGTGTGTGTGTTGCTTGTATGAGTGTGGGATGGTGTGGTTAGGCCTTAAGGCCGAAGGAGAAGATGAGAAAGAAGGAGAGGTCGAGAGGCCGAGAAGAAGAAGGGAAAAAGAAAGGAGAAGGTGTTGATGGTGGTATTGTAATGACATAGTTTTATTCAATCTTAAATGGTATACATGGTCACTTATATGCTAATTGTTTAGTTAAACTTTAACTGACATAGGTTGTCGTCAATTGAATAAGTATATATTATGTTGAATTATGTGGACGTCTTTAATTAGACTTTGTATTTCTTTAGCAATTAAGATTGGGTTTTGATTAGTTAAATCGAAGCTTAATCGTAAATTGATTTAGGTGGTTGGTATAATTCTTGAGGTGCGTATACATGGCTTATGTGATTAAGTGTTAATGTTGTCCAAGAATGTAGATAGAGTTATTAAAGTACTTTGTTTTGAGACTTTTCCGTCATAAGATTGAGGAATGTCATGTGATGTCCTTAAGCGATATATGCTAAGTGACTACATGCTTAAATGTTAACTAAAGTTGTAAAGACACTATGTGCTTCTTGATTGTATATATATATAAGTGTATGAAATTGTATGACGATGGGGTAGAAGTATTTAGTAATACGTAAACAAAGCTGAGGTACTAAGTGTTAAAGACTAAGACGATATTATACCTTTACATAGGTACAAGTAAGAGGCCAGGAAAGGAGCCCGTGTACGTAAAGTCAGAGTGGTGTACAAGTTATTGAGTCAGTTATCGGCTTTTGAGGCAAGTGTCTATTCCCTCCACTTATTTTTCAAGTGGTAGTTCTCTTAAATTATGATGTGAATGTTACCTTTGAATTCTATTGCAAGTATACGTCCTACTTTTGCTTATCCTTTACTTATCATCGTGCAATTGTTCTCAATATCATGTCATTGTACCTTTTTACCTTGTTCTTTCATATTAAACCTACAATTGTTCCTTTACCTTTGCTTTGTTCATATAAGCCTTTTTCCTTGACTTATACTTTGTTGACCTCTGTTAACTTTTGAATACCCGGAGCATACTTATTCCTTTGTTCACTTACTTACCATGCCTTTTAATTGTTCATTCTTTAAAACCCTTGCAATAAAATCTTGAATTAGCTTGTACCCTGAAACGAATGTTGGAACTATTGAAAGCCTCTTATTCATTTAATCCCTTTTGTTGAATTACTTATGAATGGAACAAACTTTGACCGTGGCGGCGGTCCTGGTAACTTATGTATGTATTTTAAGGCCAATGTGTGCCTATGGATCCTGAATGTTAGGACCTTGTGAAAACATGGTCTGGAGCTTTACGTGGCTGATCACCCGTATAGCTCGTACCGTCTTACCGGAAGTTCCAATTCAATTGCTTAATCTTATTCTTTGAATAGAAAAGTATATCTTGAAACTTGTTACTAATTGAATACCTTTGATTATCATTTGATTACCAGTTGATTACCAGTTGATTACCAATTGATTACCTTTTGATTAATAATGGATTTCTAGTTGATATTTACATACGTTGTTGATTACACTTGCTGAGCAATTTTTGGCTCACTCTTGTTTACCAATTGATTACCTTTTGATTAATAATGGATTTCTAGTTAGGAACGGAGTATGCAGTTTTCGAGTATCCGCTAAGAGGACCGTGAGAAGGCCTGATTCGAGATTCTAGGTTCATGTTGCCAGATAGATAGAGTTCATTTTAGACTTCACCAATGGTTAGATGGTGGCTTATGGTTTGTAATAAAACTGAATTAGATGTTGTAATAAACTTTGATATTTTAGATTCTTGTTTCATACCATAACCTGTGATCGATCCTTTGTTGAGGGGTCGTCTGTATAATTATGTTTTATTCAGAGCGATAGTGGCACCAAATCCTGACCCCGGATTTGGGGGCGTCACAGGAACATAATCGAATGTAGCTATCAATTATGGATAGGTTTCAATCTTTGTAATTGATTAGGACTTATCATTGATAGAGAAGCTGTGTAGTATATAAACACAGTCTTGGTTTCGATTTATATACGGAAGAGAAGAGAAGCGAATCAAGATAGAAGCTCTCGAGAACATAGAATTTCTTGAGAGAGTTTTTGTAAGCTAGCAGCTCTCAAGAACATCAGAATTTCTTGAGAGAGTTTGTAACAGTTTTATATCAGATAGTGTTAAATAGTATGCGGTCTTGGTCAAGGGGTATTTGTGTCTTTATATATATTATGCATGTGTTAAATAGTGTTCCGTTGGTCGGATGACTCCTCAAATCTGTACCCCGGGTTTGGAGGGCGTCACACATACTTAGAGATATAGAATTCATGCTTATATTCCAGGGACATTTATTATTCTAACATTTATATCGCAGTTAATAAAGACATAATAAATAATTTAAAGAAAATCCATAGAACATATTTATTAATAATCAAAATGTCTTCCCTAAGAACATTATAGTATTGTCTCTAGGGCACAAGCACTAACAAGCAGTGATATTAGTTGAAACACCACTGTCACTGTCAATCAAAATGTGCAATCCAGAGGGAGAGGTTACTCTTGAAATGGCTACATACAACTGGCCATGTGTGAATACAGACCGAGGCAAGTATAAACCAACTTTGTCCAAGGATTGTCCTTGGATTTTATTTATAGTCATTGCAAAACAAAGTTGGACATGAAATTGAACTCTCTTAAATTCAATAGGCTACTTTGTGTCAGTTGGTTCCATTTCAATTCTTGGAATGATGTGCATTGTACCAGCTTCTGAATCAGTCAAAATTTCGCATAGAATGCTGTTAGGCAAGCACTTCTTTATACTCATTCTTGTTCCGTTACAAAGTCCCATAAGTTGATTTAGATTGCACATCAGCATTATAACAGACCCAACCTTAATCTTTAAATCATGTCTTGGTAAACATGGCATATTTATAGAATTCAAATATTCAACTGGGAATCCTCCTCCAAATTCGTTATTTTCATCAACATTGTCACAAAGAGAATCTTGATTGTAGTAAGTGTGTGTCGTACTTGATAAAAGATCAAGAATGTAGGAATTGACATCGTTGAGAATCACATTAGTTGGAGTCAGAATGGAACGCTGCTTCAAAAAATCACCATTTGTAATATTTGATTTGATGTCTGGATAGATGACATCAACAATGTCCCTGATTGGCTGACTTGACGAATGAATCAAAAATCTATCAGGAATAACAACATCTAGATCATTGATGGTATCATTAGGATTAATAGTAGGTAGAGTTCCATTTCCAACTTCAAGTACTCATTTGCTGAATTCTGCTATTTCTTGATTTTCTTGAAAGGTCCTTCCTGATGATAGTCACATGTTCTGGAGTAATAAGAAAACCTGGCAATGTTCCCACAACTTTGAACTATTGAGCGAACATTAACAACCTGTGCTCTTGATGCTTTTGGAATGACTGGAAGAATCTGTCTGAAGTCACCACCAAAAACAATAGATATACCACCAAACGGCAATCCGGCTCTTAAAGGGTCGACAGAAGACATAATATCTCTTAAACTGCGATCAACACTCTCAAATGCATGGCGATGCTGCATAGGAGCTTCATCCCATATTATTAAACTGGTTTGCTTCATTAATTCAGCAAGTTCAGATCCATGTCTAATACCAGCTATAGAATGATGGTCGATCTTTAGTGGGATATGGAACCTTGAGTGAGCTGTTCTGCCACCCGGCAAAAGTGTTGCGGCGATTCCTGAAGATGCAACAGGCAGTGCAATCTTTCCTTTACTACGTAATTTGCAGCAAAGAGTATTCCAAAGGAATGTCTTTCCACATCCCCCACTTCGGTAAACAAAGAATACTCCACCTTTTTTTTTCTTAACATTGCTTACAATAGAGTTATAAGCATGGATTTGTTCTTTGTTTAAGTTTTTGTACATTGTATAATGAGGTTGTTCCATCTCAACTGGATCATAGGCAAACTCTTCAGACAGTAATTTGTTATCAAAGTCATGAAGATAACTCTCATCGGGAAATGGTAATGTTGAAAAGTCTCTTAAGCTTTTTCCGACTTCATTGAATAGTTTCTCAATTTCTGCATTAAAATAACATTATATTATTAATCTGAATAAAGAAAGACACATGGTAATAAAAATGAATGTGTATCAATGATGGGAAAAAATTTAAAAAAAACATGTCAATGTTATGTTTTGTATCTCAGATTCAGATAATTGGAGATTCACATTATTAGCAAATTTACGCCTTGAGTAGAGAATATCGTCTGACATAGATACCCAATGTTGCTGCCACAATCAAAGGGGATCAGCAACTATAATTCTCTAAGTTGACTTGCCATTGCATGCACTGCATTCTCAGACATAGTTACATGCCACTGTCTGTCATCCTTAAGAAGTCCAAGCGCATCACACGCTTCTTTAAAAGAATTATGAACAACACCATTAACTGTTCTTAAGTCTGTGTATGATGTTGCTCCTTTGCTTTGTAGCAATATCATCCGCAAAAAGAAAGAGTCGCCAGAGGATGAATGAACATCTGATAATCGACCAAAAACTTTGCCTCTTTGTCTTATCTTCCATTTAAAAATGTCTGCTTTCCATGTAAAATGCTGGGGAAATTCATGGTATGTAAAATTTCAGGCTTCAGGGATGGTTTTATTGGCTTCAAACCACCTTTCCAATTTGCTAAACTTTTTCTTGGCCTTCTCAGCCACTGCTTCCAAATTCTCATTTTGTTTAAAAGTCACGTTCTTCTCACCCTCGTTATGTACAGGCAATCGTTCCACGGATGGAAATCGATGATGTATGTCAAAACCAAACAGCCTCCAGGCAGCTTCGGCAACGCAAATATAAATCAAGATAGTTTTTTATTTCATCTCTCGACTTTTTCTGAACAGAGGAAGAATTTTGACCACCAGATTCTTTCTTCTTCCTCAATAGCATGGTAGTCATGTCATGACCTTTCAAACAGTATTTAAACAAATACTTCAAAGAGCGTGAACTATTGTACACCTCCAATTTTATATGACATTGACACTTGTATTTTTATGCTAGGCAGTAGGCAAAGTCTGTAAGCATAAATCTGGGTTGTATCCTTATATTGTGTTTAATATAAAGGTTGGGCTTGGTGCCTGTAAATTATGTTCACTGCGACGTCTACGATAAACTGGAAAACCGCAATCATCGAAGAATGTTTTGGCATTAAACCTGATGAATATAATTAAAGCTGTTTTTAAATACATTTCCAAAAATTATATGATAATAAAGGTTAACAAACATATAGTGCAATTTAAAATACACTTAATTCTTTGGAAAATGTCTGCCACATTTTCCTTTAACCATGCACGGAGAGTATGAATAATCTTTTCCATACGGTCCATGCATCATGAATCTCTAAACAACATGGTAGCCAATTGGATCAAGATTTTGGTCTGGTATCTCTGCAGATATCAAGTTGTCAATGTCTTCAGTATTCTTTGGTCGACTATTTGGATGCAACCATATTAGCATGTGGCAGTGAGGAAGTCCGCGTTTTTGGAATTCAATAACATGAATAACTGTTAAAAAAGTGAGTGACATCTTAAAATTCTATATATAAAATAAAGGAATCAAAAAATAAAACTATAATCAATCAATATAAATGTTGTAAATTTACCTCCTATGCAATTTCCAAAATAATTTTGTTTCTTGATTAAATGGAGCAACTGATCAAGCTTTATCTTAAAAAACCTGGCAACAATATCAGGCGCATCTTCAACACCAACTCCGGGCAAAAATTCTAACATACTGTTAATCTCAGGCCATTGTGTATTGCATGTCATAGTTAAAAATAGAGATGGATGGCCAATGGTCCGACAAATTGCCAATGAATCCTTGAAATATTGATTCGTGTATCTTTGGGAACCTGTGTGAGTGGCTGGTAAAATTACCTTTTTACCAACATTGACTGGATTTGTATCCCCTTTTTGAATTGAATCACGGATTGAATTGTAGAGCTCAGAGCATATAATATGCTGGTGTCCTCTAATCCAGTCCAACCTATATTGTTCAACTGCAGCAAACGCATCAACAACAAATTGTTGCCACAGACGACCGCCAAGGTGGAGAGTTTTCCTGAAGATAAATGAATAAAGGTTAAGATTAAACATAAATTACACATATTCTCTAGAACATAATTTAAAATGTCTTTAATCTAAAATGAAAATCTTACCTTCATCAGGCCGTATCATTAACTTGTACGCATAAAATTCCCTCATTGAGACTGTAGACCTATGAATAGTTTCATCGGGATGCTGATCGTTTTCATTCTGGACCGGAACTTTATGTTTTTGGTTGTGCAAAGGAATATTTAAATGAAAACCATCATCACCGAAAGGATATTATAAGGGATACTGGAGTTGCATAAAGTGTTTACATGTCTCAAACACTCTTTTGAGAAAACGTTGTTTGGTTTCTACTACAATATCCCTGAAAGGACAACTATCGTCACTATCGGCAACAATTAAAGCTGCCACTTCATTTGATGGACCAATCATATTAGGCCTGCCAGATTCTGATTTTGAAGATACTAAAATGAGATCAAACTCATCTGGTTCATTTAGATTGAAGTGATCACGTGCCATACGAAAGCCTTCAGCAAGTTTATTATTTTCGTCCAACATATGTAAAAGACCTTCAACAATTTCAGGATCAAGCTGGTCTGACCCGGGAACTGCATTCATTCTATTCTGAATCTCATTCTCGGTATCATAGACATAAAGTTGACAAAATTTTGGCGGTGCTCCTTCCTTAGGCTTCAGAGTACCAATTAAATGATAGTTCTTGCCATTAAGTATAAAACAATATGGACCTCCTCCATTGTTGATTTTCCGATCAATTTTTCCACCAAGAGAGGTAAACTGGTAAAGGGAATTATATGTCCTTATGTTCTGTTTGAAGTGACTGGTTTTTTCACCACCAAACAACAAATTTGCCAAATATTGAGGAGGTGGTCTCTCTGCAGGCAGTTTAATCTGTCCATCCTTACAACATATTGAAAAAGTAGGTTGGTTGTTCTTGGAAGATTTGTTGTTTCTCTCTTCATTCCACATTCTGGCATTGCACTTTTGGCAAATTTTAGAAGGAGGACCAAGGTTCATGTAACCTTCCCATAAATCTATAGTAGTATTCAATATGTCATAAATTAAATTTATTTATATATCGCCAATTATATGGAGAAATTTATGTTTGTCGTACCAGGTAGTTGAGGTTCTTTATCTGCTTCATCATCGGATAAATATTCACCTCGATGTGCAGCTTCTTCATCCGCTTCTCCATCTGTAAAAAGTTTTATAGATAATATTTTAATTTACAATGGATAATTTAATCATAATACATAGTTAAAAATAACATAGATTCTGGGATTTTTACCAGAAACAACATTTTCATATACTTGATTATCTGGATCCAAAATATAATCGTCAATGGGATCTTTTTCATTGAGATCTTCATCAGCGTCGTTGAATTCCGACAACAAACACTACACCATATATCGCATATTGCAACAACGCAAATATATTGCCTTAAGGCCTATATTTGTTGCATTAGATGTAATTGCAACGAATGTGCAAAATTTCACCGTTGCATCCACCCCTGTTGCAATAGAGCCATTTAGCAACAATTTCAGCTCCATATAGCAACGTTAAGAATCATTGCAATATAAGCATGTAGCAACGTTTTATGGTCTTCAGCAACATTTAAAAATCATTGCACTAGCAAATGGTTGGCAAACAAGTCACTTTAAGGCAACAAATATTAGTCCAATTGCAATGAATTTATTAGACAAATTGCAACAGTTTAGGCCCTTATTGCAATAATTTTAACACCAGAACTTGACGATTCCACATTAGCAGATTTCTGAAAATCTGTATTATTACTAACATGACCTATTTCAAATTGAATACACAGGTAATGTAAGATTGCTTATCTTTCCAGATTTTAATTTAGATAATTCAAAATACTCACTTGATGATTGAGGATACCAAACTGCACAAAAAAATTCAAAAAAATGAGCAACAGTAGATTGAGAGGCAAAAAATTATGAATAAACTTAAACAAAAAATTCACTTGGACGCTTTACACCAAGATGTTCAAGTTGTGGAACAGTTACACTAATAAATTTTCTATTTTCTTTTCTTTTTGCTGATTCAGAACTCTCAATAATGCGTGAATCAATTTGAGTGATATTATGTTTTAAATTATACTTTGGAAGAACATGCAACCCTCGATCTACAAATAGTGGTAAATATATCTAAGAGTTGAACAAAATATTATAAATGCGTAGATAGATGTATGATAATTCAGTGTACCACGATTGTAAGAGTCAAAAAGTCTTTGATCTTTGTTTATGTCAGCTTGTGCAATACGTGGTGTGATCCTAGATGCAGGCAACTGGAAAGTACTATGTGTGTCTTCTACTTCCGGAGTTGAATTTATAAGTCTTGAAAAAGGGCTCTGAAATGTGGTTCCTGGATTTTATACAAATACTGAGAAGCAACCTTTTACCGAAATTGAAAGAATTAAGATATTGTTACATTAACTGAGATAAACCTAATAAACTGACATTGCTTAAGCGTCTTTGCGATGGAGTAAGAAGGGTCTGAGTTGAAGAATCTGTAAAACAACGTAATTCATAATTCATAATAGATATCAGAGCATAATATTAGAATTACTTGACTTGTTTTTCCACGCTGAAAAAACTTACGTGACCAACCTCTTGCAAACGCGGAGCCTGAAACATAATTAATAAAAACACAATACAAAACTCTGTAAATTTTAATTAAGGAAAAGATGGTGGGAATTACCTGTATCACTTTTTGTCTGGTGCAAAAAATTTGGATTCTGATTTTCATTGGTAACAGTAGACTTAAAAGACTTGTGTTGTGAAGAGTTTAAGTTCCTGGAATTCTCTGATTCTATGTTACATAGAATAACCAACATCTTTAAACGGATAATGACAATAAACATGTACGTCAAACATATAACGTGAAAAGATTAGAATACCTTGAATTGTTTGTCCACTCTGAAAAAGCTTACGTGAACAACCTCTTACAATCGCGGAGTCTGAAACAATATTCAGGATCCAAGAAAATATAAAACTCTGAAATTAAAAATCAAGAAAAAGACAATGAAAATTACATGAAACGATGATTGTCTGTCTCAAAAAATTTGGATTCTGATTCTCATTGGTAACAGAAGACATTGATGAATTGTGTTGAGAGGAGTTCAAGATCCTAGGGTTCTCTGGTGCACCAGTATTTTCCTTACATCCTGCTTGACGCTTACAAACTTTACCATGTTTGGCCGAGGATGGGGAGAAAGGTGAGAGTGGAGTACGTTTGCGACCTGTCAATGAATAATAATTATATGCTGCTTATGAAAACATCTTGTAGACCTATGAATTCATCAACGAATATGGCTATACCTGACTTGTCCATCGTGTTATCCATTAGGTTAATCAAAAAAGAAAACACGATATTAATGACTGAAAATCATGATTCGGTAGTTTCCAGAGTAGTTTCCATTGATGTATCCACAAATAAAGGAGTTTAAATTCAAATTAAACAGATTAGGAGATAATCAGTTACACTGACGTGGAAAAAATTTAAACTCTATGGATACTACCCATTTGTGTATGGATGATCCATTTGAGAGGAAAAACACATGAAAATCAATGGGTATGACCCATTTTTATTTGGGTGATCCAAGTTAAAGTAAAAAGACCAAAAAGGATGTGAATAGATATGAAGATAGAAAAAAAAGGAAGGGCATTGGAAGTAATTTGGAAAATCCTTTGCTAGCACTTATTTAGAATATATTGATTGATAAGTAAAAACTTTCTTTTAGTAAAAAAATATCTGCGTTGACAATTTTTGAAAATATCGCCAAACTCATTGTCAAAAGCACAAAAACTTATAAACACAATTCTTAACATTTATAAATAAAATCTTTTTTTAAAAGTAACTGTAAAAAATTTAAAAAAATCTTAGAGCACGCGTAGCGCGGGAAAAAATTCCCTAGTTATTAAAATACATGATCTTTTTAGTATTTGAATATAATTATACTAACAATCAAATACACTTTTTAATCTTAGATCCAGCGATTCTTATCGATTTGGCGGTACATGACCAAAATTTCGTATGAGATTCCTCTTATGTTTATTATATAAAAGGATTTATTGATGTTACATTTCCAAAATAAATTTCTCTTTACACCTCAGTGCACCTACGCTATGTCAGCTTTAAACCCATTCTTTAAATACGATGTCCTTCTAAACAGTTGTTGCCGGTGTTAGTACATAAGCAATTTAAATTTATTTTTCTTTTCTTTTACATCTATAATCTGCTTTTTTGTAATAATTTTATTTGCCCAAATTATGTTTTATCATCATTTTCTGATTCAAAAGAAATTCTCATAAATATGTGTTTGGTAATTTGAAATAAACTTATTTTTTGGGGTGTATAGCTCAGTTTAACATTGAAATTCATTTGCTTATTTCTTTATTTTTTTTGTTTATGTATTAATTGATATTATTATTATTTACTTATAAAATAAAATTATTATTATTATTGATGTTATCCTTTTTCCATTAAAAAGAAATTCTCTTAAATTGAGTAATTCAAAATTTTATTTGCTTATTTTTTTTGTTCTTTTCATGTTTTAATATATATCATCTATTATCTATTATATATATAATAGAGCAACTAGGGGGTTGGGTGAGACAAAAAAATCAAAGTGAAATTACGATTATACCCTTTAAATCATAGGATGACATTATTACCCCTTCCTTTATTATTTCATATTAATTCTTTACTATTATTACATATTAATATATCTGTACATTAATTACTAATCTTCATTAAAGTATATTAACTATTTTGTAATTAATACTTATTGTTTACATACGTGATATTTTAAATGAAATGTATTATTTAAAAAGTAATAAAATATAATTTAAAAATATTAATGATATTGGAATAAATATACATAACATAAATTTATGATATCGAATGGTTGGTAATGTGACATAGTTTCATGTTATCTTCATTGTGGTCGAATTGATTTGCGAGAGAGTTATTCATTGTTAACCAATTAAGAATATGTATCTAAAATCATATCGAGTTTTTTAAAAATAAATTATGCAGTAAAGAAACATCAAATACTTACTTACTCAAAAATCAACAACTTATTCACATCCAAATCATAGACATATCTAACACGAACTTCTAATTCAACAAATACAATACAATAAAAAAGAGGAATATTAACTTTACAAACAAGTATTGCTAACTTAAAATTTTCAAATATCTCAGTCACCAAACCATCAACACTAATTAAGAATATGTATACAAAATCATATCAAGTTTTTTTAAAGAACAAATTATGCAGTAAAGAAAGATCAAAATACTTACTTACTCGAAAATCGACAGCAAACTATTCATATCCAAATCATATATGTGTATCACACGAACTTCCGATTAAAGGAATAAAATACAATAAAAAGAGATATATTAATTTTACAATAACTATTGCTAACTTAAATTTTCAAATATTTCGGTAATCAAACCATCAATATGAATATACCACAAACAAATATACTGAAATTAATGACAAATTATAAAATATTTTAGAATAAACTTGTGCCTCGCACGGGTTATAAAGCTAGTTACTTTTAATAGCTTAATTTTAAAGAAAGGTAAATATAAATGTAATTTTCATTATCAAAATTTAATATCTAATAATAAAAATAAAGAGATATTAAATATTTTCATCTCATTGCTGAAAATGTATTTGTAGTTTAAGATTTTTGTGACGCTCCAAAATCCGGGGTCAAAAGATTTGATCGTCACCCTAAAATCTCAATATTAAATCACCTGTTTAATTTTAAAACTTTCACTTGTAATAATTGTTTAATAATTGAAATGTAACATCGGTGACCACAACTATACCAAGATCTTTTAGGCTATAGTGCTAGAAACGAGAATCTAAGATTCCATTTATTAAATAAAAAAATTCTTTACAACAATCTCCGTGCATAAATCCTAAAAGACTAGTATAACTTCGACAAGAAGTATACCAGGCAAAACTAATCTTATACAATATAGTATTTAATAGAAATCAACTTTATACAATAACCTTACACTAGCTCCGATTACTCTGGATCATATCATCTTCACGATAACATCTTTTCCCTTCTTTGTCCAAGCTACGCGGATAAATCTCGCCAATTTATCTTTTTACTGGAAGGTTAAAATACGAAGAAAACAAGTATGAGCGAAAGAAATACTCAGCAGGTGTATTATCAAAGTAAAATAACATAATTTTCAAAATAAATATGAGTTTTTCAGTTAAAGAAGGTATTTTGGTTTGAACTATTATGACTTCCAAAAATCTTAAAACAATTTTGATGTTTCGCAATAATTTTTCATTCAAACTTTTGGTAACTGAATAGTTGAAAACATAAGAAAATTATATTGGTCGCCACAGTTATCCGAACAACAACGAATGCAAGAGTATGTAGAAAACATGATGTAAATGTAGATCAATAAGTTTGAAAACAATAATTCTACAAAAGTACAGCTTTTGAAGATAATCATTCTATCCAAGTAAATCTTTTGAAAGTCACAGTTCTGTTAAAACAAAATATTTGAGTCATCTCATATTTCTTTTTCAATCATCATCATTTTTAAATAAATTGGAATTCATTCGACGCTACGAGCTAAGCCGGTGATCAATCACTCAAAGCTCGCCAACCTTACGTGATTGCAAGATGTATCTATTTCTTTTCTTATCTCAAATCTTCGTCAGCTTGACAACTTCCATGTAATCTTGTTATTAGGCACTGTATTTCTAATGTGAAAAGGAGAGCTAAGAGCATTTACAAAATTACATCACTTATGTAGTTCTGTGTTAATTGCTATGAATACTACACATAAGTCAGCTAACTAACTTCCATGCAATACTACGCATAAGTCATAACTACATAAGACAAGCAAATTAGCAATGCAGGCGCCAGGCTGTCGAAGTGCATTAGCATAATTGCATTAAGAGTGTCTTGATTTTTAAAAAATTCGTACTTCTCAATAATGAGAAGATCACTGTCTGATTAACACTAGCACCACTGCACCAGCACTCCAGTAGTGTTCTCTATTGTGATTTGTGAGTTTTGAGATTGTTGGCCACAAAACCATCACTGAGACACTGATCACCCAACTCCCAAACCAATACACCTGTTACAAATAATATAGGTGTCTAAGTCTAACAGTCCAAGTGATAATAAATAAAAAAATTATATATTACAATTTTTTATTAAATAACATTAAAAATATTAATAAAAAATTAAAAAAATAATAAAAATGTTATCGAGTTCAAACTCAAGCCGAGTTCAAGTTTATCGAGCTGAACTCGAGTCGAGCTCACGAAAACTACATATGCATCTCCTCCGATATTCCCTAGTTCACCATGTGATTAAGATTCACTTTGTTAGGTTAGGAGATTACACAAATTCGAGATTCACAACACACCAATACAAAGCACACACACGATTAGTTGACAAGTAAAACAAACAAAACATATATGACGTGGAAACAACCACGTCCCAACTTGTATTATTAATTAAAACAGTTATCAATAATACAATCAAAATAATAACACCTCAATGGAGTCCCAACTGATACTTGTGCCAAACAATGCTCAAGCAGCTTCCAAACAATACCTAAGACGATTACATCTCTTAAGCATTCACATATCAAACATAATATGACTATATTTATATAGTCATCCAAAACTTAGCCACCAAGACTTACCATACTTGTTCTACAAGTCTTACCATACTTGTTAGACAAGCCTTCCAATTCTTGATGACTAATTACCCAACTTAGTGACCGAGACATAACATATATAATAATTGTGTACCAATATAATTATTACCCAACCCATATATGTCATGGATCATCCAAGCCCGTATCATCATATTGGGTTGAAACCCAACAATCCTCCCCTTCAACCCAATACCCATATCGTATTGAACGGTAACCATCAACGACATCGACGTCCATCCGTCATGCCTCCCATCAAACAAGAACCTCTCAATCTTGCTCTTCAAACCTTTGAGTGTCGCTAAAACCCGTATAGTGACCTCCAAACCACCATTCTTCATCATTAACGGTGTATCCATCTACAAAATGACGTGCATCAACCACCACGAGTGCCCTTCCATCAGTTGAGTCACCCGATCCTTGTTTTCTCAATCCATCGGCCTCTAGAAGAACATCACTAGTATCATCCAACTCGTTCACCTGGTTGATCAAGCCAGTGAAATAATTGCGATGATCTCTTCCATATTCTTTAATTCATCTCGAGTCCGAACAAATCTTTCTTGAGATTCAACTCCTCAAGAACATCATGATTAATCCACGGTGTAAGGGTCAACCTGTTAGTGTTAGTGCCCTAGAGACAATACAATTGTACTTCTGGGAAACACTATTTTGTTATTTAATAAAGATTATGTTCTATTGATTATTCGACAACAATTATTATGTCTTTCTTTACTGCGATATTAATGTTAGAGTAATAAATATCCTTGGAATATCGAACACGTATTCTATATCTTTAAGTATGTGACTTAAAAATGAGATTATATGAATAATGTTTATATTCCTAAAATATCCCTAATTAAGCATTATGAATTGGGACAATTATGATGCATAAAGATTAGTATGATCGTTGACTAAATGACCACATCTCATTGGTCATAGGTATAGTGATACTAAAGTCAAGAACATAGGTGCATGTAATATTCTACATGGCACCGGATTGACCCACAGTGAGATTCTACATGGTAATAAAGTCATTAGAATAGATCACAGTGATAATGGTGTAATGATCCTTAGACTTGAGATCATTATATTTCTATACGAGGATTAATATACTTTGATTTCATTAAAATTTACCTTTGACCGGGTGATGATAAAAGTGGACATCGGGTATATTATGAGTCGTATGAAAAATATGAATGATAGATATAGGATTTAACCCTCCTATTATTAGGAGAGATATTATTGGCCTCTTGATTGAGTGAGACTATGAAAATGCATAGCCATGCTCAAATATTGATTTGTTTTAATAGTCTACTCATTGATCAAGGAAACCTTGATTAAACGTTGAAGAGGATGACTAATAACATGCCTTGAGTTTAATCTATAATATTTGGTTAAAGGGATTATATTACATGGAAACATTAGTCACGAAAGGTTTAATTGGATCACCAATTATTATTATTACTTGGGTAGCAATGATGTATTACTAGATGCCGCTCATTGTTTATAATTTTATTATGAGATATTAAAATTATTGCCAACGTAATAATAACCTAAAGGGTTACACATAAAGAAAGTTTTAAACGGAGCATTAATTAAATTTCGAATTTAATTAAATTATTTTTATTATTGAATTATTGGATTAATTAAGTAGGACTTGATTAATTATATAATAATTAGAATATAATAAATAATACTACTAATAATCAGTTGGGTTTTGGAAGCCCAATCAGATTAAGTATAGGCCCAAAATTCTCTTTCAATAAATACATTATGATGTATTGTTTTAGGTTAAGTGATAAAATTCGTTTTCACACAAAATCCTAGCAACTCTGCATATTAGAGAGGCTAGAAACAGAGAGATAAAGTTTTGAGGGCGTTTTTATTTGGCTAGTACCAACTCCGTGATCGTTGGACGATCGAGCGTTCGTGTGGACTACTTTGGCGACGCAGATCTTGAACAAGGGCTGCGTGGTGGTTACAACAAGGACCTCCATCTTTCCGAATATTATAAGCTCAATTAAGGTATGATTTCGTTTCTCCATAATCAGCCATGTCTTGTACACGAATCCTAGGGTTAGGGTTTCGGATTTTTATTGTTTTTACGACTGTTTTCGCTGCGTATGATGCCCCGAAACCCAACACAACCATCATACCACACATAACTTTGTCTCTTCCCACGTTAGTAGGCTTCTTGTCATCAAATCCTTCATTGTACTCTGCCTTATCAATCGAACCTCGAACTCTCCCTCAACCTCATCCATCACGAACCTTGGCTCTGATACAACTTGTTAGGTTAGGGGGCTACACACAAATTCCGAGATTCACAACATACCAATATAGAGCACACACGTGATTAGTTTACAAATAACACAAACAAAAGATATATGACGCGGAAACAACCACGTCCCAACTTGTATTATTAATCAAAATAGTTATCAATATCACAATCAAAACAATAACACCTCAGTGGTGTCCCAATGGATACTTGAGCCAAACAATGCTCAAGCATCTTTCAAACAATACCTAAGAAGATTACATCTCTTAAGCATTCATATATCAAACATAATATGATTATGTTTATATAGCCATCCAAAACTTAGCCACCAAGACTTACCATACTTGTTCTAAAAGTCTTACCATACTTTTTATACAAGCCTTCCAATTCTTCATGTCTAATTACCCAACTTAGTGACCAAGACATAGCATATATAATAATTGTCTATCAATACAATTATTACCCAACTCATATATGTCATGTATCACCCAAGCCCATATCATCGTATTGGGTTGAAACCCAACACACTTTTGGTTAGTGATGACGTTGTTGATGATTGTATTAAATCTTTTTCGAAAGAGACTTTTTGTGGACGAGATGATTTGAGGGTTCAACATCTGCTCGATACTCTGTGTGGCGCAAAGTCCGTTATGACTATGAAACTTCTTGAAAATGTCACACCAGTTGTGAACTTGTGGTTGCAAGATAAATGTTTGATATTTTTAGCAGAATGTGTAGCGAGTGCTCCCTTGACTTCACTACTCGAGGAGGATGGTGGAGTGAAACCTATTGTTGTAGAAACTATTTGGAGATATTTAGTTTCTAAATTAGCCATAAATAATGTGGGTAAGTAGATGGCCACTTACTTGGTAGATGGCCCATACGTTTATATCTTCGTGGCAGTTTCTTTACGGGCAACTAGCTAAGCTTTTTCTGGGGTCTGGATTTATTTGGTAGGCTTGTGGTCTACAACAAGGGGTTTCTCCTTTTTGCGCTTGCATTACACCCAAATTCTTAGGATACGTGATATATGCACTCTTTCTCTTCAGGTTTGGTATTTGGATGATAGTACATTGATTGGAGATTCAGTTGAGATTGCTAGGACTTTGGCCATTATTTAATCGGAAGGGTTTAGGCTGGGATTGAAGGGAAATATAGGGAACACGGAGGTCTTTTGACATGTTATTGATCCACGTATTTCTCGAGATACACTAGTTCCTCCTGAAATTGGCACGCCTCTAGGTGGGGTAAAACTTCTTGGTGGTTTATAAGCCTTGATGGCGGGTTTATAGAAGAATTTGCTAAAAGTAGTATCAAAGTATGTGGAGCTTGTGGGAGCATTGTTATTCCCAAATGACCTAACAGAATTGTAGAAGGGGGGGGGGGGTTGAATACAATTTTGATATTTCTTGAACTTAAAAACAACTTACAAATAAAACTGAACTTAAAGTAAAAATCACAAGCACATTAATAATTTCAGTTGGATTGTTTGATGATCCAACTGAAGTGATTTTTATTGCGGAAATAATCTGTGATACAAAAATACACAGCTGCACAGGTACAAGGGTTTGTAGAGAAGAATGCTCTCAAAGATAGCTAATACAAACTATTTGTTTTTCTTCTCTATTTCCAAAAGTAACTGCTACACTTGGTTATATATCCCCAAGTTTACAACCCTATTTTTGGCTACACTAAAAGTACAATGAGTAACCGCCAATAGTTTGCTTTTCATCCCTTTGTCCAGTGGTCCTTGGAGATCCTTGATTTTGTCTTCATGCTTATTATGATCACTTCCAAGACCCAATTGGAAACTGGGATGTTTCCTTATTCCCCATGTCCATTTTAATGGTTTCCAATGCAAAGTACACTTCCACATCACCTTTAGATCTGTTCAGTAAACTGTCACTATCACTTTGTCAACTATACAGAAAAGCAATAATGATTCGTTGATAGCAGGGAGATGTGTTTCGTTGATAGCTTTATTCTTCATTCCGTTGATGGTGTTTCTCTCGTTTCGTTGATGAGTAAACTCCATACCGTTGACAGAGTAATCTTCATACCGTTGACATGTCTTCACTTAGGCAAAATTACAAGGCACAAGATATTTACAATTAACCAACCTATTTTGCCTATCTATCATTTAGTCAACATGACTTAGAAAACCTATCTAGTACATACAACAAAATGCATATCAAACTGTGAAGTATTGTACAGTGCAATTGCTACATCACTCATTTCGTTGATGAGCTACCTGTCAACGGAATGCTGCAAAGCATGCCATTTCATTGACAGCTACAAAATAACTTTACACAAATTCTACTAAGTGTTTTATGTTTATCATCAAGAACAACATATTCCTAACAATCTCCCCCAATTTATGACTGATAGAATAACAGCCATCAATCAAGAGACTTGATAATAACAAAAACACTCAGATACATTATAAATTACAAAAGTAGAAAATGCATTTAAGCTTCATAATATTTTGAACAAAATACAAGACTTACAAGACTAATGCCCAGAAGTGCTCCTCTAGACTGAGCAAATGATTCATCTTTGTCTTCTTTGTGGCATAGTCTTCTTCCCTCTCTTAGAGTTGTTTTCCTCAATCTGGACCTGTAGCCTTCTGTAGAAGATCTTCTCTTCCTCATCCTGATCACCAAGCTTGGATTGCATAAGCTTTAGAGTTTGATTAGATGCCTTATCCAGCTGGTCTTCCATTCTGAAGAACCTTCTGCAGTTGTCCTTGTCCTTAAATTCCATCATCCAGTAAGGTTGAAGATGGATCTTCTTTCCTGTTGAGGGCACTCTAAGCATCCTGGGAAGAGCCTCAGGCTTGTTCCAGCTAGCCTTTATTTGACATATTTTGGAGACCACCTCAGACTTGGCTGTTTTGGTGAAGCCAAAGTCTTTCTTCAAGCATCTAAACACTGTGAGTAGTGTTTGGTAGTCTTCTCCTAAAATTCTGTAGAGAGGCCATACTTGTTCTCTACCACCCTTGAATGTGAAAACTAATCTTTCAGGCATCTTTTGAGAAGCTGCAATGCCCCTTACTTCCACCAGGTTGTCTAAATCAAGATGTAAGCTAGATTCTTCCCTGATGTCAGCAATGTACATGCAGTCCTCTGGATTTGAAGGGGGTTTCTGAGGTTGTGGCTTTCTCACAAATATTGGCTTTGCCTTGACAACCCTTTTCTTGGTCTTCATTGGCTGATCCTTTTCAAATAGGAATTTTGAGAAGTTGGCCTCATCAAACTCAATTGGCTCTTCCTTTGGCTCAATTGGTTGATCATGGAAATTTACAGGATGATTGGGATCACAGGCTAACTTTACCTCTGAAACTGGATCAGGATTTGTTGGAGGTGCAATTGGTACAGAAGAGTCTGATGCAGTGTTCTGAAAGTCATCATTCTCAAAGGCTATGTTTCTCCTAGCTCTTGCCTTTGGTTGCCTTGTGCTCTTCTTTGCACTCCTTTCCTCTCTTGCTTTTTCTTCTTGATGTCTTTCTTCTTCATCAAGAGACTGAGCAACAACAAGGGCTTGCATTGATGCTCTTTCTGACTCTTCAGCTTTAGCTTCAGCAAAGTTTGGGTGACCAGCCCAAACACAGATTTGTTGTCCATTCCTGTAGACAATTGCCCTTTGCTTCCTTATCTCATAATCATTGCTTTCCTTGCTTTTTGTGATGAGTAGACCAAGAAGCTTGTGCTCATCTGGATAAGGTGCAGGATAGAAAGTCCTTTCTGTATTTTTGCCCTTTGGTTTAGCAGGAGACTTGGGAGATAGGCTTCTTTGGAGTATAGCTTGTTCCACATCCCTAATGCATGAAGTTTGTCCTTTTTCCTTCCTTGGACCTTGAGTGACTCCATGTAGAAGAGGCTCTACCTTATAGAAAGAATTGGTCTGTGGCTCCCATTCCGTTGACACTAGAACCATGGCATCCGTTGATGGTTGATCTGTTGATGGATTGGAGTCCTTTGTAGTTCCAGCAATTTTCTTGACCCTTGCTTCTATGTTGGACCAATGGTCTTTGATTTGTTCTGCAAGTCTCATCCTCATAGAAGCTTCCTGGATCAGGTCAATACCATCATTTTTCTTCTTTCCAAACTCCCCCATTTCTAATGGCTCTTCTGGCAAGGAGATGGCTGGGACCAAAACCTTTGTAATTTGTATCTCTAGCTCCTTAGTTTTCTCCCCCTTTTTGTTATCATCAAGTGAGATGATAGGGATTCCTTGAGCTGCCAGAAGCTGGGTGAGTAGGCTAGTTTGCGTCTCCTGTTCCTTCTGCATGTGAGAAAGTGTAGCCTCAACTTTGTCCACTCTAGAGGAGAGAGTTTTCAAAGATGAGGACACTTCAGGTTCCTTGGTGAAAAACCCTGACATCTTGGAGACAGTGTGAAGAGGAAGCTTTTCATCTAGCCTCCTGTCAGTAGCATCCCTAAGGTTGCTAATTGAATCCTTTATTTCTGTAGCTTCAATCCTTGTCTGCAACATTTGTAGCCTTTGAATTTCCAGAGAATCCATTATGGCCTTATAGAATTTCTTGTCCCTTGCAGTTGCTGACTCATGAGCTAGATATGCCTCATTGTATTGCCTTGTAATAGCAGCATCCAAGTTGGATCTACCATGCATATCTTGAGAAAGCCAGTTTGGTGTAGGAGGCACCACAGAAGTCCCAGTCTGTGTAGTAGTGGCCACCTGTAGATTGTCACCAAAGCTGTCTTCATCATCAGAAAACTCAAATTCTCCACTTGCTGCAGCTCCTGGAGGTAGATTGGTCAAGGCATCCTTGGCTCTTTGCATTGATGCAGTAGTATAAATTAAGTTGAGTGACCTTTCTGCCTCCACATTGCCCTGTTGAGCCATAACTTGATAGGCTGACACAGGATGAGTAAAGGTCTCAGGATCCAGGGAAATACTGTCCAGAGTTTGTTGATAATGCTCTTGGAAGGTAAGTTCCCTTTCTCCCTCACTGACCCCCATTAACTCACTTGCAATGGCTGCTTCCATCCTTATGGCTCCTGTAGTCCCTTCTCTCTCTCCACTCTTTTCTTGCATCATGGGCTCCCCATGGCTCACACCTCTCACACCCTCACCTTCACCTACTAAGGTGGAACTCTCAAACTCTCCTTTTGCCTGGCTGGAAGAAATAGCCAGCCTCTCACTCTCATTCTCTCCTTTTGCCTGGCTGCAAGACAGCCTCTCAGTTTCACTCCCTCTCAATCCTAAAAGTGTCTCAACTACCACCAGGTCATCTACACTAGTTGTGGAAACAACTAGATTTTCAATAAGGGGTGTAGAATGACCTATCAACGGAATGGTAGTTTGAACTGTCAACGGTATGGATACCGTTGATGGAGAAACACTTGTCAACGAAATAGACTATTTCGTTGATGAAGTCAAGAAAGCACTTTGAGAATGAGAAATTACAGTAGAGTCTGTGGTGATTGATTTGAGAGATTGGTCCACAGATCCCCTTGCAACTTCAGAAAAAATTGGTTGATGGCCCAACAAATCACTTAACAAGTGATGGCCACCAGCTTTAGAGTGGGGCTTCTCCAAGATTAGAGTTGGAGAATCAGGAATAGATGTATGGATCATGTCCACATCTAGAGATAAAGTTGGTGAATTTGAAGGAGATAGGTCAAGGTTGATGTTTAGAGAATGGGACTGTAACCCCAGAGTGATAATAGGGGTTACATCAAACTGAATTTGAGAAACTGGAAGTGTTGCTTCCAGTGTGTGTGCACCCTGTGAACCCTTGGACTTTTGCTTCACTCTCCTTTGGTATTGGGAAAATGTAGACTGTGGACTTGAAGTGTCCCTTACCCTTTTGGACTGTGCTCTAGGTTGAGAGCTTGTTTCAATAATCACATCCTTTTGGGAGGATGCAATTAGACTTGTGTTTAAATCCATTTTACTCATTGTGCCTTGTTGGGAAGACACAATGGGGCTTGGCTGGATTTCACTCACCTGTCCTTCCTTATCCTTAGGGTTTCTTTTATGTTCACCCCTTCCCTCACCTCTCACAGCACCTACAACACTCCCCTTAGGTTGTGTAGTGGATTTTACAACAGGTGCCTTTTGGGAAGCACCTGAGGTTGGCTTGGAGGATTTCTTTGATTTTGGTTTTGTTGCTGGGGCAGGAGCCTGTTGGGTCACAACTACAGACTCCACAGCAACAAGATTGGGTGATACAGTTGAAGTAACAACAATACTAGAAGGGATAGCAGTAGTTACCTCAATTATTGGCAGATACACCACTGGAACATCACCATTGTGGTTCAGCCTTAGTATGTCTGTCAATACTCTCTTTTCTTGCACAAAACACTCGAACTTGGAAACAGGGTTAGAAATAACTAATGGTGTTGGACTAACATGATTAGCCAACATCATCAGAAACCTAGCATAATAGATATTCTTTTTCCTATTAGCCTTATCACCCAACTTAGCACCAATTTCATACATAAGTTGGGTGCTAAAGTTGTAATATCTATCAGTTAGGAGCATGGTAAGAAGAATCAACATGGAATTAGTTAATGCATCAAAATTACTAATCTTACCAGAAAAGACCTTGATAAATGCATCAGCTAAATAACTATATTCCCTAACCAAACCTCTCCTAATTATTCTACCCAGATTATCAGTAGGCAAAGAGTAGTTTATTGAATTTAGCAAGTTACCCATTTCAGTGATTGTAGGCAAAGCATCACAGTTATTTTCAGGAATTTGTAGACATGCTTGCAATACATCAGAATTAACTATGTACTCATTACCTTGAAGAGTGAATTGCAGTGTGCAGTTTGTTCCACTATACTCACACGAGGTCCAGATCTCCTCGATTGTCTCATTATAGAGAGGAGTTGAGTGAAACATAGCATAGCTCAACTTGCAGTTCTTCATGAAGTCCATCATCTTGAAAAAGATATTGTTTGGACCCTCCTTGACAACAAATGGGATTGAGTTGTTCTTTTCGTAAATGAACCCTCCAGCAGACATAAGCTTGACTATGGGTGCCATTGTTATGTGAAGAAAAGCTTCGAGCTAAATTGCTTGTTAGAGAGAAGAAGAGAGAAAAGCCTTTGGAATTTTTGAGAACAGGTAAAAAGAAAATAAAGAAAATAGAATTTCATAAATACTCCCCCAAAAATTCTCAGAAAAAGAGTCCAATAATAAATGTAAATTACTGGATTGGCTTAAAAAATATAACCGTTACTTTTAAAGAATTACCATAATTTATACTTACAGGGGTGTATGCATAAATCGTGGTAACGGACGTGTCAAATTTCAACGGTTCAGATTAAAAGCGCTAAATCAACGAATCAGGATTGGGCGGTTAAAGTCCCGTCTTATTTCATTGATAAAGCTGCGTTTCGTTGATATAAAAGAGCTATCAACGAAACACCCAGAAAAATGCTAAGACTGTCAACGAAATGGTTCGTTTCGTTGACATAGTAATTTTGACTTAGACAAAATTTCACTTTTTCCTAAGAAAATTAATTCACAGAAAAACATAGCAAGTTTCTGGCTGCATTTTAACTTGCAAAAATCTCAAAATAATTAAGAGAAATATAGCATACCTAGCTCACTTGAGAATGTGGATTCCATCTTGAGAATGTGGATTCATCAAGTGGCTTGGTAAAGATGTCTGCAAGTTGTTGTTCACTTGGAACAAAATGTAACTCCACAGTACCATTCATAACATGCTCTCTAATGAAATGGTACTTGATGTCAATGTGCTTGGTCCTTGAATGCTGCACTGGATTTTCAGTAATGGCAATGGCACTAGTGTTGTCACAGAAAATATGAATTTTCTCAACTCTTATTCCATAATCAAGTAGTTGATTTTTCATCCATAAAATCTGTGCACAACAACTTCCAGCTGCAATATACTCAGCCTCAGCTGTGGAGGTAGAAACTGAGTTTTGTTTCTTGCTGAACCATGAGACAAGCTTGTTTCCTAAGAATTGACAGGTGCCTGTTGTGCTTTTCCTGTCAATTTTACATCCTGCAAAATCTGCAACTGAATAACCAATTAGTTCAAAACCAGATTCTCTAGGATACCAAATGCCAAGGTTTGGTGTTCCTTTGAGATATCTGAAAATTCTTTTAATAGCAACTAAATGGGATTCCCTAGGATCAGCCTGAAATCTAGCACATAGACATGTAGCAAACATAATATCAGGTCTACTAGCTGTTAAATATAAAAGTGAGCCTACCATGCCTCTGTAACCTGAAATGTCCACAGATTTTTCCTTAGTATTCAATTCAAGTTTGGTGGCATTAGGCATGGGAGTTTTGGCAGGAGAGCATTCCATTAAATTAAACTTCTTTAATAAATCATGAATGTATTTTGTTTGACTAATGAAAATGCCTTCATTAACTTGCTTCACTTGAGACCAAGAAAGTAAGTTAATTCTCCCATCATGCTCATTTCATATTTACTTTGCATAAGCTTGGCAAACTTTTGACAAAGTTTCACATCTGTAGACCCAAAGATTATGTCATCTACATAAATTTGAACAAGTATAGTAGAACCATTGACAACCCTGTGAAAAAGAGTTTTATCTACAGTACCTCTAGTGAAGTGATTCTCAAGGAGGAACTGTGAAAGTGTGTCATACCAGGCTCTAGGTGCTTGTTTCAAACGATAGAGTGCTTTGAGGAGGAAGTATACATATTCTAGAAAATCATCATCTTCAAAACCAGGAGGTTGACTTACATACACCTCCTCTTCCAATTCCCCATTCAGAAAAGCACTCTTCACATCCATTTGATAGACTTTGAAATTGGCATGGGCTGCATAGGCTAGGAAAATCCTTATTGCTTCTAGTCTTGCAACAGGAGCAAAGGTTTCATCAAAATCAATTCCTTCTTCCTGTGAATAGCCTTTTGCAACCAATCTAGCTTTGTTCCTTGTGACTATGCCATTTTCATCCATCTTGTTTCTGAACACCCATTTTGTGCCTATGACACTCCTGTCCTTAGGCTTGGGCACCAGCTTCCAAACATTGTTCCTTTCAAATTGGTTTAGCTCTTCTTGCATAGCCAAAACCCAATCTGGATCTAGAAGTGCATCCTCAACTTTCTTTGGCTCATCTTGAGACAGAAAGCTGCTATATAGACATTCTTCTTGAGTTGCTCTTCTAGTTTGGACTTTTGAAGACACATCACCTATAATAAGTTCAAAGGGATGATCTTTAGTCCATTTCCTTGAGGGAGGTAGATTTGCTCTTGAAGAGGTAGCTTCATGATCATGATTGCATTGATTGGATATTTGTCCTTGAGAAACTCCCCCTGAGTTTGTTGTCCCTAAATGATCACTTCTAGAAGCATTTCTATGACTGTCAACGGTATTACCATTTTGGCTGTCAACGAAACGCTCATTTTGACTGTCAACGAATCCACCATCATGACTGTCAACGAAATGACCATTTGGTCTGCTAGCAGCTATTCTTTTCAATCTTAATGCAGCAATTTCATCTTCACTGCTGCTTTCATCTGTGCTAGATACAACAACTTTAGGTTGTTTCTCAGTAGCCTTAACATGATTCATTTGATCTCCTTCCTCATTTTCAAAAGAAAGACTTTCATGGAAACCTTCATCACAGAGACCTTGAATTTTGAGATCATCAAAAACAACATGTACAGATTCCATAACAATGTTGGTTCTGAGATTATAGAAAGTTCTTGGTGACAGGACCATACTTATTATTAAGTCTAGTGAGTTCATCTTTTCTTTTCTCTGTCAACGAAACACCCTGATCGATTGATGGTTCATCTGTCAACGAAACATTGCATTCCGTTGACATATCAACCTTCAACAAATGATCATTGTTGTTTGTTGACTATGTTTCTGATTCTAAGGTTTCACAAACATACCCTAGTTTCTCTTTGTTCTTTTTCCATGATTGTTCACAGAAAGATTCCATACCTTGAACATTAATTATGTTGGTAGCAACATTCCTGGCATCTTTCCATTTAGCAATCACACTTTGTTCTATTTCAAGTTGTGTCTTAAGAATTTCTTCCCTTTGTAACACGTTCTCAAGTTCCTTCTTAGCATCCCTACTAACACATCTCATGTTCTCAAATTCAATGAGATGTGCTTCTAACATAGCATTCCTATCACTTAAGAGCAAATTAGTCTCTTTTATTCTTGAATTCTCTTTGGTAAGTGATTTAAGAGTAACACGCAAATTATATAATACAGTAGACATTTCATTTACTGCACTATCGCATTCCTCTTTAGAAAGCTCAGAAAGATTAGTAATTGTTACCTGGTTGCTTGAGGAGCTTGCTTCCTGCTCATGATTGTTAGCCATAAGAGCCAAGTTGACATATTCAACATCATCATCAGAATCTTCACCATTACCAGCCCAATCATACTCCTGAGACATGAAAGCCTTTTTTTTTTTGCTTGAGAAGTTCAAAGTATTTCTTTTTATAATCAACAGGCTCAAATTTTCTGTTGCTCTTCTCAATCTTGGGCTTTCTGCAGTCTCCAGCAAAGTGACCAAGCATTCCACAATTGAAACATTTAGATTTAGACTTTTCAATCCAGTTACTTTTGTTAGGTTGAAAGTCTCTCCTTGGTGGCCTTGCTTCTGAGTTTCTCTTGAACTTGAACTTAGAGAATTTTCTTGACAGAAAAGCAATGTGTTCATCAATCTCATCTAAGTCATCCAAGTTGGCTGGTTCTGGTTCTTCTTCTTCTGTCATCTTACCTTTACCCTTGCTAACATCACTTCTACAACTAGCTCGACTAGTTGTGGCCTTTGCAGCTTCTTCAGTGTCATCTTCCAGTTGGTTCACAGATGCAATCAATGCAATAGATCCACCCTTCTTCTGTACCTTTTCAATTTCTTCATCTTGCTCCATTTCCAACTCATATGTCTTCAAGGTTCCATAAAGCCTTTCAAGAGTGTAGTCTTTGTACTCTTGAGTGTTTCTGAGAGAAACAGTCATAGGCTTCCCTTCTTTTGGAAGAGCTCTAAGAAATTTAAGGTTTGAATCCTTGGTTTGATAGATTCTCCCATACAACTTTAATCCATTCAAAAGCTTTTGAAACCTACTAAACGTGTCATTTAGGATTTCACCAGCTTTAAAATGAAAATGCTCATATTGTTGTATAAGGAGCTGCATTTTGTTTTCCCTAACTTGCTCAGTTCCTTCAGAGAGAGTTCTAACAGTATCCCATACTTCCTTAGAGGTTGTACAGTTGATAACATTGTCAAACATCTCTTGCTCCAAACCATTAAACAGAATGTTCATGATCCTTTTGTCTTTATGGACTTCTGCAACATCTTCAACAGTCCATTCTGAGACAGTTTTTGGAATCTCAACATCAGGAGCATCATCTGGCAGTCCAACTCTAGAATCAAGCTTCATGGGAACGTGTGGACCTTTCTCAATGCAGTCTACATACCTCTCATCCATAGACATGAGATGTAAATGCATCTTTACTTTCCAGTGAAAGTAATTGTCCTTATCAAGAACTGGTATCTTCACACCTGCATCCTTCTTCACCATGGTTTCTATTTTTGGTCTTGATCTTTAAACTTCTTGTATGTTAGAAGCTTGCTCTGATACCAATTGTTATTCCCAAATGACCTAACAGAATTGTAGAAGGGGGGGGGGGGGGTTGAATACAATTTTGATATTTCTTGAACTTAAAAACAACTTACAAATAAAACTGAACTTAAAGTAAAAATCACAAGCACATTAATAATTTTAGTTGGATTGTTTGATGATCCAACTGAAGTGATTTTATTGCGGAAATAATATGTGATACAAAAATACACAGCTGCTCAGTTACAAGGGTTTGTAGAGAAGAATGCTCTCAAAGATAGCTAATACAAACTATTTGTTTTTCTTCTCTATTTCCAAAAGTAACTGCTACACTTGGTTATATATCCCCAAGTTTACAACCCTATTTTTGGCTACACTAAAAGTACAATGAGTAACCGCCAATAGTTTGCTTTTCATCCCTTTGTCCAGTGGTCCTTGGAGATCCTTGCTTTTGTCTTCATGCTTATTATGATCACTTCCAAGACCCAATTGGAAACTGGGATGTTTCCTTATTCCCCATGTCCATTTTAATGGTTTCCAATGCAAAGTACACTTCCACATCACCTTTAGATCTGTTCAATAAACTGTCACTATCACTTTGTCAACTATACAGAAAAGCAATAATAATTCGTTGATAGCAGGGAGATGTGTTTCGTTGATAGCTTTATTCTTCATTCCGTTGATGGTGTTTCTCTCGTTTCGTTGATGAATAAACTCCATACCGTTGACAGAGTAATCTTCATACCGTTGACATGTCTTCACTTAGGCAAAATTACAAGGCACAAGATATTTACAATTAACCAACCTATTTTGCCTATCTATCATTTAGTCAACATGACTTAGAAAACCTATCTAGTACATACAACAAAATGCATATCAAACTGTGAAGTATTGTACAGTGCAATTGCTACATCACTCATTTCGTTGACGAGCTACCTGTCAACGGAATGCTGCAAAGCATGCCATTTCGTTGACAGCTACAAAATAACTTTACACAAATTCTACTAAGTGTTTTATGTTTATCATCAAGAACAACATATTCCAAACAAGCATTATAACAATTTAATGATCCTCAATGTGAGCTTGTGCTACTTAGAGTTTGCATGAAACTAAACAAACTCTATTATGTTTTGCGCACCTGCCCACCACATTTTTTAGGAGTCTTCTATTTACTTTTATGTTGTGCTAAGGAGAATATTAGATAATATTGTGATGTCTAAAAGGAGCCTGGATTTGGGTGATCTTCAATGGAGGTTGGAGGTGGGTTAGGTGTGTATGTTGCATGTAATGCTGGGCTATTTGCATTTCCAATCTATTAACTTACAGGATCATAGTCTTGCGAGGGTGTATTGTGATACCCGTTGAGGACCATTTCATCTCAACGCAAGATTACCCATAATCGGTATTCTCAAGTATGAATTTGGCAAAGTTATCCGCTAAAAGGCATGTTCCCCCAAAATCAATACACTACTTGGCAGATCTTTACGTTGGTGGTTTTTGTGAGAATCGACATACTAAATTTGTTTTTTCATAAAGAAAAAAACAGTCTTCCAATGTTTAGGAGCCAAACATGCTAAAAACTTTTATTGGTCAGATCAACTCTTAGGCAGTTGATGTATTGGTCTATAGCTGGGATTGGGGGTGTAAACGAGTCAAACAGTTCGTGAGCTACTCGTGCTCGACTCGTTAAATATTCGAATTCAACTCGGTAATAATCGAGCCGAACTCGAGCTATTCGAATATTCTACCGAGCCGAGCTCGAGCTTCAGGTTACTCGGCTCGTAAGGTTCGCGAGCCTAATCGAGCCTCTATCATTTTTAATTTTTATATATTATAAATATATATTTATATAAATATTTAGTATTTAAATATAATATTTTTATATAATCGAGTCAAACTCAAGCCATATAATCGAGTCGAACTCGAGCCGAACCGATCATATTCGAACTTTTGTGGTGAAGTTAATTCGAGCTTACGAGCCAAGTTCGAACATATCGAACTTTTTACGAGCCGAGCTTCGAGCTTCAAATTGAAGCCTCGATCGAACTCGAGCCCGATCTCAATCCCGAATTTTTAGTCGAATTCGAACTCGAATCTGACCGTGTTCGCAATTCTGCTCGATTACACGCTAGCTGGGATGAATGAAAGCATATTTATATTGATTTTACTCGAGTTTCTCCGGTGAGTGGATTAGACAATAAGATGTCTATAGTTGATCAGGTGACAACTAAAACAGCAGAAGCAAATGTGCATAAACATGATCAAGTCTGTAGAGATATCAACATAGGTTCAAATTCTTGACTTCTGATATTATTGAATTTTTTAGAAAAATATAAAATATTATGAATAATAATGTAATATGTATTTTGTAGAACATGATTTGCTTTTCAACAAATTGTCCGCCTTCCTCATGCATCTGTACGATCCAATTATTTAATTTCACCAATCTATTATATATCTTATACTGCAACAAGGACTTTGTGAAATATTTTATTCAACAACTTGAAATTACATAACTACCCCTTCAAAGTCAAATGTTATAAAAATGTAAGAAAATTTTCATCTTGATGGGAATCGAACCTAAGACACTTCAATACTAATTACTAAGAATTTCAAGTCACCAATTTAACCATTGAGCTACTTGGTTTTTTTTGTTGTGGTATAAAACTCATTAGTATGGTAATGTCTTTCACAAATATTATTTTACACTTTAGTTTTTATTCAAGATTCTTTCATGATAATTTCATTTGCCTGATTATTAATAAAAGTGGTTATTGGTATAAAGTATATCCAATAGACACGTATCTCTTTAATTAAATTTAATTATGTTTCTTCCTTTGTATTCACAATTTTAAGACAAAGTACAAATGCATTTTTAGTCACATAATATCACTTTTTAGTCCGAGCATCCAATAATACAAAATAATACAAAATAGTAATCACTTTGTCTCAACTATGTTCATACATATCAGATAATATAAGTAATAATATAGGCACCTCTATAGTTGTTACCCTGAATAGAGATGAACGTAATCTGGATTCAGGTCGGATTTTTCGATATCCGATATGGCCGGGCTTTTTTAAATCGAGACAAATTTCCTCTAAAATATTTATACCTGTAGATAGGGTCGGGTCAGGAGGGGCCAAATCGGATTTTTACAAATTATTTTAGATATTGATAACTTTAACTTTAACTTTAACTTTTTTTTATTTTTTCGGATTTAATTAAAAAAATTAAGCTTTTACCGAGATTTAATTGAAAATTCTAACTTTTTGGATTGGACTTTTATCCTGATCTAGACTACGTCCAAATCGAGATTAAATTTGGGTTTATTCGGCTCGAACCGGATCGGGGTTTTGTGAAAAATATGCGATTCGTTTAAGCCTGCGGGCTGGATCCAATTGAGGTGGACTTTTTTTTTAATCAGATTTTTTCCGATTTTTTTAACCAGTTCGAACAGTTTTTTTCGAATACGAATTTGTGTGCATCTCAATCCCGCCACCTCATGCATTAAGGACAAGTATACTACTCCGGCCGCTTATAGAGAATTATGGAGCCCGAAGAGTATTGGTACTTTCGAAATGGAGCCTTTATTTGACACCTTTAACTAATTCCTATCTGATTATTAATTAGCTTATAAAACTAATCATCAAATACATTCAACTATGAACAAAATCTTCTTCGGACTAATACAAAACCAATCTTCCTTGCAAATCTTCTCAATCATGTCACATAGTGTCACCAACAAGTTCAAACTGGTGGCAGGATCACCACAACAAACTGAAGAATACTTATCATCGCAAAATTAAACTAACGTGAACTAGAAAATATCGTCACAAAATAACATCAAGTTCTGTCGGTTAGAGCGATCTCGTGCCTTGCACGGGGGGTTCGTGAGACAATTTATTCATCATAAAATTACTAAATTACCCCTATATAATAGCACAACAAAAAAATTGTTTCTGATGGGAATTAAACCATTGACCTCTAAATTAGAAGTAACATACCTTACCACTATTTTAGACATCTATTTTAATTGTATTTTGAAACTTTTTATTAATATGCGCAAATACTCAATATGTTATACTTTATTTTAGTACAAAAAAATTGTTTCTGATGGGAATTGCACCCTTAATCTCTAAATTAAAAGTAACACTCCTTACCACTATGATAGACATCTATTTAGATTGTATTATGAAACTTTTTATTAATATGCGCAAACACTCAATATGTTATATTCTATTTTGGTCTCTTTTTGTAATCTACTTGGTAAGGTAGATAATTTATTTTCACAAGTGCCTTAAAATAATATTTCTAACCATATTTGAGAAAAACTCGCGCAAAATGTTAAAAAATTGGAATCGATCCATAAAAAAGATTATATTAATATTTTTATATTATAAATCATGTTTATTTGCATTAAGTACATAATGGCTCATATTATATATACTATTAGATTACAAATTCTATATACTATCAGATTATATATATATTATATTACTAAATTACCCTTTAATATTATATTGATGATATTAGATTAATAAATTATCCCTCCAATTGTATATTGATGATAAAAAAAATTCTTTTTAATGTGAATTGAACCATGACCTAGGTGATAGTGTGACAAATGTTGACATCTATATCCAATATCACTTATTATATTTTTTTTTAATATTTTTTTTTAAAATTTAAAACTATCAACATATTTACTTCTTTTCAATTATATCCTTATATATAATAAGCGTAAAAATGGATTTTATCATTATTTTACATTTATTATTGTTTCATTATAAGATATTAACAACTTATAATTATATATGCATTTTTGAAATTTTAGCTACTAATAAGATTAAAACTGTTGTTTTATTATGATCCAATATATTATAAATCTCGTCTTCAATAAATAAATTTTATACGTTGATCATTTTCGAAAAATGCACTACAGTATATAAAGTACTGAACCCGAAAAATGCAAAAGAGTTTTATATTTGTATATTAATAAAAAGGTTTGTGTTGGAGATTTTTACAAGAAAGTTGAAGTTGTCATCGTACAACTAAATCAAATCTAAACTAAATCGGTTTAATTTTTTTGAATATCTATGATAAAATATTAAAAGTACTAAATGTTAAATTATTTGTGTCAAGTGGCAATTTTAAGGTGAAACGAGTAAATTATCACGAATCAGTTTAGCATTATCTTGAAAGGTATAAGTAATAATTTTCTAAAATAAATTATATCCACAACTGTGCAATTATTGTATTCAACGTGTCTGCAAGGAGACCCGTCTTAAAACGGGCAAAGTGGTATGCATTCGTTTAAATAGTGTATCCACACATACTAATACAACTTGTACTTCTACATTTTTACTCTATTGTGCACACCGATCAAATTTTACAACACCCACTTAACGACTACCCCATAAACTACAAACAGGTAAATGGAGTGTCAACGTTCCCCCATGCAATGAAAATGATAAAAGGCGCCCAATTCTCTTTCAAAGTGACACTAAAACCATCTTCTCATTCAAATACAATTGGAAAAATTATAATCGGCGAAATCTTGCAGTACACAAGGTCACGACTACCCCATGAACTACAAACAGGTAAATGGAGTGCCAACGTTCCCCCAGGCAATGGAAATGGTAAAAGACGCCCGATACTC
The DNA here is from genome assembly GCA_030848705.1 of Heracleum sosnowskyi. Taxonomy (NCBI): domain Eukaryota; kingdom Viridiplantae; phylum Streptophyta; class Magnoliopsida; order Apiales; family Apiaceae; genus Heracleum; species Heracleum sosnowskyi. The sequence goes on from CM061244.1 coordinate 48,859,223, forward strand.
TTTCAAAGTGACACTAAAACCATCTTCTCATTCAAATACGATTGGCAAAATTATAACCGACGAAATCTTGCAGTACAGAAGGGTCGTGCATGCCAACAAAACATGTTAATTAGTCAAAATATTTGCGGCTACTCAGGTCATAATAACAACCTTATAGACTGGGATTTTGTAAAACATGTATCATCAAACCTTCGACATATTTCCTACTGATATACCGTTACATGCTTATGTTTTTTCTTCTACATGCATTCCACCAAACGATGAGACCAACATAACCGAAATTAACTAGAGCATGTTCGTGTCTCGCACGGGCTATAAAGCTAGTTTATTTTAAAAAAGTGAATTTGTTTTTGATAAATAAAGAAATTCTACTGCATCTCTTAGTAATTCTGTTCGCAAACATCCATATGACTAAAAGAAAAAAAAAATACAAAATCCAGAACAATCTCTCTCTCTCTCTCTCTCTCCCTCCGCCACCTGGCACCTTCGTTAATCCCAATGCACCTTGTTCCACATAAAATTCCGCCCATTTTTCATATACATTCCCCGTCATTTTCATCCTCCATTCCCCCCTACAATGAAACACAAACCCTCACAAACCACCACCACAGCCTCTCAAGCACAAGACGCTCGTCATCTCGTTCGCGAGACTCTCCGTATCAGCGCCAATCTCGCCTCCGCTCCCCCACAATCTCCTTCCGCCGTCGTCAAACCACCATCGCCACCGCCAATTCAGAATCAGTTCGTTGATTCCAGCTTGCGCTTAATTTGTAGCGAGGAAATCGACGGTCGAAAGTGGAATTACTTTGCGCACAATGACGATTTTATCGGCTCTGTCAAGTTTTCGAAAAATTCAATTCGTGCCGTGAGCTTGCAATCGCCCAAAGCACCTGTTGATGTTAGTGCATCCTCCTCTCTATATTAAGTTCAATTTGGCCTTTACAAATATGCTGTTATGGAGTTTATGTTAATTTTAAATTTAAGTTGTGTTATTAGTGTCGTAGGACAATGTAGAGTGGACTCATCGATTCGTGTGCTCTATCTCTCTAATGTGTGTTTATTTTTATTTTAAATGTTGTACATTGCTTCAATTTGGCTTTACTTTACGAATTATATGCTATACTTTTCCGAATAACTGATTACACAAATGTGCAGTTATGTTGATGTTAATTTAAAATTTAGCTGCATTATTAGTTTTGTAAGCAAAATATAGTAAGGATTTATCGATACGCGAGGTTAGCTTGTAGTTTATCTCTCTAATGTGTGTTCAGAGAGAGAGAGATGTTGCAGATTAACTTAAATTTGGCCTTGGTTTAGGTTTATAACTGATTATACAAATGCAGTATGTATTTATTTATACATAAAATAATTGAGGTTGATTTGAACATAATTGAAACTTAAGCGCATTAGTTTTATAAGACAATGTAATAAGGATTTGGTGTCAATTTGTGCTGTTTACCACCTGTTGATGTTAGTGTCTTTCTCTGCTATATGTTTGTATCGTGTGTGTGTGTGTAGGGAAGATTTGCAGATTAACTGAAAGTTGGCTTTGGTTAAATGCAGTTTATGCTATTTTAGTGCATGATGATACAATTGCAGCTTTGCTTTTACTCGTAAAATTGTGAAGGTCAATTAGACCATAGTTGATATTTACAAGTGCATTGGTTTTATAAGACAATGTGGTAATTGTTAAGGACTCAAAATTCAGTTTTAAATTGCATTTTTGTAATTTTTGTAATTTTAAGTTGCAGCGAAAACAGACTGTGTTCAGTAACTGTTGTAAAGAGGCTACCAAATATTTAGCTTCTGAATCACAGTGTCTTGGCCTTTTTCTTGATGTTTTTTTGTAGGAATTAGTTTCATTTGTTAGATCTTATGTAGTTCCAGAAGGTTTTCCCGATAGTGTCAACCCATCATATGTCCCATACATGACATGGAGAGCATTAAAGGTACAACTTAGATTTGGTAAATTTTATCTTTTCTTGGCAGCATTTTTTTGTTGTCATGAATGTACGATTGATGTTTTCTTATACCCATGTAGCATTTTTTTGGCGGAGCTATAGGTGTTTTCACAACACAAACACTTTTGAATTCAGTTGGGGTCTCGAAAAACCAATCCATTCCTGGGGCTGTTGCTATTAACTGGATTCTCAAAGTATGGTTTATTTAATGATATGTTTAAAGTTAAAACATAAGCCATGTTCTAATGCAATGTCACTGCAAATACGTATGATACAAAAGACTTGATCTTTATCATCTTATGCAGGACGGAGCAGGCCGTGTTGGGAAGATGCTCTTTGCCCGCCAAGGGAGAAAATTTGACTATGATCTGAAACAGGTTACCTATTTTACCAGTATAGTTTCCCATGCATCTTCTTGTGGTGTATTAATTTCTATAATGATGTGTTACAGCTCCGCTTTGCTGGTGATCTTTTAATGGAGTTGGGAGCTGGTGTAGAATTGGCCACTGCAGCCGTACCACACCTATTCCTGCCTTTGGCCTGTGCTGCTAATGTCGCTAAGGTTTGAACTTTTCTTTTTGGCATTAGTGGATGACATGGCACAATGATCTAACTTTTTCCCTCTTATAATGTAGAATGTTGCTGCTGTGACATCAACATCTACTCGTACTCCAATATACAAAGCCTTTGCAAGAGGAGAAAACATTGGGGATGTTACTGCCAAAGGAGAATGTGTTGGGAATATTGCAGACGTGGTACAGTTAAATTGCAGTTTTTAATGCTTTAGTTAAAGCCAATGGACACTGAGACACACGGTTCCTGCATATTTTATGTTTGCTAATAAGAAAAAAGAAGAAGAATATTTCCCTGATAAATTTTATTAAATCAAAGCTCTTGGTTCATATGACTAACATTTTGGTGATTTAGTTAGAAATGTGACGTTCCCAACCATAGATCTAAGATTTGCATGTGACTGAATCTTTTGTGCATCTTTTATCTACTTTAGGAGAATAGTCAACGAGTTAGCAAAAATATAGTTAATGTTGGGAATTAGAGCTATGTATTTATGTATTCATTACTTTTCTAGCTGAAACTAAAATAATTGATTAAAGAACAACGTAATAGGTAGCGTTCACTTCCTGATTTGGCTAATAAAGACATATATTATTGTGTTTGTGTTTGATGACCTATATGTTGACACGTGAAATCTATATTCCAGTGGAAGCTAATTTCAATTAATATTTTTTGTTGTGAAGTTGGGTACTGGGATGAGCATCATGATTGCAAAAAGAAATCCATCTTTGGTTACCACATTCGCTTTACTCTCTTGTGGATACGTTTTCAGCTCTTACCAAGAGGTTTGATATGTACAGATGCATTTGTAACAACTAACAAATATTTATATTTAAATAAAAACCTTAACAATTTCAAATACTTGAATATCTGTTATGTATTTTCCAGAAGCTTGATTTGAAAATCTTGCGTCTATTGTATTCTACAGGTCAAAGCCGTTGTATTGCATACATTGAACAGGGCAAGATTTACCGTGGCTGTTGATTCTTTTCTTAAGACTGGTAATTTTGCATTCTTTCTCTTCCCAACCTTTTCAAGTTATGGCTAATGTTAATGTGCCTTGCGCGCTTCCTTGGCTGGACGGTCTGTTGCTTTTCAAATCATTATTCCTAATTAGTACTCTTCTCGAGAAGAAGTACATTGGTCATTGTTGCACCAGATTTTGTTGTCCTCTTTTCATTGTGATGATTGATTGTACTTAATGTCAAATTTTAGGGCGAGTACCAACATTGCAGGAGGGAAATGCAATGGAAAGTGTATTTAAATTGCCATGGATAAACCACAGTCCCATTGTTCTCGGTACTGTAACAATTATAGCTTTTCTAACACGTGATCGTTGATTTTCCTTGAACAAATTATTCTTTAGTTGCCACTTATGTTTCTCGCAAATTACAGGCTCGAGATTTAAAGATGCGTTCCAGGATGCAAAGTCTTACCTAGCCATAGTGCCCGTTTTTGAGGCAAACCTCCAAACTTATATAGTTCATATTATTCTTAGCAGAGAACTCACATTTTTTCCTACTTCATACATAAAGATTGCTAGTGTTCTTTTGTACTTACAACCATCTCTATCTCGGATTTCCTAACATGTTCTTCATCTCAGAGAGAAAGATATGTGGTTACATATAACCCTACCAAGGGAAATATATATGCACTGCTTAAGGATCAAGCGAAACCCGATGATATTTTGAAAGCCACTTTCCATGTGAGCAATTTGACGTTCTTGTGTTGGACAAACTTAAAATTAAGTATACATGTGGATAAAGCTAAATTTGCTTGCGTTCAGGCAAATGTACTTCTGCATATCATTCGTTCATCAAACGGGAATAGGTCTTTCAGGAAAGATAGTGAAATTGATCCTTCAGTTTTTCTGCCCTCTTCTACAAATCTTGAAGCTCATATTGCAGATTCTTATAAGATGGTTTCAGCTTTGTTTGGGTTATTTAAGAGCAAAGCTAAAGAACAGGTACCCAAAAACACTTGCTTATTTCTTAATTTTAAACAATTGCAATTCAGCATTGAGATCGTTCTGGCTGTTAACCGCTTCAAATATATCTGATTAGTACGAATAACATCAGATATATAGCTCCAAGGAATGTAGGGCAGATACGAAAACTATGTTAGCAACGTTTCTGTTACACATATTCACTTTTATGGTTTTTCAGCCTGTGATACCTGATGTGTTATTGATTTAATTTTGGTGGTATGGAAGTCAGTAAACTAGTTTTAAGTTAGAAAGATTTGAAGTCTTGATATAAAGAGATGACAGAGGGAAGAAAATTAAAACCTTCTGCTAGATGGAAAACTTCCTGGTTTGGAACTGTTTATTTGTCTTGTCTGCATAATGTGATATTTCTCATCATGGGTATTAGGTAAGGCTCACAGACGGAATGTTACTGAGTATTGCAAAGGTCTAATGTCTTATAAAATTGTGTTGCGTTTTAGTTATAAAGTAAATTGGTTGGCTTTATTCAATCTAACATAAGGTCAGATTTGATTAAGTTTGAATGCCCAAATATTGCAATTGCTATTTTCTTTTTCTTGTATAAGTTATTATTTTTTTCTGGTACAGGGGTGGGTAATGTCAGAATCTCATTTAAATCCGGGCAGAGCTCGGCTGTGTGAATTGGTCAGGTGAGTGTGGCAAGCACATAGGCACTTTGCATTCCTAATCCAGAGCTTGAAATTTTCAAGTACTTAGACGGCTTCTTATCAAAACTCTAAAGAAGAGCAATTTGCACTTGTATGCGGTGGCACTTGCATCATATGACCAGTCTCATTGTAAAAATGTTTCCTGTGAACTATTGGTCAGTTCATGATGGGCACTGGATACAGTGGGTGAGATTCTGTTGTTTCCTCTTGTATATTAACCGGAAGTTGTGCAATCAAGAACGTGTATTCTGCCCAGTTGCTGGTTTGTAGGAGTGATTAGTTGTAGGATAGATAGGATTAGTTAGACCAACCGTACCGGGCATTGTGTAGAAGAATAAAATGAATCAGTCTTGTCCTATTTTTTAGTCTCTACAAGTTGATAGGTTTCCATATTTACATTTTGTTTACTTGAGTCTGGTTGGGTTCCTATTAACGTCATGTATATACGAGAGAATAATCAAGAATCCTAATGTTTCTTGAAGCGAGACTGGTTAAAGCAAGAAGCCCTCTTTCTTCTGTCTTAGTTGATCGAGGTGATTATATCTCAGGTGATTCCCCAGTTGAGGGTTACCCCATTTCTGATTCCGAACTAGATTCTGATTCTCTAACCCCCTCTGCTGCTTAGCCGAGCTTCTTTCTTTGAAGCTTTTAGCCGAGCACCCTTCCTTGGCTCATCCACATTGGAATATCATACTTTCCAGCTTCTAAATAGCCATTTACTTTAGACTAGCTCATGATATATCTGAATTCTTTCAAAAGCCATAATTGACTGATTTTCATTTCATGTATGGAATATGGACTACAGCCCGTAAAAAGCGCGAATCGGAGTTAATCGGTGAACCGTCCAGGGATTAATCGGGTAATCGGGGATTAATCGGAATGATTAATCGGATTATTAATCGGAATAAATTTAATAATATTTTTTATATACAATTATAAAATTGTTTCGTTATTTCAACTAAACATATGTTATTATCATATATTTATGCAAATATGTTAAAAATGTTAGATAATTGTAATAAATAAAATTTTGAAGGTTTAACTTTTCAATTAGAGATTAATTTAAGAGGAAAATTTAAGATAATTTACGATTTAGTCATCTAAAATTATAATTATATGTACAAAAATAATGTTTTTTTCTATTGTTTAATCAAGTTTCTACCTCTTTTTTTTTTTAATTTTAACTATTTTTTTAATAATTAGCCTGATTTTTGACCGATTAATCCGATTTTTGACCGATTCAGCCAATTTTTGACCATTTTTATGAAAAAACGATTAATTGAGCGATTTTCTCTTAATCAGTTCGATGACCCGCTGTCTAACGATTAATCGCTGATTTTTAGAACACCGACTACAGCTTAAATATTTAGTGTCAACTCAGATTAGCTACATTGTGTCTGCAAGATCGAGGTGCTGCAATTGTGTGATCCGTTTTATATAATGTTTGTTGTGAGTAGGTAAATTGCTTTATGATTATCCTTGTATCGTGTTCAGGCTTTGACCGTAAAATCAACTCAATAGTGTACCATGTTCCCAAAATTTGATCCTTGTAAATTGTTGTCATATATCACTGGGATCACCAATTTCAACAGCGTCTCATATAAATTACTAAAGTTATAATAAATATCAAAAGTAATATCATGATTAATGGACTGGTATCCGAATTATATTTAATGATGGAGCTCGGCATCAATTAGAAGTCCTGCCCCATGTAATATTAACTGCAACCTGATGATACCGGTTGCTCGCTGCTTGACCTGCTTCTAATTCCACTGGCACATCATGCTACATGATATGGTTTCTGCAACGTGCTGGTTCACACTAAAGACTCGGCTCTGTTTGGTCCAAAGGTTCAGCCTCTATCCTTTTTTATTAATTTTTTTTTTTTTTTTTTACTGATATAAATTTGATAGAGACCAAGTAGATAGGCTAATGTTGTACTCAATTCGTATTGCTTGGGATTCTTGTATTCAATACAACCTTACATTGCGGAAAGTCTCATGTTTCTGCTGTACAATGTCAGCTATCTTCATGTTATAAGTTTCTGGATTGTGGATCCCATCCTAGTTAGTACTAAATTTTGATATTATATGAAAATGGTAGACGACGTCTTGAATGCACACTGTAAATTGACATCTAGCTGCACACTTAACACATGCATTATGAATACGATTTCTATTCATTCGCATTAACAAGAGTACATAATCCGTCTTCATTAGGGGTGTCAATCTCGGATTTCGGTGCTAAAAATTACACAAAAAATAAGGATTTTCATATTTCCGGAGCGAAGTCCATACATTTTGATTTATTGTAAGATCCACGTGTTGCAGATAATATTTCGAAATATGCAATTCTATGTAAACATGTATTTGGCAAAGTAGTGCATAATTAATCTCAGGCAATGCTTAGCAGTTAGCACTAAGGAACTAAATGGTAAGTAAACTTGAAGTGTATAATATGAAATATGAAAAAATCAAGGATATATATAGAATGTAATCACTACTTAAATATTTATAGCTAAGTGATAATATATGAGATAAATTTCATTGTGCCTCCATTTGTTGGCAAAAATACCTAATCCTCAACTGCTGATACTTTGCAACCAGGAAGCAATAAGTTCTTTTCCCTTGAAACTAAAAGCATAAGATAGATTGATTAAAAGAACTTAGAGGCTCTTTTTCTAGATTCCGAGTCATAGCCATTACATAAAAGATCCCCTACTCTACAAATTAATCTAAAATTCTCAAATCCCTGCAAAATACATTACATAACCATTATCCATAATATCTTATCATCAAGATTACTCTCTAATAGAAGAAACTCTAGGTGAGCAAATCTTGAGAGGTGACAGAAATATAAATTTAGCTAATTAATTTAGGACTTAAACAGTAGGTGTTGAAGTAGAAGTGGAGGTGGTAGGGTTTATCTTAGAAAGATGGTGCTTGTTGTTGTGCATCCAAACCTTAAGAACTTTTCTCTTAACTCCGACTTCTTGACAGAACTGTTGCACCATTGATTCCTCTAAATTCTGAATTTTCCACCCACCTTTCTCAGCAAAATGTATCATCTTTTCCTTCTGTTCTTGCGAAAACTTTGTCCGAAATCTTTTTTTCACCATATGGGATGGTACTCTTGCAACATATCCACATCCATGCATATTTTTTTCACCACCATCTTCTTGTTCATCAGATTCTGAAGGCAAAGTAGACCCCATCATCATATTATAAGAAGACATTAACATGTGGTGGGGTTGTGTTGCTCTTGAGGGAACAAAGCTGGGTGTCCCAAATGGATGTCCCAAGATAAGTTTCCTATGGTAATAATCATAGGAAGAAATTGGGTGTTTTGTTTCACCTTCTGTTTCTTTCCTATGAAAGTTTCTATGGCAGTTGCAAACTGAGCATGTGTAGGCTTCTGGAGTGCCTTCTTCACCACTTGCCATGAACTCACCACATCCATCTATCGCATTTCCTCCCATGGCTGCTGCATGATTCTTGAGACATTCTTTGTATTTCACTACTTTCGTAAGTGGCATAGGGTCTTCATTGGAGGTGATTTGGGACATTGGAATGGGGACAATCTGATTTTGCAAAGGTGAAATGGGATTATGGTGAATAATGTGACCATGCCCATATGAACTGTTTATAGGATCTGGCATCTCCACATCTTGATTAGTCATCTCCATGGCTTCAAAATAGGGTTTAATTATTTGTTTAATGAAAAACTAGTGTTGTTTGTTTGGAGACCAAAAGAGCAAGGGACAGATAAGTTTTTAAATGAAAGCTTGAAACATAAGATTTGAAATAGGGATGGTTGACATAAATATATAATACTTAGGAGTGTGTGTGTATCCTTTTGAACAATTTGTTGGAAACGGCTGAAACATGCACTTCACTTTTAGACTAAAGGAAAAATTGATCCAATGTGGTTTCTTTGTTAAACCTCAAGAAAAAAAAACAGTAGCTTTGAAGTAAGAATCAAAACAATAACTATAATAATATCATTTGTTAAGATTCTAGGTTATGCTTATTTATTATAAGCAACCCAAGAGAGATTTGAGAGTCTCCTGCAAAGGAGAGGACAATATTAATTAATTAGAAAACATTAGTAAAAAGAAAACACTGATTAGTTAACATGCATCAATACAAGAGTGAAGATAATGTTTCTTTTTCTTCAACATCATGGACAAATCAGTAGCTAACATACACTATAAAGTTATCATAAGAGATTAATACTCACATAGGAAGGTATTCTGATACTATCTTGAGCTTAAATATCTTCCATTGCAAAAGTCAAAAACTTGAATTAGAGAAGAGATGGTTTCAACAAAGTGGAGAAGGTGTTTAGTAGAAAAGTGTAATAACAAGTGTGTGATGAATGGAATGGAGAGAAGGAAAGCAGAAACAATGAAGAGAGTTTTGCAGGCAGCTTTTGTGCTAGTGAAGCACTACAGAACAAGACAAAATTTGGGAGACCCAAAATTAATAAAAGATCATTTCTTGGCTTTTTTCACTCCAAATTCAAGTTATGCTCTTCTTCTCTTGCTAATCACTAATAAGTGGCTAAACTTAGTTTTAACGGAGACACAACAGTGGACAACTATTAAAATTATCGCAAGTCAACATTTTTTTTAATAATTATCATGTATTTTGTAAGTTTTTCGTTAAAGTCGTCAAATTATTTGCAAACATATGCACTGCTAAGATATACATAGTGTAATTCGAGTCGGGTAGCTCGCGAGCTCATCCGATTCGAACTCGTTTAACAGGGCTCAGCTCGGCTCGGACTTGTTAACGAGCCAAGCTCGAACACAAGACTGGGCTCGTTTAACTAAATGAGCCGGCTCGACTCGATTCGTGAAATTAAACAAACCGAGTTTGGGTAGAAGATTAGGCTCGTTTAAGTGTAATTTTACACTAGTCAGCTCGTCCGACTCGTTTACATAGGCTCGTTTAACTAAACGAGCCGAGTCGGGCAAAAAATTAGACTCGTTTAGTTAAACGAGTCGACTCAGTTCATGAAAAAAAACTCAGCTCAAATTAATATCCGACTCGAGCTCGCTCGACTCGACTTATGACCCTAGATATACACATGGTTTACGTACATCTTACTCCTGTAAATTTTCTGTTTTCTTGTGGATAGACGGGACCTGCTTAATTTGATATATTTTTTATACAGAAGAGAAGAACCTTTTTTTTTTTTTTTCTTTTAGACAGAGTTGAAGAATCTAGTGAAAAAATATGGTATGACGATTAAATGAAAAGGTGGGGCACTTGCTTGCTTTGCTTGCACTACCAGGAATCAGGGTTACCCCATTTGGGGAGAAGCCAGTGTTTTTGTGTCAGACAGTTGAGAACTAGCAAGGACAATATCAAAAAAGAAATGTATTTGATTTAAAACAATACTTCATTGAGGGAAAAGCTGATCAAATGCATCTACAGTGAAAATGTACAGTTACTGTGGTTAATTTACTTGTTATATGTAAGGTCAATTGGTCAACAGTGATACTTGGCAGTTAAGCTAAAAACATGCAAGTTCTTTTACAAGCACCAGAGTTTGCATATGGAGTAAAAACTTAACATAATGATTTTTTACAGAGCAAGCAGAAGCTTGCTTCATTATTATTTCACATTTTCTGAGCATGATAGTTGGTAAACACATGACATGTATTCCAACATTTTTTACTTCATTTAGAAAAGAAGATTAGATCAATAGAAATTTGGTTTATGGGACAATATATAAGAAGGGCCATAGTGGCATTAAAACTTATAACATGGAGTTTGTGTTACAAGATTGATCACAAGCTTAAAGATTCTGACCCCATCTCCGATGCATAACACTAAAATGGTGTAGTTTTTACATTATTTTAGTGTGAAAATAACAGCATTCACAAAAATAACTCTAATCCATCTACACTATATCTTACATTAAAAGTCTAAAAGAGAACATGTTGTCTTTTACTTTGAAAAAGTAAGAGCAACTCCAATGCAACACTATAACACCAAAATGGTTTAACTTTTAGTGTAAAATTTCCTCCAATGCAACAATATAATAGTGTAAAAATTACACCAAATGAATAGTGTGACACCAAATTTGGTGTCAAAGGTACATTTGGTGTAATTTTTACACCATTTTGGCGTCTTTCATAATTCCCACTATGCCCTCATATTAGTTAACAAAAACAAATATATTCCCTTCATGCCCTATTTATATTCTATTATAACCCAAACAACACTACAAGAAATTATGGGCAATTTCGACCTCCCAAATTCGACCGCGGCTAAATTCAACCGTTTGTGGTCGAATTTATGGACTGCGGCTAAATTCGACCGTTTCTGGTAGAAAATAAAAATGGTCGAATTTGGTAGGTCGAATTTACTACTAAATTCGACTGATTTTTCTTATCGGTCGAATTTAATCCTAAATTCGACCGATTTTTTTGTCTGGTCGAAAATAAAATCCCCCCAAAAAAGGAGGGAAAAGTCCCGCCAAAATATTAAATTTTGAAAACTAAATTCGACCAAATTCGGTCGAATTTAAAATTAAGCTTGGCGGTAATTTTGCCGCCTATATTTTTTGAATTTCGGTAAAAAGTGAAAAATTTCCCACCCAAAATTCCCCAAACTATTCAAATATATTTTCAACCGAATTTAGTCGAATTTAATAAATGTGACCGAATTCAGTTGAATTTATTTTTTTCAGAATTTTTTAAATATGTTATTAATTTTATAAATGTTTGTACACATCATGAAAAATAAATAAAAATACGAGGATACCATTCACTACATGTAAAAATTTAGTTAGTACAAAAATTTTACAAAAAAATTTTATATGATTAGAAAATGTTGAACTTTCATTTTTTGATATTTTTAGAAAATTTAAATAAAATATCTAATTGTTGTTAAAAAATACAAAACAAATATGAAAGTATTTTGACGACATACTACATTCAATAAAATAAATTTGAATAAATAATAGTCGGTAGAAAAAAAAAATCTTCATAGCTCTGTACATCGTCATAGTTGAGTAGAATATGGGGGGTTTAGGGTTTAGATTTAGGGGTTGGGCTAGGGTTAGAGTTTTTATTTTATTTAAAAATTATTTTGATTAATCCAACCGTACGGATGTGAAGATTATCAAAAAAATATAGTGTGTGCAAAAAATTAATTAATTTAAATATTAATATCTTAAATTTCGGTCGAATTTAGCTAAATTCGACCGACTTAGGTTTCGGTCGAATTTAGCTAAATTCAACCGATATCAGTCGAATTTACCCGTGTTCTGTTTCAGAATAAGCCAATTTATTCATGCCACGTGTCACGCTTGTAGTGGCTGAAAAACAAGCACATGGATTGCTCTTTTATATTCAATCTAGACCATTCATTTCTTTTCTAAAATATTTCATCCTAACCATTAATTCAATTACAATCATCTTCTTCTCTTTTATATTTTTCATCCATTCATATTCTCTCATAAACATTCTTCTATACTCCTACTCCATTCTTCTTCTCTAACAAACATACATATCAATTTATATACATAAATACTAACACATGTTTCATACATTTCAAACAATATATATACATCATTTATATTAGCACATCCTTTAATTACATTTTTAACATTTGGCAAGTTCATCCCAATTAATTCCGACGAGTTCATCTTCACCACTTCCGGCCTCTACGACCTCCGACGAGTTCATTTCCGGTAACTTAAAAGCGAAATAACACAAGTCATTATAATTATACACACACTAAGTTAATTTTTTTTTTAATTTTTTCACATTTGGATATTATTGGGGTAGAGTAATTTTTATAGTGTTTGATTTTTAATTATGTGTATCAAAAAGAATGAAAAATTATTGTATTTTTAGTCCAATATTATTTATGTATATTATTTAGGATTAGTAGAAAAAATAACTATTATATCCATTATTATTTAATGTAATCATCCTTCTTGATATGTACAAACTAGTGAAAAATTGCAGAAATTTTTTGCATTTCTTGGGCAGCAGATTCTGCTGCTTTTTTTTTTAAAAACTGGTGTTCGTTAAATTCGACCGAATTTGGTCGAATTTAACAAATAATTTTGACTGTATTCGGTCGAATTTAGCATACTAAATTCGACCATATTTTGTCGAATTAAATTCACTTTGGGCGCCAAAATTCGAAATTTTGAAATATTTGGTCGAATTTAGTGGGTCGAATTTATATGGTCGAAAATAGACGGTCGAAATTAGCTAATTTCGACCGTTTTGAGCAATTTCGACCAAGCTAAAAACGACCTTTTTATTTTTGGTCGAAATTAGTTAAATTCGACTGTTTGCGGTGGAAATTAGCTAATTTCGACCGTTTTTTTATGGTCGAAATTAGCCGATTTTTTTGTAGTGCAAGATACTTACTTTGAAAAGGTGAAAACAACATATCTTCTTTTAGATTTCTAGTGTAAGATACAGTGTTAATGGATTGGAGTTGTTTTTGTGGATGGTGTTATTTTTACACCAAAATAGTGTAAAAGCTACACTATATTAGTGTTATGCATTGGAGATGGTCTAAGTACCTTGTTTGACATATAATAGGATATAAATAGGGTATGAAGCGAAATGTATACATTTGTTTTTGTTAACTAGTACGAGTGTATAATAGACAATATGAAAGACGCCAAATTGGTGTAAAAATTACACCAAATGTACTTTTGACATCAAATTTGGTGTCACACTATTCATTTGGTGTAATTTCTACACTATTATAATGTTGCATTTGTGTGAGTTTTACACCAAAAATTACACCATTTTGATGTTATAGTGTTGCATTAAAGTTGCTCTGAGAAGCGGAAAATATTTTCATCTTCAAAGGAGAAGACTTACATCTATCTGAATCAACCCAAGTTTTATTCTATTGACCATTGGTGTTGGAAACCATTGATCACAAACATATAATGGTGGACATATATAAAACAGACTTTATGCCTTTGATAAGACCATATTATTGTTCTTTCTTGACCACAATTATTCCTTAAACAGAATAAGGTCTCATGAAATATAATTAGCTTTTTTGGTACTTTTTGATTAATTCATTCCAAGGACTAATCCTTCTCTTTCATTTCCTACTAGTGAATTCGAAACGAAACAAAAATGACCGATTCTGGGCCTTTACCTTAAGTTATCATCATACATATAATGCCCTTTTAACTTGAAAAACTGGAGCAGTAACATGTCCACATGCAAGGATGACCTACCAACCATAACATTGCTATCATGCACGCTGCTACACGATCTTTCTTTCTTTCTTTTGTTGAACAACCCCTCCCAAGTCCCTGCACCCAGCCCCGACACCGCCCGCGGCTACCTTCAACATATTGTCCTACGCTTTTAAGTACGTTTTCTGTGTCTAGTCTATTTCCATTTCCTATCGCTTTCTATACCTATTTTAATATTATTGCTGATCTGTATTATACAAAAAAATGGGTCATTTTAAATAGTCAAAAACAAAAGATTGATAAAATATATTTATGTCTTCAACTTTGCACTGACTACTTTTTGAAAGCACAGAAAAGAGAGTAATATATTTTCAGAGAAAAAAACTATCCATCTTTTATTCTTTTCTTTCATTGTTTCAAAAACACAGCACAAAAGCTAATTTTTATATTTTATATAATGGATGGGGTAATTTTTTATATTTTATATAAGGGATGAGTTAAAGGACTATTGCACTTGCTCTTAATTACAAAAGACCCATTCTGCAACCTGGACAAAATTCTCGACGAAAAATTTAATGGACAAAAATATAAATATTTACTGTTAGGTCTCGAAGTATCGTATAAGGTGGGGTTGAATACGATACTCACTAATTATAAAAAATTCTTTCGAATCTTTTGCGGATAATTAAACTAGTGTTCTTGTAGTGGGTTCGTGTTTTTGAGGTTGAATAGTAATTCGGACATGTAAATAACAACACAAGATTTTTCAAGAATTATATTCGATATATAAATCTTGAAGGGGTGCTACACCCAGTAAATAAATTTACCGGCTTTCAAGAACAATTTGTTCTTACTTCTACAAAGATTGTACAAATTAAATCCTAAACAATGTTTGTATCTATTTGTTTGTCTAAAGTATTTAATTACCGGAGAAGATTTATAATGGCCCTTAAGATTGAACAAAGTTTGGGCATTATAACGTTTCCCCGGTGAGAATTTCATGTATAAAATAAATGTCTCCTTCTCTGTCTCTCTCTGTATTTTCTTCTCTTCGTCGAGGAAGAAGAAGAACAGAAGAAAACTCTTCAGTATTCAGATGTGTAGACTTGTATAGTTTTTAAAAAAAACTATCGAACACAACTTTAAATTGTGTCCACACAATTCTTCCTGCTGTAGAAAGAAAACTATCAAAGAAAATTATCTTGATAGTTTTCTAAAAGAAAACTATCGAACCATTCTTTGTTTCCTTTTTTAAAAAAAACACTTCGATGGTTTCTTATAAAGAAACTATCGAAATACTCCTTTTAAGTTTTAATAAATTTATAAAATAAACTTATTTTAAATTTATAATAAACTTAATTAATAAATTTAAAATAAATTTATTTAAGTTTATAAAATAAATTTCATAAACTATCAGAGCATTAAAAGTATCGAAGTAGTCAAAAATCTTGGCCCCAACAAAGCTGAACTGGCTCCAGTGTGAACCCAAAAAAAACTATCAAACAAAAACTATCGAATCTTTTTGAAAAACCATCGAAGTGGTTTTTGGCCAACCTTGTCAATGTCCAATTTAGTACCCAAGGTTTGGTTGGTCAACACTTAAACCTTCAAGTTTCCTTTCTTGCAGTTCCTTTATTGAGGTTTCAACTTTTGTACATTTAACACCTTTTGACTATACGATTTTCCTTTCGACAATTTAGCTTCTCATGGTTTTCTTCAACACTGATAATTCTTGTTAATCTGCTTGATATTTTCTGGAATTATCATGTCGGACTTCATCAATTCTTTCTGTAGAATAAATGTGTTGATCTTCTTCATATGTGTTGACGCCTGGTGCAACTGGTCTAGTTCACAGATGACTAACACTGAATTGAATCTTCACATCTTCATTGCATTCCAATTGATAAGTCGACAGCAGTACAAATTGCTTCAAACACAGATTGTCAATAAACAACGCACTTTCACTGGAATCCTTTTTGGTACTTATACAACGTCTTCATTGGTACTACAATCTTGAATACTTCATTCTCTGTTCTTCACTGATGCTCGAACATATAAATGAAGTTCTGTCAGTGAGTATAACTTCAAGACTGTAGCTATCTTCTTTAACCTTTGTCTTTACCCTGTATTCAATTAAACCAGATTCTTATGCTTCAAACACTGTCTATAACACAATCAATGCTAATACACTGAAATTTGCTTGTGGCACTTATACTGAATCTACACACCTTCTGAAACCTTGAAAGTCTTCAAACCTTATTCTTCACTGAGGCATGAACATGTTAATGAACTTCTTTCAGTGGCCTGTAGTAGACTTCAAAGATCTATCTAATGTTTTGATTCTTTGTATTTGCCTTGTATTCATTTCTTCCTGATTTCTGTGTAGGCGTAGTATTATTTTCCTGTCATGTTCTAGTGTTGAGTTATCACGTCTTCATGTTCATACTGCCTTGTGATCTCACCAACAATCTCCCCCTATTTGATTGTTAAACCTAACAAACAAATTATAAAGAGGATAACTCAACTAACAAGTAGAAAAAGTGATTACCCGGGACTTGTAAATAATGTTACTAGTTTTCTGGATCAAATTCTTCACTTCCAGATTTCTTGTTCAAACTGAAATGATAGATGATTGTTCTTTTAGGACTGAACTGATATTCATGTAGTAACTCATCTTCATTTCTTTGGTTCTTTAAATCTCTGCCAAATAATCCTTCTCAGTCTTGAAGTAATCATTAGCAACTTCTCGAGATTCTTCAGTGGTAATGAATATGTCTTTGTCTACCACCTACTGAAGTATACCTCTCCACTTCTCTCCATTCGGAGTTCAGCGGCTTCTGTTGTACAACCATATTTCCTTTTCTGAAAAGCACATATCTCCCTTGCTTCTCCTCATTTGGAATACAACTCCTCCCACTATGGAATACAGCTGCTCCCCTTATTAGAACAGTGGTGAACCAATACCACTTCTCCATCTTCTAGGAAATCTACCACTTCTCACCTTAGTCTCTCCCCAATAGTTGAAAGATCAATAGAATTGTGGTGTGGTGTACCTCTTACTTTTTCTTACCACTTCTCCCCCTTAGTTGAGGAATCCTCCAATAATCTGATTATAACTCATTTCTCCCCCTTAGTTAAGAAAAGAAGTTTTCCTGGGTCTTGAAGGAATTCTCATGTAGCATCTGTTAGAAAAGAAGTAGTAATATGTAGTCTGATCAACTGTGCCCTTTAAATACTGCAAGATGGCTTCACCATCGATCGTCCTACGAACCAAATTTCCCGACATCTTCCTTATACCTCCCAACTGTTAGATCACACTTTTTAGGGCCCTAAAACAACCAAATGTTAGGTCCCGAAATGAGGTCTCAACTGTTAGGTCTTTAAAGGTAAAACATTACGAACCAAGTTTAAGGGATAGGGAATGGGATTTGGTGTTTCTCTTTCTTCCTCACTGTGAGTGTGTGATTCTGTTTCGTGTACCTCACTAGTGTTTCACTCTTATCTCTCAGAGCTTCAGCATCCAAATGTACCTGCAAGGAAAATCACTATAGCCATCCTTAAGGAGGTCACTAGTGGTGTAATGGGGTTTCGCAAATCCCCGTCCTTGGTTAAACCAAGTTGTTGATCATCTTGCGATGATCAATCCTCAAGAGGATCCAGAGTTTGAATCTCTGGGGGGTTAGAATCAGGCTCTATTGATAACAGAGGCCCTGAAACTCCCTCTGAAGTCTTTGCAGACATATCCTCAGGTAACTCCTCAAATGAAATTGATTCATTGTTACCGAGTTGCCTATCTGCACCTATGTCAGACCCGGTACCCGTAGGATCCAGATATGTTCCATCTGGGGAGTTAGGCAATGACCCTTTAGATTGTGCATTTGGGTCAGAACCTTCTCTCAACGTCTGTGAAGACTCTTGGTTCAGTAAAGAACCTTCAACCGGTGGTCCTGACCGTAATATGGTCGGAGAACTAGTTGCTTCCGTCAATTTTCCTTTATCTGTTTGGGATAGGGGTTCAGATATAGCTTTGGTTATCGCTGCCCAATCAGATTCATAAAAATCTGTTAGAGGCTCGGTGAAAGAAGGTAATGAAGTTTCAACAGTTGCCTTGGTTTCTAGTTTTCTTCTTTTAGCAGAAGGCAGAGCTGTTGTTGAATGATGTATCTCCTTATTTGGTGCTGCTTTGGCACTGACTCCCTCTACACTCTCAGTTATTTGAGTGGGTGGTATAGTAGGGTAGGAGTTTCTGTTGTTGTTTCATTTGTTTCTTCCAAAGGCTCTATGACCGTGGTTAGAGTTTGTTGATTTTCAACCTCCTGGTCGGGGATGGCCACTGAGGGCTCTGGATCTATGTCCATTTGTGACATCTCACGTTCGATAGTTTTCAAAATGAACTATCGAGAAGTTGTACTTTTCTGAAAATTATCGAGAAATTCGAATATTAAAGAATTGAATTCTTTCGATAGATTTCATTTCCAATTTCAAAAGCTATCGAGATTTTTCTTCGATAGTTTTCTTTTCTTTAACAAAAACCATCGAAAATTACTTTCGATGCTTTTTATCAAGTACTCAGCAAACTATCGAAATTCCTTTTTCGATAGATTTTGCTCCTGATTAATTTTAAAGCTGTTACTAGTTTTAAAACCAACCTTTTGTTTTCTGTGAACTTTTTCAAATCAGATATTCATTTAAATTCACAGTTAACAAAAATATCACAATTTTCTTAGAATAAAATTGACTAAATATCATTAACTGATATAAGCCAATCAAAATCCAATAAATTATGTTTCATATTTATTTTATGTATTTTAAATTATGGAGCAAATAAGATATTGAACTGCTTCAATTTCCATAATTCAAATAAAATAAAATAAATAAATAAATAAATAAATACTAAATATCTATGAGTTAGATATTAGTACTTAATTATTAACGCGAGGACTGGATGTTAAATAAATTCACAAGTCCTTAAACTATGGACAACTTAATACTTGTGAGCTTATTTTAAGAATTTTTTGCAGATGGGATTTTCAAATAATGTGCAATAACTAATATCCCAAGTTTATAAACCAGTCTTGAAAATTTAATATAACAAGTGATTCAATAAACGTGTCTGCAAGTTACTCTATGAATTGAAGACATGCTCTCGAAAGAAATGATATCTGGTGTCAAGGTGCATTGTCGTGGAGTGTTCCACAGAGTTGTTGGAGATGAAGTTATTTCAAGAAATCAATCTTCCTCCACGAAGTTGACAGCTTCTAGAGATGCTTCTCCTGTCATTTGGGTTGACAGCTTCCAGAGATGCTTCTCCTGTCTTTCTTACAACCTGTGTATTTTATATCTATATAGCTAAACATGTTAACAAGTATCCTTAGGGTACCATATACCGGGATTTGGTATTCCTTTAAGATATCCAAAAATCTTGTTAATAGCTATAAGACTAGATTTTATGAAATCCACTTGGAACCTTGCACATTGGCAACTTGAGAATAAAATATGTGTGGTCAATTTGCAGTTAATAAATTAATGAGATGATCATACCTCTTTAGCTTGTCATTTCTGTCTTTTACCTGATTTGTCCTGATCAAGCTTTAGTGGCTACTGTTGGCAGGGAGTCTTGGCATGTCTAGAATCTTCCCAATTGTGCACATTCAAAAGATTCTTGACTTACTTTTATTGTTGTCACTCTTTTGGCTTACTTAAAGTAATTCCAAAAAGAATTACAACTTTCCCAACATACTCATCTCAATGACTTGGCAAATTTCTTGCACAAGTTTTCGTTAGCAAACCAACATATAGTATAATCATGATATCACTGCACATATATGACATTATGTTTGTGCCTTAAGATATAGAGAGTTATATATATATGACGACTCTAATAAATTCACATTCTGCAAAAGTTCAGTTAGAGGGTCATACCATGTCTTTGACGATTGCTTGAGTATTGATACTAGTTCATACCAACCTGTTGTGATCTTGAAGAGAAGTTGTACATTGACTTCTTCTACTATCTCACCAATCAGGAGTGCACTTGATCATATTCACCATATAGATATTAAAGTTTGAATATGCAGCAGGTGCCAGATATATCCTGATATCCTCAAG
This sequence comes from Heracleum sosnowskyi, assembly GCA_030848705.1. NCBI lineage: Eukaryota > Viridiplantae > Streptophyta > Magnoliopsida > Apiales > Apiaceae > Heracleum > Heracleum sosnowskyi. The sequence goes on from CM061244.1 coordinate 48,879,715, forward strand.
TCTCGTCACTGGTGCTTCTTGTTAGATACTGCTTCCTGATAGTAACCTAGCATCCAGTTTGACCTTGTCCCTCATAACAATGCCATTGTCATCCAGTAAACTTCTGGTTATCCTTGTACCAATTACAACTCTGTTATTTGGTCTGGATACCAGCTTCTATATAATCTGCCTTTAGAACTGATTGAGTTCATCTTGCTATGCAATCACCCAATCTGGATCACCTAGAGCATCTTCAACTTTCTTAGGTTCTGTTTCTAAAAGAAACCCAGAATAGTGACATTCATTTTGTGATGTTCTTCTAGTTCTCACTCCTGTGTCCGGGTTACCAATGATCAAGTGAAAGGGATGATCTCTATTCCATACCCTTTGTCTTGGCAGATCCGATCTTGATGATTCTTCTTGTTCTAGATGTTGTGGAGTGTGACTAGTTGATCCTTCTCCTGCTCCCTCTGAGTTGTTGATGGTTTGATCTGTTGACCCTGTTGATTGACTAGTGGATCCAGTAGTAGTTTGAGTATGTCCACCACTATCACCACTTGGTCCAGAATCATTATCATCATGATTATTATTAATAACTGTAACAACTTCAGGTTCTTCTTCATTGTCAGAGAGATCTCCTGATAGATTTCCAAATACCAAGGATTCAGAGTTCTCTCCAGTTTGCAGGCCTGGTCTTTTGGTGTCGTCAAGTGTTACATTAAATCTTTCCAACACCTTCTTATCTTCAATCACATATACCCTGTAAGCCTTAGATTCCAGAGAATAGCCCAGAAAAATGCCTTCATCTTCTTTGGCATCAAACTTGCCAAGATGTTCTCCATCTTTAAGTACAAAGCACTTTGCACCAAACACATGAAAGTACTTCAGTGTTGGTTTCTTGTTGGCCATTAACTCATACGGAGTCTTTTCATGATCTTTGTTGATCAGGGTACGATTCTGAGTGTAGCAAGCTGTATTGACTGCTTCAGCCCAAAAGTAAGTGGGAAGTTTTGATTCACTTAACATGGTCCTTGCTGCTTCAACCAAGGTCCTGTTTTTCCTTTCCACTACCCCATTCCGTTGAGGAGTTCTTGGTGCTGAAAACTGTCTTGATATTCCTTTCTCTGAGCCAAAATCATTAAGAACTGCATTCTTGAATTCAGTTCCATTGTCTGATCTGATTGTCCGCACAGGTAGCTTAGCTTCCACTTCTATCTTCTTGATGTGATCAATGATTAGTTGTGTTACTTCATCCTTTGATTGTATGAACAACACCCACGTGTACTTGGAGTAGTCATCCACCATCACCAATGCATATCTTTTTCTTGAAAGTGACATAACATTGACTGGACCAAATAAATCCATATGAATCAGTTGTAATGGTTCAGAAATGCTTGTCATTCCTTTGCTTCTATGTGACGCTTTCTTCGACTTCCCCTTTTCACATGCTTCACATAGTCCCTCCTGATTGAATTCCATCAGGGGCAACCCTCTCACTAACTCTCTCTTTACCAAAGAGTTCATAGTTTTGAAGTTCAAATGTGAGAGTTTCTTGTGCCATAGCCAACTTTGTTCTGAAGATGCCTTTCCATAGAAACATGTAACTTCTCCTTCACGGGAAGAACTTAAGTCAGCTATAAACAAATTTCCTTTTCTCACTCCCAGTAGAGTAAGCTTTTCATCCTTCCTGTTGGTGATCAAGCACTTGTCCTTTCTGAAATCTACATTGTAGCCTTTATCACAGAACTGATTGATACTTAGAAGATTGTGCTTCAATCCTTCAACAAGAGAGATGCTTCTAATTGTTATCCTTGACTCCAATTATTAGTTGTTATCAATGATACCAATTATTGTAAACATGATGACATTCCTTTTCCAATGTAGCCATGTCCCGTGATGAAAACCTTTGTTGTTATCTCCAAAGATTATTGACGGAACATCTTTCTCAATCACATTTGATAGCAAGTTCTTTCTTCGATCATATGTCTTCAGTAGTAATAACCAAGAAACCATATAAATCGATTAACCTTCTTTGCCCTGCACTCACAAATAGATTAAAAGTTCTTGGTACCCAACTTCTTTGCTTGGGTCCAGATGGATTAGAGATTTTGCTTTTAACAGAGGTAACAACAGCTTCAACCTTTACATGCTTATTCTTATCTCTGACTGACCAGCAGTCTTTGCCCTAATGTGATTCTTAAACATGCTTTTTCTATGATTAATGCAAGTACTAAGAGATGCATTCATGACATTCAGATAATCAGGTATGTTAATAAGAATACATGGCATACATTCAGCATTATGACATTGCAGATAAGAAATGTGCAAATTAGGCATTTTAGAAAATTCAGTACTTTCTACTTTAACCAATATACACAAGTGTAACAGGTAGCAAGTAGATTTACAGGTATTCAATAATTTTCTAAATACACATGGAATAAAAGAATTAACAATTAGATCACTAATTCTATCTAATCAATTCTGTTGTTGTATGTCATCTAACTTTCTCTATTACCTAAGTCAGTTTTAGATATAGCTTGGTGTTCTACAAATTCTACTGACACTAAAGGTAATTCTTCCATCTTTTAAACTGTTTATCCCTTAACAAACAATTCAGAATAAATGAGCAAATCTTGTTCTACTAGGGATACTGAAACTTAGCTTAACGAAGGTCTTATATGCCATAAACTTAACCCCTAAAACTAAGAGTTGTTTCTTAAGAAAGCTCAAGGAAATGATACCTGAGATATGTGAGGTGAATCATCTTTAGAGATTGCTATGAAAGCAAGATATCCATGATCTTCTCGTCATCTGATCCATCCCAACTCTTTCCTTAAGCAATATAAGTTTTGTCCTGATGCCTCCTCAACAAAGCATTCCACTTTTGTTTCAGCTCATTAACTTAGTCCCTATTCTTCTTTGTTTGTCAGGCTCCTTGTACTGTGTAGCAAACCCTGATAGTTTCTTGTAACATAGTTCTTATCATAGTTGAAACTATCAATCTTGTTTTTGTCACCATCTCAGTCTTGTAACTACCTCTTGAACTGAATCCTGAAGAGTCTTTGATTCGGAGTAAATAGGCCTGATCCTTGGATGTAGCTTTTGTACTCCTTCTGAATCTGATGTGACTAAACTTCCTTGACATGTGAAACATTGATCTGTAGTCCAGTCTCTCAAGGTTTTCTGAAGTGTACAAGTCACTTTCATCTACCTGAGCTTCCTCTGATTCAGCTACTAGTAATTCTTATATTATGTTCTGAGGTTCCAACATTAATGTATGTTACTGAGATATTTGAATGTCCATTCCATTGTCTCTAACCTCCTCAATTCTTTTCCTTATAGTCTCTTTTGATTCGCAGATAAATGTAGCATTGGTACAATTCACTTTGTGATTGTGTATCCCTGAATCAATAGAGTTGATTAAAAATCTCTTGAAAAATTGTATACGTAGAAACTTATTCCTTTCCTGCATCTGAAAATCTAGTGGGATCCTATGGAGTAAGCCTTTGAGGAAATTCCACAATTTTCTTCAATAGGTTCTGAAATCAGCTTCTTTAAATTAAGACAACCAGTTTCTTCAATTCCCGTGTTCAGGGATTTTCCGTCTGAATAACACATGGTCAACCTTTTCTTCAAAAGATTAAAATCATCTTTACCGCTCGGAGGAATCTTGAATCTAACAATCTTTTGAGAACCCTTGGCTTAGGATATGAAATATTTTAAATTCCAAGAATTTCGAAATTTTTGAAAAATAAAAATATTTCAAGAATAAAATTCAAATTATTTAAAATTCAAAATTTTCAAGAAATGAAAATTTTGAAAATTAAAAAATCCGAAAATTCTGAGAACTTGAATGTTTGGTCTAAAACACCGGATCTGATCTGTATATCGATCAGCAAGCCCTGATACCAATTGTTAGGTCCCGAAGTATCGTAGATGGGGGGGGTTGAATACGATACTCACTAATTATAAAAAATTCTTTCGAATCTTTTGCGGATAACTAAACTAGTGTTCTTGTAGTGGGTTCGTGTTCTTGAGGTTGAATAGTAATTCGGACATGGAAATGACAACACAAGATTTTCCAAGAATTATATTCGATATATAAATCTTGAAGGGGTGCTACACCCAGTAAATAAATTTACCGGCTTCCAAGAACAATTTGTTCTTGCTTCTACAAAGATTGTACAAATTAAATCCTAAACAATGTTTGTATCTATTTGTTTGTCTAAATGATTTAATTACCGGAGAAGCTTTATAATGGCCCTTAAGATTGAACAAAGTTTGGGCATTATAACGTTTCCCCGGTGAGAATTTCATGTATAAAATAAATGTCTCCTTCTCTGTCTCTCTCTGTATTTTCTTCTCTTCGTCGAGGAAGAAGAAGAACAGAAGAAAACTCTTCAGTATGTCTTCTGCTTCAGATGTGTAGACTTGTATAATTTTTAAAAAAAACTATCGAACACAACTTTAAATTGTGTCTACACAATTCTTTCTGCTGTAGAAAGAAAACTATCAAAGAAAATTATCTTGATAGTTTTCTAAAAGAAAACTATCAAACCATTCTTTGTTTCCCTTTTCAAAAAAAACACTTCGATGGTTTCTTATAAAGAAACTATCGAAATACTCCTTTTAAGTTTTAATAAATTTATAAAATAAACTTATTTTAAATTTATAATAAACTTAATTAATAAGTTTAAAATAAATTTATTTAAGTTTATAAAATAAATTTCATAAACTATCGGAGCATTAAAAGTATCGAAGTAGTCAAAAATCTTGGCCCCAACAAAGCTGAACTGGCTCCAGTGTGAACCCACAAAAAAACTATCGAACAAAAACTATCGAAACTTTTTGAAAAACCATCGAACCAACCAAAAACCATCGAAGTGGTTTTTGGCCAACCTTGTCAATGTCCAGTTTAGTACCCAAGGTTTGGTTGGTCAACAATTAAACCTTCAAGTTTCCTTTCTTGTAGTTCCTTTATTGAGCTTTCAACTTTTGTACACTTAACACCTTTTGACTATACGATTTTCCTTTCGACAATTTAGCTTCTCATGGTTTTCTTCAACACTGATAATTCTTGTTAATCTGCTTGATATTTTCTGGAATTATCATGTCGGACTTCATCAATTCTTTCTGTAAAATAAATGTGTTGATCTTCTTCATATGTGTTGACGCCTGGTGCAACTGGTCTGGTTCACAGACGACTAACACTGAATTGAATCTTCACATCTTCATTGCATTCCAATTGATAAGTCGACAGCAGTACAAATTGCTTCAAACACAGATTGTCAATAAACAACGCACTTTCACTGGAATCCTTTTTGGTACTTATACAACGTCTTCATTGGTACTACAATCTTGAATACTTCATTCTCTGTTCTTCACTGATGCTCGAACATATAAATGAACTTCTGTCAGTGAGTATAACTTCAAGACTGTAGCTATCTTCTTTAACCTTTGTCTTTACCCTGTATTCAATTAAACCAGATTCCTATGCTTCAAACACTGTCTATAACACAATCAATGCTAATACACTGAAATTTGCTTGTGGCACTTATACTGAATCTACACACCTTCTGAAACCTTGAAAGTCTTCAAACCTTATTCTTCACTGAGGCATGAACATGTTAATGAACTTCTTTCAGTGACCTGTAGTAGACTTCAAAGATCTATCTAATGTTTTGATTCTTTGTATTTGCCTTGTATTCATTTCTTCCTGATTTCTGTGTAGGCGTAGTATTATTTTCCTGTCATGTTCTAGTGTTGAGTTATCACGTCTTCCTGTTCATACTGTCTTGTGATCTCACCAACATTTACCTTATACTAAACCAAACCAAACATATCCAATATATCCCGCATAAAACAAGGTCTGGGAAGGATATGATATACACAATTTACCCTCATCCAAAAAAATGAAGGGACTGTTTTCAAAAAGAGGCTTATAAATATTTACCCTATATTTTAAAGAAACCTTGAACGTTATTACTCGGAATTAGGCGAGGTGTATATCTTGCCTTCTTGACCTCTAGTATAGAATTTCATTTACAGTAATTTTAATTTCTTTTAAATACGAAAGTATCCTGCAATGAATGTTTTACTTTTACATTGTGAAATCAACGCTCAAATCTTTCAAGCAAGAACTCGGTCCAGAAACATACTGAATATGCACGGCCCAACATTTTGGATTCTGTTCATTTCTTGTGCAAATCAAAACCATCAGTAGGCCATCTAAAGCTTTGAGTTTAAACCTTTAAAATACACTAACAGAATTTTTATATTTTACGGATTTTTATAAGAAAGGGTAAATATATTGAAGAAATGCAATTAATTGTATGCAAAAGAAATTGCAAAATTTCTTAATCCAGCACTTTTACTTTTTATATATTTATAAATTTGTATTTTTGACAAAAAGTGCACCACTTTTTTTTCACTACAAGAAACATCCTCTAGATTTTTTCTTACTTGAAAACAACTGAAAGAACAAGGCCCTAAAAATCAAATACTTTCTAAACAAATTCCCCACACAAAACAAAGTTCAACATCTATTTCTACTACAAACAGATCAAGTCTTAATTAAATAAAACAAAACATCACAATGTACAAATCTTCAAAATTTATCACATAACTGAAGATAGAATACATTAAATCTGCTTAAACTGCCTAGCATGTCTTTGTTGTCCCCATCTAGACAAACTTTAGAATAGATAAATCAACTGACCTTGTAGTACTTGGCTAATCTGGACACATTGCCTCCGATATCTGAAAAGAAAGAGAGGCCTGAGACGGGAGAGCAAGTTCCGGGTATTCATGCGAAACACAAAAATTACATCTGCAACACATAAAATCTGATTCATTTTGGTGATCAAATAAAAAATATCTGATTCATTTTACACAGCATTAACCTTTCAACCTTCATCTCATCAACACTGACACCTCTCCCAAGTTCAGCAGTCTAAATGGACACAGAATCCACAATGCCAGATACATTCTGCACAACTGTTGGCCTTTCCAGCTTGATCTTTACAGACTTTATAGCTCTTTGAAATACATGATTCTTAAGGGACACGAAGCTAGAAACATGAGCAATAGCTTCAGCCGTCCCCTTGCCCAAACTCTTAATATCTCTAAAAGTCCTTTTTTGAGGACTATATGATACAAGATAATTAAACTTGGTTATAAACATAAGTTCCCCATTGTTTAAAAATTTAATTGGTCTCTGCAAATCCACTGCTTGCAGCCCACAATAAAACTTGATGTTGATTGCAAACTTCTTAATCCAAGATTCGCGAATGCCATATTCTTCCATTGCGTAAACCTCAAAATAAGCATCACTAGATGTATAGCAAAGACAGAGGCACCCACTTATAACTCCAACACTGATCCAAGAGACCTTACTGAAATATTCTGGACTGAAGTGAGCAGGCACTGGGACAGGTTTAAACTTCTCCGTTTCCAGATCAAATGAATAAACTGTATCAGAAATTTCATGACTCTCAGTAATCCAGTGAAGCTTTCCATCAAGAAAAGAATCGAAGCGTAATCGTGACACAAAATGTGGGGCTTGACCGATGTTTCTCCATGATCTTGTGCCCAGCGTGTGCACCAGAGCTACTATTCTCAAAGTTGATTCCGAGATCATAAACCGGATGACCTTATACTGCTCAGTCTTTGGGCAGAAACCGAATCCTGAATTGTCGAGGTAACTATAGTCTGAAGTGAAAGTTGGATGGGGGAGAGCCGTACATTCACCACTAATAGGATTGCAGATGCAATATGTAGGTCTTGGTGAATGAGAGTATAAACAGATCAGCCCGTTACATGAACTAATCAAAGCTGCATTACCTTCAAGAAAGCAGCATTTGACGTCTCTCCGGGCTACTCCATCACTTTGCCTAGAAATAAGATGCTTATTGTAGCAATGATGATCACTGCTGCGGGAGGATTTTTTTGGGGTAAAATCAATGTCTAGAATGTAAGGTCGAAAAAATGGAGAAAGGAAATGATTTTCTTTGACGATGATTGTGTTACTGGCACTAAGTGTTTCATTAAGGTGAGTTCTTACAAAATAAGGATCTTCAATGAATTTTTTAAAAGCTCTGCATACACGTCTGCAACTAATTATCATCTCTAGAGGAAGCTTTGAGATGATCACAATAATCAGAAACATAGGAAGCTCGAGGATGGGAAACTGATGTTCATTTACCAGATTTCCTTTTTCATACTCGCTTATCTTCCTCGCCTTTTTGGTCTTTAGTTTATGATTCATGATGTGGGATAAATACTCCTGCAAACTTGTATATCAACGCAGGACCACTGCCACCAAAAAATATCCTGGTTAGAGACAGCGTAGTCAGGTATAGTACCTCAACTTATATGCAACATAGATTAACATGAACTAAGTTCAGGGCTTTTGGATAAGCATCATGTTGCCAGTTTTGTCAAATATCCATAATGCACAAGAGATGAAAGACCACACCAATGGCATTTAAAATAAAAGTTAAAAGAAGTGCAACTATAATGGGGTTCACTCCTTAACCTGATCACAAACAACCCCTACTCCATTTTAAAAATAAAAAATCCTCCCGTATGAAGGGAAGCAGAGTTGCACACAAATACAGAACAATACAAGTCGCACAACAAATCCAAAACAGCAACAAAAGTAACAAGTGCACAACTTTTAGAAATGCAAAATCTACCAGCTTTGGTATTTCTGCAGCATTATTTAAAGGCGTAGCCGCATTTGCTTAGCAAATTACACTTAGCAGGATCTGACAATATTAGTACAGCAGGGAAACCAAAGAGAAACACAACTCCATAGTGAATTAAAGGTGCCCTCATGTGACCTCTACCACAGGGGTGCATGGTCCCTTGCTAAAACCGCTTCAGAAAGCCTATCAGATCCTGTCTTCCTTATACAACAAATCAATACACTTGACTAAGTTCTCTCTACAAGAGGCCTTATCTAGCTTCTACCAAGAGTAGAAAACAGAAGTCATGGTTTGGTTGGATCGATAATCAAATTAAAGTAAAGAATGAACATTTGCATTGCCACAAAAATAACAAATATTTTTCCATCAAATATAACTAATTATACAATGATAAAGAAGTCGTTATTAAATCAAATTCAATATAGATCCCAAATGATCAACATAATTGGCACCAATCGACAATTCAGTATAAGAGGAATGTTTATCTCCTTACCTCGATGACGTATCAAGAACTCAAACAATGATTAGCACCAACAAATATTATTGAAGTTTCTAATGCCACGATTTGCGACCAGGCCACCTACAAATATCTCCATAGGGTTAATTGTTCAATACAAATTTAATAATAATGTAGCTTTCAAAGTAATAATCTCAGTATCACAAAAATGCCAAAGCACTTCTAATTTTTCAAAATTTTAAAAAAATAAACATACAGATATATAAATCACAAAACCTCAAATTGAAAAAACAATATATACAGAAATTCATATATGCATACATAATTACACATATATATATATGTGTATATATCTTATACGCACTAATCCAAAAAAAAAAATCAGAGTTCAATAAAATTAAATTCTGAAAATTCACATAAAGGAATTCAACAGAAAACATTCATGATAACCCAATAAAATCAAAAAGCACAAAGTTTCTGTTGTATAATTCCTAATCATGTTATTTCAACCCACATAAACACATACACTAGTAGTAACAGTTCACTTCAAAATTGTAAACTTTACTTCAAATTTGTTAAAAAAAGGATGATTGAAGTGAGATAGAGATGTAAAAGAACACCTGCCGAAATATATCCTACTATTTTTTTAGCTACGGATACACGCGTACAGTTTTTCTGGCTATAGATACACGCGTACAGTCAGAATTCCGCAGGGGGGAGGGGGCGGCGCACAAAGAAAACCTGATTAATACTATAGACTATTAGTATATTAGTTTAGCTTGTGTTTTACCGTGCTACGCAGAAACAGTACTTTTTGGAGTTACATATGACTGTAGTTCTACAAAAATTATAGATTTTTGCAACCAATATTTCCTAACATATTCAATTTTATAAATATTCCCTCAATTTAAAAATTGTAATCAGTAAATTATAAAAAAAATAGAGAAGATGATGTGTAACAAGTAAAATACATGCTAATTTGACATTTAATTATTTTACCAATAATATAAATACTTGAATTTTTTATCAACACAGGAATGTTACTAAAAGAGAAAGGGTAAATTACAGTCATAATAATACTAAAGAGATCAATATAGAATATTGTTCTAAACAAAACAACAAATCTCAACTGAATGAAACTGTGACATAACCTACATCATTGTTAATAAGAAACTATAAATGATATTAATTATTAGCGTAGTACGTTAGCTTGCGTTTTAACGGTGCAAGAATTTATGGACTTACATAGGACAATATATCTCTACTAAAACTATAGATTTTTGCGACCAATATTTCCTAATGTATTCAATTCTATATTCATTCCATCAATTTAATGATTATTATACGTAAATTATAAACAAAATAGAAAAGATGATAGCATGCAACATACATGAAAATTTGACATTTAATTATTATATCTATAACATAAATACTTGAACTTTTTAATGAACATAGAATGTTACTAAAAGAGAAACAATAGATTAGAGTCATCATAATACAATATAGAATATTGTTCTAAACAAAAGAACAAACTTTAATTGAATGAAACTGTGACACAACCTACATCGTTGTCAATAAGAATCATATTTTTACCCAATACCTCTTGGTGTAATGGTATCTCCCTCGCTTCCTTTACGAGATGTTGAGGGTTCGATCCTTGTCAAAGACAAGGTGAGGTGGGTGAGTGCGTTTAACTAGCAAAAAACAAAAAGAATCATATTTTAACCTTTAAAATTACATAGTGTCATTGATCCTTTTCCATAGCTAAGTTGACCAAACTTTAATCTTCTAGTTCACCTTGTTCATGATTAAGGTATTTAGAATATCAAATCCTGAGATGTCGATAGGTATGATTCTCAATCTCTAAAAATTAAACTAAATTTGTTTGCTTGTTTGCCTCATATGTAGATATAGGATATGCATAAGAACGTAAAAATTATAAGAACGTGTATAGCCCGACAACTACAAAAAACAACATAATATTTATTTATTAGTAAAAGAGTCTATCGATTCAATGCTTGCCAACTATAAAAATATTGCATAATATCTATTTAATTGTATGTGGTAAACTAATTTAATATTTGCTGAACAGAAAACACGAAATGTTTATTTATTAATTTACGAAAAATAGCATACATTAATTGATTGTCAAAAATATTTATCTATCAAAACATACATCTATTTTAAAGGTCATCATAAATCAAAACTTTGGTCTGATTTAGAACTTAAAACCAATATCAACTTTAGATTTTTGTTTAGACAACGGCTCATATTTATCCGTTCTGCTATGGACCACAATGTGTTTTATTCTGTTGCATAGCACAATTTTTTTTTTTTTGTAAATTATCAACTACAATGTTGTAATGTAGAACGCAGAGTTTTCTTGTAAATTACTCACTGTTTTTTAAATACAAAAATGCTTTTCTGCATAGCAATAATTTTCTCATTCTCATAATAAAGGTTTTAAGAACTAACTATTCAAAAAAATAGATAATAAAATACAATATTACCTTCTGCAGAAAAACATAAATTTGTTCTAAGCTTCTAACAATAACTTGTATAACTTAAAGGAGGAAAAGCAGAAACTTACCGCAGAAAAGTCTTCTTCTGAAGTGTGCAGATACTTTAGGATATGCAAGCATCGCACCCATAAATTCTTCAACCCAGTTCCGTGTAACTCTATGACAGATACAAGATATCTCTCGCTTTCCTTGCCTCCTGTGATAGGACATATACTGCTCATTTGTAAACCACCAAAACCAAAAGAAAACTAAGTTTTAAAGGGAAAAACCTAGAAAGTTTTGTCCAAGTACTTTGTATAAATTAGTCAGATATCAGATGCAGGAAATTCAGTTAGCACGATCATAAGTATCTGAACTCGAGCTGGATCCCAAAAGTCTGTTCGAATTTCAGGTATCCCCAGAAATTCAGAAATTAAAATTTATCAAAAAAAAGTCTAAGACATGCAACACGGGAGATGGGCCTGGCAGTACGCCTGATTACAGAATACTACCTTATCTCCCAAAGAAAGCATTCTTGTTGACCATTATGAAATTTAAACATTCAACGTAAAAGAGTCTCTAAGTAGTAAAGTGCAAATCAGGTCAAAAGAGGTCATTTAATTTGGTGGTTCAACAGATTAGTTATTCTATGAGCATAACAGCCGCTACTTGCTAATATGCCTAAGAAGGCATCTCATTCAGCTATACATTTTCTTCAGTGGGTGGCAAAAACCTCTCAGATAAGGTGTTCCTTTCAGGCTTCAGCCTTGAACATTATAAATTTATAATAATAGGAATCGACAAGTCATACCGAAGGTCGTCTCATTCACAAACACACACACACAAAATAAAAACCCTGAAAAGGGGAAGAAATGAAATTGCACTTTGAATCTTTTTAGTTCAAGTTCATTAGTTTTTCTTCTCTTTTTTTCCCTTTGTAGCATCAAAAAGTTAGTAAGCCTCCACTAACTTCGATGGTAACGATGGTACCCACCACTTGCCAGTTACCACTTGTTAAATTATTGCAACTTGCTGATTTATTACTGAATATTTATTAACTTTTAAAACCCACTTGCCACCTGTTACAAATATGTATTTAAAGTCGGGGCGATCACATTATTGCAAATAAACACGACACCCGTGAGTGTATATATTAACATCTTTTACTCAAAATGTCTTGTGGAATCACTAAGCTGTGGCCGATCTGTTGCACTTGAGCTGCAGGATGAATCTGAGGCTAGTGCTTCAAAATAATAAAAACTACTTGTGCCGAAAAGAGTACAGAAAGACAGAGAACATATCATTTCAAAAAAAAATTCAAGATAATTAAAAGAATTTGTGGGAAATTTAAAAAACAACAAATATCTTATAGCTCTTTCCATCATGCTATTAAATTTGTGACAAACTTGACTGCCCATATTATTAGTAACGAGTTACCTTAAGGGAGTAATACTTCCAGAATGTTGGGTCCTGTTTTCCATTCAGGTGGACCGCCGGTAAATGAAGATACATTCGGTGAAGTAATTAAGTATGAAAAAAGGTCGAAACAAATGGTATTTACATACCATATATTGCAGAAGCCTTTCTACATCTCTTATCTCTCGATTAAATAGCAATTATTTAAAATGAACACCAGCATCTCCAGCGCCTTTTAAAATAAAGAAGAAACATGTGAAGCAATTCCATCCAAGCTGGCACCATTATCATCAATACTAGCCACATGTTCAGATTCCCAAGACTTGTAGGAGAAAAAAGTCAACTATAATTTGGTGTTGAAGTAAAATATAAAGCGAATGCGCTGGACCTGTTTTTCTCTATACTGCAAAGCAAGGATAAAGAAAACATTAAAGAGTTCAACAAAATAAACTTCAAGAGTATAATAAAAAGATATCCTATAGTTCATATACTAGAATATGTGTACACTGGTACATGCATACAGAAAGCCAAAAAGACATTATGAAAGAAAAGAACCTAAGAAAAGCATAGGTAAAGTGATAAGCATGTAGACCCTACCTACCTCCAATATGGTAATTGTATTTCCCCTCGTCAATCCTATAAAATCAGGTTATCGCTAAATATCTTTTCTGCGAACTACTTTGCAGTACTATGCACCCCCCCCACCCATCCCTAGAAGATATCTACATATTATCAACACATTATACTAATCCCGATATCAGCATAACAAGAGCTTCAATACTGCAGTAAAAGCATCAAATCTGCAGCAATAAGAGCAAAACAATAACAAGACATAAGAAATGATAATAATTTTGCGTGCACAGCTGCACGTCGATTAAGACGGCAACAAACTGAAACGACAAGACAAATCACCAAACTGTCCTTCATATATGACCGACTACCTAAAAAACTCTTTCAACTCCGCTTAGCTGGATATAAAGTTCAGAAATGCAGTCATAAAAAGGGAGGCACTTTATATTGTACAAGATTCCTATGTTACGTGATGGTGCTGGGAGGTTCTTTAACAACTTAGTAAGGCTGGGAACTGATGCAGGAGAGGGTTTTAGAAAAGCTATAAACTAAATAAAAAAGAGAGAAAATGGGGTTTCAAGATTATAAAAGAGATAAATAAGGGAAAAGCCTGTTAAGTAACCATTAATTGTACATCGTAATAATCAGGAATGATATTAAATGATATCATTTCTTATATAATGAACCTAAACTAACCTAATCTCAAACTTACTCTATAGTCTATATCCATGTAAACGACAATTACTAACATAATAATCCTAATTCGAGAACATTCGGAATAACACTTAAAAAAAACCTAGTAATTGATTATTAGATATAGTTGGCCCAAGTAAGATTAGGTATCCCGTACCCCTAACGCAATTCATCACTAGATGAGTGAGAATACTCTCACAGCTCACAAGCATATGACAATTACAAGTTTGGTCGTTTTAGTAATGTACTTAAGAAACACTATCTGTCGTCACATAATTGCTACTTAAAGCATATCTAAAACAGTTGAAGGTATCTTGTTTGCCCAAGCAGCCAATTAGAATAATAATTGAATTAAGCAAGTAGTAAAGTGCTTGGTAATATGAGTTCTAATACACAAATAAACAGCTAATTATTTCACTCACACAAAACAACAAGTATAACACAACATAGTATCAGAAAACATAAGATATCATCTCTCTCTCTCTCTCTCTCTCTCTCTCTCTCTCTCTGCGCGCGCGCAATAACAAAGAAATGAAAGCAGTTAGAGAAGCAATTACTTGAATACGAAGATTGTAGCTATCAGGAACGGTAGAGAGTTGAGTAACCAGGGTTGATTTTACATACAGTATATCCTAAAGTGTGCAAAATCTGATACCGTATGAATTCATCAATTTTCGCTTTTTCTCGCCGTCTTCGTGTTTTGAAAAGGGTATAAATTGAAATTGAAATATACAAATTTGAAGAAATAATTTCTTATCAAGAGCGTCTAAATTAGCTGATTAAAATCATGTAAAAATATAATCGATTACATTATAGAATATTAGAGATTCAAAATTATTTGGATTAAATATCAAGTTTATCGCTCAAGTGATGATCATATAGAGAAAAGGCCTATGGCACAATTATAAGACAAATGGACCAAAATGACATTATTGAAAAAAATGGTCCAAAATAGCACATTAAAACGCCAATGCGTCTAGCGTTCTGAAAATCGCGTGAAAACCCAACTTGAAGTTGCGTTTTGACCCGAAAACCCAACTTGAAGTTGCGTTTTGACCCGAAAACATCACTTAAAGTAGCGTTTTGACCCTAAAACACCACTTGAAGTAGCGTTTTCAGTGTCAAAACACCACTTAATCTAGCGTTTTTGTTGTTAACACAACTTTAACTAGCGTTTTCAACGTAAAAAAAATGAACATGTACTAACGCTACACGCATTGGCGTTTTAGCGTGCCATTTAGGGCCATTTTTTCCAATTGTGCCATTTAGGGCATTATTGTTCAAAATTGTGCCATATAGGGCCAACACCCATCATATATCATTTTATTCACTAATCTCAATCAAATATCATTTAAATCACTAAATTTATAATAAATATCAAACAAATAACTTTAAAAATATGTGCTCGGAAAGTAAAAATAATTTTTGTTAAGTTCTACAAGTTTTTCTTAAATGATAACGTAACCAAATGAAAATTTGTGAATTCTAGTATATCAAATGATATATTTGGTTTTAAGAAATTTATTTAATATTTATTTTTAATTAAATTTTAAAAAATAACTATAAAAATTAAAAATAAATAGTATATAAATTTTTAAAAACTAAGGTATATTATTTGAAATACTAACAACTTTTCATTTGGTTATAGAGGCACTTTAGAAAAATGTATAGAACTCAACAAAAAAATACTCTCTTTGTCCCATTTTTGTTGTCCAAAATTTCATTTTTGCTTTGTCCCAAAATTGTTATCCACTTTCAATTAATACTAGTTGACAAAGCCGCGATTCACAGCGGCGTTATAATATTTTTTTTAACTCTATCTATAAAATTACAATAATTACTCATTTCTCTCTAATAAGTCGTCTTCTTGTTGAACATATTTTACTTGTTAAGATCGAAATCCTAAATTTTATACATTGAATACTTGTCTTACCTATTAATTTTCATCTTAATGTTAACATACTCTGTTCGAATGAGTCGCTCTCTCATTGAAAAAACTTCTATATAAATTCGCACTCATATTTTACTTCCAATAGAACTTTTAATTATATATGCATTACGAACACATATTCTACTTTTATAGAACTTTTTTTTTAATGTAGGAAAAACAATTTATATAAAATGAAAAACAACTTATATAAATTCACACACCTATTTTACTTTCAATAAAACTTTTAATTATATATGTCTTACAAACACTTATTTTACTTTTCATATAACTTTTTTTTATATGTATTTCTTATAAATTCGAACTTTTCTACTCTATAAATTCAAAAATATATTCTACCGATAAATTTTTTAATTATATGTCTAACCTACAAATTGACAAAGCCACGCTTCACGGTGGCGTTATAATTTATTTATTTTTTAAAACTCTATCTATAAAATTACAACAATAACTCATTTCTCCATAATAAACCGTCATCCCGTTAAACACGTTTTTCTTCTTAAGATTGAAATCGCAAATTTTACATATTGAATACTTGTTTTATATTAATTTTTTTTGTTAACATAGTCATTTCTAATGAGTAGCTCTCTCGTTGAAAAAACACATATATAAATTCGCACTCCTATTTTATTTCCAATAAAACTTTTAATTCTATATGTCTTACAAATTCTACTTCCAGTAGAACTTTTTTTTTAATATGCATTTCTTATAAATTCGAACTCGTTTACTCTATAAATTGGCAAACATATTCTACTTTCCATAGAATTTTTAATTATATGTCTAACCTATAAAGTCCTTATATATTCGAACTCTTCTCCTCCATAAATTCGAACACTTATTATACTTCCAATAGAACTTTTAATTATGTCTTACAAACACATATTCTACTTCCAATAGATCTTTTAATTACAAGTATTTCTTATATATCCGAACTCTTCTTGTAAATTTGAACATATATTCTACTTTAAATAGAATTTTTATTTTATGTCTTACCTACAAATTCAAACTCTTCTTCTCAATAAATTCGAACACATATTCTATTTCTAATATGTTAAACGATATTTTTTGATTTATTAGTACCTAAAATTCAAAAAATTTAGAAAATTAAAAAAATAGATTGAAACAATCTAAGAACGCTTCCTGACCTTCGGCCTTTAAATAGAGTACCATTTGGTCACATATCGGCAGAGTGAAAAAAAAAAATCAAAAGTGAGGTTACCTAAAATTTGAGTGTTTAGTTTTCACATAATATTCCCCTCTTCTTAGATCCCTTTCTGTAATAGTCTGTCTTTCAACTCATATAATTTTTCTGGGTTTGTTTTCTTGAATTTTGATTGATTTTTCACCAAAATATTTTAAGAACCAAGCTCATAATTGTGTGTTTTTTGAAAGCCAGGTGTTTCAGCTCGAGATGATTAAGCAATCGATTATATCATTGATTCTTTTAGCCAATAATGTAAAGGAATAATGAAAATACAGGCACTCCATTATTCAAAGAAGGGCCCTTATTTTTATTGGGTATAAATATTTAATAGACAGCTAGGCTCCGCGATTCGCAACGGCGTAATAATTTTTTTTAAAAACTCTATCAAATAAATTACGAAAATTACTCGGTCCTCGCTAATAAGCCGTCCTCCCGTGAAATACGCTTTCATTTTTAATATCAAAATCTCAATTTTAATATATTAAATATATACTTGTCTTATATATTAATTTTTATGTTACTATACTCCTTTTAATGAGACACTCTTTCGTTGAAAAAACACCTATATAACTTTACATATTCTGCTTCAAATAGAACTTTTAATTATGTATTACAAACGCTTATTCTACTAACTTTTAATTGCAAGTATTTTTTTTATATCCGAACTCTTCTCCTCTATAAATGTAAACACCTATTCTACTTCAAATAGAACTTTGCAAGTACTTCTTTTATATTTAAATTCTTCCCCTCTACAAATTCAAACATATATTCTACTTCAAATAGAACTTTTAATTATATGTCTTCGCTATAAATTCGAACTCTTCTCCTCAATAAATTCGAACATCTATTCTACTTCTAATATGTTAACGGATATTTTTTTACTTAATAGTATTTAAAATTCTAAAATTTTAGAAAATTAGAAAAATAGATTGGGACGATCTTAGGGGCGCCACTTAAACTCCCGCGTATCCTCATATATATATATATATATATATATATATATATATATAGTTGCACTCTAGGAAGAACACCTTATATAAAGAACAATAAAGAACACCATCATAAACACTTTATTTTTCATAAAAATTGATTTTTTAAAATTAGAATCATAAAATTGAACAACAATTAAGCCTAACATATCGAATTTAACGTAGAATCTCATCTAAATTTAAAAATTAAACATTACATATAATCCAGTATAGAATCCAGTACAGAATCCTGTATATATATTTATAACAATGAAATTACATGTAATCATGTTTTATTTGATTCTAATTTTTTGTTAGATTCTATTTTTATTCGTAATAAACCTTTTTTGGTGAGAAAATTAGAATCAACATGCAATTTATGTAAGATTCTATGGTGTTCTTTATTGTTCTTTATTTATATAAGAGGGTTCTTCATGGAGCAATGGCACATATATATATATATATATATATATATATATATATATATATATATATATATATATAGGGGTTTACTCTAATACAAACCACTCTTAGACTACAAACTACAAACTAAATATTTTTTTTTCAAATCGCGTTAAAACATAGCACATATGGTATGCAAATTGATCGTTGGGAGATGGAGAAAAATACGGTGAAGTCGGATTTCAAAAAAAACTCTCCGATTGACGGGAAAAGTCAAATTAAAAACGAAGGGGAATATGTGTGATTGAGTGTCGGAGGGTGTATTTTAGTTATGTGTTGTGCATATAGGGGGGCCATTAGATTAGATTAATCTAAGGGTTTAGATTGGTTCTTAGTTTGTATTTTAAAAAAGGTTTGTATTTGATCACTAGCCTATATATATATATAGGGGAAAGATCCAGGGAGAACTCATCTTTTCGAGAGAACGAGAGAACCCACATAATCACCATTGATTTGAATTTCAATCTGACGGCTGGTAATCTTTGGAAATTTATTAGAACATTAATATAATTCTATGAAAAGGGTATTGTGGGTATTCATCAAAAATATATTGTTATAACTAAACTTAATATTTACCGTTCAAATTCTTTCCATATTAGTTAATTGTAATTAGCCTAAATTTCTCTAAATTTGCAACTCGATATTTGCTTTATATGTGTTTCCATTTTAATTCATTTTTTGTTAGGCTCAAGACATGTCTGAATACCACTATTAACAAGTCTACACTATGTGACTATTTCACATTACATGACCTAGTGAATTTTATCACTGGGATATAGTATAGGTCTCTAAATGTACTTGTCTTGTGTTCATGAACATTAGCTTGACCATGTATGCTCAAAGTTATAATGAGCTTAACAAAGTTTCTTGCATCTAGATTGTATATAGGCCATTGAATAATTGTCCTGGTAGAAGTTCAGAAGTGTTCATGCAGCAGGATAGAGATGAATAAGGCTATGAAGAAATAAGTTACAGAAATATGTCTAAGGCATTATATAGCAAAGTCAGAAGAAAGCTATGTCGTGAAGTCACCAATATCTATGTCGTGAAGTGCTACATCGCATAGTCCATTTTGTACTATGTCGAGAAGTCCTCAAGACTCATGTCGTGAAGTGTTGAAGTCAGCAAAGTCAAAGAAGCCTAGATCGTGAAGTCGTCAAATGACTTATGTCGCATAGTCGTCAAACAACTTATGTCGCATAGTCGTCTAATGACTTATGTCGCATAGTCGTCAAATGATATATGTCGCAAAGTCTTCAAAGGCTATATCGCGTAGTCCTCACAAGGGAGATCGCGAAGTCAGGAATAAAGTGGAGTTCACGATATCAACACTTAGCCGTTTACAACAAGACAAATCAAGGTACAGAATCAAGAATCAAAAGAGACAAATACTGAAGCATTTGTTCTGGCAAGGTGGTCCAAAGAACAGATGGCAAATCTACAGCTAAACTTGGAGAGAAAGATAAGAGACAAGCAGCTACAGAAACGGGAAAGACTCCGAAAAACAGGTGGTCCTTCCTGACACAGTTAACGTCTTATGGCAGGACAAGTTGGACTTTCAGCAAGGGGTAACTGTGTAAAAATAGGTGTGTGCACTAGTTTGTATAGGGCTTATATATATCATGCACATCCTATTGTTAGCAAAAAAAGAGAGATACACATAGTTTTTATCTTAATCTCTTTTCTCTGTAAGCAAGCAAGTTCAAACTGTTCTTGTTTAGAAGCCAGAAATTCGATTGTGAATTTTTTGGAAAGCTGTAGTATTTAATTTGCTTATACAAAGTAGATTAAAGTGATTGTGTGTGTTATTTACTTTCTGCATATTACATATCATAATCATATACAGTCTTTTACTTAGTTTTCAAGAATCGAAAAATATATCAAACTATCCATTCACCCCCCCCTCTGTCTAGTTTCTAGTAGTATTCATTTCTAACAAGTGGTATCAGAGCGTAGGCTGTTAACGTACAAACAGGAAAAGATCAAGAATGAGTTCACAGAAACTAAGCAGTATCAAGATTCCTCCCTTTAACAAGGAGCACTACAGTTTATGGAAAAAGAAGATGTTACTTTTCATCAAAGCTTCTAACCCCATGTATTTAGATATTCTAAAGCATGGTCCCTTCATTCCAATGATCGAGATTGGTGAAACAACAAATGACACTGAGATTGTACCAGCAAAACATGTGCCCAAAGATCCCTCAAAATACACTGATCCTGAAAAGGAAAAAGTAGCACTGGATGGACATCTTCAACTTATCATTTGTGAATCTATGGACTTCAACATGTATGGCACTGTTGCTCATTGTACTAGTGCCAAGAAGATGTGGGATCTTATAGAAGTACTCTGTGAAGGAACTACTGAAGTAAGAAAGAACAAGAAGCAGATTCTTGTTTCACAATATGAAGCCTTCATGGCTCAGCCAAAAGAGGGAATCACAGAAGTGTTTGAGAGATTCAACAAGCTGATAAACGAGCTCAAACTCTATGACAAACACTATGAAACAGAAGAGCTCAATATGAAGTTTCTACTAACTCTTCCAGATCACTTGGAACCAAGAATCTCTTCCCTTAAAGAAAGAGATCTAACAAAGATTGGTTTTGATGTGTTGTATGGTGTTTTGAAGACATATGAGTTAGAGCTGTTTCAAAAGAGATCTATTCAAGCAAAGCAAGGATTAGTGGCTAATACCTCCTGTGCACTTATTGCTGACAACCTAAGTCAAAGAATGGACTCTCTTAAAATCAGTCAGGTCAAGATTGAGGAACTGGAAGTTGAAGACACTGGTGATGAGGCCCAAGTTGTCTATGATTTGCCTGAGGATGATGAGTTTTACAGCATGGAAGAACTGGACAAAATGGAAAACAAATCTTTTGCTTATATGGCTAGGAGGTATCCTAACATAAGGTTTAAAAGAAAGCAGCCATTCAGGTCCAAGTTCAATACTGGAAACACTGGTGGATCTAGTGGCTCAAACACCTTCAATAAAGGAAAAGGGTTTGCCGGTGCTGCTAAAGGTGGATACAAGACAGGAAGTGTGGATAGGACCAAAATAAGGTGCTATAACTGCAATGAACTTGGGCATTTTGCCACTGAGTGCAAAAAGCCTAAACAAGTCAAGAAGGACAAAGCATACTTAGAGCTTGAAGCTAAGTATGAGGCTCTACTCAAGAAACAACAGGGCAAAGCTTTTATTGCTGAGGGAAAATGCTGGGATGACTCTGATGAAGAACAAGAACAAGAGTACTCAAACTATGCCTTGATGGCATTTTCTGATGATGGTGATTCAAGTCAGGTACCTATTCTTACTTCTCTTGATATGACTCCCCTTCAATATAAGCAAACTGTTGAAGATATGAGCACTGAGATGTTTAATATTCATACTAGCATGTTAGTAGCTAATGAAGAAATTGATAGACTAACTGCTAAGAATGTTGAGCTTACAGAAAAGAATGAGAAACTTGAGTTAATGGTTGTGAACCTGGATGGTTTGAAAAAGGAGGTTGAGTATCTTAAAAACAAAGTGATTTTTGCTGAACAGATAGATAAAGCCCTTAGGGAACAAATTGCTGAAACTGAACTGAAACTAAGAAGCTTTAAAAACTCCTCTGAACTTATTCAAACCTATCACAAGGAACACACTGGAGACTGCAAGGTTGGAGTTGGTTTTGACTATGAAAATGACAAGGGAAGGAAGAAGGTCAAGGGCAAAGGAAAGGAAACTTTTACAAACAAAAATGCCCCAACCATACTGTCAAGTGTTGAACAGCCCATCTTCAGAAAGAGTGCTGTTGAGTTTGATGAGGAACTACTGATCATCAAGCAACAACTACTTGAAGAAGATGAGGCTGCTAAAAACACTTCTTCTTTTCCTGAACTTGTCAATCAGAAAGAGACCAAAGACAATCTTGTCAAGAGTCCTAAAGCAAAGAAAGAAGCTGTTAAGAAAAAGAAACAAAACAGAAATGGTAAAGTTGGTGTTAGCAAGGGAAACAACTATGCTTATGTGCCAAATGCTCCCAGGAAACAATGTCAAAAATGCCTATCTGTTAATCATTTGACTCATAAGTGTAGTAAGCCTGAAATTGTTGAAGTTGACAACCTGAGTAACCATTCTGCCAGCATAAATTCTAGTCATGATTCTTTCTGGGTAAGCCAAACTGCATGACATGCTATGTGACTGTGATTGCTAACTGTTTATCTCTTAAACATAAACTTGACTCTGCACAATCTGGTGAATCACACACACATATGCATTCTCACAGGACAGGGTCCCCAATCAAGGTTGAGAGGGTGAAAACTTCATGTGAGCCTAAGAGTGTAAACTCCAAAGCCACAGAAAAAGTGAAGTCTCCTACTATGAGAAATGCAATTTATGACAGAAGAATTGTTAATCAAAATGTTTCTAAATCAACTGGACCCTACCAAGTGTGGGTACCAAAAACAACTTAGTCATTTTGTGAATGCAGGGCAACAGGAATAAAAGAGTCATATGGATCTTGGACAGTGGATGCTCAAGTCACATGACTGGTGATATAGCCCTGCTATCACATTTTGAGGAAAAGGCTGGCTCATCAGTAACCTTTGGAAATGACAACATTGGTTATACAATGGGATATGGCAGTGTTAAATCTGGAAATGTCATTATTGAAGATGTAGCATTTGTTGAAGGACTGAAGCATAATCTCTTGAGTATTGGACAATTTACCAACAGAGGTTTCAAAGTGGAATTTGATGAAGACCTTTGTTCAATCTCAAAAAGGGAAAGTGGTGAAGTTGTTCTAACTGGTGTGAAGAAAGGAAGCTTGTTTGTAGCTAATCTCAAGGCTGCAGATAAGGGAGAAATCTGCCGTTTCTACACTAAAGCCACAAATGAGGAATTCTGGCTATGGCACAAGAAGCTGTCTCACTTGAATGTTCAGGCAATGAACTCTCTAACCAAGAGAGAACTTATCAGGGATTTGCCTGCCTTGGAGTTTGTGCAAGATGGAGCATGTGAAGCTTGTCAGAAAGGAAAAATTAAAAGATCCAGTCACAAGAACAAGTTGCTCAATACAAACTCAAAACCTCTGCAGCTAATTCACATGGACTTATTTGGCCCTGTGAATGTAATGTCCCTCTCCAAAAAGAAATATGCTCTAGTGATGGTAGATGACTATTCAAGATATACTTGGGTGGAATTCCTATTCTCCAAGGATGAAGCACCCCAAGTCATAATAGAGCATATCAAGAGAGTTGATAGAGAAGCACAAAGCACTGGTTCCTCTGTAGTTGCCTTGAGAAGTGATAATGGGACTGAGTTCAGAAATTCAACATTGTATGAGTTTTGCAAAGACAAAGGAATTTCTCAACAATTCTCAGCTCCTAGAACACCTCAACAAAATGGAGTAGTTGAGAGAAAGAATAGAACTCTCATTGAAGCTGCAAGGACAATGCCGCTGGATGCAAAGCTACCTACTAGCTTTTGGGCTGATGCTGTTAACACAGCATGCTATGTGCAAAATAGAACATTAATCAATAAGAAGTCTGGCAAAACTCCTTACTCATTAATGACTGGAAAAAGAGCATCCTTCAAGCACCTGCATGTGTTTAGAAGCAAGTGCTTTGTGATGAAAGATACCTCTGAGCATGTTGGAAAATTTGATGCAAAAGCATTTGAAGGTATCTTCATTGGATACTCTCTGGAAAGGACAGCATACAGAGTATTTGTACCTGAGCAACACAAAGTCATGGAAAGCATGGATGTTACCTTTGATGACAAGAAGACTCCTGGACTTAAAACAAGTGATCAAGACAGTGTGCCATTGAGATTTGAGAATCAAGGTTATCTTGAGGATTCTGAAAGTGAAGATGAACCCCCTGTTCAAACTCTTCTAGAGAATGAAATCCTTGAAGTTGACAATCTTCTTCAAACCCTTGTGCAAGGGTTCACAAACACAGGGGGAGAAGAAGAAAATGCACCTGTCAACCAAAATGAGCTTGGAACAGATCAAGGAAATGAACAGGGGCACACAAGGAAATGGGACAGAGCCCACACTAGGGATCAAATCATTGGAGATCCTAGTGAGGGAGTTAGAACAAGAAGGGCAACATTAAATACATGTCTGTATAGCTGCTTTCTGTCACAAGAGGAACCTAAATTAATTGAAGAAGCTTTGAAGAATTCTGATTGGATTGTTGCCATGCAAGAAGAGTTGAATCAATTTGAGAAAAACAAAGTATGGGAACTAGTACCTCCTCCAAAAGGAAAGAATGTTATTGACACCAAATGGGTGTTCAGAAACAAGATGGATGAAGAAGGAGTGGTAATTAGAAACAAAGCAAGGCTGGTTGCCAAAGGATATTGTCAGCAAGAAGGCATTGACTATGATGAGACATTTGCACCTGTAGCTAGACTGGAAGCCATCAGAATCTTCCTGGCTTTTGCAGCTCACTCAGATTTTAAGGTGTATCAAATGGATGTGAAAAGTGCATTTCTCAATGGTGATCTTGCTGAAGAAGTTTATGTGTCTCAACCACCTGGCTTTGAAAGTGAAGACTTCCCAAACTTTGTGTATAGACTGCTCAAGGCACTCTATGGACTCAAACAGGCACCAAGAGCCTGGTATGAAACTCTATCTCAATTCCTTCTTGAGCATCAATTTACCAGGGGTACAATTGACAAAACCCTATTCTTCAAGAAGCATGGAAATGATATCATTCTTGTTCAAATCTATGTGGATGATATCATCTTTGGCTCTTCAAATGAAAAACTCTGTGAAAGGTTCTCTAAGTTGATGCAAAGTAAATATGAGATGAGTATGATGGGAGAGTTAACCTACTTTCTAGGCCTGCAAGTACATCAAAGGGAGGATGGCATCTTTATAAACCAATCTAAGTATGTCAAGGATCTTTTAAAGAAATATGGTTTAGAAGAATCATCCCCAGCTAAAACTCCTATGTCTACTGCAATCAAGCTGGATGAAGACAAGAAAGGCAAGAGAGTTGATATCAAGGTCTATAGAGGAATGGTTGGATCCCTACTCTATCTCACAGCTAGCAGGCCAGACATCATGTTTTCCACATGCCTCTGTGCAAGGTTCCAGTCTGATCCCAAGGAATCTCACATGATGGCCATCAAAAGGATTTTCAAATATCTGAAAGGGACTCCTAATCTTGGGCTATGGTATCCAAAGGGCACTGGGTTCAACCTGGTTGGTTACACGGATTCTGATTATGCTGGATGCAGAATTGACAGGAAGAGCACCTCTGGAAGCTGTCAATTCTTAGGTCAAAGGTTAGTGTCCTGGTTTAGTAAGAAACAACAGTCCACAGCAACATCCACAGCTGAGGCTGAATATATTGCTGCTGGAAGTTGCTGTGCTCAATTGCTTTGGATTAGAAATCAACTCATGGATTATGGGCTAGTGTTAGAACACATTCCACTAATGTGTGATAATACTAGTGCAATATCCATAGTTGCCAATCCTGTTAATCATTCTACTACAAAGCACATTGAGATCAGGTACCATTTCATTAGGGAACATGCTGCAAATGGTACCATAGAAGTCTCTTATGTTCCGACTGAGAAACAACTAGCTGACATATTTACTAAACCTCTGAATGAAGCAGTCTTCAACAGACTTGTGAGTGAAATTGGAATGCTCAATCCTTCATTTAGTTGTTCTAAGTAAGTATGCTAGCTAATAGTTGCAGCAGTAAATTTTCACTGTATTTCAATGCTCTATTTGTTTGGAGTGAAAATTAGCTGAGATATGATTTATAAATATTTCAGTATTTTACTGCATATTTTTCAAAATCACATTTGTTAGTAAAGTTGTGAGCTTTTGAGACATCTCGATATAGATGATTTTCAGAGTTCACGACACAGTTCAAATCAAACAGACATATATCGCAAACTGTTGAGATTGTGAGACTTCGCGACATAGTTCATTTCATGAGTTTGCGACATAGTTCATTTTATGACTTCACGACTTAGAATAACTATATCGACAAGTCTCCACATTTGACAGAATTTTGATTTAAATTAATTTTATTTCAAAATCTGATAAAAGTATGACAAAGTGCTTATTATTTCCTAAGAGAGTTTTAGACAGGGTATTTCTCCTAAATCGCAAAGTCACCTCGACCTGTTCACTTTGGGACTTTGCGACATAGTTCATTTCTTGAGACTATGCGATATACTGTGCAAGACTTTGCGGTACAGGCCATTTTTGACTTCGCGACATACAAATAGACTGTACAAATTCATAACTCCATATCGCAGTGTCTCTATCATATAAATACCCTTTTCTAACCGTTCACAACTTTTCATCTTGTCTATTGCTCTCAAACTCTCAAACCTAAGCACAAATTCTCTACTCTCTTTTTCACTCTCTCTCTTGAAATGGCACCCAAATCTCAAACAATATCATCCTCTATCCCTTTAACCATTCCCAAAGAAACCAATCTTCTCACCATTCCCTCTGAGGCTGAGGCCAAACTAAGGTACAAGTGTTTTGTTCGGTTCTTGAACACTTCCTACCTACGCCAAGCCCTAACCCTGAACCCTACATTGTATGTCGATGTGTTGGAAGGATTTTGGCGAACGGCGTTGGTATCAACAATGGCAAGAGAAGATGGAACTTCATTCCAGGAGGTTACTTGTTCAATCGGCGGCAAACACTTCCAGTTTGGTGAAAAAGGAAATCAATGAAGCATTGGGGTTCAAGGTGGAGGGTCATGACCAAGAAGCTACTGATGCTCAAATTGTAGACTTCATGACCTTCATTCTGTATGCAGATGAGATAGATACTGGAAAGCTAAACAAGAAGTTTGTAAGAAGGGAGTGGTCATTTCTATTTGATGCACTCCAGAAGGTGTTTCTATGCAGGAAAACAGGATGGGACCATATCAGTTACATTGCTGTGAAGCTGGCCTATTCCCTAGCCTACAACCAAGAAATCAATGTTGGAGCAATCATCCTCAAGGAATTGGCTCAGAGGCTAGGGAGGACAGTTCGTGGGAGAGGTAATGACATCTTTTACCCTCGTTTCCTTCAAGTTATTTTAAATTATCTTGATGCACATATCCATGAATTGGAGGGTATAGATAAAACTAAAATGGCTTATTCCAAGTCCATGTCCAAAATACTATTTGGTTCATTGGACACAAGGAATCAAGTGGATGTGATTCTAAGTGTGACCAAGCATATGCAGGACACATTTGAGTCTTATCCACTTGATAAGCCCATATACCATGAACTTTCCTGGACAGGGAAGGCTAAGACTGAAGGTGCTACACAGTCTAACCCCAGCCTTCCTATCCCATCCAACACTCCTACTGAAAACACCACTGTAGAGGTTAGGCAGCCAAGTGCATCAATCTCTCAAAAGGTTGATGTTACTAAAAAGAAGACAAAGAAGAGAGCCATAACAGTGATCAATGAATCAGTAGAGATAGAAAGTGAGAATCCTGAGTCACCTCTCACCAGACAAAAGAAGAAGTCAAAATCTATAGCCACCACTGCATCCTCCCAACAGGATTCAGATGTGGAAAAAGGGGTACACATGTTCCTGTCTATGGCCTCTCAACAGGTCATTGGCATTGAAAAGAGCAGCCTCCCCACTGCACCCTGTACAGAGTCTGCACAGGGTCAAGACCTCACTCTTGACCCTAGGAGTGATAAGGCTGATCATACACAGAGTGGAGAGCACATCACTGTTGAAACTTCTCCTATTTCTCAGGGGGAGTTGCCAAAATCTAATCTAAACCCCACTTCTCTCTCAGATTCTTCCATAAAAATTTCTTCTGAACAAGAGAGTCATTCCAATGACAATCTTGCCTTTGATCAATCACAATTCTCTCCTGTGCTTGAGCCAATTTCAAGTGACATGGTGCATGACACTATGCTCACCACCCAGGAACCACATCTAGTTGGTCAGGGAATGCATGTTGGGGCATATCCTAATGACACCAACACAAACATGGAGGATTCACCAGTTTTCACTGGAGACTCTATGCCAAATTCTCCCATCTTTAGGGATGTGGAACTGTCTTCACAGACAAATAGGGCTAATGTTGTAACACATCCCATTTCAATGGAGACAACATTAGACTCTACAGCCATTCCAAGGCTGGAGGCAACTCACTCAACCATTCCCCATGAAGTGCCAAGCACTAGCTCTCACTTGGCTCAGGCCACAATAACTGAATGGCTGAAACCTGTGCAACATGACAGGGCTTCAGGATCATCCTCTGTGCCACCACAATTGACGGAAGAAGAATTACAAGATCTTCATGTGGCACAGATTGATGAGATCTCTAGGATTGCTCAACATCTCCTCACTGCAAATCTCCCAAATTCTGACTATGAGGCTATTCTTCTCACTCATAAGGAGGATGTTGAAGCACAACAGGATAAAATTGTGGATGAAGCCCAGCAAGCTGGAAATGTGGATGCTTGGCTGGATGGCAAAAGGACAGTCAAGCTTAAGGAGGCTCTAGCTTTTATCAGGGAGGACTATCTTACAGCCTTGGGGTCAAATGCCAAAGGTCTCTCACCTGCTGAAATCTATGATGCAGTTAATGATGTCTACAAGAGCCAACTTAAAGCTATGCACTTTCTTGGGAAGGGTCTTCAGTCAGAAATCTCCACCATTCAGGAAGAAACAGCTCATTCTAATGCTCAACTCAAGAATTGTTTTCTTTCAGGCTTTCCCAAGGTAGATGGCATTCTTAAGGAAGTCCAGAAAACTACCTCAAATGTCACCACAATGGACTGCACCCTAGCTATGGTTTCAGATAATATGAAGAAGCTCTCTACCAAGCTAGACAATCAGGTGCATGCCAACATCAACTCAAACTTCATGCTTACAGTACTCTGGAAGAATCAGTATGGGAACAAGCTGGTTGATGAGGTTCCTATTTCTGATATCTCCAAGTTTGAATTCTCCAAACTCAAGGATCAATCCCTTAACTCCTTCAAATCTCAACAACTTTTCTCCAAAGTGGACAGCTTGGAAAGAGAGGTAGCTGATCTGAAAGCAGAAAACAAAGGACTATCTCTCTCCTTGGAGCAGCTTAATGCTAAGATGGATGATCAAACCAACTCCACTTCTAATATTTTGTTGGTACAACAACAAATGATGACCTCAATGATGAGACATATGAACCTGCCTATCCCTGGGGAAGCTCATGACATCTTGTCTGATCCCAAGCCTAAGGGGGAGAAACAAAAGGAGGTCATTCTGAAACAGAGAGGGGGAGTACCTGCCAAGCAGCCATAGCATAAGGGCAAGGGCAAACTCATTGAAGAAACCATAAAGCCAATCATTCTTCCCCCTGTAGATGTCATCAGTGCAGAAGGTCAAAAGAGCACAATTTCAACCACCTTCTATCCATCCACAATGCCTAAAGATATCTCCACTCCTCAACCTGCTCAACCTACTCCCAAGGCTCAACCTGTCAAAGCTATAATCATCACAGAGGCCAAGCTACAGGAAGTTGCCAATTCTCACATCTATCATGATGAGGCCTTCCTGGAGTTTCTGAAAGCCACTTACAGAAATGCACAAGAAGATGCAAGGACTTACAGAAAGAAGCTCAAGGAAAACATCAAGTACTTCACAGTTGCAGTAAGGAAAATCAAGGATGTCCATCTAAGAGAGATAATCATGGTGTGCAAGGACAACTGCTTGTGGCACCTAGCTTTTCAAACTCTAGAGAAACTGAGATTCACTGAGCTGTCAATAATAATGGACTTAATAGAACAAGGTGGGGTTAACAACAAGAGATTGTTTGATGACTTGAAGATAGATCAAGATCAAAGACTGCCTGAGGTTATCTCAAAGCCAAAGACAATAATCTTCCAAAGTCTATCTCAAGACAGCAGCATTGACCAGTTGGTGATCCCTTCAGATTTGACAAGAAAGAATAATACAAAGATCAACCAAGTGCTGCAAATGCTAAGGGCCAAGAGGGGAGTCAGGACAGCTGAGGAACTAGAGATGATTCACACTCTACAATCTTTTCTGATCCATGGAGTCATTCCTGAATCTGTCAAAGAAAAGAGCAAAAAGAAAGATGGGGATGATGATGATGAGGAGGAGAAAACCTATTAAAGAAGATCTCAGTCAAGGAAAGATAAGGATGAATCTAGTGAAAGCAGCAGGAGCAAACATTCAAAGAAATCAAAAGATACTGGTGATGACAAGAGGGATTCAAAAGGAGGAAAGGAAACAGTCAAGAGAACAAGGAGTGGAATTCAGCAAGTCAAGGACATTGCTAGCAGTACTTTAACCACAACACAAGACTCTAAGTCTAGGGTGGGTACTGTTAGCAATAATCCTCCAAAATCATTATCTATGACTTCTGAACTTGAATTGCCACAGAAGAAAGATGAAGCCACTAAAGTAATTTCAAGAAAACACTTCCACAAAGTTACAGCTAGTGGAGTGTTACAGTGGATGAAGGGGAAAGGAATGAAGCTACTTCCAAGTGATGTGGCACTGAAGACTAATTCTCCCTGCTCCACAAAGCTACCTCAAGTGAAGCACATGAAGATCAAGAGGGCAGCTAAGAGGACAAGGATAACAAAGAAGAATGGAGTAATCACTAATGTTGTAGGGATCAAAGTGCTTCCTCTTGATGAAGACTATGATGAAGATGCCCTAGCATTTTTGAGAGCCCAAAGAATCTTTGAAGTCAAAGTGAAGCTAGATCATCTAGAGATCAAGTACACTGATGGGAGAGAAAGAAGTATGAAACAAGAAGGCTGGCAATATTTCTATAAGTATGAGCTTGAAAGGATAAATGCCTTACTGAATTTTGAAGAAAATGAAGAAAGGACATGGAAGATAGATATTTCCAGGTACTTGAAAATGCATGCTGATTATGAAGAAAACATGAGGAAAGAGAATGAAGAGAAAAACAAACAGAGAGAGAAAGAAATGGCTAAGATGGAGGAGAGGGCTAAAGAGCTAAGGCAGAAAGGGTTGTGCAGGGTCAAACAAAATCCTTACATTGTGGAGTACAAAAACTCAAATGGAGGCCAAAGCAAAATAAGGATGGAGTTTCTAGACTCCTATGTAGAAAGTGCACTCAAGGCTGCAATTGATGACTTGGAAGGCTCACCTCTCATTGAAGAACTGATTGCCAGAGAAGAACTTCAAGAAGCCATCATAGACATGAAGAGAAGAGAAGAGATAAGGAAAAAGAAAATGTATGATGACTTACTAAAGAATCAATTGGAAGCTGAGGCTGCTGAGCAACAAAAATAATCTATAAACTTTCAATTTTTCTATGTAATCAAATTCCTGATCACAATGTTCATGAATTGTCCTCTCTGTTACTGAATTTCCTTTTATGTAAGTTAGGCTTGTTATCAGACATGAAATTGTGCCTAAGGATCTTACTCACAATTTGGGGGAGATTGTTAGGCTCAAGACATGTCTGAATACCACTATTAACAAGCCTACACTATGTGACTATGTCACATTACATGACCTAGTGAATTTTATCACTGGGATATAGTATAGGTCTCTAAATGTACTTGTCTTGTGTTCATGAACATTAGCTTGACCATGTATGCTCAAAGTTATAATGAGCTTAGCAAAGTTTCTTGCATCTAGATTGTATATAGGCCATTGAATAATTGTCCTGGTAGAAGTTCAGAAGTGTTCATGCAGCAGGATAGAGATGAATAAGGCTATGAAGAAATAAGTTGCAGAAATTTGTCTAAGGCATTATATAGCAAAGTCAGAAGAAAGCTATGTCGTGAAGTCACCAATATCTATGTCGTGAAGTGCTACATCGCATAGTCCATTTTGTACTATGTCGAGAAGTCCTCAAGACTCATGTCGTGAAGTGTTGAAGTCAGCAAAGTCAAAGAAGCCTAGATCGTGAAGTCGTCAAATGACTTATGTCGCATAGTCGTCAAACAACTTATGTCGCATAGTCGTCTAATGACTTATGTCGCATAGTCGTCAAATGATATATGTCGCAAAGTCTTCAAAGGCTATATCGCGTAGTCCTCACAAGGGAGATCGTGAAGTCAGGAATAAAGTGGAGTTCACGATATCAACACTTAGCCGTTTACAACAAGACAAATCAAGGTACAGAATCAAGAATCAAAAGAGACAAATACTGAAGCATTTGTTCTGGCAAGGTGGTCCAAAGAACAGATGGCAAATCTACAGCTAAACTTGGAGAGAAAGATAAGAGACAAGCATCTACAGAAACGGGAAAGACTCCGAAAAGCAGGTGGTCCTTCCTGACACAGTTAACGTCTTATGGCAGGATAAGTTGGACTTTCAGCAAGGGGTAACTGTGTAAAAATAGGTGTGTGCACTAGTTTGTATAGGGCTTATATATATCATGCACATCCTATTGTTAGCAAAAAAAAAGAGATACACATAGTTTTTATCTTAAGCTCTTTTCTCTGTAAGCAAGCAAGTTCAAACTGTTCTTGTTTAGAAGCCAGAAATTCGATTGTGAATTTCTTGGAAAGCTGTAGTATTTAATTTGCTTATACAAAGTAGATTAAAGTGATTGTGTGTGTTATTTACTTTCTGCATATTACATATCATAATCATATACAGTCTTTTACTTAGTTTTCAAGAATCGAAAAATATATCAAACTATCCATTCACCCCCCCCCCTCTGTCTAGTTTCTAGTAGTATTCATTTCTAACATTTTTTATTAGCATAATTTACTCTAAATTTGAAAGGATCATAGTTGTCCACGATTCTTTTAAAATTTTCAATTGTTTATGGTAATAAAATAAATTTGAGTAAATCAAGTAATTTGAAAATGTAATATGACGAGTACATACACCTCTCCGTATTACATTTCTAATTCCTTTTATAAAGTTTCATCATAGTTAACATTGTACTTGTTAAAACATATGGAATCTGGAACGGAACATCCAACGGAGAGAACAATGAACAATGAATCATGTAGTTTTGTGTTCTTCAAGTATTTTAGGTTTTTTAGGTTTGCTGTTGTTTATTTATTATTTGGTTTTTCCTCTTCATATGCATCAATTACTTTTCTGGCTTCTTCATGTTATCTTAAAGCAAATAGTACATCTCGTACGTATAGAACACTCAACGAATTTAATTGATGTTTGTAGTTACTGCTCGCGACAATACTATTGATGCTGAAGGGAACAGAGAAGCTTCGCCAGATGTTGAAGTTCAAGATAAAATTCAACGTAATATTTGGATTCCACATTGCAATGAAGAAATAAAGCCATATAAAAAACAGGTTTTTCCAGATTTGGATAGTGCTTTTGAACATTACGAAGACTATGGTCGAGAATGTGGTTTTACTGTAAGGCGTTCAACTGAGAAAACCAACAATGATGGCAAAACCATTCTCAAATATTTTGTGTGTTCCAGAGCTGGCCCAAATGATTATTCAGAATCTGCACGAGGGAATAGCTCTTATAAATTTCAGGGGTGTATCAGTTCTGCTTCTGGAAACCAAGATCATATTGACTATATTCACAAAATATTGAAGCTGATGAGGAACAACATCAAGATGTCACAAAGGAAAGGAAATAGTCGTTTGGATGATGAGAGTGTTGAGGATTTGATTGGGTCAAAAATTGTAGAAGGAACTACCATTTTACCTCCAAATCAGAGCAATAACAAGGGATGTCGTAAAAGGCAGCAGAAAAATCTATAGGTGGTAAAAAAAGACAGATGATGGAATGCAAGACGTGCAAGAAAATGGCGTATCATGACTCTCGAAACTGTCCAAAAAAAAATAACACAAATTCAACCCCATTGACAAATCATTCCCTCTGAGTTTGCTACTTGATTTACAGTGTTTTGAAAGATTTCCCCTTGAAAGTTTTGTATTTTTTTTTCAGAATTTAATCAACGATGATATGGGGGTTTTATATATTGATAAA
The DNA here is from genome assembly GCA_030848705.1 of Heracleum sosnowskyi. NCBI lineage: Eukaryota > Viridiplantae > Streptophyta > Magnoliopsida > Apiales > Apiaceae > Heracleum > Heracleum sosnowskyi. Next base: position 48,914,521 of record CM061244.1, read on the forward strand.
ACATTTTGTCCTGAATACGTTTTTAGTGCTCAATGCATGTTATTCAAATTATTCCAGTAAGTATTGTATTACCAAAGATACAGAATGTTGCAGCATTTGCCTGGAATACTAGCTACTGTATTTGTGTGTTTCATATTTTAATGTCCAAAATACAGATCATCAAGTTGTCATTCTTGCGTAAGCGTATTGAAGGGAGCGTATCGCCATTCTATGATTATTGTTATGGACCTGATTACAAACCAGAATGGGCTTGTAATCTAATTATCTATGACATTTCAGACTAAGTTCTATTATCTAATATAATTATCGCCTATGGGAAAATCTGAGTTCGGGAACTACTCTCAGAACACTGAACTTTTGCTGTGCAGCAATGGTTGAAAATTGATAATAATATTAATGCTCTAACAATATATAAAATCAAAAAAAAAAAAAACTTTGGGCTACCAATAGGCCATAGATTAACAGAATATCGTACAAAATCACAAGATTTGCTTATACTAAACCACATTTATTTTGATTCCTAATCACATGTATAGTCTAACTTTAGGAAAAATTGGATTGCATAGGTGATTCTAATACCCTGTTGCCAACTCCTTGAAAACAAATTTTTTAACAACTCCTTATGACTTTAATTTGTTTACTTATAACAATAGTTACTATCACTTAATTGCAGACTGTAATATACATGTTTAAATTAAAAAAATTGTATATTTTATCTTTATTACAGAAGAAATAAAGCATTCTGAAAAGTTTATTGAATTATTTAATATAATTGAAAAATACAACAAATCAAAGATAAAACCACATTATTTCATATATAACCAATTGCAGAATCCGGCTCCTTGTGCTAATCTATAAGAAAATACGAGATCACTAAAATAGGAAAGAATATTTACAATATTGAATATTACAAGCGTAATTAACTAGACTAATTTAATACTCCCACAATAAAACACGAATACTTGGTTTCAAAAAAAAAAACACGAACACTTAAAGAAAACATATAACTGTAGTACTTCGTGAATCATTTTAACGAAAATCAACATGAATAATGGAGCTAAAAAAATACAAAACACTTAAAAGGAATCTTCTAATATTTAGGGAAATTTTAAAGGAATCTCAGATAAATTATAATATAAAATCATAGTAAAAAATAAAATTTAGAAAAATTTTAAAGGAATCTTCTAATATTTAGGGAACATTTAAAGGAATCTACTAAATTATTTAAAGAACACTTAGTAAAATTTTATAAATGATTTAAAGAAATCTTCTAATATTTAAAGGAATCTTCTAGAACATTTTAAGGAATCTTCTAATATTTAGGAAAATTTTAAAGGAATCTCAGATAAATTATAATATAAAATCATAGTAAAAAATAAAATTTAGAAAATATTTAAAGGAATATTCTAATATTTAGGGAACATTTAAAGGAATCTAATAAATTATTTAAAGAACACTTAGTAAAATTTGATAAATTATAATATATAATAATTCTAGAAAAATTACAGATACCTCATAATATTTAAAGAATATTTAAAAAAATATATTAATTTATTTATTATAAATAGAACACTTAAAAATTATATTAATTTAAAATAGGGGTTTTTTTAATAAATACTCAATTACTCAAAAAACGTTTTTGCAAAAATACTATGTGTTTTTTAATTTTTTTTGCGAAAATACCAAAATATTTGCAAAAATACCAACTTTTTGAAAATATTTGCAAAAATACGGGCTGCAACTACTTTCAACCATATTTGCAACTGCAACCAAAATCAACACATAAGCAAATTTTTAATCAAAAATGATTTTTTTCAGGTGTAGGTGATAAACAACCCTAAAATCGGGTTTAGAGACTAGGTTTAGGGCCCTAAACCCTAAACAAACATCTTAGTAACAATTGTTTTTGAATTTTCAACTGTTTTTCAATCATTTTTTAAAAAGTTGCTTCAAAGTAGTTGCCGACCCTATTTTTGCAAATATTTTCAAAAATTTAGTATTTTTGCAAATATTTTCAAAAGATGGTAAAATTGCAAAAAAAACTTAGAAAAAGTAGTATTTTTGATAATTTCTCTTTAAAATATTAATTTTAAAAAGAATATAATATTATAATAGGACAAATTTGAACAAAAATATTTAAAAAATACTTACCATATTTTAAAAAAAATATAATATAAAACACGTAAAAAAGTCTACTGAATTAACTAATAGAACAATTAGTAAAATTTATTAAATCATTATACAATATTATATTTTTTAAAAATATAAAATAATCTTTTAATATTTAGGGAACATTTAAAGAAATCTCAAATAAATTATAATATACAATTATATTTAACAAAATTAAAAATATATACTAATATTGAAAAAACACTTACAAGGATCTATTAAATAATCTAATATAACATTTAGTGAAATATTAATTAATTATAAAAAGAATTTGGTGAGTTAATAGGACAAATCCCAAGCAATATATTTCAAGAATACTGACAAGAATTTTGAAACACTTAAAAATATCTAATTAGTGAAATCTTATAAATCATAACACAAAATAAAATTGAGGAAAAATTAAAAAAAATCTAATATTTAGGGAACATTTTAAAAGAATCAAAAGATAAATGTTAAATAATGGCTAAATAAGTAGGCATATAAAAATTTAGGAAACATTTAAAAGAATAAATAAAAAAATAAAATTTAGAAAACATAAAAAAATCTTCTAATATTTAGGAAAAATTTAAAAGAATTTACAAAATATCTAAATACCCTATTGTCAATTCCTTGAAAACAAATTTTTTACCAACTCCTTATGACTTTAATTTTTTTGCTTATAATAAGAATTACTATCATTTAATTGCAGACTTAATTGCTTATATGTGTATCTCCCAGCATTAGGAGTTCTTAATTGCAACTTAATCATTCTAAGAGACCCCTAATATCACAAATTAGAATGTCGGAAACAGTGCAACATTTATCCTGAGAAAAGTTTAAAATCAAAGACATTGTGTTGGTGCTTTCAGACTCCAAAAACAAAGTTCTTAATCCCAATATTACCATCAAGGATTAGTCCTTTTTTAATAAGTAAAATATCAGCTGTAAGAGGATCAAAAGATGCATTCAGGACAAAGCAGCCACACATTTGTTCCGATGATCACGAAGCACATATTATCCCAAAGACATGATTCGAATACATGATCAAGATTTAACATTATTTAGCAGAAGGTGACACAAAATGATATACCAGTTGCTAGGTCTTCTTGTCCGTCTCTAAACATCTCATTAGAAAAAACATTCTAATTTGATAAAATCCACATGAATTCTACTAAAAGTTATACGTTTGTCTATATAAATACAAAATAGAATAGATTAAAAACAAAGAAATTAAACCAGCAAGGATAAAAAATATAAGTGCAGAACTATTTTAAGTGTTCCTGACAAATCATTGTCTAGAAAAGACAAATAAGAAAATGCTCTTAGATATCAATAATACCACATCATGTGACAATGGTTAGTTAGTTAACCTTAATTTCTGTTGTGAGGAAGAAAATTATAGGTAGAGAGATATAGGTAATAAGCAGCCATGATTTCGAAATTCTTACATAGCCTCATTATTCTGTAATCAGAGAATAGACAATAAATTTTCGTACAAGAGATTCTCTACAAAAACTTGAAGAAAACATCAAGTCTGTCTCTTAACTATTCTGAAAATTATTTAAAAAAAAACCCCTTCACAACAAATTTACACAAAAAAGATCGTTGAGTAACAAAATCTAAACACAAACTACAAAACAATAAAAAAACAAAATTTACTTGAATCTTTTCACCAAGAATAAAGCCCATGTACTATGCAAATTACTGTTTATTTGTGGATACACCAAAATTTCAAACCCCAATAACATTAAACAGGAAATAGGGCAGAATGTAATTAATCTATTGTACCACAACCACGGCTAAATGTAATTAAATTATTGTATAGTATATAAAACTGAATTCAAACTGAATAGAGGAAATGCATGCAAATAAAAAAGGACTTGTTCTTTAATTTAGAAAACATAATAAATCCACTAAAATTTTCAATGCTCTCAATTTGGAGCATCATTTCCCTCTTGATCAAGTATGGAAGATATAGCATCTCGTCGTTCATTAATTAGAGTGAAAATCATCCGGCGAACAATCTCAAATCGCAATTTATCCAATTGCTGTAGCTGCTCATACTACATAGAAACAAATTTAAGAACATAAGTTATACATTTGAAGTAACCTGATATAAAAATCAATAAATTTTTAATGGTATTTACACATTTAACTTACACTTTCTTCTACAATATTTGCTGGCCAGGATTCTACACCACCCCCGTAATAAATCTCCATATGTCTCAGTGCAAAAACTCCACTATCAATTTCATTGTAGTTCGTCTGCCATTTCATTTTCCAAAATCTTGGCTCTAAACGACTAACTTCAAATGTTTTCGGAAAGTTTTTTTATCGCAAGGAATGATACAACATTCTTATGCTGCAGGTTCGATTATTTTTTTGAATTATATACAGTTATAAAAGAAAAAAAAACATTCCATGATTGGGTTAAAATAATAATGTGAATATAGATCATATTTCATTAACATACCAGTACATCGATCATATCCCCATATATATATCATGTACAGAACCCTCTGAACTCTTGTTGTCCAATATATCCAAAGAAGGCATTTTAAGATTGTAACAGACAATGTAATGATGTGTTGTACTTAACATTGGGAAGAAAACCTGTAAAAAAAAGTGGTAGGATATACACCATACTATTCTTTGTGGTACAACTGTTAGCAAAAATTGACATTGATAAGTTACCAGATCAAGAGTATCCAGAGAAACATTAAATGTTGTGCATGTATTCCATTCTCTCACTGAATGACATAGACATGCTAACTGAAGAAACAATGAAATTCATCTTGAAGTTTCTATCAAATTAGCTGAGTTTCTTTAATAGCTTAAACAACACGTGCTGGAGTAAGTAGAGAATCATGTCTGCGAACCAGGAATTGTGATATCCACATGTCTTTAACGTTTCTGTCATCTGATAGTTCAATAGAATTTGGACTGTTTGGCAAAACGATGATTTTATGAACATCATATTCCGTGATAGAGGAATCTTCAACTTGAAATGATTTCACAATAAAGTAACTAAATGAACGTGGATATTCCCTCAGGTTAAACAAATAACAAACTCTCAAAACCTGTTTCAATGACCCATTTTTTCTGAATCTCTGACAGATTGGATATTACATCAGTTAAAACATCAGGATTCAACCTTACTAGTAAACGTTCTTCCCGTTCCATAGTTTTTTGACAGCAACCACCAGCGATCTGCATAAAAAATTGTTTTTATATTAAAAATATTGTAGAATGAACATCTAATACAAACATCGTATTGTGGAATCTCACCTTTGATTTTATGTATTATACTCAATTGAAGTTCTGTAAAGTGATGTGAAGTTCTGTAAAGTGATGTGATGATTTATAGAGAAAATTCAGACGAGTCGGCTATTGGGGTTATGATTTATTACAGTAAATGACAAGATTCTTATTAAAATCAATCCCTGAATTGACGTCAATCCACGATTCTGTTAATTTAATCATTTCTCAAAATAGACGCTTACCTTTTTCAACAATAATCAATCAAAGAAACAGATTTAAGGGTATTATAGTTTCACCACGATGTTTAAATTATTCACAAAAATGCCATTGACTTATATTAATTAAATTAAAATAATGTTATAGTAAATCAATGGTCTAGGAGCAGTTCTCTTGGTTCTCTTGATAGAGTGGTTCTCTCTAGAACCTTACTCTATATATATATATATAGGGTTTTGGTCCACAGCCACGGGTGGCTGTGAATTGACCACCAGCCACCCACCGCAATGAATCATTGCGGGGGTTCTTAACTTCTTTTTGGACAAAACTGCCCCTCGACCCCCGCAATATTTCAATTCTCCCCCGCAATGTATCATTGCGGGTGTATTTAACTTTCTTTTATTTCCAGGACTGTCCTTATTGGGCTGGACTAGGCTGCCCTTATTTCCAGGACTGCCCTTTAATTTTGGGTTTATTATATGGACTTTTATTTTGTGTTAATATTATATTTACATTAATGTTATAAATAATAATTTTATTTTTCAAAATATAAAATTTAAAATGTTTTGGATCATCAATTTTATTTGAATTATATAAATTTCAATTTACATTATTTTGTATGTAAAATAAAAAAAATTAATTTTAAAATTATAAAATATTACAAAAATATTAATGTGCGACAAAATTTAAAATATTGACATGTACCACAAAATTTAAATTATTGAATTAAATTTAATTTTTTAATTTCTACAAATGATAAACTACTAATATAAAGTATAAACATTCAAAATATTGATTTGAAAATCAAATTAACATGTGTGTAATCATTTATTATGTTAAAAAAATAAAAATGAAAGAACTAGAACACAATTATTTGTGAACGAGTAATCATGTGTATGGTTTAACATGTGTTTCACCATAGAATATTTGGAAACATTAGTTATATTAAATTTATATTTAATATTAATTGTTATTAAATTTAAAATCAATTTTGAAAAAAATATCAGTAATATATATTTATATTAGAACGAGTAATCATATATTTTTTTCACCGTAGAATTAGAGATGCATGGTAAAATATTTTGAAACATTGTTTAGAATTAATTTTATTATTTTAAAAAACAAAATTAAAAATATCAATAACTCAAAATTATGTTCGAACTAGTAATTATCTATAAGGTTTAACATGTGTTTCAACATAATTGGACCTAGGAAAATAATTAAATGTAATATATGTAATAAAAATCATCTCTAATAATGTATAAAACATATTTATGATTTTTATGCATTTATTTTAATTTTTGAGAATATATTAAGGGTTTAAAATAAAAAAACAAATACCCCCAGAAATGAAACAATGCGGGGGGACTAAGCTCAAACCAGCATTAAAAGCTGGATAGTTGGAGGTGGCTGCATTAAATGCACCACCCCCCGCAATGAAACATTGCTGGGCTACCAACTCCCGCAATGAAACATTGTGGTGGATAGTTGGTTGCATTTAATGCACCCCCCCCCCCCCCTGCAATGAATCATTGCGGGGGTTCTTAACTTCTTTTTGGACAAAACTGCCCCTCGACCCTGCAATGAGGCTGTTGCGAAGAAGAAGCGCCGGGATCAAAATCACGTGAGGGTCTATCAAAAGAAGGTCTAGTATATGCATGACCCCTTCACTCGTTATTGATTCGACCATAACGAGCCAAAAAATCGGGGATGATATCATAGAACCAGTCGGGAGGGTCACGAAGGTGCATAGCATGCAATGTCCTCATGCCTAGAGCTGTAAACGAACCGAACTCGGACGAACTCGAACGAACTTTTAACGAACTCGAGCAAAATCTTAACGAACCGAACAATGTTCGGTAATCTTATCGGACAAAATTTCTTGTCCGAACTCGAGTTCGGTAAAACTCGAACCGAACACGAACATAACGAACCGAACCGAACTCGGACGAACACAAACAGTTCGTTAACATTTTATGTTTTAAAAAAATATATATAATTTTTAACTTTATTTGATGAAAAAATTAGTCAAATGTCAATTAAATATTTTATATTTATATATAATATTTACTTTAAATCATTGTAAAAAAAATTAAATTATAAATAATAAATAATACATATAGCCGTCGTAGTCCCCCCGGTACTGTCCTGTATGATGGTGGGGGTTAACCCTATGTGTCGGCTCAGCCCATGCAAGTGCCCTCGGCCAGACAAACTCCTGATGAGGTGCAATAATTGGAGCACCGGGTAACAACCTCTCGTAGCTCCAAAGCATCAGAAGCATGGTGCACCCGTTCATGCCTCTGCAGTTCTTATGAGTAGCCTTGGTCAAGCTCCTGTACAAATGCGCCAGTACCGCGGCCCCCCACGCATAAGAAGAAATCTCAGACGACTTCTGGATAAACTATATATACCTGCAAAAAATATAAAAATATTATATTATAAAATGCAGTTATCGTGAATTTTAAATAAGTAATTAAAAAGATATTATCATGATTTAAATAAATTCAGAATAAAATGCAATTAAGGGACATACCTTGGATGCACAAGGTTCCGGCTCGATGAGGGAAACAAAACTGCCCCGATGACGTAAAGAAGATAACCACGGGTGTACAATACATCATGCTCTGGAGAAGGATCCGGCTTCCTCTTATATTTTTCCTTCAGCAAATTCAACTTGATTCCCTCTTTATACATTTCATCATGTTCCTTCTCACTCAAACTCGGATCCTTCCACCGCTTCATCCAGTACGCTTTTGGAGTCTTCAGCTCCGTATATGAAAGCGGACGACCACGTACAGGCAGACCCATAATCATGTAAACATCCTCAAGGGTGATGGTCAACTCACCAAATGGAAAATGAAAGGTGTTGGTCTCCGGCCTCCACCTCTCCACCAAGGCCGTAATCAGACGTATGTCATTCTGTGGAATTGCAAAGTTGTTGGTAAATACCCCAAAACCCCACTCTCTCAGCAAACTCTTCTGACGATCATCTAGCACCCACTCCTCCCAATTAGTAGTATATTGTCTGCAATCTATTACATCCCTCGCTCCCCCCTCCCATATCACAGTACTAATATGATCGTCATGCAAGGTCAAGAGAGATCTATCGATAGGACCACACTCCATATCCATGGTATCTGCAACGTCCAAAATCAAAAAATTAGACACATTTATGAAACAAGGATACAAACATATGTAAATTTGATAGACGATTCTTCAATTTGGTATTTGCAGAGAAATGATGCTAACATAATCTAACTAAATTAGGAAACTCATTTTAATCTAACTATAATTCGTTTTGGTCAATTTCTGCAGAAAATCGGGCATGACCCGTTCGTTTATAGGACTACCAGACCCTCTAGCATAGGTCATTGTCCACTATCCTAAACCTGTGCAACACACCACTAATTAATTATTGTATTATTGCAAAAGCAATACACATCATCCATAAACATTAAATATTCTTATTAATATCACGGTTACACACTATTATGCCATCAAAAACTTTCAGAAGTACTAACAAAATCTCTTATTTTCAACAAAAATAATTACAACTTATAAGAAATCTAATTACTTATTCCAAATAACTTTGCAGTTTCGCTTCACCACCTAAGCATAATAGCTTACACTGCACGTATAAATCAAATTAAGAATGCCGACTTCAATTTAATGTGAATGATATATAAGATTTCCCAACATCCATCTAGTCCAAGGCCTGCAATTTTTGACACAAATTAAATAGTTAAATAATTGGTGTATAATATGAAAGTATAAATTAATCAACTAAGGTGCATACTATCAAGAAAATCATACTTGTCAATTATTATAAATTGTTTTCAGACCAGGACACATGTCAGGATAACACTGAAATCCATTTAACCTAACAGAATAATACAACCAGCGAGTTAAGAGACCCTTTAGATCATTTTTCAACCAGTTACCTAGTTAAAGTATTGGGGTCCAAGTGTCCAACAAATAAAGAGGTATATACTTGACCCTAGTCCCATTATTTTATCTGGAGCGCGGTATATAATTGACCCTAGTCCAATTATTTTATCTGGAGCGCAAAATCAGTTATAAGTATAAACACGTCAATAAGTCATGATCACAAACTCTATGCCAAAGTGCGAGTGATAAAAGATAGAAAAAACTAAAAAAAATCACGCACTACAAATGTTTCTTGACTGCTAAGTCAACCTTCAAATTCTAAAATATATTAGAAAACATGAATTTAATTATAGAAGTAACAAAAACATTTAGGTAGAATCCCTCCGATTTCACTAAAATTCATAAGGCTCTTTAGGAGGATCAAAACTATTTACAAATGGACAAAATCGACAGATCAACCAAACAACGTAATCACATTTAGACTTATACAATCATCGAGAATCATAACTTCTAAATCTTCTTCGATAAACACGTGATCAAACAAATAAAAGCAATCCATTACAATAACACCGCATCGTAAACCGAAAACAAAATTCAACAGATTAAACGCAGTCGGACTTAAATTATTTGATCATATTTTTAATCGAAACGAAAATCAATATCATCATGCAATATCAACAAACAGAATCATACATCACAATTACGCAATACAGTTGAGGCACAAAATGATAAATATACAAAACATAGATATATAATTATAAAATCGATGAGAGAGAGAGAGAGAGAGAGAGAGAGAGAGAGAGAGAGAGAGAGAGAGAGAGAGAGAGAGAGAGAGAGAGAGAGAGAGAGAGAGAGAGAGAGAGAGAGATGTATACCGATGGAGGTTGAAGAAAATCGTTGACGCCGGCGAGTCAAAATGATCGTCCACCGGAGAAGAATCGATATGAGAGAGAGAGAGGGGCCGAGAGAGAGAGAAGAGAGACAGAGAGATCCGCCGCAAATCGCCTGAAAATCGCCGGTATTTTGTAATTGATTAACGGGAATTGGGGAAAACGGGGATGTTTCGGGTAGAAGTCGGGTCAGGGCCACCGCAATGAATCATTGCGGGGGTCAAGTACACCTCTATGATTCATTTCCGGGGTCGGGGTCGGGGTCGGGGTTGGGGTTGGGGGGGGGGGGGGATTAGGTAATTTCACATTAAAAAATTAATTAATTTAATTTTTCCTTTTTCGTAATAAAAAATTATTTATTTAAAATTAATTAATTTAATTTTTCCTTTTTCGTAATAAAAAATTATTAAAATTATATTTATAGTTAATATTTAATTAAATATTTTATGAAAAATTATTAAATACTTTTTAAATTATTATCTCTAATTATTAATTTTATGATTTTATTTTAATTTTTGATAATATAATTAATTAATTTAATTTTTTACCTTATCACAATAAACAATTATTAAAATTTTATTTATAATCAATATTTAATCAATATTTTATTGAATAGCTTTTAAATTATTAGCTCTGATTATTAATTTTATAATTTTATTTTAATTTTTGATAATATAATTAATTATAAAAAAAAATTAATATAAATTAATTTAATAAAAAATTATTTTTGTACAGACCGAGTATAAAATTATATCTAAGCCCAATACAATTATATGCAAGCCCAATACTATTTACATTAAATCCATAAAACTTGGCCCAACAAGAAAAGAAGGGTGTTTTGGTAACTGAGACCCCTCGCAATGATACATTGCGGGGGTGAGGGGTATTTTGGTACTATTTCTCACCGCAATGTTTAGTTGCGGGTGGTAGTTGATAAATTCTTCCAACCACACGTGGTTGTGGAAGGGGACCCATATATATATTGATGGTAAATTATGTGTTAATTATGTTAATTTTTATAAAAAACAGTATAGTTATTTGGTAACAATTAATCTATTTACTATGATTGAATAAAAGATGAATTTTTGATTACGGACAATAAAAATGGGACGGATGGAGTATTTTATTTCATAAGCACATATTCAGAAGTATTCGTTTAATATTTATTATAATTTTAGTGATTCAAATGATATCTCGTTAAGATCGGTAAATAAAGTAATAAATAATTTTTTATTGAATAACCAATTTGATATGTAATCCTCTATTAATATTTTAGATTTTGTGTTTTCATTATTTATCATCAAATGTTAAGATTTTACTAATAAATATCGGAAAATGTCGAAGCAAGTTATACCCCGGTATATTCTATTATTATATAAGAAAAGTAAGAGTGATAATAAGTATCATAGATCGATTTCCATCTACGATATATTAAATTAAAAAATTATATATGAAGATCTACGACTATATTTAAAAAATCTATAATAATAACGAGTAAGATAAATAATCTAAAAATACTATCAAAGGTCAAGGGTTCAAAATTCACTAAAAAATATTCAAATTTAATATTTAAAACTCAAGATATACTTAAATAGGTTAAGGTTCGAATCACATCAATAACATATAAAATCTAATATTTGCGACTACAAAATTTACTAACATTATATTAAAATTTGAATATCATCAATGACATGTTAAAAAACACCAAAAATATAAAAAATTTAATTTTTCTTAAATTTTATATCATTTGTTCCAAAATATTGTTAAAGGTATATAATCTAATATAGAAATTATTGAAAAAAATATATAAAAAAGCTGATGAATGATATTTATATTAATATTATGTTAGTATATATAAAACAAATCGTGCTTTGAACGGGAAATAAGCTAGTACTTATACTAACTCTTTTAAAGTGAAAATTATTTTTGGATTAATAGACAACCGAAAGGCGACAATACTGTGAACATTTTTAAAAAATTGTAACGATTATATATATATAGACAAATTACCTAAATCGTATAAGAATATATTATCTATTATATATAATAGACCAAAAGGGGAGTTTGATAAATAATTTAAATTAAATTATTCATTTTACCCTTGTTCCTATTATATCATTTCAGGGTCATTTTGATATTTTAATATCACCATATTAATTACATGTATTAATTGATGAAAAATTAATATATATACTTAAACATACATATATAAATACATAGATACATAGATACATACATGTACACAAATATGTAAATCTATGATAATATTTTATTTAGTAATTTTAATTTTTTGGTTCTTCAGTTTCTCTAACCTATATACACCCGAGGAACCTACGCCCATTATTATTGTTAGTTCACGATGTCCGTTCAACAACAACCATCCCACAGGAAAAGAGGAGGGAAACAAATGAAGGGAAACAAATACATAGTAAACTAACAGGATTAAACCAATGATAACGTTAGTACACACTTTGTCCAAATAAGTATAATTCAGGTACACAATGTGTTCAATTGATACATTATGTACACAAAGTGCAGTTTTTGAATACATTAGGTACACGAAATGCATTTAAGTCTTCTTTATATTGTATAGTTTTGGAAAACAGTATTTTTGAAAAAAAATGGCGACACTTGCTATTTATATTTTAATTAACTACGAGGGGAAGGGCGCAAAAATTCAAGTCAAGAGAAATACGAATACCCTCTAGTTTTCAACTTCAAAACAACTGAAAAGTCAAAGCTATAAAAATCAAAGTTCAACAGCTATTTACTACTACAAAGTACAAACAGATCAAGTCTTTATTAAAAAAATCACAAAACATAAAAATGTAAGCACAATGCTCTTACAAAACAGAAGATAGAACACACAAATTCTGCTAAACTGCCTAGCATTAGAAATACAACCGAGTCTCCCAAGTTCACCAGTCTAACTGGACACAGAACTGTCATCTACAATGCTAGATACATTCTGCACTACAGTTGGCCTTTCCAGCTTGATCTTTTCAGACTTTATACTTCTTTCAAATACATGATTCTTAAGGGACATGAAGCTAGAAACATGAGCAATAGCTTCAGCCCTCCCGTTGCCCAAACTCTTAATATCTCTAAAAGTCCCTTTTTGAGGACTATATGATACAAGAGAATTGAACTTATATAAGAACAGAAGTTCCCCATTGTTCAAAAATTTAATCGGTCTCCGCAAATCCACCGTTCGCAGCCCACAATAAAACTTGATGTCGATTGCAAACTTCTTAATCCAAGATTCGACAATGCCATACTCTTCCATTGCGAAAACCTCAAAGTAAGCATCACTAGATGTATAACAAAGACAGAGGCAGCCACTTACAACTCCAACACTGATCCAAGAGATTTTACTGAAATATTCTGGACTGAAGTGAGCAGGCACTGGGACAGGTTCGAACTTCTCAGTTTCCAGATCAAATGAATATATTTTATCAGAAATTTTAGGACTATCAGTGATCAGGTGAAGCTTTCCATCCAGGAAAGAATCAAAGCATAATTGTGACTTAGGACATGGGGCTTCGCCAATGTTTCTCCATGATCCTGTGCCCAGTGTGTGCACCAGAGCTACTGTTCTCAAAGTTAGCGCGGAGCTCATAAAGCGGAGGACCTTGTACTGCTCCGTATTTGGGCAGAAACCAAATCCTGAATGGTTGAGGTATGTATAATTTGAAGTGAAAGTTGGATGAGGGAGAGTCATACATTCACCAATTACAGGATTGCAAATGCAATATGTAGGTTTCTTCTTTAGTGAAGGAGAGTACAAACAGAGCAGTCCATTACATGAACTAACCAAAACTGCATTGCCTTCAAGAAAGCAGCATTTGACAGCTCTCAGGGCTACTCTGCCACTCTGACTACAAATAATATGCTGATTGTAGAAATGGTGATCACTGCTACAGGAGGATTTTTTTGGGGAGTAATCAAGATCTATAATGTGAGGACGGAAATATGAAGAGGGGGAATTTAATGGAGGAAGGAAATGATTTTCATTAACTATGATTGTGTTACTGGTATTAAGTGCTTCATTAAGGTGAATTCTTGCGAAATAAGGATCTTCAATGAGCTTTAGGAGAGCTCTGCATACGCCTTTGCAACTAAATATCGTCCTTAGAGGAAGCTTTGAGATTATCACATATAACACAAGTATAGGAAGCTCAAGGATAGGAAACGGATGTTCAGTTACCATATTGCCTTTTTCATATGCAATTATCTTCTTCGCCTTTTTGGTCTTCCGCTGATGATTCATGATGTCAGATATTTGCTACCGCACACTGGTGTATCTATGCAGGATTACTGCCACCAAAAAAATTTCCAGGTTAGAGACAGCGTAGTCAGGTATAGTGCCTCAATTTAAATGGAACTTAAATTTAATTCACTCCATGGTTAACAAAGTTCAGGTTTTTTGGACGAGCATCATGTTGCCAGTTTTTTGAATGTCCACAATGCATATGAGTTGAAAGAACACACCAATGACACAAAAAAAAAATGAAGAAGCAAAAACAGGTGCAACTATAATGTGTCACACTCCTCAACCTGATCGACAAACAATTCCTAGTCCATTTTAAAACTGAGAAATCCATCTGTACTAAGAAAAGCAGAGTTGCAAACATATATAAAAACAACGTAAGTTACACAACAAATCCAAAACAGAGACAAAAGTAAGAAGCATACAACTTCTAGAAATGCAAAACATATCAACTCAGGTCTTTCTGCAGCATTATTTAAAGGCCAGGCTGCATATGATGCTAAGCAAGTTACACTTGCTAACCCTGCTTCAGAAAGTCTATCAGATCCCGTCTTCCATAGACACCAAATCTACACTCAACTAAGTTCTCTGTACAAGGGGCCTCATCTAGCTTCTACCAAGAGTAGAAAACAAGGCTCATGGTTTGGTTGAATCCAAAATCAAGTTAAAGTAAAGA
Source organism: Heracleum sosnowskyi (assembly GCA_030848705.1). Lineage (NCBI taxonomy): Eukaryota > Viridiplantae > Streptophyta > Magnoliopsida > Apiales > Apiaceae > Heracleum > Heracleum sosnowskyi. The sequence goes on from CM061244.1 coordinate 48,929,873, forward strand.
ATGAAAATGCATTGCTACAAAGATAATCAATATTTGTCCATCAAGCAATAGCCAATTATAGAATGAGAAAGAACTGGTAATTAAATAAAATATAATATAAATTCCAAATGATCAACGTAATTGGCACCAACCAAAAAGTCAGTACAAGAGGAATGTTTAGCCCCTTACCTCAATGACGTATCAAGGACTTAACACGATGACTAGCGCCAACTAGATTGTTAATGAAGTTTCCAAGTCCACAATCTGCATCCAGGCTACATACAAAATATCAACGTAATTTTTCTTGTTCAATCCAAATCTAATAATAATGTAGCTTCCGAAGTAATAATCTCAGTATAACAAAACAGCCAAAGCACTTATAAATATTCAGAATTCAAGAAATTATACATACAGGTATATTCATCACAAAAATTCAAATTAAGAAACTACATATACAAAAATTTATGTATACATGCACACACACACATACACATATATAATACACAAAAATTAAAACAATTAATCAGCTCCCAATAAAATTAAATTCCAAAATATTCACATATAAGAATTTGACAGAAAACAATTATGAACACACAAAATTAAACCCATCTTAATTGAAATAAAGCACAAACTTTCCGTTGTATAATTCGTAATCATGTGAATCAACCCACAAAAACACATATACTAGTTACAGTTCACTTCAAAATTGAAAACTTTACTATAAATTAGTTGAGAAACAGAAGAGAGAGATAGGGATGTAAAAAAGTACCTCGCAAAGTATATCTTCGCCTCTTCCGTGTGTATCGTCACATCTTATATTAATATTCTCCTACTATTTTTTAAGCAATGGATACACGTGTACAGTTTTTCTTGCTATAGATACACGTGTACATTCAATACATGCATATAAGAGAATAAACGCGTCTGCGGGTATATGGATAAAAGCGCGGGGGGGGGGGGGGGGGGGGGGGGGGGGGGGGATAGAGAAAATCTTGATTGATATACTATAAAGTATTAGTGTATTACTTTAGCTAGCATTTTACGGTGCTACGCTTTAACGGTAATCTTTTGAAATTTTGTACCGACAATATACTACTGAAACTAAAAAAATTTGCCAACAATATTACCTAATGTATTATGTATTCAATTCTTTATTTATCCCATCAATTTGAAGATTAAAGTTAATTCAGAAACAAAAAAGAGAAGATACTAACCAGCTATGTTGCACGGGGACTCCTCCTAGTGAACATACCCAACTTTGGGGACGGCATGGGACGTCCCCAAAATTCTGGGGACGGAAGCCTTAAACGTGGGACATTTCTGGGACCAAAAAAACTAAAATAACCGTCTCCACTAAAGTAAGAGACCTAAAGTTTAGTTGATTCAACCGCTACTTTACTTATAAAGTGATGAGTGGAGTTCTTATGGAGATGGTGACACTAGAAAGGCAATATTTTGAATATATTATTGATTTCACAAGACCGATCAATGATATGATTCATTTGATGAGCCTAAAATGGAGAGCGAGTTGTAATATGATAATGTTAAAATTTGAGAACGCATGATGTCTTTTATGTTTTAATCTTTTGGATGTTGAATATTATCTTTATCTTACATAAAATTTTAATATTAATAGTGCATATTCAAAATAAGCATCACTTTGATATAATAAAATCAAAACATAACAACAAAGTTCTTTGATATAACGTTCACATGAAGAACTTTATCAAAGTCAAAACATAACAACAAAATTCTATAATAAAACACATAACAAACAATCTGAAAAAATAAGTTTTCACTACTAAATACAAGTTGCGCAAAACTTACAAGAACAAAAATTTGTTGAAAAACTCAAAAATAAATAAATAAGTATTTAATGTTGAACAAAGAGTATGCAAAAGTTCTAGCAGTGAACAACAAATTCTCAAAACTTATAAAGATGAGATTCCAGTGTATAACAACAATTTTATTGAATAAAAACTCTACAAAGTTGACCAGAATGAGATTCTGTTGTAAAACTTTATAATACAAAATTATCACCTAAATTGATTGCTTCACACGTGTATTAGAAAATTTTGATATATGAGTAAAAAATTAAAAAAATTAGAGAATATATAATTAAGAAAAATGATATGATATTGAAGTGATAGATACGAATTTTGATATATGATGTAACTAATATTGATACATTACTTGTCAAAAAAAAATATTGATACATTACTTGATTAGTTTTTATTTAATTTCGTTATCTTGTATATTTACACTCGTCATTTTATTTGTTGATACTTAATTTGTATTCGTAAAATTAAATCTTAGCAATTAATTTGAATGAATTTAATGGCAAAATCTATGGTTCTTCGATTCTCTTTTAAGGCTTAATTCTCACTCGAATCAGAATTTTAAAGGCAGGAATCTTAAAATTGTATATTTAGTTTCCTCCATTAGCAAGGATTTAAAAGGCAAATGAAGTTTTTTTCTAATGTTTACTTTCCTCTGTTAGTAAAGATTTTAAAAGCAAGAATATTAAAATTGTATATTGAGTTTCCTCTATTACAAAGGATTTAAAAGGCAAATGAGACTTTTTCTAATGTTTGATTTTATTAATTCAAAATTTTGAAAAAATTATCGGAGCGATTTGAGAGCCGCCTCCTCACCGCCCTCAAGATGATATATTTACTTTCCTCTTTAGTATATAGATAAATTAAAAAATTTAGGAGAATATTAACATTATATTAAAGACGAAACATTGAAAGTTACTGTAGTCTGGTCCTCCAAAGTTTGGTCCCTCAATTCTCAACCGTTGGATTTTTCAAATCAATATAATATAAGCCATCGGATAAAATACTAAAAATTATTATTATATATATATATATATATATATAAAAATATATATAATATTTTATATTATAATTACTAATAACTATCTAATTATCTTTTTCAGTTGAAACATATTATTTGTTTATATTTTCTAAATAAAATGACTCATCTTCTAAAAATAACACGGGCACATTACTGATTTTATATTTTCTAACTTAAACGACTCATCTTCTAAAAATAATACGGGCAACATATATATGGAAACATAATGTAATTTTATATAATTATTAATAAAAAACCAACTGCCTTTTTCAGTACATTATCAGTTTTGTATTTTCTAACTAAAACAACCCATCTTCTAAAAATAACACGGGCACATTACTGATTTTATATTTTCTAACTTAAACAACTCATCTTCTAAATATTTTATATTATAATTACTAATAAATATCTAATTACCTTTTTCAGCTAAAACATATTACCTGTTTTATATTTTCTAAATAAAACAACTCACATTATCTATTTTATATTTTCTAACTTAAACAACTCATTTTCTAAATATTTTAAATTATAATTACTAATAACTATCTAATTACCTTTTTCGGCTAAAACATATTACATGTTTTATATTTTCTAAATAAAACGACTCATCTTCTAGAAATTATAACACGGGCAAAGTACATATTTTATATTTTCTAACTTAAACAACTCATCTGCTAAAAATAATACGGACAACATATATATAAAAATGTAAAATAATTTTGTATAATTATTAATAAATAACCAACTGCATTTTTCAGCACATTACATGTTTCTTATTTTCTAACTAAAACAACTCATCTAATAAAAAATAACATTGACAACACACACACATATATATATATATATATATATATATATATATATAAAGGTGATATAATTTTATATAATTATTAATTTTATATATTTTAACTAAAACAACTCATCTTCTAAAAATAACACGGGCAACATGATGATATTATTATATATTTATAAGCAATTGCCTTTTTTAGCTAAAACACATTATTTATTTTATATTTTCTAACTAAAATAACTTATCTTCTAAAAATAACACGAACCACGTATATATAGAACGATAATATATTATACATAATCATTAATAAATAATCAGTTACCTATTTCAGCTAAAACACTTTAGTTGTTTTATATTTTCTAACTGACCTTCTAAATATAATACAAGCAACATATATATATATATATATATATATATATATATATATTAAAAGATAATATAATTTTATTTAATTATTAATAAATAATTAATTACCTTTTTCAACACATTACTTATTTTATATTTTTTAACGAAAATAACTCATCTTCTAAAAATAATACGGGTAACTTCTATATAAAATGGTAATATTATTATATTAAACTTATAAATTTTATGTTTGTTATAATTTTTTCTATAACTTTCAATTCATATAAAATAAAAAATAAAAAATAAACTTAATATTATAATTATTAATAACTACCTAAACTATTAAGCACATCTCTATTATATTATTATACACAAAACTCTTAAAATACAAACTAATCACGAACAAAAACAAACACCTACGTCAATTCAACCTCGAATTCAACAACCACATATGAGTAGAACTATTCAAATTTTAAAATCATATTCATGAAATGTAAATATAAAAATAAAAAAATGAAATATTAAACTATAAAAAAATAATAAATTTCAATTTCAACCGTGCATCGCACAGGTTTTAAGCTAGTATATATAAATTTATAGTTGCGTTGAAATAGTAGATTAAAAATCAGATAATTGACAATATATTTTCAAGTTAACAAAGGTTTAGATCTTACAAAATAAGATAACTTGTACATTGTAACTACTTAGTTATAAATTGATCAATCACACATCACATTTCAGGCCATTTACAATAATTGACTCAAAATTTTAAACTTTTAGAATATAATTCTAAATTGTACTTAAAAAATAACCGAGTTTGGATTTAAAAGAAATTAAATTACTTAATAATGTACTCTATGTAGATATTAAACTATCGAGGTGAATTCTGTATTCAGTTAAAATTAAATGATAAGATCAGTTAAAAATCAAATATTAACATCGATCAACTTTTAGACCGGCTAAAAGAATAGATAATATAAATACAGTTGCATTGAAATGAAATATTAAAATTTTGATATAAATAATATTAAAAGAATAATTTGATAAATATATGTTGAAGTTAACAAGTTGTGAATTTTTTAAAAGAAAGGATATTGCATAGTATATAAATAAAGAAAACATTTTGGTCGATTTAACATACTCTAATTTGATAACTATATGGTCAAGTTAACAAGTCGTGAAATTTTTAAAAAATATATATATATATTGCATAGTATATAACTAAAGAAAATATTTAAAGAGAAAGGGAACCTCAGATGTTTCTCAGGCTCCTAGGCTCCTTCCCTCAGATTACATTAAACGACGACATTTCATTCTATTATAGAATTTAAATCTTCTCACTCACACTCTCACATATTTCTTCATCTTTTCTTATGTTCATGTTTTCTTATGTTCTATTCTCCAGCCCTAGAACGAGACAATTATCTTGTCACCCGTGTGATTATTTAGTCAGAATTTGTATGGTTCTTTTGGTGATGTGCTATCTGTGCAGCAGAGTGTTTAACCAAATTTAACATCTATCCGTGCGGAAGAGGGACATTGAAAGAGATCTTGGAATGTGCAGGGCGAGATGAGTTGGCTATGGTAGCCTTCAGATGGGTGTATAGATGCATCAATTTCCAAAGAGGGGAATGAATGACGCAATATTGGTTACTAATTCTATGCTAAAACGACGTAGTTCAATTTCAATTTGAGGAAGGAGCCTGAGATATATCTCAGGTTCCCTTTTCTCATATTTAAAAAACGGTAAAAGAATAATTGAATTTATATGAAAACGACTATAACTATAAAAATAGGATATATTTTCATGCGAGAAATCGATATATGTACAGGCTCAACGGATAGTAATTCAAGGAGCTCAAACAATCACCTCAACGGATCAATAATTTATGCTCAGTTTGAGAAGTACAAGGACCATTTAAAAGAACAATTGTTACTCTTAAGAAAAGAGTATCTTCTCTTTTGTGGAGAGTTTCATTAGAGGACTACAAGGAGAAAGAGAAACATGGCCAGGTTATTACCTCCTATAATAATGGACCATGCTTTTATTCATATATTTGTATTTGGTTGACACCATACTTTAAAAGATCAAAATTTTAATTTATCGAAAAAACACAAAATGTTTATTAATATACAATCTTCTTTTACAAATAGTGTACATTTTATAGATGTTAAATATATTTGTTTTGTTATAAATACATAGTTTATTAGGGTCAGGATAAAAGTAGAACTTTGGAACAAATACCAGTTTCAAATTTTTGTTTAGTCAACAACTCATAATTATTCATTTTATGACATAACACAATGTGGTTTATTATGTTGCAATGTACACTGTCATTTTAAAAATTATAGAAAATAGTGTTTTTATGTAGAACACAATGGTTTTTTTAACTTGATTAATATTTTTTAAATAATAAATGTTTATCTGCATAACACAATCTTTTCTCATTCTACTAATTATTCAAAATAATAAAAATAGTAATAATAAAGAGGAAAAGGAAACTAAGATATATCTTAGGTACCTTACCTAAGATTTAAAACCAAAACTACATAGTTTTGAGTTTTATCTTTTTTTAATATTTTTCCACGCTCTATTTATATTTGTTTGTATAACACTCAACCCTTAATAAACAAGCAAATCCTGGAACAATATCTACAGCTACTTTGTTTTCTTCCTTCAAAGAATTTTTGATGGTTCTAGAACAGAACCTTGGGTATTTATTGCAATGAAACCTAGCGCATTTCAATCAATTTTGATCAAGAGAGTCTGAAGAATATTTTATAAAATACAAATAAAGAGTGGTTCTACAGGCGAACACTAAGTTCTGCAGCAGAATATAATATTTTGTATTGCTTTCTACATTACATGTACCATAAAAATCATATATCTTTAAGCAAAATAACGTGTTCCGATGCAAACTTTACTTTAGTATAGAACCCACTATGCTAGTTAACCACACAAAATTCGTATTGAAAATCAAATGTATCGCTTATGCAAGACATTGTGTTCTGTAGAAGAACTTTTTGTTCTGTAGCAGAACATTGTGTTGTGGGCTGTGTTATACGATATAGAGGAATACATGGCAGTGAAACTTTGTTATCAAGTATCTAGTGCGAGTACAGACGTTGGATGTGCGAATGATTAAACTGCTATGTGTGGAGAGAGAGAAGGTGTGTTAATGGCGATTTTACAAATGTATGTGTATGTATATGTATGTAGATTGATTAAGAATTGATATAAAATGATGCAGTATTATTAAATATCTTAGGAACGATACCTAAGATACATCTTAGGTTCCCTATTCTCAATAATAAAATATAATATCATGTTTTGTACAAAAAAATAAATTAGTTCTAAGCTCTTGAAAATAACTTGTACAACTTAAAGAGAGGACGAAAGAAAACTTACTACACAAATCTTCTTCTGAAGCGTGCAGACACTTTAGGATATGCATGTATCACATCCGTAATCCTCCAACCTAGCTCCGTGTAGGCCTACAATGGATATCTTTCACTACCCTTTTTTCCTGCGACGGGACATAAACCATTCATTTGTAAACCACCAAAAACCAATTAAAAAAAAAAAACTACTTTTAGAAGGGAAAAACCTTTAAAGTTCTGTCCAGGTACTCTGTACAGATTAAACAGAGATCAGCAGATGCAGGGAAATCAGTTTTTCACATTTCAAGTATGCCTGCATGCAAGAACTTTTTCATAAATAAAATTCAAAAACTTTAGTAAAACTTATCAAAAACTAGTCTATGACATGCAAACGCTGAGATGGCCCTGTCAGCATACCTGATTATAATATATTTTACTATCTTATCTCCCAAAGAAAGCATAATAACAAAGGAAAAAAGTCATTCCCATTGACTATTGCAAAATTTTGTCATTCAATGTTTAGGAGACTGTAAATCAGTTCACAAGAGATAATTTATTGTGTAGTTCAACAGATAACTTATACTATGAGCATAACACTCGCTACTTGCTAAGATGCCTAAAAGTAAGGCATTTCATCTAAAAAGAAGGCATCTCATCCAGCTCTAGCTTTTTCTTGAATGTTTGGCAATGACCTCTCCGACAAGGCTTCCCCTTGGCATTAAAGTGAGATACAAGAATCTTAAATTTGTACACTGACAAATAATCTCAGCCGTGAACATTGTTGCGAGGACAATCATATTGAAGTTATCTCATTCACAGACACGACACGTACACAAAAAAAACTTAGCGACGAATGAAAGAAAATTGCAATTTGAATCATTTCAGTTTGAGTTCATGATTAACCTCCACTCTTTCCCTTCGTAATATCAAAAAGTTATTAAGCTTCCACCAACTTCATGGTTATGGTCGTACCCACTAGCCAGTTGTCACTTTTTAAATTACTGCAACTTGCTAATTTATAGTGATGAATAATTAATGGTTAACACTCACTTGCCACCTGTTACTAAAATGTCTTAAAAGTTGGTGCAATTAGATTATTGCTAATTAAAATAAATTTGTGTATGACCGTGATTGTATCTATATGCATCTTTTACTCAAAATGTGTCATGAAATCACTGGGTTGTGGTCTGAGTTGCAATTTAAGCTGCAGGATAACTCCAAGGCAAGTGCTTTTAAATGATGGAAACTACTTGTGCCACAAAGAGTACAGAAGACAGAGAACCAGTTATTAGATTTCATTTCACTGATAATTAAAAAAGAGGTTGTGAGGAATTTGAAAACAACATATAGCTAAGAGCTTTGCCAGCGTTCTAAGATTTTAGGAAGTAACTTGACTGCCCATATTATTAGTAATCAGTTACCCTGGGGAAGTGGTACTTCCACAAGTGGGTCAAATGAGCATTACATGACCGTGCTCTATGCTCTAGAGGTCGACACATTTGCAAAATCAGAAATTATTGTATTCCCTCTGTCCCAAAATTTTTGTCACATTTGACTTTTTCACGCATTTTAAGATGCATAAAAAACATACTTGCACATTACATTTTTGAAAATTTTCTTTTTTGTACAGAGGTTTAAGATTCAAATTTTCATACAAAAAATTAAATTTTAAAAATATTATGTGCAGGTATTTTTTTTAACATATTAAAATACGTGCCAAAGTCAAAGTGACAATATTTGTGGGTGGAGGGAGTATATAATATGAATCATGCTTACTAGTGTACTCAATGATGTTTGAACTTAAAATTTTTCAAGATGCCTCTTCTTGCTTTCAGAATTCCAGGTTTTTGAATACTTCCCATTTTATCTGCAAGGCTAAGGAAACAACTCTAATCATTTCCATGTAGACATCACAACATTTGGATCCTGTTCTCTACAGGTGGACCACTGATAAATGAAGATACATGAGGTTGAGACAAAATAATTATTACGTACCACATATTGTAGAAGCCTTTCTTCATCTTTTATGCCTCGTTTAATAAACATTTTTTCAAAATGAACACCAGCATCTCCAACGCCTTCTAAAATGCAGCAGAAACATGTGAAGCAATTCCATCCAAGCTGCTACCATTATCATTAATACTAGCCCCTTGTTCAGCTTCCCAAGATTTGTAGAAGAGAAAAGCTAACTATGTTTTGCTTTGGGGAACACAGAGTTGACGATGAAATATAGAGCGACTGTGGACCTGTTTTTCTCTGTACTGCAAAGCAAAAATCAAGAAAACTTAACTTACTAATAAACAAGAATACCATCACCTGACTTTCTGTCAATGGTGACAAATGCATTGGTATGAATGTGATGAATAGTTATCACCGAAATGAGAACTGGTTTCCAGAAGAGGTATAACAAAAGAAAATTTTGTTCATAGTGGTTTTGGAGTGAAGATGGACTCCTAAATTTGATACACAGAGAACAATAGAAGAGGTCAACAAGACATATTTCAAAAGTATAATAAAAAGAATATCCTAAAGTTGATACACTGGAAAATATCAAAATATGTACAAATGTACATACATATAGAAAGTCAAATAGACATTATGAATGAAAAGAAGATAATAAAAGCATAGGTAAAGTGATAAGCATGTAGATGCTACTCTACCGAATCCAATATTGTACCTGCAATTTCCCCCCTCAATCCTATTAAATCAGGTTTTCGGTTATTATGCGTTCTCCAAACTACTTGCAGTATTATGCACCCGCTCCCCATCCTCGATGGATATCTACATATTATTATAACATTATACTAAGCTCGATATCTGCATAACAAGAGCTTCTCTACTGCAGTAAAAGTATCAGATCAGCAGAATAAGAGAAAATGTAACAAGACATAAGAGATGATATTACTATTACTTGTGCACAACTGCACGTTGATTTAAACGCCAACAAACAGGCAACGACAAGACAGAACACCAAACAATTCCTTATATATGAGTATATGACCAGCAGCCAACTACCATGATAGTTCTTTTAATTCAGCTTTGCTGAATGCTAAACATATTTATTAGAAGTGCAGTCATAAAAAGGGCATTAATGAATCGTAATAATATGGAATGATATCAAATGAAGGATTGCATCCGTATCTATAATAAACCTAAATTATTCCAAACTCAAACTCACTCCCTTACCAAGTAAACGACAATTACTAAAATGATTATCCTAGTTCTAAAATATTCGAAATAGCAATATAAATAAACCAGTAAGTAATTACAACTTAATCTCGTATCTAAGTAATAATACAAAATGTTTAGTTATTAAATATATGTTGCCTAATTAAGATTAGGTACCCATTCCCCTAATTATTGCCAGTTTCACCTAAACTGCTCTACCTCAGCCTTTCGTTACATAATTGTAATTGCATACACTAGAATATATGTACACAAGTACATGCATACAGAAAGCCAAAAAGACATTAGAATTAAAAAGAAGATAAGAAGATAAGAAAAGCATAGGTGAAGTAATAAGCATTTAGACCCTACTCTACATTAAATATTGTAATTGCATTTCCCCCGTCAATCCTAGAAATAACCTTTTATTATATATTCTGCAAACTACTTTGCAGTACTATACACCCCCCCCCCCCCCCCCCCCTTCCCATCCTTGGAAGATATCTGCATGTTGTCATTACATTACACTAATCTCGATAGCAGCATAACAAGAGCTTCTCCCATGCAGTAAATGCATATGCACTAATAAGAGAAAAAGAAATAGGCATAACAAATGATAATACTATCACATGCACAACTGCAAGTCAATTAAGACGGCAACAAACTGAAAACGACAAGACAAAACACCAAACTGTCCTTCATATATGACTAACTACCTAAAAAACACTTTCAACTCAGCTTTGTGGAATATGAATTTCAGAAGTGGAGTCATGTCATAGAGAGGGCACTAGGCACTTTGTGCAATATTGTAAAAGATTCCTAGATTATGTGATGGTGCTTATACGTAATTGTGCTGGGAGGTGCTGTAACAATGCAGGAGAAAAGCTATAAACTAAAAGAAATATAGAGAAATTGGGGTTTCAAGATTAAAGAAGAGAGAAACAAGGATAAAGCCTTTCAAGTGACCACTAATCATAAATCGTAGATTTGTAATAATCCGGAATGATATTAAATGAAAGATTGCATCCATAAACCTAACAAACCTAATCTCAAATCTATCCAAGCAAAAGACAATTACTAGTATAATTATCCTAATTCTAGAACATTGGAAATGAAAATTCAAAAAAACTAGTAAATTAATTACAATAAAATCACATATCTAAGTAACAATACAAAATGCTTAATGAATATAGTTGGCCTAAGTAAGATTAGGTACCCCTACCCCTTCTTAACGCAATTCATCAGTAACCGTGATCCCTAAGTAAGGTTAATTGCTACTTACGGAATATCTAAAACAGATCCAAGGTATTGGTATCAAATTGAACAAGCAGTAAAGTGCTGGCTGGATATATGAGTTCTAATACACAAATAAACAGCTAATTATTTCACTCACACACAACAGAACAACAAGTATAGCAAAACATGTAGAGTTCAATCAGGAAAACAACTATATACACACACGCACACATAGTAACATGGAAATACCGATAAGATATAATCTCTCTCTCTCTCTGCGCGTGCAATATTTACAGGGGAGGATATAAAAGCAGGAAACAATTACTTCGAATATGAAAATCATAGTTATGATAATTGTAGAGCGGTACGGAACTAGGGCCGTAAATGAACAGAGCCGAACCGAGTTTTTTCTGAATCGAGCCGAACTTGATTTTTTTTTAAAATGAACCGAGCCGAACACGAGCCGAACACGAGTTTGTTCACGAACATTTCGAGTCGAGCCGAACACAAACCGAACTCGAGTCGAGTCGAGTTGTTCACTTATAGTTCGTACTTTTATACTCAACAAAATCCAATTTTTAAAATTACTTACTCGATTTACAGTCTCACGCCTAAAATCACATCTTAATAATACAAATTATGTTTGAATTTCAATACTAAAAGTTAATTTATGTTCTTCTAATAATCATATTAGGTTAATATTCGTATTTATGAGTAATCAAACATTACTCACTTCACCTAATAACAATAGTTAAAATAAAATAATTTTATCACTAACTTAGAGCCTCTTTATCTTAGCTCTTAACTTGAAATTTGAGGAGCTTTACAACTTTTTTTTTTCTCCAATATACTCTTATTAACCTTAAATTCACTAAAAGTCTCATCTTTCTCCTCAATTTTAAGAGGTACGAGCCATTTTTAAATAATATTATATAATAAATTAATAAGACAAACTCTTTTTCTCTATTCACTTTCTTTTGTAATTTTATGAATGCAACTTATAAATTTTAATAATGAAAAACTAATTTGGATTGGATATAAAGAGTTTAACTTTTGGTAGTACGTTAATGTTATACCTTTTAGATTTAACAAATACAATTCCCTATTCAACCACAAAATAACTAAAATAGATCGCAATTAAGTTTTATTTAACATATTCAAATTGTTAAGGATATTATGAAATTCATAAATTTATAATTAGTTAAACGAATCGAGCCGAGTTTACGAGTTCGAGCCGATCTCGAGCAAAACGAGTTGAGTTCGAGTCGGACATGTGTAAAGCTCGGCTCGAGCTCATTTACTAACCGAACACATTTTCATGTTCAAGCTCGTGTTCATTTAGTAAACGAACCGAGCCGAGTCCATCTAAAACGAGCCGAGCTCGAGTTTTGTTCACGAACGGCTCTGTTCGCTTACAGCCCTATATGGAAGCAATCTCAAACCGTTTGGGGCTGGTAGATCATAGACTCGGTCGAATGGATCGAACAAAGCCCAACTAATCCGGCCCGAAGTCTCACATATAATCGTTGGATTGATATGACTTGTACTTAATCCCTCACCGAGACGTGAGCATTCACGTCCTCCTCGAACGGATACCTCCCAAGAATATGAGAATAAATAATCGGCCGAAAGATGTTCATTTAAATCAGGTTTACCAAGAATTCATTATTCATTACTTACATTATATACAAGCTCTTGTACGTTAGAATTATTTTACTTGGAGTCGATTAACTGATTGTCACGCCGAAGGTGAATCGGGGACACATTCATCGCATTCTTCTCTTTTGCAGGTTAATCCGATGAACCTTGTGGGAGTCTGACCCGACAGAAATTTGGTTTCAACATTTGGCGCCGTCTTTGAGAACGTACAAGTAAGTCTGTGAGAACGTACAAGTACGCTCAAAGCAAACCAAACAAATACGATGGCAATTGATAATATCGACGATCGACAGCCTAGCTTTACCGAAACTCCTCGCCAAGGAGCTTCCGCCTCTACATCTCCGATAAACCGTGTTCTTAATTTCGATGATGAGATAGAGGATGGTTCAATGCCCACTCCCGAAAAGTAAAAGGCCATGCTCCTTAAGTGGCGTGAGGAAACGGCCTCAAAGAATGAGAAGCAAAAGGAGTTGGAACAGGCGGAGAAAGAAGCCCAAGCGAGAACAAAGAAGAGGGAAGCCGATCTGGAAAAACTAGAGGCTATTAAACGCCGAAGGGCCGAACTGGATGCGGAAGAAAAAGCCCTCCAAGATGCTGTTGAAGTAGGCGAAATGACTCTGGTAGTAACCGCACAAAGGAAGGAGAAGAGGGTGTATAACGATGAAGATGAGTCTTCGGATTCTAAATCGCACCCCTGAAGAACCCGTCATTAAATCACGGTTCATTCGGACACTGACGATGAAAGAGACCCCCGCATGAAAGACAGACTAAGCCGAATGGAGAAGGCTATGTTTGGTGACCGAAGGGTAAGTCATGAGTCCGTCATATCAGAAGAAATTGAGAAATACAGGCCTCCACCCGGAAGACAGTTTCCGAAGATGAATGAATTTAATGGTAAGGGTGACCCCGAGGATCACTGTGAGAAGTATGAGTCCCTCATGACCGGTATGGGTCATTGTGATATAATGTTGTGCAAGATGTTTAAGACCTACTTAAAAGGTGCTGCTACTATGTAGTATAGATCCATGAAACCAAGGTCGGTTTGTTCATACGACCAATTGAAGAGATAGACATAGTACGGTGTTTACTCCTTTGAATGCACCTATCTCGAAGATTCTCCATGAGATAAAAGGGAAACCAGGTTTCGTTGGCGGACTTTATGGTAGAATGTTCTTTCTCCGGGCCAAAAGATTTAGCGCCCGAAGAACAACTGATCTGAACCCCCGGGAAATGGAAGCTATTTGTAGATGGTTCGGTCGCCGGTTCAAAATGTGGAGCTGGGTTGATTCATTCTAACCCGAACCGGTTTGAAATATGCCAGACAATAAGGTTCACTTTTCCTTTGATAAACAATGAAGCTGGGTATGAAGCGTTGTTGGCTGGACTGAATCTGGCGAAGAATCTGGAGGTGAGACACCTAAGGGCGTTTAACGATTCTATGTTGGTGGTTAAGCATTTCTCCGGATAATATGAGCAGAGAGAGCCCCGAACGAAAGCCTATGCCATAAAGGTACGTGATGTTTCAACTTTGTTTGAATCATTTGAGTTAAACCAAATTGGCAGGGAGGACAACAGCCGAGCCGATGCACCAAGGCATCACTTGGATGACTCCGATAAGGGCATACCTGGAGAAAGGTACCTTTCTCCTAGACCAGAAAGAAACACAAAAAGTGAAGTACAGGGCAGCAAGCTACACCGTCATCGGAGGGAAGTTGTACAGGAGGTCGGCGACTGAACCCCTCCTGAGATGTTTGGACGGAGAAGAGCAGTTATTGGCCTTAGAAACCGTACATGAAGGAATATGCGAGGAACATCTATCCGGTCGGTCACCTGCTTTTAAAATCCTCAGACAAGGATTCTATTGGCCGAATTTGCGAACAGGTGCAGCTGAGTATGCGAAGAAATGTCGACAATGTCAATTTTTCAGCACCATTCCGAAGCAGCCCCCCGAGGAGATAGCGTCAGCTCCGAGCACGATACCCTTCGCAATGTGGGCAGTTGATATTGTGGGGATCCTACCCACGAGCACGAAGCAAGCCAAATATTGTATCGTGGCGATTGACTATATGACCAAGTGGATAGAGGCAAGGCCATTGGCCACCATAACCGAAGAAGCAGCAAAAGAGTTCATGCTAGAGCAAGTGATACTTAGGTTTGGGATTCCGAAGGTGTGTGTTTCGGATAATGGAACTCAATTCATCGGGAACAAATTCCGAAAGTTCCTAAATCACTTCGGAGTGCAATAGAAGTTCAGCTCAGTCGGTCATCCCCAACGAAATGGAGCAATCGAAGTTGCGAACAAGATCATTTTGATGGGATAAAGAAGAGCCTGGGGGATGCCAAAGGACTCTGGGTCGAAGAACTACCCTGGGTAATGTGGGCGTACCAAACAACACCACGATCATCTACCGGAAAACCCCCTTTCAAGCTGGCATTCGGGACAGATGTAGTGGTCCCAGTAGAGGTCGGCCTAGATTATTACCGAACTTATGTGTTTAACGTCGAAGCAAACGAGTTCGGCCTCAAGGCGAATGTAGATCTGCTCGAAGAAGACAGAGAGGCTGCCCTCCAAAGGAATCTGAAATATCAGCTTCAGGTGGCCCAAAATTATGATTCGGGAGTCAAGAAAAGAACTTTCATGGTTGGAGATTTAGTTTTGCGGGAACTAGCCACCTCTATGTCAGCGAAATAGGGCAAACTAATGCCCAACTGGGAAGGACCTTACAAGAAGATCGAGGTTGTTCGTCCGGGAACCTACAAGTTGGCAAGGTTGGACAGCGATCCAATTAGAAACACTTTGCATGCCTCGCGCTTACACATGTATTACTAATGAGTTCTGCTTCACTTTTGGAAGGCATTTTTATCGTTTTGTTTCGGAGTTTAGCATATTTAATTCAGTCTGTATTTGAATTCCCTAAGAAAAAGCATGTGTAGTGTAACTATGAAATGTTATCAATGAAAGCATATATGCTCATGGCTACTTCAAATCCTTATGCTATTGCGATGATTTGACATTAGTGCATTATTATATTGCTTAATCATACGAATTGGATTAAATAAAGTAGACATTTATCTAAGGGCGACCAATAAAGATAAAGTGTCGACTCCTTTTCTATTGCTAAATATTTTGTCAATACATCGACCGATTAAATCATGGCGCCTGATTCCCTAAATATTTGGGGACAAGATTTATGCCAAGGCAAATTAAAGGCCGAAGATGCATAAAGCCCCAAAATATTAAATAGGATTATGAAAATTATGTTAAGGCGATTTTCAAGCCGAAGATACATAAATCACATAAATAGTTATAAATATGCCAAGGCAAATTAAAATGCCGAAGACGCAAAAAATAGCTAGAAATATGCTAAGGCAAGTTTCAAGCTGAAGCCGCATAAAACAATGTAGTTTTATGTTAAGGCAAAACTAAGCCGAAGACACATAAATAAATAAAAATTATGTTAAGGCAATGTCCAAGCCGAAGATACATAAATCGATTAAAATTATGTTAAGGCATATAAAAAGCCGAAGACACATAAACTCATAATCGTGCAAAAGGAAAATCATTCCAAAAATGCGAAAATTTAATACTAAAGGCCCGAAGGCCGAAATGTTAAATGTTTACAGAACGAAGGCAAAAAAAATCGAAAAGAAAAAATCTACTCCGAAAGCTCTTCGTCTTCACCCGATGAGATCACCGGGGGCTCCTCGAGACTATCGGGACGACCAACAGGATCCTCGAAGCCTTCCTCAACAAGGGGCTTGTGATCCAAGCCTAAAGTGGCAGCCCTCTTCATGACCTCGTCGTGTCCCATCTGGTAAAACCGTTCTTTGGCATTCAGCCTCAGTTTGGTCTCCTTACGGGCAAGCTTCCGGGCGACCTTGAGCTGTTTTGGTAACCCGGGTCCGAAGAGCCTTGTTATCCTCCTACAGCCTTTCACGGTCCTCCTTCAGGATCCTCGCCTGTCCCTCTAGCTTTTCGAGGTCCTCCTTCGCCATCCGAAGAGCCTCCTCAGCTTGAGTTGCCCGAGCCTCTATCTGTTCTACCTGGCTGAAGTGGAGTTGCATGTTCTGCACCTTATCGGTGACAGTAGCAGCCATCAGCGCAGCCTGAAATGAAATAAAGCATAAGTTATATAGGGTGAACGATAAAGTAGATTGAAGATTATACAAGTGTACAAACACTTACCATAGAAAGAAGACCCAATAATTCGGCGCAAGCGTCCACCGGACTCAGCCGCTCATATTTGGGTCGGTCGGCTAGCAACATGAGGGCTCGACACAGATCCGGACCGATGTCTTTGGCCGCCATAAGAGCAGGAGTGGCGAAGGTGTCCGTTTCCGGCACAGCCCACTGTGGGGCATAAGTTTTGACAACATCCCCCCTTCGCACCCTTTTCCGGGAGTTAGGTGACAGTGGAGCATCCCAAACTTGATCGGGTTGTCGGTGGGGTGAAGGAGGAGCAAACTTCTCTAGGGCACTCTGGTCGCCCGTCTCAGAGTTCGGGGTTGCCGAATCCCTGGCTTGGTTCGCTTGGGAGGCCTGGAACTTCGCCTTTTTCCTCTCGATAATTTCTTGGCGCGTAGACACTGAGAATGCAAAAGCGACAAGTTAAAACAAGTTGAATAATAACTTAAGGGGTGCAGAAAAAAAAGAGAAGAAATCATAAAACATGAGTTGAAGAAAACGTTACCATTACCCCATAGGGCGAAGACCCATTGTTTATCCCGACTATTGACTAGCGGAATTTGGCCCATGTCAAATTCACACAAGCGAGAGTACTCATGTTCTTCGGCGCCGATCAAGGTGGGTTTAACCACCTGGACAGTCGGATCGACCAAACGCCATTGGGACATGGTGGCTATTTTGGGACCGGAGAGATAGAACCACTTATTGTGGCTCCCTTTGTTGTTGGAATTGGTTTCTACCCAATCCGTCCTATTGGTTCTCCGGGAGATAGTGTAATAGCCCTTGTTTTTCACGTTCTTCTTAAAATCGTAATGGTGCTAGAATAGACGTGCGGTGGACTCGACCCTAGCAGCAAGACACCAGCATTGAAATCCTTTCATATGAAGGAGTCCATTCGGGTCCATTTGTCCGGGAGCGATGCCCATTTGGCTGAACAACTTCTTTATTAACGGTAAAACTAGGACTCAGAAGCCGCATTTGAAAGCTGCTTCAGAAATTCCCGTGGCGACCGAACCATAGCCTTCGGGCACGGGGGGATTATGCCAAATACGGTCCTTCTTCCTAGCCGAATAGATATGCCATGCGCCGAAAGGTATGTCGTACTCCTGAACGAAGCCAACCACGGTATCTTCGGTCAACAGCGAACGATAATTCGCTACGGGATAGTCGGCGACAATACTGAAAGGGGATACTTCTGAAGACGGTCTTATTTCTCCAGAGGTTTCGGCTTCCGTCGCTGACCGATCCATATCCCTACATTCAGAAATGAGGAAATAACTAGCCATGTACTCGGAAGAATTTATGAAGATAAAAAACGGAAAAAAAGAGAGTCGAGTACAGAGGGCTTGGATCGGTCAAGGGTATCCTAGTTGTGAAAGAAAGGAGAATTACCGAAGAGTGTTCTATGAGCCTTAGGGATGGCCGAAGAGGGTTCTAGGGATGTAATTACTCCGAAGAGTGTTCTTGACCCAAGGGCATCCTGGCAGGCCCAGTCCTAATAGGCCAAAGGTATTTTGTATCCACTATCATCTAAACATTGGCCTAAACCCCTACCATAGGTCTCTATGCTAAAGTTTCAAGCGCATACATTTCTACCCCAGAAAAACTAAACCTATTCAACCCGTAAAAGGCCATACACATACATGCATTCATATTCAAACAACATCTTAGTATCTATAAATATACATAGTTCGAAATATGTGCATGGCAATTGGAAAATAAGGAAAAGAAGTACAATTAGAGATACTTACTGGTGATTAGGAATTTGAGTGTGCAAAGGACAGAGTGGAAGTGCTTTGACTTGATCTTGATGCGCTTGAAGGCTGGATTGAATGACAGTAAGAGAGTATTGTTAGGTCCCGATATGTTTGTAGAAGGGGGGGGGGGGGGAAATACAAATAGTACCGTTTAATCGAATTTGTATTGTTCTTGATTTAACAATTTCAATAACAAATTACTGCGGAATAAAATGAAACAAGATTCAAGTTAAATATAAATATATTAAACTTGAAGGGTGTTACAAATCAGTGTACATATTACAGAGTTCTTGTTAAAACAAATCTAGAATAAATTCGACATGAATTTATCTATTTTTGTAATAAAAGGATTGAATACTAAAAAGTAGTTCAATATAATTTCTAGGGATTATGACCCGCTAGATTGTCAAAGCAATACAAGTGAACTAATTCCAAAGGATTAAATGTTACAAAGAATTCAAGAATTAATTCCACTGTTAGAATTTGCTCGGACAATTGAAGGCTTTGAATGGCAGAAGTTAATGAATTTGATCTTCTATTCTTTCTGTCTATCTGCTTGTTTTGATCACACTTTTTCTATTTAAACAAGTCAACAGAAAAGCCTTCCACGCGCCAAAAGCTTTCAATACAAATACTACTAGTAGTACTATCAAATCAGTTGGTAGTACTATCAGCAGTACTAACCAATTGACTTGGTAGTACTATCGGTAGTACTAATAACTGATAGTACTACTAGAGTAAATGTTAGTACTACTAGTACTAATTTAGAAATAGAATAAATTCTGTTTTAATTTATTTACTTAATTGATTTAATAAATTAATTAATTCTAAACGAATTAATTTATAGATTAAATAAATTAAGTTATTGACTTAAATAATTCAATAAATTAATTAATTCTTGAGAATTAATTTATAAATAAAATTACTTAAGATCTAGATTAATTAATTTAAGATATAAATTAATTCTGGAAGAATTAATTTATAGATTAAATTAATAAACTTATAGAATAAATTAAAAGAAAATTAAAACTAATTCTAAGAACCACTGAAACTCATGATGAACTTCCACTGAATGACGTTGACACTCCATGTACTGTCTGGTTCATGAGTGACTAACTTTAATGACTGTTCTTCATCTTTTGATTTTAAGCTGTGGTTATTTCTCCTTCTACTTCACAAAGGACCGTAACCTGTACGTTTCCTGTAACACTTCTGAAATCTCTGTCACTTTTAAATAGTTCCACTTTCTTGAATACTTCACTGAGGCTTGATCAATAAATTGAACTTCTTTCAATGTAGAATTACTTCAAGACTGTAGATGACATTAATCTTCATTCTCTTGACATATATTATCTTCTGAGATTCATGTGACATATGAATATATTATTTACTTATTACATCTTAGTTTATGTTGGGTAGAATCCTCGGTGTTTACAAATAGGCCTACACACATGCCTTTCAAGTATGTTTGCGTGAAAATGGTAAAAATTGAAATGGGGGGAAATCAGTGTTTATAAAGTGTTTGAGTGACGTTTGGACAATGGGAATGAAGCGTTTCAGATTCGACGGTCCAGATGGGGGCTCTTTGAATTCAACGGATGTGATGGAGCACGAATCTCGGGGCCAGACAGTTGTCATCATTGAGTTGACACAACTTCTCAGGTGACGTGTCATGGTCATCTACTCGATCAAAAATCCTGAAGTGAAAGGCTGAAGACTCTTCCCGAAGAAAGGTTTGGTTTTGGACTTTGCCCGAATGAGATATCCGACCAAAGCCCAGGGACATATTGGAGGCCCGAACGAGATTGGGCTGGTAGATCATAGGCCCAATCAAATGGACCGAACAAAGCCCGGCTAACCCGGCCCGAAGTCTCACATGTAACCGTTGGATTTATATGACTTGGTCTTAACCACTCACCGAGACATGGGCATCCACGTCCTCCTCAAACGGATACCTCCCGAAGAATACGAGAACAAATAACTGGCTGAAAGATGTTCATTTAAATCAGGTTTAGCAAGAACTCATTATTCATTACTTACATTACATACAAGCTCTTGTACGTTAGAATTATTTTACTTGAAGCCGATTAACTGTTTCTCACACCAGAGATGAATCGGGGGACACATCCCTCACATTCTTCTCTTTGCATATTAATCCTACGAATCTTGTGGGAGTCCGACACGACAGAAATTTGATTCCAACACTGTTTAATATTGTTTCAACTTCATCAATTTTGGTTTTCTCTCGTCTTCTTCCTGTTGTGAAAGGGTGTGAGATGAAATTAAAACAATATTCTACGGTTTCAGGAGTTTAACGGATCATATAATGCGGGAATTTTTAGAAAATTACAAGACTGTATTTGTAACCAATAATACTCCTCCGTTTAGAAATGAGATGATCATATTGACCTGGATTATAAATTACAAATCATTTATTTAGGATTTATAAAAACTTGAAAATATATTTAAAACTAAATTATTTATACTTTTGAATGATATAAGTTTTTTAATTTTTTATTTATATATGTTATGTAAATTTCGATCAGAATTTGGTCAATTTGACCCTATAAAATGAAAACAGAAATATTGTTTTGAAACGTAAATAGAAAAATACTTTGTTTAACTAAATTATATTATGATTATATTGAGTTGAATCATTTTCAAGTTAGTTATTTGATCAAGTATGTTAGAAATTGACCATAAAATATAATTTGTCTGATATTTATAAAATTATGTCTATTTATTTTGAAACTGTGTCGAATCATTTTGAATCGAAAATAGTTATACATAAAATTTGTTACGTTTAAATGATTATTTTGTACAAAAAAGTGAAAACATTAGAGGAAATCCAAATTTACAGTATTTAATTGCTTGTGCTTGTGCTTGTCTTTTTTTCTTTTTGTAAAATAAAAGTTTATAATTTATACTTTCAATTAAAAAAATTAAAAATAATAAATACATGTATGTTATTTAAGCCCCTTTAACTTTGTGCAAAAAGTCGAAAGGATATCTAAAGTGGTCGAAGAAGTATTTTACAAAACCAACTAAATTATTTTCTTTCTTTAATTTTTTTACAACAAGGAGGGGACAAGTATTCATTATAACAAAAGAAAATACTCTTGTTGAAAACTACTCCAAAGCAGGTTTTAACAAATCTATATATTCTTACATTATTCAGAAAAGATAACAGCTATTTATTTCTACAAATAAATCAACTCTTTTTTAACAGACACAAAACCCACCTGGTGTTGCTCTTACAAATCTCCTGCAGATTATCACGTAACTGAATATAGAACAATTACGAATTCTGCTTAAACTGCCTACAATGTTTTTGTTCTCGCCATCTTGATAAGCTTCTGGATATATATGTCAACTGGCCCTGTATTACCTTTCCCGAAACATTAATAATTTATACTTGGACGCATACCCTCCGAAATCCAACTGCAAGAGAAGCCTAGAACAGAAGAGCTGAGCAACTTCTGAAATATTCACATGCAACATTAGCTATTCAACCTTCATCTTATTCACCGCTCTCCCAAATTCAGCAGTCCAAACAACACAAAACTGACATCTACGATACATTCTGCAATAACATTGGGCTTTTCAGCTTGATCTTTTCATATTTTATCCCTCCTCCTTTAAATATATGACTCTTAAGGGAGACAAAGCTAGAAACATGAGCAATAACTTCAGCCCTCCCATTCCCCAGACTCTTGATATCTCTGAAAGTCCGTTTCTGAGGATTATACGACACAAGAGAATTGAACCTAGATAATAAGAACAAAAGCTCCCCATTATTTAAAAATTTAATTGGCTCCTGCAAATCCTCCACTCGCAACGCACAATAAAACTTGACGTCAATAGAAAACTTTTTGATCCAAGATTCACGATTGCCATATTCCTCCATGGCAAAAACCTCAAAGTAAGCATCTTTAAACGTGTAGCATAGACAGAGGCAGCCACCTATAACTCCGACATTGATCCAAGAGACTTTACTGTGATATTCTGGACTGAAGTGAGCAGGCATTGGGACAGTTTCAAACTTTTCGGTTTCTAGGTCAAATGAATATACTATTTCAGAAATTCTGTGACTAGCAGTGATCAAGTGAAGCTTTCCATCCAGGAAACAATCAAAGGATCCTTGTGACCTAGGACGTGGGGCTTCGCCTATGTTTCTCCATGATCTTGTGCCCAGTGTGTGCACCAGGGCTACTGCTCTTGAAGTTGATTCTGAACTCATAAACCGGATGACCTTGTACTGCTTAGTCTTTGGGCAGAAACCAAATCCAGAATGGTTGAGGTAAATAGAGTCTGAAGTGAAGGGAGCTGGGTGAGCGAGAGTCATACATTCCCCACTAACAGGATTGCAAATGCAATATGTAGGATTCTTTAGTGAAGGGGAGTATAGACAGACCAGTCCATGACATGAACTAATCAAAGTTGCATCACCTGTAACAAAGCAGCATTTGACATCTCTCAGGGCTACTTCACCACTCTGCCTAGATATTACATGCTGATGATAAGAATGATGATCACTGCTGAGGGAGGATTTTTTAGGGGTGAAATCGAGTTCTAGCATGTATGGACGAAAAAGTGGAGAGGATGGATGAATTTCATTGACGATTATTGTGGTACTGGTACTAAGTGCTCCATTAAGGTGGGTTTTTGCAAAATAAGGATCTTCTATGAGTTTCAAGAAAGTTGTACAAACACATCTGCAACTAAATATCGTATTCAGAGGAAGCCTTGAGATGATCTCATATAACAGATTCGTAGGAAGCTCAAAGATGGGAAACTGAAGTCCATTGACCGCATTGCCTTTTTCATAATCAATTATCTTCTTCGCCTTTTTGGTCTGCTGTTTATACTTCATGAAGTGAGATATATGCTCCTCAGCACTAATGTATCTGTGACGGGATGCTGCCACCAAAACGTGTCCTGTGTTAAAGACAGCGTAATACAAATACAGAACAATATAAGTAACACAACAATCCCGAACAGCAACAAAAATTGAACTACACAACTTTTAGAAATGAGGCATTGGTCTTTCTGCAGCATTATTTTAAGATCTAGTTCCATGTAAAGGCAAGCAAATTACACGCAGCAGGGTATGACAAGATTAGCATTGCGCCTTTGGGAAGTGGTAGAAAAAGTGAGTTGCAGGTGCCATGGTGTGACCCTGTGCATCAGTGATGCATGGTCCTTTGCGAACCCTGATTTAAAAGCCTAACAGAATGAAGAATCAGGCTTCCATACACACAACTAAGTCCTCTTTACAAGGGGCCTTTATCTAGCTACATACATAGATAACCGATGGTAGAATCAAGAGTCCACTATACACATTCAGATGGCCTACATCTGAGGTCAGGGCAGGGTCAATTGTTGGACACAGATTCTAATAAAACACACAACAATTTACACAGATAACGGCCAAAACACTTGTATTCTTTCAAAATTCAACAAACTATATATATAGATATAGTATCATATATCATCACAAAATTAACAACTTTTAACCTCAAAATCTCGAGAAAAAGACACAAATCAAGAAGGCAATTAATACTCAACAAAATCAAATCACAAAAGAATTCAACAAGAAATAATCATGATCGATGATGACCCATCAAGAATCCATAATCATAGAATTCAACAATCAAAATTCACTTGAATTTTCATTAAAAATTGAGAATTCGATGCAAAAAACTACCTGAGTTGGGTAAGTCTATCTTGGCCTCTTCGTTGGTATCGTCAAGTTTCACATTTATTTTCTCATACTAATTTGTTTTCACCACGCGTACACTGTGTCTGTTTATATACAACAGGAGAACAAACGTGTTAATAATATAATAAATCAAAAAGGAAAAAAAAATCTCATTAATATAATAATATTATATATTGCTCATGGTTGTAGATTTCGGAAATCGGAACAAATCGGTTGAGGTACCTTATAGCGATTTATCGGAAATCGGGGATTTATCGGAATGATAAATCGGAAATTAATCGGATGTAATTTAATAATAAATTTAATAATATTTAATAAATTTGACCATTAATTTATTTATACACAAAAATGTGTATATTTATAATATTAAATTAAACAAATTTTGTTTTAAAAAAATTATCATATTCACTCGATATAAATGCATTATTCATTATTACTATTTACTAATATAGTAATATATCATATTTCGGTAGATTGTGGTTATCAAATTAGCAACTTCTCTGCATCTGTTCATTTATCTTCTTCTACCTACCTTCAGTTTCTTTGAACTGCCCATCAAACAAACCCATCTTCCACCTGTATCTCATTCTTTTAATGGACGTATCTTCTTCTTCTTCTTCTTATTCATCATGTTTCTCTCTAAATCACATGCTTTTTCATATTCATCGGTAATTCACCTCTAGTATGGCTTTCATTTTTTTTCCGATCTTTACCGGATTTGTACCGATTTTGACCAGATTTTGACCGATTTTGACCGATTTGTATGAAAAACGATTTTATCTCCGATTTCATGTTATCAGATCGGTAGCTTGCTGTATAGCGATAAGTCGGCCGATTTATCGGAGAAATCGGCGATTTCTGGAACACTGATATTGCTATATTATAAAATATTTTCCAATTATATTCTTGTATATATAATAGTTGTAGGATAGTTCTTATCCAAATTTTTTATTTTTAATCGGGGTGTAACGTAACAATTAAATAACTAGTTGGGAATGGCATGCTCCCTCAACGTTTGGGTAAGTTAACCCATATATTGACCAAGTCCTTCATATCTTAAAATGACAGTGAAAATGAACGGTAAAGAAATGAGGAAGTATAATTTTACTGATAGTAGATTTTATATTCTTTAATTTTTAGAAAACATTTTTACTCCTGGAATTTCATTAGCTTTACTACCTAATAAAGCTATTCTCTGTTCGTGTGACAGTTATTCTCTCTGTTCGTGTGACAGTTATTTATAATCATTCTTATAATCTTTTATGTGGAGTTCATTTCAAACAGTATCAAAACCAAACACAATATATTAAACTTGCTCTGGTTAGTCTCAAAATGGCGAGATCTGATGTGGCATTGGAGGAAATGTATGCTAATCTTGTAATTGCTGATGAGGAAGATGAAGGAATCATCGTACCAAATGTGGAAGTGGTGGTTTCAAAACAGTCATATATGCTAGTGGGAAGATTCCTGACAGAAAAAAATATCAACTACAACGCAATGAGGAATGTAATGGCCGGATTGTGGAGACCAAAGGAAGGAATGGAAGTATATGATATGGGTGGATTTCGGTATTCATTTGTGTTCTATCATGAACTGGATTTACAAAAGGTTATTGATGGGGGACCGTGGACTTTTGAACAAGCGATGCTCGTATATCATCAAGTGAAAGAAGGAGAAGATCCCATCACTGTTCCTTTGCAACAAATCGAAATGTGGATTCAGATTTATGACATACCAAGGGGTTTTTTGTCTGAAAATATCCTTAAAAGTGTGGGTTCGTCTATTGGTATGTATATCAAATCAGATCCAACTACATTCACAGGAGGGTGGAAAACTTATGTACGTATCAGAGTTTCACTCGATATCAGTAAACCACTGAAGCGTAGAATGAAAATAAAGAGAGAGGGTGATGCTTGGAGTTGGTTGAACTTCAAGTACGAAAAACTGGGAACGTTTTGCTTTGTCTGTGGAATTATTTGACATGCAGAAAGAGATTGCAGTGTGGTTTACGCATATCCAGAGAAAATAGTGGAGAAGGCATATGGTGGTTGGCTACGTGCACCAAACAAAAACATGAGAAACAATACAGGAGCTCGTTGGCTTAGGAATATGGGTGAAGGAGATGGTGGCTGGGAAAGGTATCAAAACACGGCAACAAACACCGTACACGGTGGAGGGAAAGGGGAGACTCGATTCATGGAAATTGATGGCGTCCTACAACAATCACCAAGGGAGACGGAGGGAATCAGGATCCAATCCCGTGATAAAAGGGATATATCAGTTAGGGGAGAGATTATGGTAATCAAGGAACCACAAATAAGGAAGGTGGGGGAGGAAGTTAGAGAAATAGAAGCCGAAAATATAGTGATGGACACAAAAAGGAAACGGATAGATGAACTTGAAATGGGAGAAAATCGTGGGCTAAACATGGGAGGAGATATGGAAAGTGAATCAGAAATTGAGTCAAAAAACTTGCTAGTGGCGGGTCCTGGAGTCCAGGCCCGCCAAGAATCATGAGTCTTTTAGCTTGGAACTGTCGTGGGCTGGCCAACCCACGGACAGTTAGATTTCTATATGAAATCAACAATCAACTTAGGCCCAGTTTAATATTTCTAAGTGAGACGTTAGTAAAGTCAGATAAAGTAGAAAAAGTGAGAAAAAAATTAGGTTTTGCCAAGTGTTTTGCTGTTGATCCTCAAGGTCATGGTGGGGGACTTGCTTTGTTCTGGAAAACAGAAGGAGGAGTACACATTATGGGAAGTTGCAGAAATTTTATAGATTTTGAATGTATACATGAAAATTTGGCGAAATGGAGGTATACGGGATTTTATGGATATCCAGAGAGGACCAAAAGAACAGAATCTTGGAGTTTGATCAGACAATTATCAACTGCATCGACACTGCCATGGTGTGTTATCGGTGACTTCAACGATATGAGTTCTATGGAGGAAAAGCGGGGTGGACAGCGTCAACCGCTAGCATTGTTAAGGGGTTTTTCTGAGACCATAATGGATTGTGGACTAGAAGATTTGGGGTACATTGGCGAAATGTATACGTGGGAAAGAGCAAGGGGAACAGAAAGATGGATTCAAGAACGTCTGGATAGAGGATTGGCTACGAAAGAATGGTGTGATATGTTCCCAACGGCAGAGGTGCAAGTTCTTGAGATGTCTACATCTGATCATATGCCATTGTTTTTACGGCTGAATAGGCAAGTATATGTTCAGAGAAAAAGCAGGTTTCGTTTTGAAAACATATGGGTGAAGGAGAGTGAGTGCAGGAGTATTGTTGCAGCGAGTTGGAATGATGGAGAGGATACAGATATTTTGAGTAAAATGTTACGCTGCTGTGCTAAATTGGAAGAGTGGGGGGGAGGTTTAATTAAGGATTTGAAAGAGAAATTGGTGAGCTATAGAAATGATATGAGGATATTACGAGGGCGAAGAGATGAGGAAGGGGTTAGACAGTATAGAGAGGCAAGATGACAGTACTTGAAATTGTTGGAGAAAAAAGAAATCTTTTGGCGACAACGGGCTAAACAATTTTGGTTACGGGATGGTGATAAGAATACCAAATTCTTCCATAAATATGCTTCGACAAGAAAGGAACATAATAAGATTAAAAGATTAAAAGATGATAATGGGGAATGGAAGGAATCGGAAGAAGATATTCAAGGGCTAATTATGGAATACTTTGATACCATATTTCGTACATCAGGGGTGGAGGAAAAGTTATCGAACAGAATTGGGTTCAAGCAGCTACAGGAGGATCAGAAACATAGTCTTCTGATGCCATTAAGAGATGAGGAGGTCAGAATAGCTACATTTTCTATGCATCCGGATAAAGCTCCAGGTATGGATGGGTTGAACCCATCATTCTTTCAAGCTTATTGGAATATTGTCGGAAAAGATGTTTGTAATTTTTGTCAGAAATTTTTCGAAACAGGTGAGTTACCTGAAAACTTGAACATGACATTGGTATGCCTTATACCTAAAGTCAAGCATCCAAAGAAGGTGGCGGATTTAAGACCAATCTCTTTGTGTAATGTCCTAATGCGTATTCTATCGAAAGTTATGGCAAATAGGGTGAAACCAACACTCAAACATCTCATCTCGGAACAACAAAGTGCGTTCATTGAAAACAGACTTCTAACAGATAATGCGTTGGTGGCTTTTGAAGTGAACCATTACATTCACCGGAAAACGCAAGGAGCAGTTGGGATTTCTGGGTTGAAGGTTGATGTGTCGAAAGCATATGACAGACTTGAATGGGCTTTTATCGAGTTTATGCATCAACAATTTGATTTCCCTCAGGTTTGGATAGATCGTATCATGAAATGTATTACATCAGTGTGTTATAGTTTTCTGCAGGAGGGGAAATTTTTTGGGAATGTGATACCCAAACGTGGAATAAGACAGGGTGATCCCATCTCCCCATACATATATATAATGTGTGCTGAAGGCTTGACGGGACTAATGCAGAGATATGAAGCTGATAATCTGATCCATGGCTGCAAAATTGCTCGAAGGGCTCCGTCTGTAACTCATCTGCTTTTTGTAGACGATTGTTACTTCTTTTTTCGAGCAATAAAGAATGAGGCATGTATGGTGAAAGACATTCTACAGAAGTATCAACGAGTATCCGGACAGATGATCAATATTGCTAAATCGAATGTCTGCTTTAGTCCAAACACTAAGTTGACAGATAGGGTCGAAGTGTGTGCAACTTTACAAGTTCAAGAAACTGAAGCTCCAGGAAAATATCTTGGAATGCCTATGCGAATGAGTAGAAATAAAATGGAGGCATTCGGTTTTCTGGTAGATAAGGTACAACACAAGCTGCATGGATGGATGAATAAAGATATATCTAGACAAGGTAAACTAAGTCTGTTATCATCAGCGACACAAGTTGTTCCCACTTTCTGGATGAATTTATTTCTCATCCCGGCTGGTATCTGTGAAGAAATCGAGCGAAAGATGAATGGGTTTATGTGGGGAAGGGGACCAATGGGTAAATGAATTAAGTGGATGTCCTGGTCGAAGTTGTGCATGCCGAAAAATTGTGGAGGACTAGGAGTAAGGGAGTTGAGAAAGTTTAATCTAGCTATGTTGACTAAACAGTGCTGGCGGCTGTTAAACCAAACAAATGGCCTTGTCACAGAGATAATCAAAGCTAGATATTACCCTAAAACATCCATTCTTGAAGCAAAACTGGGGACAAATCCGAGCTATATTTGGCGTAGCTTAATGGAAGCAATAGAAGTCCTAAAAAATGGGGTAAGAAGACAAATCGGTACTGGTGAGGAAACGAAGGTATGGCATATACCGTGGTTACCAGATGTGGTAAACGGGTACATAACAACACCAATGCAGGAGCAATTACATGATATAAATGTTAAAAGTCTGATGGATAACACAGGTAAAAACTGGGATATTGAGGTGATTGAGGACTTGTTCAATAGCAGAGACGCTGAGTTAATAAAACGAATACCGATTCCTCTGGTTGATAAACAAGATGCATGGTTCTGGATTTTAGATGCTAAAGGAATGTTTACAGTGAAAAGTGCATATAGAAGGTTGCAAGGGGAGTTGGAGGTTACGCATAAAGTTTTGGCAGAAATTGTGGTCGCTAAAAATGCCAGGTAAAGTTACTCATTTTATATGGCGTGTATGCAAGGGATGTTTACCAACGGTAAATGCATTAGTTGTTAAAAGGGTGGTGCATCATAATCAATGTCCATGGTGTTGGAGTTCAGCAGAAACAGATAACCATGTGCTATTTGAATGTAATTTTGCTCGTACGGTTTGGCATATGGTAGGACTACAACAGAAGGTTTGTACAATGGCACAAGACACAGCTTTTGATGTTTTTCTTAGAATCTTTGAAACAAGTAGTAGGGAGCAGTGTGTGCATATGAGTATGTTGGCGCGGGCAATATGGAACAGACGCAACAAATGGTTTTGGGAACGTGTCAATGGCTCTGCATTTGGAGTAAAAACTGCAGCTATGTCTTCTCTTACAGAGTGGCAAGAGGCTCAAAGGAAACATGCACAAATTGGGGATAAAACCTGGACGAAACCAATGGATGGATGGGTGAAACTCAATACTGATGCAGCTGTATTTCAAGATGGCAGTATTGGAGTTGGATGCATACTACGAGGTTCACAAGGACAGTTTCTGGGGGCTAGACATCGCAGAATTGTGGGGGCTTGGTCGCCAAGGGAAGCGGAAGCCATTGGTATGAAAGAAGCTTTGTCATGGGTGAAATCAACGCTGCATCATTGAATCAGATTCTCAGGTACTTGTGGATGCATGTAATGGACAGTCAGGAGAGGATGTTTTTGGAACCTTAGTTGGTGATTGTATTCAATTGTTAAAGCACATAAATTTGGTGCTAGTTAAGTTTATTTATCGTTCTGCGAATAAGGGGGCACATGCTTTAGCTCACGCCACTTATTCTATGTCAGGCGAACGGGAATGGGTTCATACCCCACCGGAGTTTATATCGTATGTACTCGAAAGAGATATGTTTTAAGCATTGAAAACATGAAGTATTCAAAAAAATAAATAAATAACTAGTTGGGATTAGATTCATTAATGATGAATATTCTTTAATTTATTAATTAATTGGTTGAGAAAATCGCGTTTCGCTGCGGCGTTATAAATAAATCATTCTTCCTTTAAATATGTTTTCCTTGTTAAGATTAAAATCTCAAATACCTATTTTACTTTCAATAGAACTTTTAATTATGTTTTTTTATAAATTCAAATTATTCTACTCCATAATTTTGAAAATCAATTCTACTTTCGATAAAATTTTTAATTATATATCTAACCTATAAATTTAAACTAAATTCTTTTATAAATTCGAACATTTATTATAATTCAAATAAAATTTTTATTATGTGTCTTTCCGGTAAATTCGAAATATTCTCATCTATAAATTTGACACCTTTTATATTTTTCTACTTCTAATATGTAAAGGGATTTTTTTTGTAATTACAACAATTATTTATTCATACCTAATGAACTGTGTTTCTATTAAACATGTTTCGCTTGTTAAGATCGAAATCTCATTTTTAACATATTAAAAACTTTTCTTATATTATAGTTTTCTAATTGAATGTCTTTCTTGTACGTACATTAGATTCTTTTTGACAGATTGTGCATTTGAAATTTGTTTCTTAACAAATTAAAAAAAATATTTTTTTGATTATATTGATGTTTTAACTTATTACATTTTTATAGTTTGAATATTTATGATGATCGGTGTCAAACTGTCAATGACTGAATGAAGTAGTAAACTGGGAATGTTACAGTGGTTTTGTATATTGCAGATTACCCCTCTTTTTTCACTATAAAATTGTACTATGGTGGTCATTTTGAGAATCTGAACTCGAAGTTTGTGGGTTACAAGATATATTATTTTGATTTCTGTAATGTTGATTTGATGTCGATATTTGAAGTTGGTTCAATGGTGTCCGAGTGTATTGGTCGTAAGTCTGCAGGGATTGACTTACTAGTCATGACTGGTCTCATATCTGTAAAATTTCTGTATGTTGAAGTGTTTGTTGTGCTTATAAGCACATAGCCTATAGGTATTGAGGGATTGCCAATTGGAAACACACAAACTGCACCACCCTCAAGTCCAATTGTACTTCTGTCACAGGGCAAATAAAAAATCTGTAGGTTGTCATGTCACTTGGTCAGGAGGTCCAAGATTTTCGATAGTAACTTCTTCAGGAGGATATGAACTTGTAGTAGATATAACTGCAAAAACTTGTCACTGCAGAAAGTGGCAGCTTAGTGCAGTGCCATGTTTCCATGCAGTTGCATGTATGAATTCAAGGGGGCTTGATTTAGAAGATGGACTACATAAGTGCTATACAGTTGCAATGTTTGAGAAGGTATATCTTCTTCATATCTTAGCTCATATTGATCTCTTTAGTGACATTTTGTATGTCTAAATGTAATTTATTTTTAGGTTTATGCTCATATTGTTGAACTTATCAATGGGAGAGAAACATGGGCCAAAACTGCTTACACACAACCCCTGCCTCCCAATGTGAAACCTAGCACGGGTAGACCAAAAATGAAGAGGAATAAGAAGAATGATACACCGGCACTACCTGATGCAACCAGTTTAAAAAGAGTGAAAACAAGCTTGAAATGTGGGAACTGTGATGCATGGGGACACAATCGTAGGACCTGCAAAACAAAGGTATAAATATGCACACACTTAATTATGTATTACACTTAATTATGTATTACACAGTTTAAATGAGTTATGTTTTTTGCTATAGAAAAATGAAGAAAAAAGACCTGAACAAAATGAAGCAGAGGAAGGTGAGCAATATCAAAGGGCTGAAGAAAATCAACCAAATCAGGTTGAGCAGGAGCAAAGGCATGAGTTCAGTCCTGGTGCATCTCAGCCAACAATTGAAGTGAATGATAGGCAGGGAGGTATCTTTGGCCCTTCACCTGGTAAACGAACAACTACTGCATGTGGAGTTGCTCCAAAAGCATGACAAAAGAAAAAGCAAACTGTGACAACAAGAGCTGAGATACTAAGGGCAAGGAGTGTGTGAGAGAGAAGAAGGCTACCCAGAGATATCATGACTGAACCAAATTATGTAAAAAACTAGTCTTATGTTAAGAATTATTATTTTGCACAAGGGCTGCTGTTTTTGGTAGAATTTTGAGAACTAGTCTTATGTTTGGCAATTTAAACAGCCTCTTGTATGGTTGCAAATTATTATCTTATGATTGCACTTTATTATCTACTATCTTTTTTTCATTTTTTAGCATCATATACCACTGGTCTAGTTTATAAATGTTTCTAGGTCGAAAATCTAGTTTGTAAATGTTAGATTTACAGTATATGCGCCTTATATTATGACTATGATTAAAAAAACCGATTTTACCCCTGCTATGTTAATCCCGTTAGTGGGGAATTAACGGGAGCCACTTTTATAAAAAGCGGAATCAAACTCTGGCCATTAAAATGAGGATTTGAAAGTTGAGCCACTTTTTTGAAAATCGGTGTAAAGTACTACCACAATTATGCAATTTACTCTAAAAAAATTCATAAATGCTTTGATAGATCTCAATAAATACGAATTCTTATCGATCGAGACGATATTAAAGAAATTACTTAATCTTATATATATTCATTAATCACCAATTTTACTTGTATTATGTTTATGTATGCTCTTAGTTATTACAGAGTAATTTTTAAAAGAGAAAAATACTCTTATGTGCTTAGAAAATTACCTGAGTATCAAACCTCTGGTGGATGCTCTTTCACGACCAAATACAGTTAAACCTCTTTAAAGTAATACCCTTAGGACCGGGAAAAATATTACTTTACCGAATTTATTATTTTATCGATATAATAATATTTTATTACTTTATTGATAAAGTAATATTTTATTACTTTACCGAATTTTTATGTTTACGCATTACAATACATTATGTTTAAAAACAAGAATCAATCACATGCAATGTATTTTGAATGATGTTAGTATTGCTAACATGGCTTGGAATATTGATGTGAAAACAACCACAATTGCAAATTGTTTTCGGCATTGCAAGATTCGTTCAGAAGAAAATGATGAACATGAATTTAGTGAAATAAATGAAGGTATCGAAGGATTAAATGAAGCTATCTCTAATTTACGATATAGAAATGTGATGAATGTTGAACATCTCTTAAATTATCCAAGCGAGAATGATGTGGTTATGGAATCACCTACGGATGAAGAAATCATTAAGTCGGTAATGAACATTGATAAAGGAATTGATCCTGAACCGGACGATAACAATGTCATCCCAAGCGTGTCATCAAAGGAAGCATTTCAAGCAATCAACACTTTGAACAATTACTTGTTACAACACGAGCAAAACATACCAGGAGTTATTTATGCTTTACATAAAGTCAAGGATGAGGTTAATTTTGGCTTTGGTGGAAAGAAGAAACAAGCTACTACTATATATTCATATTTTAAAAAGAATTAAATTTTGTAACTCATATACATTATATATATATATATGTATATATATATATAATTTTGGAATTATTACTTTACATATTAGTTGGGCCCTTAATGACTTTCTAATTTTTTGTTATGTTATGCTTTTAGCGAGAATATTACTTTACAACATTGACCCAAGTTGGGACCGACGAAATTTATTACTTAAGCGAGGTTATTACTTTATCGGATATTACTTAATCGAGGTTTAATTGTAGAATGTTGAAGGAGAAAAGCGGGGATGCTAAAATATTTGACTAAAACCTGAAAATACTTTCGAATTGGTTGTATTGTGCCAAAAAAAGAAAAAACAAATACACTGCGGAAACGAATGCCACACTTGTGTTGGGCAGTCATGACTCATGAACGAGATAGAGAACGATATATAATATGTTACACATGAGTACATGACCATGCATTAAATCAATCATCATTCATTTAGAAGACAAAGATGAATTACTATAACACAATATTGATGAAACAGATGCAATATCACCTACGGCAGGTAGAAATTCAAGCAAATACAAGTCGGAAGCCAAGATCATCATATGCTTGTACCTATATTTGTTCGTAGCATGCAAATTTATAATTAAGCTTTTAATTATATCTTACAAAAACCTATTTTATTTTTCGGTAGAACTCTTCTCCTTTATAATTTCGAACACCTATTCTAATTCTAATATGTTAAAGGATATTTTTTTAATATGTTAAAATTCTAGAAAATTAGAAAAATAGATTGAGACGATCTTAGAGACGTCACCTCACCTCCCGCGTATCCTCCTTTATATATAAATAGTTGGGAAAACCGCGCTTCATGACGGCATTATAAATTATTTTTTAAAAACTCAATCAATAAAATTAAAATAATTACCCGTTCCTCCCTAATAAGTCGTCCTCCCGTGAAACACGATTTTCTTGTTAAGATTGAAATACCAAATTTATTATATTGAATACTCGTCTTATATATTAATTTTTATGTTAACATACTTCTTTCTAATAAGCCGCTCTCCTGTATAAATTCGCACTCCTATTTTAATTCCGTTACTTATAACTTTTAATTTTGTCTTACAAATACCTATGTTACTTGTAATAAAACTTTTAATTATATGTGTTTCTTATAAATTCGAATTTTTGTACTCTATAAATTTGAAAATCTACTCTACTTTCGATAAAACTTTTAATTAATTGTCTAATCTATAAATTTGAACTATTCTCCTTAACAAATTCAAACACGTATTATACTTTAAATATAATTTTTATTTATGTGTCTTCCCTATAAATTCAACTGTTCTCCTCTGTAAATTCGAACACATTTTCTACTTTTAATATGTTAAAGATTTTTTTTTAAAAATTACAACAATTACTCAATTTTCTCTAAAAAGTTGAAACATGTTACCTTTTCTTTTTCTTTCTTAATAAACCCCTCCGTTTCCAAAAATATCACGTTAAATGCCTTATTTATTTAAAACATAGTTTAATACTTTTAATTATTTAAAAAAGTTTACCTAATTTAACATGCCAACTTATTTTTTTTTTACAAATACAATTAATAAAATATCAAAAAATGAATAATAAAATAAAAATTATTAAAAATAATTCATGCATCGCATAGGTTTTAAGCTAGTACTATATTATTAAAGATGAAACATTAAAAGTTTGGTCGGTATTGTATCTGTTTTTTGGTACTTCGTGATTTTAATTAATTACCCTTGCTTATCTATAAAAAAGTACTATACAATAAGACATATTTATAACTAATTACCTTTTTCAGCTAAAACATATTATCTTTTCTATTTTTTCTAACAAAATCTCCTTTTTTCCAAAAATATCACGGACAATTTCCTTTTTTAACTAAAACATGTTACTGTTATGGATTAAAAAACGTACCATGTAAATTAAATGCTAGGGTTTATGAGCGTTCAAGCTTTTATGACTGCTCTTGTGTTTCGGGACTAAATCGGTCCTCACAAGATGCCTACGTATCTCTGCTGTATAGAGAATCAAGTCAATAAAACGTAGTTCTAGAATGAAGGACGAGGGTCCTTATATAGGCGTCAGGAGCCTTGTATTTAGAGTATGTTTAGGAGACTTAATGGACAAGTCTCGTTATTGATAACTGATAAGGAGTGTTTTGCTTGGCAGACAAGTATTATCCTCATATGATAAGTGTTGTGACTCATCGTAATATTTGATTGGGATTCTGAATCCTTTTATGAAGATATTGTCATATTTGGACTCTTTTATGAGCTGTATAATTTCCTTATTTATTAATTACGAAATTAATAAATAATCAGGGATTTGGGCATTAAATATCGAGCCCTTTCATTGGACCGTCAATTATATTTCTATAATTACTTTTCTGTCCATATCATTTGCCCCCCAGTTTCTGGGAAAACTTTTTAAGCTTTCGTAGAAATTATATTGACCTTTCTCGAGGTTTTTTGTAGAAGTTATAATCGCCATTTTTCGAGATTAGAGATCTTATTTTCCACGAACTTTTGCTCCACTTTCCTGGAAAATAATTAATAACAATTATTTTTCCTTTATTTATGTGTCCAGGGCGTGCATACCCCCGCCCAGGAGACATCCTAGGTTGCCACGCCTAGGAACAATGTCTCCTGGGCGTGGGTTTTTGAAAGAATGGCTCAAAGAGCTTCTGGGCGTGCATACCCCCGCCCAGGAGACGTCCTAGGTTGCCACGCCTAGGAACTATGTCTCCTGGGCGTGGGTTTTTGAAAGAATGGCTCAAAGAGCTTCTGGGCGTGCATACCCCCGCCCAGGAGACATCCTAGGTTGCCACGCCTAGGAACAATGTCTCCTGGGCGTGGGTTTTTGAAAGAATGGCTCAAAGAGCTTCTGGGCGTGCATACCCCCGCCCAGGAGACATCCTAGGTTGCCACGCCTAGGAACAATGTCTCCTGGGCGTGGGTTTTTGAGGCCCTTCCTTAATAAGTTTCTTGGCGTTGGTATCCCCGCCTAAGAGACATTCTAGGTTGCCACGCCTAGAAACTATGTCTCCTGGGCGTGCTTTTTAGAAGCTTTCCTTAATAAGTTTCTTGGCGTTGGTATCCCCGCCTAAGAGACATTCTAGGTTGCCACGCCTAGAAACTATGTCTCCTGGGCGTGCTTTTTTTAGAAGCTTTCCTTAATAAGTTTCTTGGCGTTGGTATCCCCGCCTAAGAGACATTCTAGGTTGCCACGCCTAGAAACTATGTCTCCTGGGCGTGGGTCTTAGAGGCCCTGCCTTAATTATTTTCTTGACGTTGGTATGAACGCCAAGGGAACATTGAACATAAGTTTTTCGAAATTGGGCCTTGTGTCGGGTCTTTTTCCTTTGTTTGGTTAATATTTAAACCATACATATTTTTATATGTTGAATGTTCTAGATTCTTCTAGAACTTCCAATTCAAATTTATTTGGGCTTCCCGCCTAGCGATTCTCCAGGTTCTTCTAGAACTTGCAATTCAAATTTTGAATTTATTTGGGCTTCCCGCCTATGATAGGCCCAATGACCTGTTCCAGGTCCAGATACTGTCTATAGGCGGTTCATTGGAACGTTGTCACCGGCTATTACTTCTATAAATTGAGTGGAGTAGAACTTCCATTTTCCACACTTCAAAATCATTCTACTAAATTTTCTCAGAAACTTTCCTTAGAAAAGCTCTGCTAGGGTTCCGTGGTAAAGCGATTTCCGGCATTCAAGCCACCGTGCATTTTCCAGTTTCCGTTTCAATCTTCATCTTCTCCACCAAGTTTTCTGGGTTCAGGCATTCTTCGGAAGGATTTTAATGGCGGATTCAAGCTCATCTCAATCCCAGTTATCTCAACCTTCTCGCCCTGCCAGAGCAAATCGAGGTAATCCACCTCCAAAATCTCTAGTTCATGCAAATGTTTTTTCCCTTGGATTTACTTTCTGATTTTGGGGATGCTTTCCCAAATCTTCTTCATTTAGAGGCCCATAATATTCCTTCTAAATACAAACAGAGTAGAGTTGATGATATTTCCGTTCTTTTCGGCATAAAGGCCCCTTATAGGGCCGTAGCTCCTGGCCCAAATGATAGGGCCTGTTATCCTAAGCCTGGGGCCATTAGGATGTACAAGGAAACTTTTCATTCTGGCTTTCGCCTTCCTCCTCACCCGTTTGTTCTTCATTTATTAGCTGAGGTCAAAATCTGTCCCACACAATTAATGCCCAATGGGTGGAGATTCATATACTGCTTCTTGGCCCAATGCATGAAACATAGGGTAGAACCTAATGTATCCGTATTTAGATATCTCTTTAAATTTGTAAATGCTCCAGATGATATAGGTTGGGTTAAGATTCAATATCGAACCTTAAACCGTAGTTGCTTCGTTTCTGGTTCTTCTCCCGACTCTCTTCCTTCGTGGAAAAAAGAGTGGTTTTATATTTACTTAGATGGGGATGATTGGAACAATTATTTTTGTCCTAACTTCACAAGGGCTACGGATGGTTCTTTAAGGTCCCTCAAATTAGGGGTAGATGATCTTGCGGCAATTCAACTCCTGACGGATGATTGCTTGCATCATTGCAATCTCCTAATTTCTGAGGATAACCTTCAAGCTATGGGGCTTAGCACCCTTGAGCCTCGGGGTACATAACTTAACTTTCTTTCTTTTATTCTTTGTTGTCATATAATATGATTGTAACGCTTGTTTTTTCTTTCCAGCCAAAACTTCCTTGAATGCTATTTTCAAGAGGAGGGAGGATCACGCCTCTAAGGCGGTGATCGTGGAGATAGATAGGCCTTCCAAGCGGAAGAAAGCCGTTGATGGATCCCCTGCTGTGGAGAAAGTGCCTGCTTTTTTGGCTGAGCGGCCTGTACTTGTTGACGAGGATCCCAACCCATTTGTGGTAAAATGGGGTTTGCTTAACAGGGATACCGTAGTTGGTGATTCCGGGGCTGCGGCAGAGTGGTCTAGGAATGTGGTCACTCCACGGGACGTGGCCCATGTCGTGGAATCCTCGGAGGACCTTCAGATTGAGCTTCTTGGGGCCCAAGCCCTTGCTTCTGTAAGTAATTTTCACTTTTGTTTAATCCTTCTTTTAATTGTTCATTTTAAAATATATGCCTTTGTTTTATAGGCTAACACCTATCACCAAG
Source organism: Heracleum sosnowskyi (assembly GCA_030848705.1). Classification (NCBI taxonomy): domain Eukaryota; kingdom Viridiplantae; phylum Streptophyta; class Magnoliopsida; order Apiales; family Apiaceae; genus Heracleum; species Heracleum sosnowskyi. Next base: position 48,970,106 of record CM061244.1, read on the forward strand.
CTGCCCTTCACAACTTGAAGGCAGTTCGAGCTGAAAAGCTGATTGCTGAGAGGGACATGGACAGATATTTTGCTTCCTCTACCTCGAACTTTGAGATGTTTAGAGGAGTCGAGAGGGAGCTTGTAGATGAGAAGGAGAGGGTTAGGCAGCTGGAGGCCCAACTCCAAAGAGGTCGTGAGGATGTTATTGCTGAGTACAGAGCATCTAAGGAGTTTGATGATCTCCTTAATGCTGAGTATGATGCTAACTTTCCTAGCACTTTCAAGGATTGTTGGGAATCCATCATTGAAGAGCTGGGAACGAAGATCGAAGGAGTGTCTTTGGATAAGTTCCCCGTTCCTGATTTATCTGGGGCATCCAAGGACACTATCATGGATACTGCCATCCCCATTTCTCAGCCCATTGATGATTCTGAGCTCTTTCTGGATTCTGAGCCAGTTAGAGATGGAGATTTGGGTGATGCTGCTAAGGATGATGTTCCCCTTAACTTAGAGGAGGAGATTCCTCAGGATGATATAGCATAGGTTGGCCCTGCGTGGCTTTTATCTTTATTTATGTTCTTTTCTGAACTTACCCTTCGGGGTTTTAACTTAACTTTCTTAGTAAGTCTATTTTAGCTTTTCTTGATTTTGCATGCTTAGTCCACATGTCTATCATGATGCATTGCATATATAATGAAATCATAAGAATATGGAATTCATAACTTTAAAAATGGGATCAACCCTTACATAAAACTCAAGTTTAAAAACTTGGATTGGTTTCGTCGAACCTTATTTCTAGTAGTGAATCCACTTGGGAAACACTTAAACATAATAAACTTTCAAGTTTGCAGCATGCCAAGTTCTAGGTACTTCAATCCCTTCCAGAGTTTCCAGCTTGTACGAGCCTCGTCCATATACATTTTTGACCCGATAGGGCCCTTCCCAGTTTGGGGCTAACTTTCCCTTTTGTCCAACTCCAGATGCTTCAATCTTTCTAAGGACTAAGTCCCCTTGACGAAAGAATCTCTCTTTAACCCTTAGGTTGTAGTAGAAAGATGCTCGTTTCTGATGTTCAACTATCTTGGCATTCGCCCCATCTCTAACTTCGTCAATTAGATCTAAAGCTAGCCTCAAGCCTTCTTCATTAGCTTCTGGTTCATAAGCCTCAACTCTTGGAGACGTGTGAGTAATTTCCACTGGAACCACTGCCTCTGCCCCATATGCCAACAAGAAAGGGGTAGCTCCAGTGGTAACTTTACAAGTAGTACGATATGCCCATAGTATGGGGAGCAATTCGTCTACCCAAGTGTTTCTGGAGCGCTCAACTCTTTTTTTTAATCCATCCAGGATTATTCGATTTGCAACTTCAGCTTGCCCATTTGCTTGAGGATGGGCGACAGAAGTAAAGCGCAACTTGATACCATTCTCATCACAATACTTCTTGAACTCGTCATTGTTGAATTGAGTTCCATTGTCCGTAACCAGGATTCGTGGAATTCCATACCTGCATATCACATTCTCCCAGAAGAAACTCATTACTTGCTTGGTGGTTATCTTGGCTAGGGGTTTAGCCTCAATCCACTTGGTGAAGTAGTCGATTGCCACTATTAAGAACTTTCTTTGTGCACTTGCCATTGGAAATGGCCCAAGTATATCCATTCCCCACATAGCAAAGGGAATGGGTGAGTTTACGGATGTCAACATCTCAGGTGGTTGCCTAACCACTGGTGCATGCTTTTGGCACCGTTCACATTTTTTCACATAGCTTTTAGCATCAGCAAGCATGCTTGGCCAATAGAAACCTAGACGGGTGACTTTATGTGCTAAGGCTCTGCCCCCCAAGTGTTGTCCACAGATTCCTTCATGTACTTCCTTTAGGGCCAATTCTGCCTCTTGAGGTCTCAAACATTTCAGATATGGAATGATGAAAGACTTTTTATATAGGATTCCCTCAATTAGGGCATACCTTAGTGCTCTGACGTATAGCTTTCGTGCTTCTGAAGTGTCGTTGGGTAGCCACCTAGTTTCCAGATGAGCTTTGATAGGATCAATCCAACAACTGGTAATACCAATGGGCGCTACCAGCTTTCCGTTGATGCTTGGGGTCTTCAAGACTTGGAAGTATACACTTCCTGCATAGTTTTCAATTTCAGAAGAGGCAAATTTAGACAAGGCATCAACCTTTACATTTTCCTCCCTCGGAACGTGCTCCACATAGCATTCATCAAACTGAGTCATGATGGCTTTGACAAGTTTCAGATACTTAGCCATGACTTCATCTCTGGCTTCAAATTCTCCATTTACTTGAGAAACCACTAACCTTGAGTCTCCACAGACTTTTAGAGTTTTGACCCTCAGGGCTCCAGCCAGCCCTAAGCCAGCAATTAAAGCTTCATACTCAGCCTCATTGTTTGTCGTTGGGAAGTCAAGTTTTAGTGCATACTCTATTACGAATCCATCAGGACTTTGCAGCACTAAACCAGCTCCACTTGATTTTGTTTTTGATGCTCCATCAAAATAGAGCACCCAACATTCCTTGGACACCATGTCTTCATTTTTGTTGCCTTCCACTACTTCCTCCTGCCCCCCGACTTCTTGGTTGTCAATGGTACATTCAACCATGAAGTCAGCGAGTGCTTGGGCTTTAATGGCCGTACGAGGCTTATACTTGATATCAAATTCCCCCAACTCAATAGCCCATTTGATCAACCTTCCACTAACCCGAGGACTGTGCAGAATGTTCCTTAGAGGTTGATTAGTCAAAACCTCTATCTTGTGTGCCTGGAAGTACGGACGTAGTTTTCTTGAGGCCATTATCAAAGCTAAGGCAAACTTCTCTATGGTAGAGTAGTTTATTTCTGCCCCATGCAGGATCTTGCTCATATAGTAAATGGGTTTCTGAACCTTCAATTCTTCCTTTACCAAAACAGCTCCAAGGGCAGTGTCGGATACTACCAAGTACAAATATAGGATTTCTCCTGGCTTTGGTTTTGCCAACAGTGGTGCTTCAGCCATGTATTTCTTCAGGGCCTCAAAGGCTTCTTGGCTTTCAGGTGTCCACTCGAAATTCTTTACATTCTTGAGTGTTTTGAAAAAAGGTAAGCATTTTTCTCCTGACTTGGAGATGAATCTTCCCAAAGCAGCAACTCTTCCTGTCAATTTCTGCACATCCTTAACAGACTTGGGTGGTTCCATGTCTAGGATTGCCTTGATCTTGTCGGGGTTAGCTTCGATTCCCCTCTTGGAGACCATCAGACCTAAAAATTTTCCTGAGCCAACCCCGAAGGCACACTTCGCTGGGTTTAACATCATCTTGTGGTGCCTCAACACTTCAAATGCTTCTCGAAGATGCTTTATATGGTCTGCCTAGTTGAGGCTCTTGACTAGCATGTCGTCCACATAAACTTCCATTGTTTTACCTATCAGTGGTTCAAAAATCTTGTTCACCAATCTTTGATATGTTGCCCCTGCATTCTTAAGTCCAAATGCCATTACCAAATAACAGAAAACACCAAAGTCGGTGATGAATGATACCTTGGAGATGTCGTCCTTGTGCATCTTGATTTGGTTGTATCCACTGAAGCCATCCATGAAACTTAGCATCTCGTGCCCAGCAGTGGCATCTATCAAAGCATCAATCCTCGGTAAGGGAAAACAATCCTTGGGACATGCATCATTCAAGTCGGTGAAGTCTACACACATTCTCCACTTTCCATTAGCCTTTTTGACCATCACTGGGTTAGCCAACCATTCAGGGAACTGAATTTCTTCAATGAAGCCTGCTTCCAAGAGTTTCTCTACCTCCTGCTTGATAGCTTCTTGCCTTTCCGGGGCAAAATTTCTTTTCTTTTGTTTCACTGTTTTTCTTTCAGGATCCACATTCAATTTGTGGGTTATCAATTGGGGATCAATCCCTGGCATATCAGCTGCTGTCCAAGCAAATACATCACTGTTTTCTTGAAGAAAGGATGTCAACTTACTTTTCGTAGATTCAGGTAGTAAAGCTCCAATGTAGGTGACCTTGTCTGGTTCTCCTGGGATCAAGGGGATGGGAATAAGATCCTCAGCTGGCTTTCCTCTCCTTTCTTCATCGTTTCTGATGTCCATGTCCTCAATTGGGAGAACCTGCCCCCAACTCCATCAGGCCTCAACGCGGCTACATAACAGCTTCTAGCCATTTTCTGATCACCTTTTTCTTCACCAATCCCATTCCTTGTAGGGAATTTGATCTTCAAATGATAGGACGAGGCAACAGCCTTGAATGCATGAAGTCCCGTTCTTCCCAGAATTGCATTGTAGGTTGAAGTTGCCTTAATAACTATGAAATTCAGCATTTGAGTAGACGTCTTCGAACCTTGTCCCATTGTCATTGGGAGTTGAATCGTGCCTTCTACCTTCGATTCTACTCCATTGAACCCATATATGGGCATGTTTGAGGGTGTTAGCTGAGAGTCAGTGTAACCCATCTTGATGAAAGCATCATGGAACAAGATGTCCACTGAAGCTCCATTGTCAACAAGAACTCTCTTTGTTTCTGAGTTCCCAATCACAGGTACTATGACCAGAGGGTCATCATGGGGAAATTTCACTCCCTCAAGGTCTGAATCGTCAAAATTCAAAGATACTTCAGTCTTGGCACGCTTCGGTGCTTCTCCAACCACAGTCATTACCTCACGGGCATAAGCTTTTCTGGAGTTTCTGGAAGGTCCGGCCGCAGTTGGCCCTCCAAATATCATATTGATGACAGGCCCTCGGGGCTTGGGATTTCGGTCTTGATCATTGTCCCGTCTATCGTAGTCTTTCCTTTCATAATTTCCTCTTTGACTTCCCTGGTTTCCATCTTTGGTGTACTTTCCAAGCTTTCCTCTTCGAATCAAGAACTCAATTTCATCTTTCAGCTGCCTGCAGTCATCTGTCTCGTGGCCAACTTCTTTGTGAAACCGACAGTATTGGTTTTGATTTCTTTTTGACACATCGGCCCTCATAGGCTTCGGCCATTTGATATCTTCTTCCTTTGCTATCTCCATCAGAATTTGACTCCTGGGAGTATTCAATCTTGCATATTCTGTGAACTTTGGCCCAAAATTGCTTTTCTTGGGTGGTGAATCTGAATCCTTTGATGTCCTAGGATACTTCTCTCTTGCATCATATTCTGGAGCATCCTTTCTCTTTTTTGAATTTCCATTGCCAGTAGCAATGGGTTCGTACTTTCTCATGCTCTCCTCAGCTTTGATATATTTCCCAGCTCTATCTTGCAGTGACAACATGTTTTCGGGGGGATGTTTGGCCAAAGACCTCCTGAAGTGGTCATCGGTAGTTCCTTGCTGTAGGGCTATCATAGCCACTTTATCTTCCAAATCTGGGACTTTTATAGCCTCCTTAGTGAATCTACTCAAGTATTCTCTCAATGTTTCATTCTTGCCTTGTCGAATCGCCATAAGAGAGGCAGAACTTTTCTCATGTATCTTCCCACTAACAAATTGATTGATGAATGCCTTACTCAGCTCTTTGAAGGATCCAATAGAATTGGGCGGAAGGCGACTATACCAACGTTGAGCCATACCCGCTAGAGTTTGTGGGAACGCCCTACACTTTGCAGCGTCATTGGCAGGCTGCAACAGCAGTGCGTTTGAGAAGGTTCTTACATGATTTGCGGGATCACCCGTTCCATCATAAGCTTTGATGGTTGGCATTTTAAACTTCCTGGATATAGTGGCTTTCATTATCTCTTGTGTGAAGGGTGGTGTAGGATCGTCAGGATCTCCTAGGGGCAACAATACAGTAGGATCTCCTCTTGGGATTTCAACCCTTCTGGATCTCGGAGGAGTAGGATCCAGATTAATTACCGGAGTCTTCCCGGCTGCTCTTGCAGCCTCTTGCAGCCTCTTCCTCCTCTAACTTCTTTTTGAGTTTTGCAACCTCTGCCTCATGGGCTGCAATCCTTTCCTGAGTGGTTGGCTCCTTGTTTGCAGAACGTCTCCTTCGCGGGGGATAGTCATCATCAGTATTATAGTTTTCATCCTCAGTGTAAGGCCCAGAGAAATCGTCTCGAAACATTTGAAGAGTTTGGGTTTGTCGGTTCAGGGGTTCCAAACCTTGGACGTAAGGGGGTACGTAAGCCTCATGGTGTACCAGAGTGGTACCACTACCGCCCACCGGGGGTCGAGGGGGCCTGGTATGGGTAGGCATCCCCAGGGTCTGATTTACATATTGAGGGAGATCATTAGTGTGTAGTTGAAGGCCCCTCGGGGCACTCATGAGTAGTGGGGAGGTTGTGATTGCTTGCTGGTGAGTGGTCTCTTGTGAATTAGATCCATGAATGACCACTTGCAGGGGATTCGTCCCTTCAATTGGGATCTCTGATCCTTGAGTGTTGGTGGGGATATTCGTCCCTTCAGTACTAGTAACTGGTGGTGGTTGACTTCCGTGAGTATCAGCCCCGGAGGTGATAGTAAGTTCTTCAGAAGCTCGAGTTGTTCTTCGGGTGTTTGCCATGGTTGATGTTTTCTTCCCACAGACGGCGCCAAATGTTATGGATTAAAAAACGTACCTTGTAAATTAAATGCTAGGGTTTATGAGCGTTCAAGCTTTTATGACTGCTCTTGTGTTTCGGGACTAAATCGGTCCTCACAAGATGCCTACGTATCTCTGCTGTATAGAGAATCAAGTCAATAAAACGTAGTTCTAGAATGAAGGACGAGGGTCCTTATATAGGCGTCAGGAGCCTTGTATTTAGAGTATGTTTAGGAGACTTAATGGACAAGTCTCGTTATTGATAACTGATAAGGAGTGTTTTGCTTGGCAGACAAGTATTATCCTCATATGATAAGTGTTGTGACTCATCGTAATATTTGATTGGGATTCTGAATCCTTTTATGAAGATATTGTCATATTTGGACTCTTTTATGAGCTGTATAATTTCCTTATTTATTAATTACGAAATTAATAAATAATCAGGGATTTGGGCATTAAATATCGAGCCCTTTCATTGGACCGTCAATTATATTTCTATAATTACTTTTCTGTCCATATCAGTTACCTTTTCTATTTTTACTTACTAAAACCCCTCTTTTCCAAAAATATCATGGGTAAACTCTTAATTATTTATTTTAAAATCTATTTAATTCTTTTTTTACTTACTAAAACCTCTCTTTTTCCTAAAATATCACGGGTAAACCCTTAATTATTTATTTTGAAATCTATTTTAATGCTTTTAATTTTTTAAAAAAAGTTTACCCATTTAAACATGTTTACTTGTTTTTTCTAACAAATGCAATTAATAAAATGTTATAACGTAAATAATCAAATAACAACTATTAAAAACAATGTGTGCATCGCACGAGTTTTAAGCTAGTATTATTAAAGACGTAATATTAAAAGTTTGGTCCGTATGGTATCTGTTTTTTGGTACTTCGTGATTTTACTCAATTACCCCTTACTTATCTATAAAAAAGTACTATTAAATAATAAGACATATTTATAATCGATTACTTTTTCAACTAAAACACATTACCTTTTCTATTGTTTGACAAAATCTCATCCTTTTCCAAAATAATCACAAAAATATCATGGACAATTACCTTTTTTAACTAAAACATGTTACATTTTCTATTTTTACTTATTAAAACTCCTATTTTTCCAAAAATATCACGGGTAAACCCTTAATAATTTATTTTAAAACATATTTTAATTCTATTTTTATTTACTAAAACTCCTCCTTTTCCAAAAATATCACGGGTAAATCCTTAAATATTTATTTTAAAACCTATTTTAATGCTTTTAATTTTTTAAAAAGCTTACCTATTTTAACATGTTTACTTATTTTTTTAACAAATGTAATTAATAAAATATTATAACGTAAATAATCAAATAACAACTATTAAAAATAATCCGTGCATCACACGAGTTTTAAGTTAGTATTATTAAAGCCGAAAATTTGAAAATTTTGATTTTCACCAATATTTAATAAATAATAAAATAATATGATTAATGGTAACTAACAGATTGTATTTTTTAAGTAAAATATGTTATCTTTTCAAATAAAACAATTATCTTTTATGAACACACCAAAATTAATGATTTGCCTTTGTAATTTAAACCAGTGTTCTAAAAGTCGGCGATTAATTGGGATTAATCACCGATTAATCGCTAGACGGCGGGTCACCGAACTGATTAAGCGAAAATCGGTTAATTAATCATTTTTTCATAAAAACGGTCAAAAATCGGCTGAATCGGTCAAAAATCGGATTAATCAGTCAAAAATCGGGTTAATTATTAAAAATTAGTAAAAAATAGTTAAAATAATAAAAAATTTAAAAGGTATAAACTTGATTAAACAATAGGAAAAAACATTATTTTTGTACATATAATTATAATTTTAGATGCCTAAATCATAAATTCTCTTTAGTTTTCCTCTTAAATTGATCTCTAATTGAAAAGTTAAACCTTCAAAATTTTATTTATTACAATTATATAATATTTTTAACATATTTGCATAAATATATGATAATAACATATGTTTAGTTGAAGTAACGAAACAATTTTATAATTGTATATAGAAAATATTATTAAATTTATTCCAATTAATGATCCGATTAATCATTCCGATTAATCCCCGATGACCCGATTAATCCCTGAACGGTGCCTTTACCGATTAACCCCGATTTCCGATTTCCCTGGACGTTACCCTTTAGTTAAAACAAATTATCTTTAATAAACATGCCCAAAAGCATTGATCTATATTTCTTTACTTAAATATCTCCCAAATTAGTGGTTCACTTTTCTAATTTAAACACGATACCTTTTAGCTAAAACAAATTATTTTTAATAAACACGCCCAAAAGTAGTGATTTATATTTCTTTACTAAAACATCTAATTTTTCAAAAATATCACGAATACTCCTTATTTATTTATTTTTAAAGCTATTTTATATTTTCTAACAATATTCCCCTCTTTTCCAAAAATATCACGGAAAATTATTTTTCCCAAATAGAACAAGTCTCATTTCCTATATTTCTTTAATGAAATAGCTCCTTTTCCAAAAATATCACAGACAACACTTATTTATTTATTTTAAAATCTATTTTAATATTTTTAATTATATAAATTTTTTTACCTATTTTAACATGTATACTTATTTTTTTTATAATTGCAATTAATAAAATATAAAACGTAAATAATAAAATAATAACTATTAAAAATAATCTGTATATGGCACGGATTTTAAGTTAGTAATAAAAATAATTAACGGGTTTTAAGCTAGTAATAATAATAATTAATTTTACATAATTTAACTTGATAAATAAATATATGAATGTGTCTATTGTTACGACTTAAGATCTAAGCTAAGTTATATTAACGCGTTATTTCAACAAATCGTGATTATAAATGTAACCACACCTTCACATAAATTTGTTCAAGGGTTAGGAAACAGAGATTATACGGTGTTGTCCAAGTAAAAATTTACAATGTTTCCTTGTATATTCACAGAGAAATAAGAAACCTAAAGTTACTGCTCTAAAACAAACAACTTCTCTCCTGTGAATTGTGATCATGGCTTCCAAATGGTTGTTGAGCAAATTTTTGGGAGCAGGATCGTACGGTTCGGTTTTCTTAGGGCAATGTGTATCGCCTTCTTTAACCTGTTACTATAATTCACCCACAATTGCAGCGATAAAATCATCTTTACAAACTAATTCATGGTCTTTGAAGTTGGAGAAGGCTGTCTTGTATGAACTTAGAGGATGTCCAGAGATTGTTCGTTATTTCCCGGCTGAGGATTTTGATATTGTTAATGAATATGGGGATAAATTTCACAATATAGTGCTCGAGTATGCTGATGGAGGCACCCTAACACAACTTATCAAATCTAGGGGGGGATGGATACCTGAATATGAAGCGAGTTGGTATGCGCGTATGATGCTTAAGGGACTCTCTCATGTGCATCATAGAGGTTTTGTTCACTGTGATTTGAAACCGGATAATGTGCTTGTTTTTAATGTCCCATCTGGTGAAGGTAAAGGGGTGGTCAAGTACAATCTTAAGTTGGCGGATTTCGGATTGGCGAAAAGGAGTGGAGGGGTAAGTTGTGGTGCAGGAGGAGAGTATAAGAATCGAGGAACTTTGCTTTACAGTTCACCAGAGTCTGTGGTGTTTGGGATTCATGAAACAGCTATGGATGTATGGTCATTGGGTTGTATGTTATTGGAGATGCTTTTAGGGAAGGGGGGTTTGTGGAACAGATTTATTGATGTTGATGGGCAATGTTTAGCGGAAATGATTGCTAATTATGAAGATGACAGGTTGAATATGATATTACCCAAGTTTGATTATCTATCAGTGAATGCAAAGGATTTTGTCAGGAGATGTTTAAAACAGAATGTTAAAGAAAGATGGACTGCTGAAGAACTTCTGAAACATCCCTTCATTTCTCACAATCAGAATCTGCTGAAGAAATTTGAAGCACAGTTATCCTATAAGAAGATGATTAAGTATCAGTCCAGCACTGCATTGAGTTATTCATTCGCATCATCCCATATCTCTCTGGGGGTTTGTTAATTTGACATGACTTGTACTTTTATCGGACTTGATTTCTTTGGTTTTGACCGATGTCGATGCACCTACAAGTTAGTTTAGGGGTAGATGAATGGTATCACAAAGATGGATGTTCAACATGTTTATTCCATAGAGTTTAAAGATACAATATGTTAGGTTCTAATAGATATTCTTGGACAACAGATATGTACAAGTTCAGCTGTGACCAGAGGTATATCAAAAGTTAAAAGTAAATTAGTGTGATGAATAGCAGGTTAATCTAGTGCTGATAGTATTGTAAAATCTTTAATTTTCTATTAAGTGAAATATTTCTGAGTTTCATACTTTTCTGTTTGTAAAATGATATACTGCTGCAGTCTTATTATTCACACATTCATATTCTTAATATTCACACATTCATAAAACATATGTGAATGCAATGAATTAGAATATTGGGTCATACAAATTGTAGTAAGAACTTGTGAGAAAACTGGGTCTACCATTTGCGCCCTCTTGGTTCCTTAATACAAGTGCAGCTACTCCTTCCTTTGATCCCCGGCCACGGCTGGAAAGCAAAATGTATGACATGGTCTTTTCAGCATTTCGTGGTAGTAAGGAAATGGCATTATGTACTGAATTACATTGCTAAAATTAAATATCATAACACTGCAAGACTAAAACAGCAGATTCCGTTTTTATCTTTTAAAGCAACACACCAGATTGCGATGGTTCAGAAAAGCCCCAGTTATCATCGTAGTTAGCAACAAGTGTATGCATTTATCAGAATTTGCATCTGTAAAATCAAACCGAGTTTAAGCAAAAAAGGTGGCTAACAGTTGGACAATTTAGCCCAATTGGCATCGTAATGAACAGAATACGAAAGGAACAATGGAAGCTGCACACACAAGTAACAGTTCACATATTCTATGTCTGTTTCACACGTTCTAATAGAAGTTTAAATGATTTTATTTGCAAAAGTTTCAAAAGCAAGTGGTGATGTAAAAAATGAATCTTGGAATTTACTAAAGAAGCTACAGACTCTATGTACTGAAGCAGCAAACACGACTTAAAGTATTGCTCTATAAGACTTCATTCTTCCACAGCTGAATCAAATACTCATTACAAATCAAGAATGTTGGAGATTTCACACACGAGGATTCTATATCCCATGCATACCGTGTAACACTTTATCTATTGGGCTAACAGATTCTAACCGTTTTAATAAGTGGATAAGATACGGCAACCTATGAATGAGGCCATGTTATAAAAAAGCACACAGACAAATAAGCTAATACATTTCAATCTGTGAAGTACTTTAGAGAAGAATCTCAGCAACTATTCCTGGTAATCTGGGACAAAATCCCTTGTATTCATCCAACAAATTTTGGAACATAGATACTAGTCATATGAAATAAGATGACTGGTCAGAAATTAAACAAGAAACTGTAATCTTTTTCACTTATAAAGAAAAGCAACAATTTCATTATATTATTTTATGAATGATACCGGCATGTCCTTGTTTCAGCGCAATTAAAAAGAATGAATAGATCTATCAATTAAAATACCGTCAAAATGCTTCCTAATTGTAACAAGGTCACATTCAAACTAATAACTAGAATAAATGATAAAACAAAAGATATAGTATTGCAATTTTCGCCTATATTGATTCATGTCTATGCTCTCCTTTAACAAGCATTTCAGGTAGAAGTAAAACCACAAAGGAAGTTTAACTGAATGATATAGAGCTAAATACAGTACACTAACAAGATGTAGGAACCACAAAAAATGGTTCCCCAGATGTAGGAAGACCCTTCAATGATGGAAATAGAAGACCCTGCATTTTAAAATCGTTCCTGAAGTGGATATGTACACAGATTTCTTTAAGGAATTACCGGGCTCATAGGAAGTAATCAGTTAGATTGGCCAAGTGATGTTATCAACAATCAAATTCAGAAAGTATATAAGAAACCAATCATGACAGATATCTTACTTCTTACCCAACCAACTGAGAAAATCTGTGTTTGAACTGCATTTTTCTGACATCTGAGCAAAAACCCTCTCCAGTTGCCTGAACAAGAAGGATGTATTGCAAGTAGAATGAAACAAAGGATTCATAATGCACACTAACTATTAAGTTTGATCATAAAAGATGAGATAGCAATTGCCAAAATTTAAGAAGAACTGTAAATTATGTTTCATATATGAATTTGACTAGAGGAGAAAGTCGACCAAGTGTGAAGAGGGTGGTTCTCCATTCCCTGGATCATTAAAAAAAAGAGAAGCAAAGCTCTGCTAGAGGATGAGATTTAAGTTTGATCACTTCAATAATGCACTCAGTGATCTACATCAGCAACATAAGAATTATGAATATGACTAGAAGCAATTGAGTTGCAGAGATCTGATAACTTTTTTTCTCATTAAAAATTTGAAGGACTAGATAAACTAGTACTTCTAAGTAAATTAATGAATTACCATTGTATGTCAATTTTTCATCTGCTAACGAGTGCATAAATTCTGCTGACTCCAACACAAGGTCGTATCCAGTATTTCAAAATCTACACATGACTGCAGCTTTTTTCACCAGCTGCTGCAGATAATAGAAACAATATGTAAATTCTAAGGGAAAGATAGTAAAATCAAAGGGAAAATCAGTAGAAAACAACAGACATCCGATTCAAAGAGAATAAGCATTCTACGGCAGAGAGAGTTGGCCACCTTGTTCTTGTCCAGTTACTAAAGCCTTTATACATGGATAAGCATTCTGTCTGAGGAGAGCTGTCGCCTATAGGGTCGATGAATGCATAAGCGCGATGAACAAGATGCAGTGCATTTATAGCAGCAGAAAGTGCATTCAGCCTCTGTTGCAGCATCAAGGTAGGACATGCCCTGCTCATCTTTCACTGCTACAGTTGAAGTGAATACAAAGTAAATGTAAACAGTTGAGCTTAATTTGCAAAAATATCTGAGCGAAGCATCTACATAATCAACATAAACATTCGGGTATTCGATCAACATGTTGTATAATTACCAACAATTATAATTTGCTACTGCCAGTGCAGACCTTCCTAGAGAGAAATGCATAAAGCTTTCCACTATTTTATGGGCTTCTTACGTTAATTTTGACTTTGGTGGAAAGAAGAAACAAGCTACTACTACATATTCATATTTTAAAAAGAATTAAATTTTGTAACTCATATACATTATATTTTGGAATTATTACTTTACATATTAGTTGGGCCCTTAATGACTTTCTAATTTTTTATTATGTTATGCTTTTAGCGAGAATATTACTTTACAACATTGACCCAAGTTGGGACCGATGAAATTTATTACTTAAGCGAGGTTATTACTTTATCGGATATTACTTAATCGAGGTTTAACTGTAAAATGTTGAAGGAGAAAAGCGGTGATGCTAAAATATTTGACTAAAACCTGAAAATACTTTCGAATTGGTTGTATTGTGCCAAAAAAAGAAAAAACAAATACACTGCGAAAACGAATGCCACACTTGTGTTGGGCAGTCATGACTCATGAACGAGATAGAGAACGATATATAATATGTTACACATGAGTACATGACCATGCATTAAATCAATCATCATTCATTTAGAAGACAAAGATGAATTACTATAACACAATATTGATGAAACAGATGCAATATCACCTACGGCAGGTAGAAATTCAAGCAAATACAAGTCGGAAGCCATGATCATCATAATTCATATGCTTATTTGTTCGTAGCATGCAAATTTATAATTAAGTTTTTAATTATATCTTACAAAAACTTATTTTATTTTTCGGTAGAACTCTTCTCCTTTATAATTTTGAACACCTATTCTAATTCTAATATTCTACTTCTAATATGTTAAAGGATATTTTTTTAATTTTTTAATATGTTAAAATTCTAGAAAATTAGAAAAATAGATTGAGACGATCTTAGAGACGTCACCTCACCTCCCGCGTATCCTTCTTTATATATAGATAGTTGGGAAAGTCGCGCTTCACGGCGGCATTATAAATTATTTTTAAAAACTCAATCAATGAAAATTAAAATAATTACCCGTTCCTCTCTAATAAGCTCGTCCTCCCGTGAAACACGATTTTCTTGTTAAGATTGAAATACCAAATTTATTATATTGAATACTCGTCTTATATATTAATTTTCATGTTAACATACTTCTTTCTAATAAACCGCTCTCCTATATATAAATTCGCACTCATATTTTAATTCCGTTACTTATAACTTTTAATTTTGTCTTACAAATACCTATGTTACTTGTAATAAAACTTTTAATTATACGTGTTTCTTATAAATTCGAATTTTTCTACTCTATAAATTTGAAAATCTACTCTACTTTCGATAAAACTTTTAATTAATTGTCTAATCTATAAATTTGAACTATTCTCCTTTACAAATTCGAACATGTATTATACTTTAAATATAATTTTTATTTATGTGTCTTCCCCATAAATTCAACTGTTCTCCTCTATAAATTCGAACACATTTTCTACTTTTAATATGTTAAAGTTTTTTTTTTAAAATTACAACAATTACTCATTTTTCTCTAAAAAGTTAAAACATGTTACCTTTTCTTTTTCTTTCTTAATAACCCCCCCCCTTTCCAAAAATATCACGTTAAATGCCTTATTTATTTAAAACATAGTTTAATACTTTTAATTATTTAAAAAAGTTTACCTAATTTAACATGTCAATTTTTTTTTACAAATACAATTAATAAAATATCAAAAAATGAATAATAAAATAACAATTATTAAAAATAATTCATGCATCGCATAGGTTTTAAGCTAGTACTATATTATTAAAGACGAAATATTAAAAGTTTGGTCGGTATTGTATTTGTTTTTTGGTACTTCGTGATTTTCATTAATTACCCTTGCTTATCTATAAAAAAGTACTATACAATAAGACATATTTATAACTGATTACCTTTTTCAGCTAAAACATATTATCTTTTCTACTTTTTCTAACAAAATCTCATTTTTTCCAAAAATATCACAAAAATATCATGGACAATTTCCTTTTTTAACTAAAACATGTTACCTTTTCTATTTTTACTTACTAAAACCCCTCTTTTCAAAAAATATCATGGGTAAACTCTTAATTATTTATTTTAAAATCTATTTAATTCTTTTTTTACTTACTAAAACCTCTCCTTTTCCTAAAATATCACGGGTAAACCCTTAATTATTTATTTTGAAATCTATTTTAATGCTTTTAATTTTTTTTAAAAAGTTTACCCATTTTAACATGTTTACTTGTTTTTTCTAACAAATGCAATTAATAAAATGTTATAACGTAAATAATCAAATAACAACTATTAAAAACAATCTGTGCATCGCACGAGTTTTAAGCTAGTATTATTAAAGACGTAATATTAAAAGTTTGGTCTATGGTACCTGTTTTTTGGTACTTCGTGATTTTACTCAATTACCCCTTACTTATCTATAAAAAAGTACTATTAAATAATAAGACATATTTATAATCGATTACTTTTTCAGCTAAAACACATTACCTTTTCTATTGTTCGACAAAATCTCATCCTTTTCCAAAATAATCACAAAAATATCATAGGCAATTACCTTTTTTAACTAAAACCTGTTACATTTTTTATTTTTACTTATTAAAACACCTCTTTTTCCAAAAATGTCACGGGTAAACCCTTAATAATTTATTTTAAAACCTATTTTAATTCTATTTTTACTTACTAAAACTCCTCCTTTTCCAAAAATATCACGGGTAAATCCTTAAATATTTATTGTAAAACCTATTTTAATGCTTTTAATTTTTTAAAAAGCTTACCTATTTTAACATGTTTACTTATTTTTTTAACAAATGTAATTAATAAAATATTATAACGTAAATAATCAAATAACAACTATTAAAAATAGTCTGTGCATCACACGAGTTTTAAGCTAGTAATATTAAAGCCGAAAATTTGAAAATTTTGATTTTCACCAATATTTAATAAATAATAAAATAATATGATTAATGGTAACCAGGAGATTGTCCTTTTTAAGTAAAATATGTTATCTTTTCAAATAAAACAAGAGTAAAATGCAGAATGTGTACCCGAAGTTTCATCTTGGTGCAACTTGTGTACCCTTATTTAGAATTATTGCAAAATATGTACCCGAAGTTTCGAAAATGATGCAAAACGTGTACTACCGTTAATGTCCATTTAACACCGTTTGAAATAGTTGTTAAAAGTGAGTGGCTGGACTGCATTTTGTCACATAAACGGCTATAATACAGATGCTATATATAAACTTGATAATCAACTGGGTTTCTATCTTCCCCAATTTCAAAGCCCTAACCCTAAAATATCAATTGAGCTCAAATTTGTTAATTCATGGATAAAATTTGTCATTGTGGACATGTAGTGGTTCAAAGAACAGCATGGACTAGTAATAATGCTGGTAGGAGATTCGTGAGTTGCATTCAAGGTCGTCTAGGCTGCAACTATTTTCGATGGATCGAGGGTCCTGTTTGTGATCGTGGTCGAGCAGTGATATGTGATTTGTTAGGAAGAGTTAGAGATCTTGAAGGGGAAATTGAAAAATTGTCTCAAGGTGTTGGTCATGAACAGATCGTGGTGAAGAAACAGGGGGCATGCAAATGTTGGATTTTGTTTTACATTGTTCTTGCCTTTTGTATTGGTTTGTTTTTTAAGTTTGCAACTAGTAGTGATGATTGTGCTTGAAATATGTAATCTTTGCCTTCAGCTGGTTGTAATGATCTTAAGTTCAAGAAATGTAACCGTTTGTTAAGAATGAATGAAAAATGTTTGATGTTTCAAAATTGTTTTTTGGATTCATAAGAGATTGCAAGCATAAGTAATAAAAAGCCATTTATTTAGATAAGATAATGATGCAGAGTACATGGCTTAAACAGATAATACATGAACATAATGCATCAATTATGCCATCTTGTCTGCATGCAAGAGGCCTTGAATGGAAGTTGGAGGCACAAGCAGAGTTTGGAGGCCACCATGATCAGAAATTGCCTCAGTGGCAAGAGCAGCAACAGGGAGATTTGCAGAGGATGGAACGTAGACAATGTCACAGAGGTCCCAATCCTCAGACATGATCTGCCTGATCATGTACACCAAGTCAAACATGTCAAAATTGTCATCAGGGTTTAGCACTTGATGAACAGCTTCCTCACTATCACATTCGAGAATGACAGACTTCTCTTCCTTCTCCCATGCCATTTTCAGACCATACCAGATGGACCAGAGTTGTGCTGTGATTGGCACTGCTAACCCTATCATGCTTTTGCATCCCTCCATCCATAGGCCATTGGAATCCCTCATGATGCACCCAACTGATGCCCTCATCTCAGACCTGCGAAAGAAACCCTTGACATTAACTTTGACAACCCCTACATTTGGCTTGCTCCAGGTAGACATTTTGATTTTGTTTGTGTTTACTCTTGTGTTTGTGTTTGTTGCAATGCCAAAATCAGTAAAATAGAGGTGCAATATATAGCTAAAAATGAGTAAATGCATACACTCCCAAGGTTTGAACCACCAATCAGAGTATCAACCACTTTCTTAGAAACTTTACATAGTCAAAACTTGAAATGAAGAACTGTCATTTCCCAATACAAGTAGTTGAACATAGTCAATTAACCCTAAACATGCATTGGAGATTTTACTGTCCAATACATTAAATACCAACCTATCAATTTAATACTACAAAAGTATGTTACAAAATTAACAATTCTCATAATTGTTACAAAAGTAACATAAATTTCATCCATTTAATGGATGCCAAAAAAATTAATAGGCTGCCAAAAAATAGTAACATATTTGTTACTAATCTAACTGACTAAATCTTCCATGGGGGCTTCTTGCTTAAATTAGCTTTCCTAGCATGAGCAGCTACCTCCAAATTTTTCAAGCTGGTGGTTGATTTGGCAGAAGTACTAAACTTGTTTGGTTGAATCCCTAGAGGGGTATTGGACATAACAGCTGGTTGAGAATAGGATGTGAAAATACCACCTTGGCTTTCAGCTTCATAAATAACTCCCACCTTGGTCGTAGCACTAACCATCAGCTCTTTTGGTGGTACAGTCTCATCAGTTTTTTTCTTGTTTTTTGTTGTCTTTTTTTTAGGTCTCTTAATAGCACTGCCACCACCTTCATTGCCTTGCTGCTGTTGGTCCAATTGTTGCTGTTTGTCCATTTTCTAAGATAATATTGAAAAAACAAGAATTTAAAACTGCAACAAAACATTAAAACAGAACTTACCTTTAGTGGGCAACCTCTTGCATTGTGCTTCTCTTGCCCACAAAAGCTGCATGTCACTGTGGTATTTTTCCTCACTAGCTTAGTTGCTCCAACAGCATCTGGTTTAGGATCATTCCTAGTGTCCCTTTTTTTTTGGGTCTACCAGGTGCAATCTTAACTATAGGAGGTAAAATAGCATTTTTTTCCTGTTTTTTCCCAATACTGTTCAGAGTTTATTGGCTCAATGGTATGTGTGTAGCATGACAAGAACATTGCTTTAGTATAAGTCTTGTGAATGTGCTCTGAAATTTCTAAATTTCTCCACCTTATACATGCACAAGCATGATAACATAGCAGACCAGTGTGCTGATATTTTCTACATGCACAAGTGTGATTGTCCATGTCTACAACCATTTCATGACCACCTTCAGTGACAATAACCAAAAAAGTTGAGTTCCCTGACCATTGCACCATACAACCTCCTATAAAAGACATTGCCCTGACCATTGCAAAAAATTAATCACATTTATATATAATAAACAGGGGTAATAGTTATAAATTGCACTCTTACTTGTTTACTTTTCTCATTGCACCAGGACATATTGGATTAAGGGAGTAAGTTCTTAACATCTTATCCCTTCTTGTTTGAATTCTGACCATAGCACTCTTGTGTAAACCTTGTAGGAGACCAATAATGGGAAGATCTCTATATGGGCCAATGATGTTGTTGAAAACCTCACAATGGTTGTTCACAAACATATCAGAAAGACAAAAAACCCTAAAATCACTTCTAGTCCACTGTGATTTAGGTTTCTCCATCAACCAATTGTAACACTTCTTTGACAGCTAAAGTAATGAGCCAACAATTAATACTTGCAAAATAAAACAAAACAAATTGCAGTTGCATATATGAACTTAAGTTATACCTTTTTTAGCTCCTCCATATGTTTTGTGAACATATACTCAGTTGTGGCCCTTGCTGCTAACCACAACAACTTTCTCAACATAACACCCTTATGATCTTTAACCATATTCCTGTATAGGTGCATAACACAGAATCTATGCTCTGAATTTGGTACCACAGTAGATAATGCATTGATCAAACCCTTTTGTCTATCTGAAATGAAGGTCCAACTTGCAGAATTGACAACACCAACATCTTCACATAATAAAGTCAAGAACCAGGTCCAACTATCAGTATTTTCAGCCTCTACAATGGCCCAACTTATTGGGTACATACCATCATTAGAGTCACAACTTACAGCAGAAAGTAGTTGCCCTCCATAAGGTCCCTTCAAATGACATCCATCAAGCCCAATTAAAGGTCTGCATCCAATTTTAAAACCTTTTTTAATAGGCCCTAAACACACATAGATTCTCTTAAATCTCCTCTCCTCCACACCTAATACTTGATCTTCTAAAACTATCTCCAATGTGGAATCAGGCATTGCCTTTTTAACCTCATTGACATAATCCCACAACATACCATATTGTTGAACATGATCTCCATTTATAACCTTAAGTGCCATTCTTTTAGCCCTCCCTACCATGAATATGCTCACTTCACAATGCCAATCATTAATAAATTTTTTTCGAAATGAAGCAAGGGGCCATGTGGGATTCATCCTTATATCATTCTCATAATGTTTTGCTAGCCATGCAGCACTCATCTGTTTTTGCTTAAATGTTGGTGCACATGTGTGATTGGGCACAAAAGTCCTCACTTGGAGTGTAGGACTGTTCTTCACTGGAGTTGCATAGATTTTTCAATTACAGCCACTACCCTGACAAACAAACTGCACTCTTGCACCAAAATTTCTCAGTTGTTTCAAACCCTTTCTATGCATAATTGCATGTTTCCTCACAGCAGCCCTAAAAGAATTAGCACCACAGAACAGCATTCCCAATTGAAATGGTGGATCTCCCATATCTGTTTCTTCATTAAACACAGGATACATGATCTCATCTTCATCAGTGCTATTTGCAGCCATTCTTTCTTCATCACTACAACCATAATCACTGAAGTCTGATTCAGGGCCATGGTTCTCTGCTTCAATCACAAATCCAGTCATGGTGGATACATCAAAGTCACAAGCACCAAAGTCCCCACTTTTCTTCTTATCATTTTCATTTTCTATAGGCACACCATTCTTGAATGCAGCCACATCATCATCTGTACTATCCATGTTAGAACTGTCACCATGAAAGCTTACAATATCACTACCATCCTCTACTTCATCTTGTTTGGCAGTATCACCTTGGGGCACAACTGCATCCACCACATCTTCATAATCACTAAAGTCTTTGTATATTCCCTCAAGCTCCAACAACTGATTTAGTTCCTTTTTTTCAAATTCTTTGACTTTAGGGTCATCTATGAATAAAAGATCATAGTCTTGTGAAGGAAGGTAATCTTGTGTTGCTAGAGTTTCCCTCACCACATAAACATACATGATTTTCTTAGGTGGAATAGATTTACACAATTGTAAGACATTAACATCACTTGCCATGGGGCACAAACCAGTTGAAAAATCCAAAGCAGGAACCTTATAACTCACTTCAACATACCCACTTTCACCGAGTTCATCAAGCATATTACCTATTTCTAAGTAGCTCATTTCATCTACATCACAATTATCGACATATCTAATTGAACCACCAACATATGTTTTTGGGTCCAAAATAAACACACCCCCATAGTGAAATTTAAGGCTGAACTTATCAATACAATCTGCATATGCATGAAAAGGTGGCAAACACACAAAGTCAGAGTGCAAATTCTAAATTTTCGACAAACCCTAATACTGAAAAACTGAGCAAAATACAATAAATTATCTTTTTCAAATCAAAGGATTCAACACACATGTATAACAACAAACAAACCTAAGATACACAATACTACTATAATCTGGATATGCACATGAATATAAAGAAACAAGAAAATCAAAACACTCACTGCTATAATCTAGAGTCTCTTCAGGGGTGTATTCATCATTATCATCTAACGCTCTTAAACACCAAGTCATCGCCACAACCCAGATGAAAATCGCCTATGATTAAGACATAGAATTGATTTTGAGGGAATTAGAGAGTAATAATGGAGATGGCGGCAAATGCCGCGTACTTATGTGAGTGCTGTCCAATAATGCATCACTGAAATTACCAAAAAACCCCTCTTGCAAACGGTGTTAACTGCACTTTCACGGTAGTACACATTTTGCTTCCTTTTCTAAACTTCGGGTACACATTATACAATATGTCTAAATAAGGGTACACAAGTTGCACCAAGATGAAACTTCGGGTACACATTCTGCATTTTACTCATAAAACAATTATCTTTTATGAACACACCAAAATTAATGATTTGCCTTTGTAATTTAAACACATTACCCTTTAGTTAAAACAAATTATCTTTAATAAACATGCCCAAAAGCATTGATCTATATTTCTTTACTTAAATATCTCCCAAATTAGTGGTTCACTTTTCTAATTTAAACACGATACCTTTTAGCTAAAACAAATTATTTTTAATAAACACGCCCAAAAGTAGTGATTTATATTTCTTTACTAAAACATCTAATTTTTCAAAAATATCACGAATACTCCTTATTTATTTATTTTTAAAGCTATTTTATATTTTCTAACAATATTCCCCTCTTTTCCAAAAATATCACGGAAAATTATTTTTCCCAAATAGAACAAGTCTCATTTCCTATATTTCTTTAATGAAATAGCTCCTTTTCCAAAAATATCACAGACAACACTTATTTATTTATTTTAAAATCTATTTTAATATTTTTAATTATATAAATTTTTTTACCTATTTTAACATGTATACTTATTTTTTTTATAATTGCAATTAATAAAATATAAAACGTAAATAATAAAATAATAACTATTAAAAATAATCTGTATATGGCACGGATTTTAAGTTAGTAATAAAAATAATTAACGGGTTTTAAGCTAGTAATAATAATAATTAATTTTACATAATTTAACTTGATAAATAAATATATGAATGTGTCTATTGTTACGACTTAAGATCTAAGCTAAGTTATATTAACGCGTTATTTCAACAAATCGTGATTATAAATGTAACCACACCTTCACATAAATTTGTTCAAGGGTTAGGAAACAGAGATTATACGGTGTTGTCCAAGTAAAAATTTACAATGTTTCCTTGTATATTCACAGAGAAATAAGAAACCTAAAGTTACTGCTCTAAAACAAACAACTTCTCTCCTGTGAATTGTGATCATGGCTTCCAAATGGTTGTTGAGCAAATTTTTGGGAGCAGGATCGTACGGTTCGGTTTTCTTAGGGCAATGTGTATCGCCTTCTTTAACCTGTTACTATAATTCACCCACAATTGCAGCGATAAAATCATCTTTACAAACTAATTCATGGTCTTTGAAGTTGGAGAAGGCTGTCTTGTATGAACTTAGAGGATGTCCAGAGATTGTTCGTTATTTCCCGGCTGAGGATTTTGATATTGTTAATGAATATGGGGATAAATTTCACAATATAGTGCTCGAGTATGCTGATGGAGGCACCCTAACACAACTTATCAAATCTAGGGGGGGATGGATACCTGAATATGAAGCGAGTTGGTATGCGCGTATGATGCTTAAGGGACTCTCTCATGTGCATCATAGAGGTTTTGTTCACTGTGATTTGAAACCGGATAATGTGCTTGTTTTTAATGTCCCATCTGGTGAAGGTAAAGGGGTGGTCAAGTACAATCTTAAGTTGGCGGATTTCGGATTGGCGAAAAGGAGTGGAGGGGTAAGTTGTGGTGCAGGAGGAGAGTATAAGAATCGAGGAACTTTGCTTTACAGTTCACCAGAGTCTGTGGTGTTTGGGATTCATGAAACAGCTATGGATGTATGGTCATTGGGTTGTATGTTATTGGAGATGCTTTTAGGGAAGGGGGGTTTGTGGAACAGATTTATTGATGTTGATGGGCAATGTTTAGCGGAAATGATTGCTAATTATGAAGATGACAGGTTGAATATGATATTACCCAAGTTTGATTATCTATCAGTGAATGCAAAGGATTTTGTCAGGAGATGTTTAAAACAGAATGTTAAAGAAAGATGGACTGCTGAAGAACTTCTGAAACATCCCTTCATTTCTCACAATCAGAATCTGCTGAAGAAATTTGAAGCACAGTTATCCTATAAGAAGATGATTAAGTATCAGTCCAGCACTGCATTGAGTTATTCATTCGCATCATCCCATATCTCTCTGGGGGTTTGTTAATTTGACATGACTTGTACTTTTATCGGACTTGATTTCTTTGGTTTTGACCGATGTCGATGCACCTACAAGTTAGTTTAGGGGTAGATGAATGGTATCACAAAGATGGATGTTCAACATGTTTATTCCATAGAGTTTAAAGATACAATATGTTAGGTTCTAATAGATATTCTTGGACAACAGATATGTACAAGTTCAGCTGTGACCAGAGGTATATCAAAAGTTAAAAGTAAATTAGTGTGATGAATAGCAGGTTAATCTAGTGCTGATAGTATTGTAAAATCTTTAATTTTCTATTAAGTGAAATATTTCTGAGTTTCATACTTTTCTGTTTGTAAAATGATATACTGCTGCAGTCTTATTATTCACACATTCATATTCTTAATATTCACACATTCATAAAACATATGTGAATGCAATGAATTAGAATATTGGGTCATACAAATTGTAGTAAGAACTTGTGAGAAAACTGGGTCTACCATTTGCGCCCTCTTGGTTCCTTAATACAAGTGCAGCTACTCCTTCCTTTGATCCCCGGCCACGGCTGGAAAGCAAAATGTATGACATGGTCTTTTCAGCATTTCGTGGTAGTAAGGAAATGGCATTATGTACTGAATTACATTGCTAAAATTAAATATCATAACACTGCAAGACTAAAACAGCAGATTCCGTTTTTATCTTTTAAAGCAACACACCAGATTGCGATGGTTCAGAAAAGCCCCAGTTATCATCGTAGTTAGCAACAAGTGTATGCATTTATCAGAATTTGCATCTGTAAAATCAAACCGAGTTTAAGCAAAAAAGGTGGCTAACAGTTGGACAATTTAGCCCAATTGGCATCGTAATGAACAGAATACGAAAGGAACAATGGAAGCTGCACACACAAGTAACAGTTCACATATTCTATGTCTGTTTCACACGTTCTAATAGAAGTTTAAATGATTTTATTTGCAAAAGTTTCAAAAGCAAGTGGTGATGTAAAAAATGAATCTTGGAATTTACTAAAGAAGCTACAGACTCTATGTACTGAAGCAGCAAACACGACTTAAAGTATTGCTCTATAAGACTTCATTCTTCCACAGCTGAATCAAATACTCATTACAAATCAAGAATGTTGGAGATTTCACACACGAGGATTCTATATCCCATGCATACCGTGTAACACTTTATCTATTGGGCTAACAGATTCTAACCGTTTTAATAAGTGGATAAGATACGGCAACCTATGAATGAGGCCATGTTATAAAAAAGCACACAGACAAATAAGCTAATACATTTCAATCTGTGAAGTACTTTAGAGAAGAATCTCAGCAACTATTCCTGGTAATCTGGGACAAAATCCCTTGTATTCATCCAACAAATTTTGGAACATAGATACTAGTCATATGAAATAAGATGACTGGTCAGAAATTAAACAAGAAACTGTAATCTTTTTCACTTATAAAGAAAAGCAACAATTTCATTATATTATTTTATGAATGATACCGGCATGTCCTTGTTTCAGCGCAATTAAAAAGAATGAATAGATCTATCAATTAAAATACCGTCAAAATGCTTCCTAATTGTAACAAGGTCACATTCAAACTAATAACTAGAATAAATGATAAAACAAAAGATATAGTATTGCAATTTTCGCCTATATTGATTCATGTCTATGCTCTCCTTTAACAAGCATTTCAGGTAGAAGTAAAACCACAAAGGAAGTTTAACTGAATGATATAGAGCTAAATACAGTACACTAACAAGATGTAGGAACCACAAAAAATGGTTCCCCAGATGTAGGAAGACCCTTCAATGATGGAAATAGAAGACCCTGCATTTTAAAATCGTTCCTGAAGTGGATATGTACACAGATTTCTTTAAGGAATTACCGGGCTCATAGGAAGTAATCAGTTAGATTGGCCAAGTGATGTTATCAACAATCAAATTCAGAAAGTATATAAGAAACCAATCATGACAGATATCGTACTTCTTACCCAACCAACTGAGAAAATCTGTGTTTGAACTGCATTTTTCTGACAATATCTGAGCAAAAACCCTCTCCAGTTGCCTGAACAAGAAGGATTCATAATGCACACTAACTATTAAGTTTGATCATAAAAGATGAGATAGAAATTGCCGAAATTTAAGAAGAACTGTAAATTATGTTTCATATATGAATTTGACTAGAGGAGAAAGTCGACCAAGTGTGAAGAGGGTGGTTCTCCATTCCCAGGATCATTAAAAAAAAAGAGAAGCAAAGCTCTGCTAGAGGATAAGATTTAAGTTTGATCACTTGAATAATGCACTCAGTGATCTACATCAGCAACATAAGAATTATGAATATGACTAGAAGCAATTGAGTTGCAGAGATCTGATAACTTTTTTTGTCATTAAAAATTTGAAGGACTAGATAAACTAGTACTTGTAAGTAAATTATTGAATTACCATTGTATGTCAATTTTCCATCTGCTAACGAGTGCATAAATTCTGCTGACTCCAACACAAGGTCGTATCCAGTATTTCAAAATCTACACATGACTGCAGCTTTTTTCACCAGCTGCTGCAGATAATAGAAACAATATGTAAATTCTAAGGGAAAGATAGTAAAATCAAAGGGAAAATCAGTAGAAAACAACAGACATCCGATTCAAAGAGAATAAGCATTCTACGGCAGAGAGAGTTGGCCACCTTGTTCTTGTCCAGTTACTAAAGCCTTTATACATGGATAAGCATTCTGTCTGAGGAGAGCTGTCGCCTATAGGGTCGATGAATGCATAAGCGCGATGAACAAGATGCAGTGCATTTATAGAAGCCGAAAATGCATTCAGCCTCTCTTGCAGCATCAAGGTAGGACATGCCCTGCTCATCTTTCACTGCTATATACAGTTGAAGTGAATACAAAGTAAATGTAACTAGCTGCCCTCTGCTCTCAAATGAATAAAGCAGCTTAAACTCTGCAACTTCCTCGTCTATGGGCTCCCAATCAGGTCTTACCCTCCATGGACTACACCCGTCCACCAGCTTAAACAGTTGAGCTTTGCAAAAATATCTGAGCGAAGCATCTACACAATCAACATAAACATTCGGGTATTCGATGAACATGTTGTATCAACAATTTACAATTTACTCTAAAATTAACAGTAAGAATCTTGGGAGAGAAATGCATAAACCTTTCGACTATTTTATGGGCTTCTTACGTTGTATTGGGCTTTCTTTTTATGGACTACAAAGTTGGCCCATAGAGAGCCACCGAAACAGACACCCTTTGGAATTTAGTTTTGTATAATTGAGGTCCATTCATTTGTTTTTTCATTATCATCAACCACATTTACTTTGTTTTTTTTATTTCAAAATATATTTTTCTAGGGGTGCAGCACGTAAATAAAAGATACTAATGGTAGTTATCAATTTTAAAAATAAATATATTTATTTTAAATTAAAAATAGTTATTATTGAACTTTTGTAATGCATAATAATAAAATAAAACTAATAAATAATTGACTAGAATTTGATGAATAATTAAAGGCCACATATATTTGTTGTTATGTAGGTGAAGACACCAACAGTTCATAATTAACAACTAGCTGTTGGGAGATGTGGACTGTTTGCAAGCGTCGGTGGAGTAAAAGATGAAGCATTTGAGTTTCATTATTAATTATAAAATTATAAGAATATAAAATATATATAATTATTTGATTGGTAGGAGCATAAATGAGGACCCCTTCCTTCTCAATCCAATCGTTTGGTGGACAATGTTTAATCATATACAGTGCAAATACAAAGCTTAAAATTAGACCTGGCAATTGGACCGTGTCGTGTACTTTCGTATCGTGTACTTTCGTGTTTTCGTGTACTTAATATAAAACTCATATCCGACCCGTTTTGAATTCGTGTACTAAATTTGAAACACATATCCAATTCAGAACGTGTCGTGTATTTTATGTGACGTATTCGTGTACATTAAAGAAAAATATAAATTTAATTAAATTAAAATTTAAATATTATAAAACTATTTTAATTATGTAAATTTTTATGAAATGTGTATTAAATATGTAATACATACAATTTTACAAAAATTTGTAAATATAACTTATATATATAAATGTATACTTCTTATATATAAATGTATAACTTACTGCTAATTAGTCATGAAACTTTTATTTATTGTTCATATGTAATTCCTTATATATTTTCTAAATATGCAATATTATAAATAATATATATTTTTTAAAATTATTTATTTACTTCATTAATTCGTGTACTTTCGTTTCGTGTCGTGTACCTATTGTGAAAACCCAAACCCGACACTAATTATATTCGTGTTTTTTCGTGTTCATGTACCAAATTTTTGCACCCAAACACTAATTATCCGTATCGTGTTCGTACCGTGTTCACGTGTCGTGTATCAAATTGCCAGCTCTACTTAAAATACAACACCGACAGTATAACAATTGTACTTTTGACCTTAAAGAAAAACACACGATGTTTATTCGCTAGCTAAATGTCTCGAGTTATTATGGTCATTAGACTCGCAACTAGTAGCTTCACATGTTAAAAGTTAAAACCATCTGCTTTTTATAAACTCATAGTACATTTTTCCTAATGCGTTAGAGCAACTCTAATCCACCGTTTTAACACAATTATAATTTATTTTTTAAAATGCTTAAGTTTATTAAAAAAAAATAGCTTTTAAGTTTCATCAAATGTAGAGCTGTAATTTGAGTCGGGCGGCTCGCGAGCTACTTGAATTCGTTTATTTGTGCTCGGTTCGACTCAAACTCGTAAACGAGTCGAGCTTGAAAACAAATTCAAGTTTGTTCAGTTAAACGAGTCGAACTTGAATCGTTTAGTTAAATGAGTCGAGCCGAGTATGTGTCGAACCCGACTAAACTCGGCTCAAAACTCGAAAATCCAACTCAGTTCGAGCTCGAGTTCGAAACTCGTTTATAATTTCAAATAAAAAATTTTAAATTTTATTTTTATTATTTAAATAATGGAAATTAGTTAAAAAATTAATATTTTTTATGTTTTTATTGATGAGTTCACGGCTTGACCCGACTCGTTTGGCTCGCGAGTAAACCCGACTCGACTCGTTCATTAAACGAGTCGAGTTCGGTAAGAGATTTGAGCTCGTTTACTTAGATAAGCGACTCAGCTCAATTCATTTATTTAACAACCCAAACTTATTTAATGAATATCTAGCTCGATTCCATCCGAATTACAACCCTAATCAAATGCAAAATAAATGGAAGTTACAAGGTGTAAAAACATGAAATTAGACGGGCTGTCTCTGTCAATTTGTGAGGCCAATCAGTGTCACTTACCAAATTGTATATTGTTCAAAAAGACAAACAAATCACTAAAATTCACAAAAAAAAAGCACAAACTTAACACTAAAAACACATATCCAAGCCCCACAATCCAGCTGCTTCCTTACATTATTATTGCCTTTATATCAAAGCATCCTACTACACCCACAATATACACGCACACTGATACACACATTCTTATTCCACCATTACTGACCAAAAATCAAATCTTTGATTTCAAGATTACACCATTTACCAAATCTAACTTTCTGGGCCTTCTTAAATCATCACCAAAACTACATTCATTTATTCTTTTCTAAAGTTCACTTTACATATATAGTAGCTTGTGATTCTTAGAGCTAAACACACTCAATCTTTGATATCAAGGTCATTTCTTTTTCCAAATGCAAGTTACTGGGCCTTCTTAAATCAACACAAACACTATATTCAACTATTCTTTTTGCAAATTCACCTTATATATTTTCTGGGTTCTGATTCTTGAGCTAAAAAAAAGACTCAAACTTTGCTATCAAGATCATATCTTTTTCCAAATTTAACTTCCTGGGCCTCTTTAAATCATCAAAAACACAACATTTAACTGTTCTTTTTTTGAATTTCAGATTATAAATTTAGTTGGTTTTGATCATTATAGTGTGTGAAAATGTACGGAAGAGACCCATGGGGTGGGTCTTTAGAAATTGCAGCAGATTCCGGCACCGACGATGATCGGAGCCGGAACTTAAATGATATTGACAGGGCTGCACTATCTAAGCCATTAGATGAGACTCAACAGAGCTGGTTATTAGGCCCACATGAGCAAAAAAAGAAGAAATATGTGGATTTGGGTTGTGTAGTTGTGAGTAAAAAGATTTTTGTTTGGACTGTTGGTATAATTCTAGGTGCTGGTTTGATTGCTGGCTTTATTGCTCTTCTTGTTAACACTTTGCCACATCATCACCCTCGTCCTCCTCCACCTGATAATTACACGCTTGCTTTGCGAAAAGCACTTATGTTCTTCAATGCACAGCGATGTAAGTGGTGTTCATTTTCATGTGTTGTTGAATTGTATGTTTCTATTTGCATGAATTGTGATTATAGGGGTCGATGTTTGTTTATGTACCACATATATGCAATCTTAGTTTTAATAGGAAAAAATTATAATTCTAGTTTGAGGACAACCAATCGTAGATAGTTTCTTTTTGTGAACATGGGTTAAAATGTTTCGGAGAAGCGCTTATAATAGGTTGGATTTTTAAGATGATCTTATATTTCTGGTGTTTGATTTCTATCTTTCTCCAATCGGAGTACTCGTATTGAAATATAGTTTTACACAATTAGAGATGAAAGTTATATTTGATTGAATTTCATAATTAGAGATTTATAAAAGTTGTATCAAGTTGAAGTAAGTAGTAGAGATTTATAAAAGTTGTATCAAATTGAAGTCATTTAAGCTCATTCCTTTCCTAGAATGTTAATGCTAATCTAAGAATATATTTAGAGAGTTTGAAATTACCATAAATTCCTTACTATAAAGATGCATCTAATTATACGAAAGGGAAGTGGTACACTTAATTTCTGTTGATAGTCAGATGGTATTTTATAAAACCCTGGTTGAGTGGTTGTTTTCATGGTACTCCGTTGTAGTCTGATTTTCTGATTTTATTTGTGGGGATGTCTGCAGCTGGAAAACTTCCTAAGCATAATAATGTTTCATGGAGGG
This sequence comes from Heracleum sosnowskyi, assembly GCA_030848705.1. Lineage (NCBI taxonomy): Eukaryota > Viridiplantae > Streptophyta > Magnoliopsida > Apiales > Apiaceae > Heracleum > Heracleum sosnowskyi. The sequence goes on from CM061244.1 coordinate 49,001,143, forward strand.
GGAACTCTTGTTTAGAAGATGGAAAATCGGATCCTTCATCTATAAGCAAAAATTTGGTTGGTGGTTATTACGATGCTGGTGATGCAATCAAATTCAATTTTCCTCAATCTTTTGCCATGACTATGCTGAGTTGGAGTGTGATTGAGTACAGTGCTAAATATGAAGCTGCAGGGGAGCTTAACCATATTAAAGATATCATTAAGTGGGGAACTGATTATCTTCTTAAAACTTTTAATTCCTCTGCTGATACCATAGACCGCATTGTCATGCAGGTAAATTTTGTCCATCTTTCTGGTTGTTTTACTAAGATGGATAACTAGACATTTTATACTTAACGATATTCACAGATGCACCCAATGAACCAACCTGTTGGACTAGATTTTAGTGCTTTAAAGCAATATCGTATTTATACTTACATCACCTTCAATCTCGGCAGTGAGAGTAAAGTACATTTTATCTGGAAGTTACCTAGTGGTACATAGTTTTATAATCTCTGATAGTAGAAGAGATTATTTATCTAGCAAACAACTCAATCGCCCTCTCATGGCTGGCCCAAAACAAAATTTGATGGTTAATTGTGAGATTATATTCAGCAACTCATATTCTTTATTAATATGCATAACAGGTGGGAAATGGGGATACCAGTGGAGGACCAAGTCCTAATGATCATTATTGTTGGATGCGTCCCGAGGACATTGATTACGACCGACCTGTAACTGAATGTCATAGTTGCTCAGACCTTGCAGCAGAGATGGCTGCTGCTCTGGCTTCAGCATCTATTGTTTTCAAGGACAACAAAGCGTACTCTGAGAAACTTGTCCATGGAGCGAAAACCCTCTTTAAATTTGGCAGGGATCAGCGTGGTAGGTATAGTGTCGGTGCGGAGGCTGCAATATTCTATAACTCTACTAGTTATTGGGATGAGTTTGTGTGGGGAGGAGCGTGGATGTATTATGCTACAGGGAATAATTCTTATCTCTCCCTTGCTACAAATATCAAAATGGCCACACATGCAGGTGCTTTCTGGGGAGGCCAAGATTATGGTGTACTTAGTTGGGATAACAAGCTTGCAGGAGCTCAAGTAAGTTGAATTACCGTCTTGGTATCTTGCTTTAAAACTTCCATTTGCTGCTTAATCAACAAGTTCAATGTGCGACTTAGGTTCCTTTAGTTCACTTTCTATATTGGGCTTCTAAGCCTATATATATCTCCATTATCTTTCCGAAGCTTGATAGGTTTTTTAATATATATTTAAGCTGTACATTTAAGTTGAAGGAGAAACTTCATATGTTCCTAATTATATTATTACAAAATCTCTGTCTTTTGTATCTACGCAGTCATACCTTCTCTGTTATTACCCTGTAATACACCGATCATTATCGAAGGAGTGTGTGTGTGTGTCTCATTCAGATTCCAGCTGATCTATATGACTACCTGCTTAGAAATATGGGTTTGTAGAAGCAATGTACCTTTGTATTTTTTGAGGAAATAATTATTTAATTTGTGTAAGATGGTCATAATATCCTTTTTCACCAAAGTTATAATGCCCAACATTGTGTGAATAATCTGTGCATATCTGCATAACTTCTCAGATCTGTTATTTTGCATTTTTTAGATGTTTATTTTCCGGATACCCCTATAGGAAACTACTGATGTGATGTTTTTATTTGCTTGTAGGTTCTTTTAACACGTATGCGATTGTTCTTGAGCCCTGGGTATCCTTATGAAGAAGCTTTAAAGACATTTCATAATCAGACCAGTATATACATGTGCTCGTTCCTTCCATTCTTTACAAGCTTTAACAGAACAAAAGGTATGGTGACTTTGCTTCATTATTAATACTAGTTTATATATTAAATTATATACAACATGGTGTTCCAAATACAAGATTAATTGGCATCTAATGTCTTTTTGTAACATTGCAGGAGGCTTGATCCAGTTAAATCATGGAAGGCCACAGCCTCTTCAGTACGTTGTCAATGCTGCTTTTTTGGCTACATTATTTAGTGACTATATGGACGCTGCGGATACACCTGGATGGTACTGTGGACCAAATTTTTACTCAACTGATATCCTCCGTACATTTGCTGAGACACAGGTGTGTGAGACTTCTGTACAACTTCGTCTTTAGATTTTAGAATACTCCGAGTAAATGGTGTTGAGAATATTCTATGTTGTAATAAATGACTGATTCTTTGTTTTGTTTTGGCAGATTGACTATGTTCTTGGTAAAAATCCTAGAAAGATGAGTTATCTTGTGGGATTTGGCAGTCACTATCCCAAACAAGTCCATCATAGAGGTGCATCCATTCCTAAAAACAAGGTCAAATACAACTGCAAAGGAGGATGGAAATGGAGGGACAGCTCGAAGCCAAATCCTAATACTATTGTTGGGGCTATGGTTGCTGGCCCCGACAGGCATGACGGTTTCCACGATAAGCGTACTAACTATAATTACACAGAGCCAACTATTGCAGGCAATGCTGGTTTAGTTGCAGCTCTTGTGGCTTTGTCAGGTGGTAAAAGTACGCTGATTGACAAGAACACCATGTTCTCCGCAGTTCCACCCATGTTTCCCATTCCACCGCCACCACCAGCTGCTTGGAAACCTTGAAACTTCCGTAAGGGTCAACATAGTTTATTATATTCATGTTGTGCTCATGGATTGATAATTTTGCTTGAGTTTTTGTTTGATAGTAAAACACTATAAATATTGATGTACAAAGAAGAAATGAGTTGGGAAATAAGCACCACGTCACTAAAAAACGCTAAAACATGACACTGGGACAGTCTTATAGGAGTGAACATAGGTAGTTGGCATGGTGTGGCCATCTGTTTTCATGTGAAATTTGTTATATAGCTTGTATGTAGGAAAGAAATCAACCACCATTCGGTAAAATACTCTGATGTTTGAACCATTGTGATTACATAATGCTCAGTTTTTCTTCTTTTTCGGCAATTGATATAAATGTTGGAGTATAGCCTTTTTGGCCATTGTCCGATTGATGTTTCAAGTGTCTTTTTTATTTCAGATCAAGTGAAAAAGTAATTTTGACAAGGGGATTATATTAGGACAAAATCAATACCGATTTGTTTTACATTTTGGGTGTTAAAATAGCATCATTTCTTTCATACTTAACTCCAAATTTATCTAAATTTGTTTCATATTAATTAACTTGTCAATTAAGATGACATAACTTAATTGGTAAAAGTTTATCATTAGATTCTCCCTTACTCCAAATCTATTACTTCTATTACTATATACTAGCTTAAAACCCGTGCATCGCACGGATTGTTAATTGTTATTTTATTATTATTATTTTAATATTTTATAAATTGTAGTTGTGCAAAAAATAAGTAGGCATGTTAAAATAGCTAAACACTTTTAATTAATTAAAAACATTAAAACAGATTTTAAAATAAATAAGTATGGGTTTGCCCGTTATATTTTTGGAAAATGAGTGGTTTTAGTAAGAAAAAATAAAAAATGTGACATGTATTTAGTTTAAAAAGGTAATTGTCCGTGATATTTTTGAAAAATGAGGTTTTAAAATTTAATAATTAAAAGTATTTAAATACGTTTTAAAATAAATAAGTAAAGGGTTTTCAGTGATATTTTTGGAAAAAGAATGGATTTTAGTGAGAAAAATAGAAAAAGTAAATTGTAAAAGGCAATTTCCCGTGATACATTTAGAAATGTTAGAAAAAATATATAATATGTTTTAGCTGAAAATAGAATTTGTTATAAATAGGTATTTGATTATTGAGAAAATGTCCAAAATACCTATCAAAACGGGGTGGACTGCCCAAAATACCCACCAACGGAATGTTCCGCCCAAAATATCTGCTGAATACGCGACGTGCGTATTCAACTTTTACAAAGGATGCGCATGTCTGATATGCGTATTATTTGTTTTTTCAAAAACAATATACGCATGTCTGACATGCGTATTCCGTAAAGCATTTACAAAGGATACGCATGTCTGAGATGCGCATCCTTTGTAAAAATATTATACGCATGTCTGTAATGCGTATTTCATGGGTATTTAGGGCGGAGCATCCTGCTGGTGGGTATTTTGGGCAAAAAAACTGATTTGGTGGGTATTTTGGGAGCTCACCCTTGATTATTTATATTTTAATATTTTTAGTAATTGCATTTGTTAAAAAAAATAAGTAGACATGTTAAAATAGGTAAACTTTTAGAAAAAATAAGATTTGTGCGTGATATTTTTGAAAAAGGAGAGATTTTAGTAAAGAAAAATAGAAAAACAAACTTGTTTTAGTTAAAAAAGGTAATTGCTCGTGATATATTTGAAAAAGTAGGGGAATTTGTTAGGAAAAATAGAAAAAATAATGTATTTTATGTGAAAAAGGTAATTGGTTATAAATAGGTAATATTATTATTTAATAATATATTTTTATAAATTAGTAAGGTTAATTAAGTAAAAACATGAAGTACAGTTAATTAAGAGCAATTAAGTAAAATCACAACGTACCATACCGACCAACCAAACTTTTAATGTTTCGTCTATTATATAATAGTATTGATTATATAACTGGAACTATCTATAAACTAAAAAGAAAAGATAATTACGATTTTTTACATAAAGATTTATATTCAATATATAAAACCTATTTATAATTGGTTTAAATTAAAAAAATTATTAAAATTTAGATAATCACTTTACTGTTTGGGCTCTATCTCTAGTTTTAGACAACAGATTTTAACAATTTTACAGCCCATGCGAAGCTAACAAAATTATCTTTAATTTAATGATGGTTTAATAATTATTATCTAACTGGAACTATCCATAAACTAAAGAGAAAAGATAATTACGATTTTTTACATAAAGATTTCTATTCAATATAGAAAACCTATTTATAATTGGTTTAAATTATCAAAATATACATTTTAGTATTTAAATACTATCCTATTATTAAACAATCAAAATACAATTTTTTATATTATATCTAACGGTCCTCATAAATTTGAATATTTATAGTTTAATAATCAAACGGATCATATACTTTTGATAGTACAGTGACCGACCAAAGTTTTGGATAAGATCTCCCTTACGCTTATTATAAATAAGGAGTTAATAATAGGCCAACACAAGGGCAAAAGTTGCCAATTAAATGGTCGTGAAATTACCGTTTTACCCTTTTGTTTTGAAAAATAACAAAAATGCCACTTGTATATTATTATACAAAAAATTTTTAATGGATGTGTTACTACAGAGATTCGAACCTGCAACCTCCTTCCAAGATATCCATGAGCTTAACCACTATGCTACATGTCTTTTTGGGTTTATTTCAAAAAACTTATTAGATAACCCACGTCTTTTATCTCTTATATTAATTTTTTTTTACTTTGATGATTGAATAAATAAAATGTTGGTTTGAATTATTTATATAAACTAGCTTTGTAGCCCGTGCGAGGCACAGACATATTCTAGTATTATATGTTGTAAAATTGTATGTGAAATGCAATAGGTTGTGTTGCAAGTAGGATCCTTTTTGGTTGCAAAAGGTCATCTTTGACAGTAATATTGTAGCTTTGAAGTGTTTGTAGGCAACATGTTATTTTGAAGTGCTTGTAGGTTGGCAAGTGGTAAGTGAACAGGGAGAACCATTCTGTATGTGTGTATCTCGGTATCTTTGTCCAGTAAATTTACGAAGTAGGATCAAATTTGCATCATCTTGGTCTCCGGGCTGTAGCCAGGCCTTAGTAACACTTGCCTACATACTTTGCTTCCATTGAATATCGAGATTTTTTTACCAGCAACACTGAAAGTTTCATTAACCTTTTCCTTGATTGCTGGTTCGGGACACCCAAATTTTTGTGAAGACTCTTTCCCTGGTTCGGGAGATCCAATTTTTTGTGTGAAGACTCTTTCTAAGAGGTTGACACACTAAAGATTTCCCGATATATGTTAACGGGAGAAAATATAAAGTCAAACTGCTAAGTAACTTTGCAAGATAAATTTTCAAATTATATATAATAGATATCTGATAAAGTATTGGTCAGATTGACCATCGACTAGTATCTCCCTAGCATACAGGCTAGTTTTGTAAGTGTACAAAAAACAACCACAAAAAAGTCCATTCAAAGGGTCAATGGCTTCTCATGATAGAACTTTCAGTGTCATATCTATCATTTCAGACCATGTAACTTACAGCTAACACTGGCCACAACTGATTTCCAATACATGTCATAGCAAATGTTTAATAATTGAATAGAACATTGCCCGTTTGCTTCTTTCCTTCAATCTGCAGATGGCTTTAGTGAGATTCTAAAGCCCACGACCAAAAAAGTGGCTGAGAGACTGAGCAATATCCAAGTTTTGGGGGTAGGCTCCATGACTTTCGCAATATAATCGACGTTTGGTGAGATAACAGACTCCAAAATGAGGTTTCAGATAAACATGGCTACACCAAATGAAATTATAGTTTTATCAATACCATTACAAATATATTGAAGTACAGATCTTGTTTATTACTAATTTAATTGTGTTGAGGCAAAGTGCTTAGGAAAACTTGTATCGATCTCCATGTATAATAACAAATCAAAAGTGTGGAGTATTATAATACCTCAATATTCTAGTCCAAATGTATAATTATAAAATAAGTAGTATCACATAGTCAAACTCGACCATATGCTAAGTCTAACAATTAACCCTTCTGGTTTCGATTAGGTGTCCAAATTTCTGAATCAAAATAATGCATCAGCTAATTGCCACAAATTTTAAGTGACAGTGTCAGATACGGAAGCATCACAATATTAAATACAGAAGTAACGACAATTAAAAGTTGACAGTTGAATGCCACAAAGTGAAAAGAGAATCCAAAAGCCTCAAAATATTAGACTTGGTCAGTATCATAACAATTGTAAATAAATAGGAAAAAGAGGAAAAACATGCATAGAGCCAAATTTTGGAGGGATATTAAGAGAACGGGCATGGAGCTTTAATCATATTCTGGATTTTAATACAATAATCCCATCTGAATTAAGGAAAAACGATTAATCCCATTTGAATAAAGGAAAAAAATGATAAATCTCCTCATTTAGGTATCTTTCTTTCCATGCAGGAAGGATCATCTGGCAACATGTACAGGGCTGAACAGAACATGTAATAATTAAAGTACTATAATCAACACAATCTTACTTGATAGAGGGTTTAATTGAAAGCAACAAAGGTCGAGAGAGCTGAATAGGGTTACTTGAGATTGTGCTGGTGAGATATCAAAACTCAAAAGCCATTGTAAGTATCTGTAAATATATTAGAAGGTGTATATATTAGAATCGTATGGTTTAATCAGTCAGCCAAAGTGGCACCATTTGACATCTGAAATACCAGAGTGTGTTCATATTTTAGAAATACAAGACAAAGAAAAAACTTAAGGACAAAATAAATAACTGTGCATTATGCAATAATAAGATAGAAGGAAAATGTTCATAACGACAAGCTCGTAAATTTTAAGATTGTTCATACCCTTTCAGGCTCCTTGTGAATTAATAAATTTGTTGATTTGTATCAGCAACCTGTCATTCAGATGAATCAGATTCAGAAACTTAAGCAAAGCAAACAGAAATCAAGAAGAAACTTGGAAAAACTTATTAGGAAGGAAAAAAAAACATTCAGATAGACAATATAGCAGCACTTACCAAGAAATGTAGCTATTAACTAACTAATTAAACATACATTTTAGGCAAAAGGGTTGCCTAATAACTAAATCTTCATCCGTTGCTATCCGAAGAAGATTTTGTTCTTAGTTGAATGTATTTGATGATTAGTTTTATAAACTAATTAATAATCAGATAGGAATTAGTTAAAGGTGTCAAATAAAGGCTCCATTTCGAAAGTACAAATACTCTCCGGTCTCCATAATTCTCTATAAGCGGCCGGAGTAGTATACTTGTCCGTAATGCATGAAGTGGCGGGATTGAGATGCACACAAATTCGTATTCGAAAAAAACTGTTCGAACTGGTTAAAAAAATCAGAAAAAATCTGATTAAAAAAAAGTCCACCTCAATTGGATCCAGCCCGCAGGCTTAAATGGATCACATATTTTTCACAAAACCTCGATCCGGTTCGAGCCGAATAAACTCAAATTTAATCTCGATTTGGACGTAGTCTTGATCAGGATAAAAGTCCAATCCAAAAAGTTAGAATTTTCAATTAAATCTCGGATAAAAGATTAAATTTTTTAATTAAATCCGAAAAAAAAAAAAATTAAAGTTAAAGTTAAAGTTATCAATATCTAAAATAATTTGTAAAAATCCGATTTGGCCCCTCCTGACCCGACCCTATCTACATGTATAAATATTTTAGAGGAAATTTGTCTCGATTTAAAAAAGTCCGGCCCTATCGGATATCGAAAAATCCAACCTGAATCCAGATTACGTTCATCTCTATTCAGGGTAACAACTATAGAGGTGCTTATATCATTACTTATATTATCTGATATGTATGAACATAGTTGAGATACAATGATTACTATTTTGTATTATTTTGTATTATTAGATGCTCGGACTAAAAAGTGATATTATGTGACTAAAAATGCATTTGTACTTTGTCTTAAAATTGTGAATACAAAGGAAGAAACATAATTAAATTTAATTAAAGAGATATGTGTCTATTGGATATACTTTATAACAATAACCACTTTTATTAATAATCAGACAAATGAAATTATCATGAAAGAGTCTTGAATAAAAACTAAAGTGTAAAATAATATTTGTGAAAGACATTACCATACTAATGGGTTTTATATCACAACAAAAAAGCCCGAGTAGCTCAATGGTTAAATTGGTGACTTGAAATTCTTAGTAATTAGTATTGAAGTGTATTAGGTTCGATTCCCATTAAGATGGAAATTTTCTTACATTTTTATAACATTTGACTTTGGAGGGGCAGTTATGTAATTTCAAGTTGTTGAATAAAATGTTTCACAAAGTCCTTGTTGCAGTATAAGATATATAATAGATTTGTTTTTCTTTTTTCCTTTTCAGCAAAATTACTGTTTTACCTTTTTTTTGAAAAATAACAAAAATGTCACTCGTATATTATTATACAATTTTTTTTAATAGATGTGTTACTACAGAGATTCGAACCTCCAACCTCCTTCCAAGATATCCATGGGCTTAACCACTATGCTACATGCCTTTTTGAGTTTATTTCAAAAAACTTATTAGATAACCCACGTCTTTTATCTCTTATATTTTTTTTTTACTTTGATGTTTGAATAAATAAAATGTTGGTTTGAATTATTTATATAAATTTGTTTTTCTTTTTTCCTTTTCATGCCACTCGTATATTTTTATAATTTGTTTTAATAGACGTGTTACTACAAAGATTCGAACCTCCAACCTCCTTCCAAGATATCCATGGGCTTAACCACTATGCTACATGCCTTTTTGAGTTTATTTCAAAAACTTATTAGATAACCCACGTCTTTTATCTCTTATATTTTTTTTTTTGCTTTGATGTTTGAATAAATAAAATGTTGGTTTGAATTATTTATATAAATTTGTTTTTCTTTTTTCCTTTTCGTAATTTTATATATCTATATATTCAATCACTATATATTATTGCAGTTGTATGTTTTCAATTTAATATATATTAATTATGTTGATTATAATTCATAATTTATATTATAATTTATTTGAATTAAATTAATTATTCATGCATAAAATATACTATTAAAATTCGATCTAATATAAGAAATATTATACATATTATATATCTCATTATTAGTTATTTCTATAATTTTTAAACTAAGAACATTAGCATTCAAATTATACAAAAAATTTGTCTACCTACTCTGTTCGTCGCATCCATTTCTTAACAATTTTCTTTTCCAGAATGTATTGTTCATTTGTTAACATTTTCGAAAGTAACATGTCATTCTTTATTAAATTATCTATATTTTTTTTACCTTTCTAACCCCCTCCCCTTCAACCCCAGTGACGTTCGTGTCAAAAATCGTGGTGAGTTTTTAAAATATAGGATATTACATAGTATATAATTACATAATGATCAGTCAGACTGTTAGTAGACGATAAAGTTTGGGAAAATTGAAAATTACAAGTTTTGAAAATAGAATTTCAAATTGTATTCCAAAAATTATTGTATGATGTTAAAAAAAGTATAATCTTTCATAATAATAATAGAACTTTATAGAATACATTAAATTGATTCGTAATGTTATATAATCATTTTGATAAAATGAAATTCTAAATAGGGTTTGTGGGTCCTTGACGACATCCTCTACAACATATACAATATTTCTTATATTAGGTCGAATTTCAATAGTATATTTTATGTATGAATAATTAGTTTAATTCAAATAAAGTATAATAAAGATATATAATATAAAAGTATGAATTTTAAACAACATAATGAATATATATTTAATCGAAAACATACAATTGTAATAAAATTCAGTGATTGAATATATAGGTATATAAAATTATAAAAAGAAGCATCCGGGCCTATAGATGAGTTGGTGAGAGCACTGGTTATTGACCAAAGCATTCAAGGTTTGATTCATGGGAGCATGGGGAATTCTTCCTGCACTCTAGGGTCTGGCGTGATACCGGTTGGGGTGTCCGGAAAATAAATTTTTTGACCAAAATTACGAAAAGATGAAAAGAAAAACTGATTTATATAAATAATATAAACCAATATTTTATTTATTTAAACATCAAAGTAAAAATAATATAAGAGAAGAGAAGAAAGACGTGGATTATCTAATAATTTTTTTGAAGTAAACTTAAACAGACATGTAGAATAGTGGTTAAACCCATGAACATCTTAGAAGGAGGTTGGAGGTTTGTTTCTTTGTACTAACAACTATTAATATATTTTTGCATAATAATATATGAGTGACATTTTTGTGACGACCATTTAATTGAAAATTTTTGCCCTTGTGTTGAGGTTTAATATATAGTAATAAATTGGATTAAAATTTGTAACTGTAAAACGATATTCCAAACACATTCTTAATGCATTTACTAAGTATGTTAATATAATTTAATATAAAAATGAACACATGAGAGGAGTGCAGAATCAGTTCCCAAGTAAAAAATCAAAAACAAATAGGTGACAAGAATACTCCAAACTGTAATAGGTGTTCATCTCCCAAGGTGTTTATCACAAACTTGGGTGATGTGAGGGTGTGCAAAGATGCGTCGGCCTTCAGCTTCTTTTTAAAATCCTCTATCTCATTCATGCATGTTCGATTATATTACAATAACATTGCATGCATATAACCTATTCATAACCTAGATTGTAAAAAAAAACCAATCAATTCCCGAAAAACATATAACAATCGCTCTCTAACGCAAATTACCAATATACAAACTATCCTTTCTCTGACACACAAAACACAGGTAAACCTGCGTATAATCACAAGAAGAACAATATTACATTCGTGCTTCAAATTCTACATTATTTCAATCTGGTCTCAAAATCAATAATAGTCACTATAAACAAGTCTTAGAGCCTTGGCATAGTTATGTTTGTGATTCAAAGTAATTACACTATTCGTCAAAAAAATTATTTACTCCTCACTATGCATGAACCATACTTCTCATTTTACGCTCTCAAACTTAAGACTACATAATCCTTAATCTAATAAATCGATCTCGACCAACTTTTTCACGATAAAAATTATTGACATCTCTATGCAGGCCCGTGCCTTGCACGGGCTGTTACGCTAGTATCATATAAATCAACATCTTTTATAACCAAAAATTTTACTCATTTATTTATTTCTCTCACTTTTTTTTATTTATTTAGAGAAATGACAAATATGCAGCAAATAATATCATTTATATTTTGTTTATATATGGCACAAATTATAAAAATGTGCTATTCTAGGATAATCATTAAATTTTAAAGTTTAGGATTATCAAGTTATATATAAAAAAAATTGGATATAAAATAATTTATGAAAGTCTACTCTAACTCACACACAAGAAATAATAGCACAAAACAATAAGGGGGCATTTGCTTCGAGTCGAGGAAACGGAATAAAAATCAGAAAGGGAAATGAAAAGAAGGATATTGAATTGTTATACCTATTTAGTTTTGATCCGGAATGAAAAATTATATGACTGCTTTTATATTTGTTTTTTCTAAAATTATAATTTCAAAAGAGACAAGTTTATTTTTATTTGTAACAATATAGTTTATTTACATTTTCATAAAGTAGTATACTTTATTGTTTAATACTATATTAATTTTTTAATAAATTAACATATAAGTTATATCAAAATTATTTCCTAATTTATAAAACAAAATTATACATGTTAATCTATTGTTTAATGATTAAAGACATAAATCACATTGAAAATAAAAAAAATAATAGGAAAGAGAATTGAAATATCTAGGGGGAATGGGTTGGGTCGGATATTAGTTAAATCTAAAACTTAACATTTTTTTATAAAATAAACATGAAAGAGAATGAACCAATTTATTTCCATTTCTTCTTTCTTTGGACAAATTTAAATCAAATTTTATTAACTTGAAAAGAATTTGATCGAGATAAATCCTCAAGCGACTATGCAATCAGGTTAAAAAATAAATAAACGAGTTAAACAATTAGCCGCTTTGTTTCCGGATAGCTTAACATACTGAATATAAATATTCTTGAAGTTAAAAATGAATACAATGGTCTCCCAAACAATCCAACCTACACCGACTTTTGATGTCTTCCTGAAAACGGTAGCATCACAATTGACCTTCACGCAATTAAATTTAGATGTAGTCTACTGTTCAAATATTTCAGTTGCACTAACTGAAATGAAATTGGAGGTATAGATGTCTCCATAGTACGAACAATCTTATGTTGTGAAATGTGAGTTTTTGCGATTTACACCACCGTTTTATTCCGCACCACTTCGATGCGAGCATTTCAGATCCCCCAGTACACCATATTAATCATTCTCAACGAAACAACCAATACAAAACATTAGGGGTGGCAATTTCGGGTAATGGGTCGGGTTCGTATCGGGCTGACATGACCCGAATTTGTTTTTTGGTCTGACCCGAACACGACCCGACCCGAAACAGGTTAAGAAATCGTTACCCGAACCCGACCTGTTGAAAATCCGAGTTACCCGAAATTGACCTGTTTGACCCGAAATTGAATGGGTAGTTTTGACACGACCCGAAATGACCCAAAACGACCCGAAATGATCCAAAAATTGGAATAAAGAATTAAGCAAATATTCAACAGGCTTAACTTGCAAATGGAAAATGTTAAACCAAATCACCATACAGACGTAACACAAAATAATAATACGAAGTCTACAAGTTTTTAAGAGTATTTTACTACATAATCATTCATCACTAAAGTGGAAATTCATAATGAATTTTAACTTCCAAGTACATCTCTGGGATATTTTCATTTTCCATTTGATGTTGCATGCCCAGTAAATGATTCCACCTGCATTTATAAATATAAAACATTTTATAAGTTCAAAAGAAAAGAACAATTATAAGAACAAAGAGTGGCACCAGCACTTCCAGTATTTTCTTCTAATATTTTCATTTTAGCAACTTCAGTCAGATAAATGTAATGAAAAGGCACACTGTTCCTTTTTATAGATTAGCAAAGAAAAACAAAATCTGTAACCTACTTCGCAAAAGAAGCTCTATCAACCTTGGTCAAATATTGAAAGGAATCTGATTATTCTATAACCTAAACTTTAGTACTAGAAGGAATCTTCAAAGTCAGGACATACAAAATATTTGTAAGCAAAATTACAAACAAACCATATAACTTCCTGTTTATAACATCCAAAATATTTGTAAGCATCCACTAAACAAGATTTCCTGTTTGGAAACAGATTCTAAATTCATTAGCAAACAAAGTTTATAACTTCTAATTTTATAACTTCTAATTCATTAGCAATCTGATTCACAAATCAAAGTTTACACAAACAAATCAAAGTTTTGTTAACTCTGATTCACAATATGAATTCATAATATAACACAAACATACACAATATATATACAAACATATATTCATATACGCACAAAAAACAGAATTATTCATATATAGAAAACATTCATATATACGCACAAAAGATTATAGGAATAGATTAATTACCTAATAGAGTGAGAAGGAGAAGAGGATCTAGGGTGGAGCCGTGGAGATTGGATTGGAGAAAGACTGAAAGAGGCGAGATATTGAACTTGAAGTGAAGGAGGCGGAAAATGGAATAAACTGAGTCGGGAGAGAGGCGGATAAGAATAATAAGATATTAAGATCTAGGGTAAAAAATAAAAATGTATAAATATACAGGTACGGGTTCGGGTATTTCGGGTCAACCCGAAAATGACCCGATTTTTTCGAGTAAATATTTATCCAACCCGAACCCGACCCGAAATGAAAAAACCCCGACCCAAATTCGTACTTTTGCGAGTCGGGTTCGTGTCGGGTTTCGGGTCGTGCCAGATTTTGTCATCCCTACAAAACATATCAAAATATACTAAACTCTCGCAAAGAGAGACAACAAACAACCCAAAAAATTGGGTACAAACCTCACCTAAGGATGAGTATTATTAAAAGAAAAAAAATTAAAACAAAATAGATGACCTTCGGCCGATCAAGAAGCCACTGTCGGAGGGAGAAGGACTAAGGCGATTGACGAATAAGACAAACTTCAGAGGATTTTTTTTTTCTTTTTTAGGGTTTCGGGGCGGCTAAGATTTCATCTTTTTTTTTATTATTCTCAACTAAACACCCCAAGATACAATTATAAAACAACTAACATATGAGTCAGGTGATCATTAAACAAATCTTAAGTCGTGAAAATGCTCTATGTGTACGAAATTCTGTGATCATCAAACAAACCTAACGTCATGAAAATATTTTGCTCTATGTGTACGAAATTCTCACATGAAACTTTCTATGTACGAAACATCTTTTAAATAATAGCTCTAACCAATGAAAAGTTAAGACCCTGTTTACTTCAAGAAATTTTTTCCGGTTTTTCCTTTTCAAAATTTTCAAAATTTTCTGAATTTCTATTTTTTTTAGAAAACTATTGAAAATTGAGAAAAGTTGTTCCCGACACAATTTTATTGAAAATTTAGAAATTATGTTCCAAATATATAAAATAGAATTTGATTATTCTTCTATATTCTTAGCTTCATAAATATATATATTATGCATGAAACATAGAACTAATAATTATATGTAATGTATTTCATAATTTTTGTTCACATTATCTATTAAATTTAATCTTTTTATGTTCAATATAATAAAATGTGATGTATAAAATTTAGTGAGAAAAATGACTATATTATCATTAATGATATGTTGTAAAAAAATTCAATCACAAACACTAATAATTATGTATATAGATCAGGTAACGTTAGATTTATTTTAATTAATTAAATTACCACTGACTTGTGATAAATACATATGGACATGAATGTTTTTTTTCTTGAGAAACTAACATGACTGCATTATGTTTACAGTGTTGCGGTTAAAATATCCAACATTCATAGTCAATAATTGAAAAAATAAATGTTGTATTATTTATCAATTGAGTATGTTTATCATTTCAAGAAGTACACCTGAATTTATGTGTATAAAGACAACAAAAAGAGCCTATGTGCAGCTGGTGAGGTTAGGAGGGTGTCGTGTGTATTTTAGTATAGTGTATTTTTGTGTTTTGTTTACATTAATGTTAAATACAAAATTGATCCGTTTAGGTTTGTACATCTTTCATGTCGTCTACTTGTCTTATCGTGTTTCGTATAAATTTAAATAAAAATAAAAATAAAAATATTTAAATATTAATTTTTTCAGTTAAATTTTTACAAATATGTATTAAAAATATGTATTTACATCATATTTACAAATAATATTATCGAATTATGTATTTATATTAAAAATATTTATTTATTTATTTCATGTATTTCGTGTTGTGTCGTGTACCCAAAAAATAAACACAAAATCAAAACTAAATCTCGGTTGTGTACTTTCGTTTTCATATACTTTCATGCCGTGTACTGAAAATACAAATACACACTAAATTTTTGAGTGTTTCGTATCGTGTTTTCGTATTGTGTCATAAATTACCGTGTTTAGCGTATCTATAGTACAGTTCACCGTGTTTTCTAGTTTTCATACTTTAGAAAACAATAAAAAAAAAAAAAATTCACTATAAAAATAATTTTAAAAAAACAATAAAATGTTGTTTTCTACTTTTCCAAATTCTAGTTATAATTTAGAAAATCCTATATTTTAGTTTTTTGTTTTCCAATTTGAAAAATATCTAATTTGAACGTATTTTCACATTTTTCTGTTTCTTAGATTTTTTTTTAGAAAACTGTTGAAGTAAACAAGGCGACATCGACGCTAATAAAAAATATATTATTTCAACGTAATAATAGATGATGTTGAGTTTTATTATATGTCTTCCTACCTTCAATACATATAGTTCATCTGACAGGTTAATTAAAATTTAAAAAAGATAAATAAAAGAAATGTCACATTGGACCGATAATTTTTTCACAAATTATGTATAATATTTATTTACTACATGTCAACTAAGTAGCTAAGATTTTTTTTTTCTATTAGAGATATTCTTAACATTACACTTTTTTTAATTACTTCTAACATTTTGTATATAATAATTTTTACAAAAACTTATAGGATATTATTTTTCAATTTTAAATAAAACGCGCGTGCAAGCTAATTCTTTACGAAAATAATGGGCCCAGATATCCAAAACCAGCCCGTCGCCTAAGTATATATATTAGGTTTACCTAATATTCTTTTATTAGAGCATCTCCAACCATGAGAAATCATTAGCTAAAATCCTATATGACATATCTTAAATAAGAAATATAGAGATTATGTAAAAATGTTGGCTTTCCAACGGGTCATAACCGTTAGCAAAACATTTAGCCAACCTCTTCATATTGGCTATATTTGGCCAACCTCTAGGGAACTGTAGCAAAATTCCATATAATCTATTACCATACTGAAATAATAAATTCTATTTATAACAAATTGAAATAGTAATAACATGTTATTTATAAAATATAGTCAATGAGTATAGCCAACACCATTGGAGCAAAACACCTTACAGGTTCAACAAATTTTACATAATCAGTGATGCTCTTATATTTTATTTTAGGAGCCACAAACATCAAGGGTGAAGGGAGAGGAAGGTTGTATGAATATTTCCTTCTCTTCCTCGTGTCTTGTAAAAGTAAGTTATATAATAAGCTTGTGCTCACATGAGAACCTCTATTAAAATGAGATATGGGATCTAATCTCAACTACACATATTTTAATTTACTTTTAATCTAATTCATTCATTAAAATCCAATCTTCAACCTCATTACCCCTTCTTCTTCCCTCATCTTCCCACCACAACCAACCATCTCAGGTTGCCGCCGCCACCGCCGCCACCACTAATCTTCGGTGCCACTGCCATTAGTTCCGGTGCCACCACCATTAGTTCCGGCGACTCTCTCTCTCTCTCATACATACACACACACACATCTTAGCTCGTTCTTCTCTGATTACCTATGAAGATACTTGATTTCCTATGAAGATACTTCACAGCCACACTCCGGCGAGAATCAGATCTGTAGAAATTCAAATTATGTACTTCTAATCGAAAATCCTGTATGTGGTGATTTTTCTTGAAATTCTGGTGATTTTTCTGATTTTTTTGCAAATTTGTGTTGATTTTTTTTGATGATTTCGAGGTGAATTCCGTGATAATGTAAATAGGGATGATATATAGAGGTTGAGGATGATGATGGTGGTGGTGGTGGCGGTGGCGGCGGCGGAGGAGGTAAGGGTGGTGATTAGTGGTGGTGGTGGTGGTGTGTTAGTTGTGGAGATTTTTGTTTGATTATTATTATTTCTATTTAAATGGGGTGATTTTGTATGATATTGGGTGATTCTAAGTGGTGGTCAGTGACGGCGACTAAATATGGTGGCAGGAGATGGTTGTTGTGGTGGGGGTATGGTGAATTTGTTAATTTGGCGTTGGTGATTTTTATTTAACGCTGGTGATTTTTATTTAACTGTGGTGATTTTTGTGTGCTGTTGGTGATTACCAGTGATGGCCGGAGGAGGCGGATGTGATGGTTGGAGTAGGAAGAAAATGATGAAGAAATATTAAAATATTAATAAAATTAATGAGTGGTGAGAGATGAATATAAGGTACATAAATGAATATCTAGGATTAGATCTCATATCTCACAATAATGAGGGTTCTCAATGAAGCGCGACTGTATATAATAAAGTTTCATTGTAAATTTATCCATACTAACTTATAGACTTTGCAATGTGTGGATATGTTTTAATATTTTTTATTATATTAATTTATAATTAGCTTAAAATTCGTGCGATGCACAGATTATTATTAATAATTATTATTTTTATTATTTATGTTTTAATATTCTATTAATTTTTATTTGCTAAAAAAAATAAGTAGGCGTGTTATACTTTTTTTAAATAATTAAGAGTATTAAAATAGATTTTAAAATAAATTAATAATTGTTTATCCGTGATATTTTGTGAAAATGAAGGGTCTTAGTAAGGAAAAATAGAAAAAGTAACATGTTTTAAGCTGAAAAGTTAAGTGCTCGTAATTAAAAGTATTTAAATAGGTTTCAAAATAAATAAGTAAGGATTTGTCCATGATATTTTTGGAAAATGAGGGGTTTTGGTAACTAAAAATAGAAAGAGTGACATGTTTTAGTTGAAAAAGGTAATTGCCTGTGATTTTTTTAGAAAAAGAGAGGATTTTGTTAGAAAAAATAGAAAAGGTAATGTATTTTAGCTGAAAAGGTAGTTGGTTATAAAAATGTTATTATTTAATAATAATTTCTTTATAAAATGAAAAAATAGAAAAAGTAACACGTTTCAGTAGAAAAAGTGCTCATAATTAAAAGTACTAAAATAAATTTTAAATTAAATAAGTAAGGGTTTGCCCGTGATATTTTTGGAAAATGAAGAGTTTTAGTAAGGAAAAATAGAAAGAGTAACATGTTTTTGTTAAAAAAGATAATCGCCAGTGTTTTTTTTAGAAAAAGAGATGATTTTGTTAGAAAAAAAATAAAAAAAGGTAATATATTTTAGCTGAAAAGGTAATTGGTTATAAATAATGTTATTATTTAGTGATAGTTTTTAAAAAAAATAAGTAAGGGTAATTAAGTAAAATCACTAAGTACCGACCGTCCGTTCGTCCGACTACCAAACTTTTGATGTTTCGTCTTTAATAATATAGTTTAAAACTTGTGCGATGCACATATTATTTTTAATTTTATTATTTATTATTTATATTTTATTAATTGTAATAATTAAAAAATAAGTAGGCGTGTTAAAACATTTTTAAATAATTAAAAGTATTAAAATAGATTTTAAAATAAATAAGTAACGGTTTGCCCATGATATTTTGGAAAAAGAGGGGTTTTAGTAAGAAAAATAGAAAGTAACATGTTTTCGTTGAATTTCAAAATATAAAAGTAACGATTTGCCCGTGATATTTTTGAAAAAAGAGGGGTTTTAGTAAGAAAAATAAAAAAGGTGACATGTTTTAGTTGAAAAAGGTAATTGTCAATTAAAATTATTAAAATGAATTTTAAAGTAAATAAGTAAGAGTTTGACCGTGATATATTTGGAAAATGAGAGGTTTTAGTAAGGAAAATAGAATATATAACATGTTTTAGCTGAAAAATGTAATTGCCAGTGATTTTTCTAGAAAAAGAGAGGAAATGTAATTACCAATTAAAAGTATTAAAATAGGTTTTAAAATAAATAAATAAGGGTTTACTCGTGATATATTTGGGAAATGAGGGATTTTAATAAGGGAAATAGAAAACGTAACATGTTTTAGCCGAAAAGGAAATTGCCTGTGATTTTTTTAGAAAAAAATGGTAATGTATTTTAACTGAAGGGTAACTGATTATAATAATTTTTATAATAATTAAATAAATAATTAAATAAGGCAAGTACCGTACCAAAAAATAGGTACCAATATTAATCGGTTAGTCATTAATAATTATAATATTGTTATTTTATTTTATTAAATAGAACTGTTCGTGATATTTTTGGAAAATGAGAGGTTTTATTTAGGAAAAATAGAAAATTAGAAATTTTAGTTAGAAAATATAAAAAATGATATACACTTTGGCTAAAAATGGTAATGGGTTAGTTATTAGCAATGTTAGGTCCTGATAAGTTTGTAGAAGGGGGGTTGAATACAAACTATACCGTTTTATCGAAATTTGTTCGTTTAAGATTAAACAATTTAGAACAAATTAATGCGGAATAAAAACTGAACAATATTCAAGTTAAATAGAAACTCTATTAAACTTGAGGAGTGTTACAACTTTGATCACTGATTACAAAGAACTTAATAAAACAAATCTAGAATAAATTCGACATGAATTTATCTATTTTTGTAATAAGAAGGATCGAATACTAAAAAGTAGTTCGATATAAAATCTAGGGATTATGATCGGCTAGAAAGCTAAAGCAGTACAAGTGAAATGATTCTTATGGATTTAATGTTAAAAACAAATCAAGAATTAATTCACTGGCAGAATTAATGGCTTTGCTGTTTTAAAGAAATGAAGACAGTCGAATGAGTTTTGATATTGAATGCTCTGTGTTCTTTCTTCTGTGTTGTAATAATCTGATTGTAAAGTCTCCTGCCTTGCATTAATACCTTTGCTTTTCTTTAATCAACCCACGTGCAAATCCACTTGACAGTTCTGAATTTGTACTAGGAAGACTAGCAGAAAAACTATCATTTTGGCCTTGGAAGACTCTCGGGAAGACTAGGAATGGCTTAGGAAGACTTTCGGGAAAACTAGGGATTGGCCTAGGAAGACTTTCGGGAAGACTCACCTGTGAGTCTTCCTAGCTTAAAAAACTAAGTCTTCCTAGTTCAATCCTAAGTCTTCCTAGTTCAATTTCATTCTAATTTAAATAATTAATTAAATAAATTATGTATTAAATTAATTCTTCACAGAATTAAATTAATAAATAATATACTTAATAATACTAATTATTTATAAGAGAATAAATAGAATTAGTTGACTTCTTAAACAATTCCAGAATCACTTAAAACTTAGATAATAAACAAACACAATAGTACGTTGACACTCGATGCACTGTCTGGTTCATGAGTGACTAACGACAATGTCTGTTCTTTATCTATTTAACTTTAAGCAGTGATTCACTACCTTCTCATTCAAGAACTCCGTAATCAGTATCTTTTTCTGTCACCACTTGAAATCTCTGTCACTTTAATAAATCCACTGAGCTTGAATACTTCATTGAGGCTTGATCAATAAATTGAGCTTCTTTCAATGTAGAATCACTTCAAGTCTGTAGATGACTTTAATCTTCATTCTTTGACAGATATAATCTTCTGAGATTCCTGTGACAATTGATTTTTATTATTTACTTATTACATCTTAATTAAAGTTGAGTAGAATCCTCGGTGTTTACAAATAGGACTAGACATATGCCTTTCAATCTCCCCCTATTTGTTTGTTAGACAATAACAACCAAATACTCTAGAGGATAACTCAACTAAAACAAGAAAAGATAAGACTTTTAAGAGCCAAGCAAATAATAAAAAGTTCTGGATTAAATATAACAAATTCCAGATTCAAACAGTAAAGATAAATACAAGATAGATGTTCCTCTAGACTGAACATATGAATACATTTATCCTATCTTGAATCACCTAAGCTCTAAACATTTAATATTTACAAACAGAGCTTCTTCAAATTTCAGACTCAATCATCTCTCCTTCTTCAAGTGCTTCAAGCAAATCCTTGTCCAGAACACGATCAGATTCAGAAGTAATGCCACTAGGTCTGACAAGTTGAGTTGTGACTTTCTTCAGCCTATTCTTCATTTGATGATATCTTTTGATATTTGCTATGCAATAGTCTTGAATCAAATCAGCAACTTCTGTCTTCTCTTGTGTAGCAAATCCTGAAGTCCTCAACATGTTCTCCAAGTAGACAAGATGCTTGGCAGGAAAATCCTTCAGAGATATTGGATCCACACCACAAGTCTGAAGTGCCCTTCCTTTAAAAAATTTTACTTCATAAGGCACTTCCACCACTTGTGGACTAGCTTTCATTGCAAAGTCTCTTAGCTGATCATGCAACAGCTCAGCTAATGGAGAAGTTCTTTTTACCTTGCACATGAAGACCCATAGTTCAGAGAGAGTTCTGCTTTCCAGAAGATTGAGAGACACTAAGAAAGTTCCCTCATTATGAGTATAAACATAGATCTTCAACTCCTCTCTAACTCTGTCATATCCAGTTGTGATCCTTGAAATCTCTGCATGAAGAGCTTTCATATATACTGTGTTGTCTGGATTGACCTTCTTGTATCTTTCCAACATGCTAAAAAACTTTCCATCATTATCTGACCCTATTGAATGTGAAAACATCTCTCTAGCTCTATCCCATTCTTCTCCAAGCTTCAGCCTCACATATAACTTCCTGTCCTTGACCTTTATATCATGAAGCCGTTGCTTTTCTTGATGTTCAGCTTTTTGGATAACTAGATGCTTTGAAATGATGTCAGAAACTTTAGCATTTTCCTCCTCTCTTCTCTTCAGATCAGCTTTCTGTCTTAACAGCTCAGCTTCAAAGGCAGGATCCACTTCAGGTTCATCTTCCCAGTCAGCATAGTCAGCCTCTCCTTCAACCTCCACTTCACCAAAGATATCTTCAGGGTTTTCTTCAGATTCAATATTGTCAAACTCTCCCTGTTCACCTTGATAGTAGTCAGCATCAGAAAAAGTTAACCTCTGCTTCCCTTTGTCCTTTACAGAAACAGAACCTCCAGCTTCTCCTTCTCTTTGTTTCTCCACATTCTCCCCCTTAGTTGAGGAATCCTCTACAGTTTGAGCTGTGGAAGCCCTAGGATTCACCTCAGATGTTCTCCTTATCTCTCCTCTATCTCCTCTTTCATTAGCATCATCCTCATCCTCATCATCTCCCTCAAAGAAAATTCTTTGCTCTGCAGTAGGTTGATGTGAATTCTTGATCATATTATACAAGTGCTTCATACCTTCATTCAGATGCTCCATTCCTCCTTCTATCCTGAAAATCCTTTCTTCATTAAACTTTTGATTTTCATCAGCTGTTTGCAGAATAAAGTCCACCTTGGTAGAAATGGTAGCTATCTCCCTGACACTCTCTGATATTTGAGCATTTGACATTGTAAGATCAGAGATGTCTGAAGCCACCAGTACTTGAGATTGTTGGATTGAATTAAGCTTCGGGAGGAGATTATTCTTCAATCCTTGTAGGTCATCTTTCACAGTACCCAGCTGATTTGATACAGAGGTGGTAGATTGTGCAACCACTTGTGCTTTTAGAATTGTGTTTTCAGCCTGGGTCTCTTGCAACTTCTTCTGTAGATCAGCTAGCTGTTTTAACAAAGCAGTGTTTGTGTCAGTGTGTGCACTCACTTCAATTGCTCTCAGTGGTGTTTCACTCAACTCACGTGCTTGTGTTTCACTCGGTGTTTGACTCATATCTCTCACCACTAACTGTCTGTCTAGATTCTCAGTGGATGTACCTGTAGGAAAAATCACCCTAGCCCCTTCAAGAGAGGTCAGTGGTGGTGCAATGGGAGTTCGCGAATCCCAATCCCCAATGAATTCCAAATCAGATTGAATTTGAAACTGAATTGCTTCAGTGTTGGATTCATTAGGTTGCCTTCCACTTTCTCCAGTAAAAACTGCGAGTGGAAAATCCCTTAAGGGAGCCAGAGATGTTCCCTCTGGGAGGGGAGAAAATGATTCTATTTGAGTTGGCGAAGAATCAGATTTTCCCTCAGATGCCTGTGAAGGCACTTCTACCGTAACTATGGTAGGCACTGTTTCAAAGTCAAAAGTAAAGTGCTCTCCTGGCATGGTGTCCTGAGTGTCATCTATATGGATATCTTCTCCCATTGTGAGTAATGGGAGTGTGCTTGACTCAGTACAAGATGCCATGGCCCTATGGCGAATTTCAATAGATCCACCCTGTTGAGAGGATGTCTCCAGAGACTGTGTAGTGGCCATATCAATGTCCATATCCTTTTGAGAGGATACAGATGGGCTAACAGTTGTCTCCCTATAGGTTTTTCTTTTCTTTAAGGGTGGAGACAGAGCTGTGGGAACACTCATTTCAGCTATATCACTAACATTTCTTGAACTGGTTTGTACATTAGGCTCAGGTGGTGTTTCAGGAGTGTTTGACTCTCTGTTTGGCTCTATGACCTGGGTCAGAGACTGTGGATCTACAATCTCTGGGTCAGCCCTAACAACCACTTGGGTTTCAATTGAAGTACCAGAAGAAGAACCAAGGTTAGGAATAACTACCTGCAGTGGTACTGGATGTGGTTCGGGAACTTGTTCACCAAAGATAGGAAGATTAATGAATTGTCTCATGAATGGTGAAACAAGAACAGGTATGGTGGTAAATTTGGATGAGACATCAAGTCTGGTGTAGAATTTGGTGTCTGTGGTTGGAGAGGTTTCAAATCTAGCTTCTCGAAACAGTTCTACCTGCTCAGCAGTGAGAAGATGATTAATGATAAGAGTTAGAAAGCGAGGGTACCAACACCTTACTTTCACACCATTATCAGAATCTCTCCTAGAGTGAGCAAGCCTGTTGAGCAAAAGGTTCCACAGAATCTCAGCAAAGTTCAATCTACGACCAAATACTATAGCATAGGCAATGTATTGATTAAGACTGGTAATGCAATGAAAGTTTGTTTTTGTGCAAATACCAAATACCCTAGCTATAGTATCAAAGAACAGATCCCATTCCCTTACAACAAAAGTTTTTGACAATTTTACCATTTGAAAGGGACCCTGATAATGAATATTCACAAAGAACTGTGTTAACTCATCATCAGTGGGTAATGGATCAAACCTGTCCTTTGGAAAATGCAACACATCACAAAATAAATCAAAAGTAACTGTATATTGCTGGTTGAGAATATTGAAAGTAAAAGATTTTGAATCTCCAACAATAACAGCACTTGAACACAACATCCGTAATGGATCAATTTTCAGAAGTGCATTAGCACAAATAGCATAACTAACACAAGTATTGCTATTTAAAAATTGAATCCATGGTCTAAAACGTTCCACCTTACACCTAGCCGGATCAAAATACCCAACAAAATTATTTAAAACTAATTCAAAATTATTAGGATCCATTTTAAATAAAACAATAAAATTTTAATTAATTTAAATAAAAATAAAATTTTAGGGATTTTTAGAATTAATTAAAATTACTAAAATCCACAAAATTAAATTTTATCAAAATTAATTAATTCTCAAATTTTAGATCCTAAAAATTCGAACTATACTTGAAAAACAGAATTGAATTGGGCAAATGAATCTCAAACACACACACACGGTTACTATGATTACAAAAACAGTAAGAACCACTTAGCAAATCAACAACAAATAAGTCGAATGGTTTTTCAAGAAAAGTGAAAATTTTAACAGCACTTCGACTTAAAAGCTTGATTTTGACAGAAAAGAACTGATTTGCTAAGTAATGACTTGAGCAAGTTTGGTTTTTGAATCACAGTTAACTGCAACAATCAGAGTATTCGAAAAGGGGTTTTTTTTTTTAAAAACTGATAAGGAAATGCGTATGAACTTTGTGTGCAGTGTATGTATATATATATAAGAGACAAAATAACTGTAAAAAGAAAAGAAACTGAACGGGTTTTTATTTAAATTTGTATTGGGAAGACAATCGGGAAGACTTAGGATAGTCTTCCTAATACAAATTAGAAAGTCTTCCGTAAAATAATAAAAGAAAATGCTAAAAATAAAACTAATTAAATTAAGTCTTCCCGATAGTCTTCCTAGTTCAAAAACTGGGAAGACTTCGAAAAAGACTTAAAATAAAAAAGGAAAAAACAAAAAACAAAATGACAATTTACATTGTTTTCCCGGTAGTCTTCCTAGTGTAAAACTGGGAAGACTTACCAAAAAATTCAGAATAAAATCCGAATATTTACAGAATAGTGCAGAATTAATATAAAAATGCATGAAAAATATTTAAAAACCTAGAAAAATTCACAGAAAATTCCATAAATCCTAGAAAAATATGCAGAATATTATAAAAATGCATAAAATTAATATAAACTTGCAGAAAAATTCAAACAACAATATTTACAATCTGAAAAATACCTAAATAATTCTAAATAAATATATTTTCAATAAAAATACATTTCTCTACTTAAAAAATATGAGAAAAATATTTTTAAAGAAAATAAAATATTTAGAGCTATTTAAATACACAAGCATGTACTATTAAATGAGAATTGACAGTGAATATCATTTAAATGACAAGAGAAAATGAATTTTTAAAGAACAAACATGACAGAGATATTGTTAATCACTAAGACTGTTTAACATACCCAATTTACCAACTAACTTGATAAATGTGGATTCATCAACAGATTTAGTGAATATATCTGCAGTCTGTTCTTCTGTGGGTACAAAGTGTAACTCCACAGTTCCATTCATGACATGCTCTCTGATAAAATGATACCTGATATCAATGTGCTTCGTTCTCGAGTGCTGCACAGGGTTGTTGGAGATTGCTATGGCACTTGTATTATCACAAAATATGGGGATTTTGTCTAATGCAAAGCCATAGTCCTTTAATTGATTCCGTATCCATAAGATCTGAGCACAACAGCTTCCAGCAACAATATATTCAGCTTCTGCTGTTGAATTGGAAACTGTTTGCTGTTTCTTGCTATACCAGGAAATCAACCTACCT
Organism: Heracleum sosnowskyi; assembly: GCA_030848705.1. Lineage (NCBI taxonomy): Eukaryota > Viridiplantae > Streptophyta > Magnoliopsida > Apiales > Apiaceae > Heracleum > Heracleum sosnowskyi. Next base: position 49,027,975 of record CM061244.1, read on the forward strand.
CCTAGGAATTGACAACTCCCAGAGGTACTCTTTCTATCCACAACACTACCTGCATAATCAGAATCTGTATATCCAACAAGATTAAAACCAGAATCTTTAGGGTACCAGATACCTAGATTAGGTGTACCCTTAAGATATCTCAAGATTCTTTTCACAGCAACGAGATGAACATCTCTAGGGTCCGCTTGGAACCTTGCACACAAGCATGTAGCATACATAATATCTGGTCTACTAGCAGTAAGATAGAGTAAAGAGCCAATCATACCTCTGTAGCTTGTAACATCTACCTTGATAGATTTGTCAGAAGCTCCAAGTTTGATGGCTGTTGAAGATGGAGTCCTTGCTGATGCTGAATCCTCCATGTGATACTTCTTGAGGAGTTCTTTGAGATACTTGGATTGACAAATAAATATACCATTTGACCTTTGACTTACTTGCAATCCAAGAAAGAACTTCAGCTCACCCATCATACTCATTTCAAACTTACTCTGCATAAGTTCAGCAAATCTCTTACAGAGATTATCATTAGTAGACCCAAATATGATGTCATCCACATAGACTTGGACTAATATCATATCATTTTTGTGTTTCTTTGAAAAAAGAGTTTTGTCTATGATACCTCTAACAAAACCATTTTCTAAAAGAAAACCAGAGAGAGTGTCATACCATTTTCTTGGGGCTTGTTTGAGACCATAGATAGCCTTGAAGAGAAAGTACACAAAGTCCAGCAGCTCCTGATTTTCAAAGCCAGGGGGCTGTTCCACATACACTTCTTCATCAAGTTCACCATTCAGGAATGCACTCTTAACATCCATTTGATAGACTTTAAAATTGGAATAAGCAGCAAATGCTAAGAACATCCTGATGGCCTCAAGTCTAGCCACTGGTGCATAGGTTTCATCATAGTCAATGCCTTCAGCTTGAGAATACCCTTGTACAACCAGTCTTGCCTTGTTCCTTGTAACAATGCCATCCTCATCTAGCTTGTTCCTGTATACCCATCTTGTACCAACTACTTTCTTGTTCTTTGGCCTGGGTACCAGCTTCCAGACTTGCTGTTGTTCAAATTGATTGAGTTCATCTTGCATAGCAATCACCCAATCTGGATCAGTCAGTGCTTCCTCAGTTTTCTTTGGCTCCATTTTAGATAGAAATGCTGAGAAAAGACATTCATTCTGAGAAGCTCTTCTAGTTTTAACTCCAACATCTGGATCACCAATGATCAGCTCAAAAGGATGAGCTCTATTCCAAACAGTATGTCTTGGAAGATTTGATCTTGATGATTCGCCTTGAAATTCACTTTGATGTTGTGAGTGACTAGTTGATCCTTCATTTGCTCCCCCTGAGTTGTTGCCTGTTTGCCTTGATGATTCTTCTCCAGTGTTGGTGGTATCTCCATTGTTACCAGTGTTTCCACCACCATCACCATGATCATTATCATCATTGTTATTATCATCACCAGCAATAACTTCAGGTGGGTCTTCATCATCTGATTCTGAGTCTGGCAAGTTATCAAACTTCAGCTTTTCAGATGAGTCTTCTTTTTGGATACTGGGGAACTTAGTGTCATCAAAGGTAACATTGACACTTTCCTTTACTGTGTGACTGCCAACCACATAGACCCTGTAAGATCTTCTGGAATATCCAACAAAAATAGCTTCTTGTGCCTTTGCATCAAACTTGCCACGTTTAACATTGTCATCTATAAGCACAAAGCATTTTGCTCCAAATACATGAAAGTACTTGACAGTTGGTTTCTTGTTGTTCATGATCTCATACGGAGTCTTCATTAAGTCCTTGTTGATTAAAGTTCGATTCTGAGTATAACAAGCGGTATTCGCTGCTTCAGCCCAAAAGTACGTTGGAAGATTGGACTCACTTAACATAGTCCTTGCAGCTTCAATCAATGTACGATTCTTTCTTTCCACTACTCCATTTTGTTGAGGAGTTCTAGGGGCAGAATACTGTCTTGTTATTCCTTTATCAGCACAAAAGTCATTTAGAATGGCATTCTTGAATTCAGTACCATTATCTGACCTTATGGCTCTAACAGGGAATCTAGAATCCAGCTCAATCAACTTCACATGGCCAATCACCAGGAATGGGGTCTCATCCTTGGAATGTAGGAATAAAACCCATGTATATTTTGAATAGTCATCAAAAATCACAAGTGCATATTGTTTCTTTGACATGGACATCACATTAACTGGACCAAACAAATCCATGTGCAGTAGCTGAAGAGGTTCAGTTATTGATGATGTGTCAGTGCCCTTGTGAGAAGCTTTCTTTGACTTTCCCTTCTGACATGCCTCACACAGTCCTTCCTGTGTAAATTCCATCTGAGGCAAACCTCTAACTAATTCCCTCTTGACTAAAGAGTTCATAGTTTTGAAGTTAAGGTGAGACATCTTCTTGTGCCATAGCCAACTATCATCTGATGAAGCTTTAGCATAAAAACAATTAACTTCATCTTTGAATCCCGAGTTCAGATCAGCTATGAACAAGTCACCTTTCCTTACTCCTTGAAGAGCAGGTTTTCCATTCTTCTTGTGAGTGATCTGACACTTCTCTCTTTCAAAGGAAACAGCATATCCTCTGTCACAGAACTGACTGATGCTGAGAAGATTGAACGTCAGACCTTCCACAAATGAAACATCTTCAATGATAACATTTCCGTACTTCAAACAGCCATATCCTTTCGTAACACCCTTGCTGTTATCTCCAAAGGTAACTACTGGGCCAGCTTTCACAACCACATCTGATAGCAGGGCTCTATCTCCGGTCATATGCCTTGAACAACCACTGTCCAGAATCCACATAACTCGGTTTACCTGTTTAACTCCCTGCAATATCAGATTGATTAGTCCTTCTTCGGAGCCCAAAATTGATTGGGTCCGGCATACTTAAAGAACTGGCCTTTGTCAGGCAAAACAACATTTCTAACTAAAACTACTTCAACCTCTTTCACATAAGAGCGTTTCCATTTATAGCCAGCCTTAACACATTTCTGAGTAGGCTTAGGGATAAATGAATCCACTTTAATATTAGGAGGATTAGCAGTCTTAGCTTTAACATGCTTCTTATTATTAACATGTTGACGTGGAGCAGTCTTATCACTAGATACATGCTTTTTATTAAAGAAAGCATACATAACATTAAAAGCACAAGACATGCAATTACTCACACCACATGCTTTATGAGAAGAATTAATAATAGGCATGTTAGAACAATTGTTTTGATCCAACTTATGGATATCTGATTTAGTCTTTTTAGTTGTAGCAACTTTGACTGGAATATCAGATATGCGCTTTTTGGATTGCTCAGCTTCTAAAGCAACATCTTCTTCATGAATCTCCTCATTAATAATAATAGAGTATTCATTCATAGGCTCTGCCTCAGACTCCTTACAGAAGGGTGTTTTAATACCCTTAAGTATATATGGAACAGCCTTCCCTTCAGATTTGAAGTTACAAGGGGAATTAATTCCAAGAAGTCCAATAGCCTCATTATAATCATACCCTATACTGACATGATTACCAACAGCTTGCTTATTCAGAATTTCTTTAGCAGTCTTACAAGAACTGAAATAAGCATTAGCTTTGGTCTTAAGCTCACTAATCTGATCTTTGAGAATGGTTTCCAGTTGAATATAACATTTAACCCTATTCTCAAGAAAAGCAATTTTCTCAATAAGTTCATCCTGATTAACATGCACAAGTTTCAATTCTTTTAATTCCTTTTCAAGATTTGTGTTTAAAAGATTTATTCTATCATTTTCAGTGCGTGCACAACTTATGGTGCCACCAAGATGATAAATCATTTCAGCGTCAGTAAAGGTTACCTCTGACATGTATCTGGATGAAGTGCTTTCCTCTTTAGCCATTAAAGCAAGGTTCCCAATCTCACCTGCTTCTTCATCACTGTCAGTGTCATCCCAACTCTTTCCCTCAGCAACATAGGCCTTCCCAATCTTGTTCTTCTTGCTAGAATCAAATGTGTTTCTAGTCACTTGCTTTGGCTTTCTGCACTCAGTAGCAAAGTGACCCAACTCATTGCAATTGTAGCATCTGATTATGCTCCTATCCACAGTTCCAGTTTTGTAGCCACCCCTTGTGCCACTTGAAGAGGAAGATCCACCTCTCTGAAATCTGGGTCTGAACTTAAGATTGGGATTCCTCTTGAATCTGAACTTCCCAAATTTCCTGACTATCAAAGCCAAGTCACCATCCTCCAGCTGATCAAGTTCTTCTAAAGAATAGAAGTCACCACCAGATTGATCAATGGATGTTAATCCATATTCAGCATCAATAACATTCATGTGAGAACTAGAAGGTTGAACAGCCTTCACTTCCAGTCTCTGTGGGACTTCAGCAGCCAATGCAGTAGAGGTACCAACAATTTTCCCAGTTCCATACAGCTCCCTTTGTTGAATCTGCTCCAGCTCATAGGTCTTCAGCACACCATACAATCTCTCCAAAGCAATCTCATTCATATCTCTTGCTTCTCTAATGGCAGATATTTTGTGCTCCAAATGAGGTGGTAGGGTAAGAAGGAACTTCTTATTAATCTCCTTGTTGGTGTAGTGCTTCCCATTGAGATTCAGATCATTGATTAATTTGTTGTATCTTTCAAAAACCTGAGAGATACCTTCACCAGGGTTTGATCTGAAATGCTCATATTGTGAAGTGAGAATTTCCAGCATATTCTCCCTAACTTCTTCTGTCCCCTCATTGATTATCTCTATGGTTCCCCAAATATGTTTGGCAGTTTCACAATTTAGGACATGATTATGCATGATAGGATCAAGACTCTCAATAAGGATCAACTGAAGACAGGAATCCAAGGTAACATCCTCTTTCTCATCAGGAGTGTATTCCTTGGGATCTTTAGGGTACATTCTAGCAGCCCTAGTCACAACATTATTCTCAACAACTTCAGGATCAATAATCATAGGGAGTTTGGGACCACTCTTCAGCACATCCAAGTATTTAGGATTTGCAACCTTAAGAAATAGGAGCATTTTCTTCTTCCACATTGGATAATGCTCCTTGCTGAATATTGGGATTTTGACAGTACCAACTTTCTGTGTAGTAGACATCTTTTGAGATTTTTAAGAATAAAATAAAAAATCAGAGTTTAAAAGAAAAATCTCAAAACAATTGGATCTTTGATTTGTATATTAATCAAAAGGCTCTGATGCCAATTGTTAGGTCCTGATAAGTTTGTAGAAGGGGGGTTGAATACAAACTATACCGTTTTATCGAAATTTGTTCGTTTAAGATTAAACAATTTAGAACAAATTAATGCGGAATAAAAACTGAAACAATATTCAAGTTAAATAGAAACTCTATTAAACTTGAGGAGTGTTACAACTTTGATCACTGATTACAAAGAACTTAATAAAACAAATCTAGAATAAATTCGACATGAATTTATCTATTTTTGTAATAAGAAGGATCGAATACTAAAAAGTAGTTCAATATAAAATCTAGGGATTATGATCCGCTAGAAAGCTAAAGCAGTACAAGTGAAATGATTCTTATGGATTTAATGTTAAAAACAAATCAAGAATTAATTCACTGGCAGAATTAATGGCTTTGCTGTTTTAAAGAAATGAAGACAGTCGAATGAGTTTTGATATTGAATGCTCTGTGTTCTTTCTTCTGTGTTGTAATAATCTGATTGTAAAGTCTCCTGCCTTGCATTAATACCTTTGCTTTTCTTTAATCAACCCACGTGCAAATCCACTTGACAGTTCTGAATTTGTACTAGGAAGACTAGCAGAAAAACTATCATTTTGGCCTTGGAAGACTCTCGGGAAGACTAGGAATGGCTTAGGAAGACTTTCGGGAAAACTAGGGATTGGCCTAGGAAGACTTTCGGGAAGACTCACCTGTGAGTCTTCCTAGCTTAAAAAACTAAGTCTTCCTAGTTCAATCCTAAGTCTTCCTAGTTCAATTTCATTCTAATTTAAATAATTAATTAAATAAATTATGTATTAAATTAATTCTTCACAGAATTAAATTAATAAATAATATACTTAATAATACTAATTATTTATAAGAGAATAAATAGAATTAGTTGACTTCTTAAACAATTCCAGAATCACTTAAAACTTAGATAATAAACAAACACAATAGTACGTTGACACTCGATGCACTGTCTGGTTCATGAGTGACTAACGACAATGTCTGTTCTTTATCTATTTAACTTTAAGCAGTGATTCACTACCTTCTCATTCAAGAACTCCGTAATCAGTATCTTTTTCTGTCACCACTTGAAATCTCTGTCACTTTAATAAATCCACTGAGCTTGAATACTTCATTGAGGCTTGATCAATAAATTGAGCTTCTTTCAATGTAGAATCACTTCAAGTCTGTAGATGACTTTAATCTTCATTCTTTGACAGATATAATCTTCTGAGATTCCTGTGACAATTGATTTTTATTATTTACTTATTACATCTTAATTAAAGTTGAGTAGAATCCTCGGTGTTTACAAATAGGACTAGACATATGCCTTTCAAGCAATTATAACCTTATTATGTTATTTTATTAAATGAAACTGCATGCAATATTTTTGGAAAATGAGATGTTTTAGTTAGGAAAAATAGAGAAGATATTTTATATAAGAATTTTAATATTTTATCTAACGATTTTTATCGATTTGATCAGAAATATATAACGGCTATGAATGGAGTGACCGGACTACAAAAACTTTGAGGACCAGACTACAAAACTTTCAATGTTTCGTCTTTAATATAACAGTACTAGCCTATAACCTGTGCGATGCACAGATTATTTAATAGTTATTAACTTATTATTTATGTTTGTGTATAATATTTTTATTAATTGGATATTAAATGAATTTGTTAAAAAACTAAGCAGGGCTCTAAATATATTTTTATTGAAATTTATAATTATAATAATAAGACATGTTAAAAATAATAAATAAGCTTTCAAAATAAACATGACTATTTCATAAGTTTTTCAAATAATTAGGTCTACTTTTAAAATAATTAGAGTAATTTGTGATAATTAATTATAATATATTATACTAATTAAAAATTATATACTTTATTAGTATGTTATTTTAATTGATGTGTAATAATTATTCTTAAATAAATATCTTTAAAGATGTACTAAAATATTTTTAAATAAATAAGCCCGTAAATTGGTTCAATTATATTGACTTATAAAGTATAAGCTCATCACACGACCCAAATAAATAGGTTTAAGAGATACGTTCTAATTAGCATAATTAATTTTTTATATATAAATATGTTTACTGTTGAAGGAACAAATGAAAGAACGACTAACCAAACTACTAATAAAACTTTCTTTTGCAAGTGTTACTTTTAATTATTTTCTTACTTAATTTTTAATTTTAGTTTTTGTTAGTTATATATAGGATATAGTTGATCTATTATATATTAAAGAAAAAAAAGATTAATATTACATATTTGACGAAATTTAATTTTTATTTATATTTTTAAAATTAATATTATAAATAATAATTTTAATATGTTGTCTTGTTTGCTTTTATATTTTGATGATTAATTTATGCATTCATTTGCTATATTAAATTGTTAAAAAAATTATAATGAATATTTATTTGACTCGACATGATTTAATAATTTATATGATTGTCCTTGTCTAATTTTCAGCTTTTAGTGTCGCATTCGAGGTAACTGATAGTTATATATATGTCGTATGTGATAATTTTAGAAAAGGAGAAATTTTAGCTAAAAAATATATAAAAAATATATACTATTTAGCTAATAAAGGTAATCGGTTAATTATTACTCCCTCTGTCCCTTTTATTTCTTTACACTTTCCTTTTTGGGAAGTCCCTCTCAATTCTTTACATTCCAAAAGTTTCCTAAAATAGTAAAGTTTTATAATATAAAAATTAACTACATCCACTACTTTGCCCCACTATCTCTACTTTATACATTAAATATTGATTGGTCCACCACTTTACTCACCCTTCTTACTTTTCTTCACTAAATTACAATTTTTCTTAATCTCCGTGTCCAACCTCAATGTAAAGAATTGAGGAGTACGGAAGGAGTAGTATTTATAATATTAGTATTTTATGCTACTAAATGGAATAGCCTGTGATATTTTTGAGGTTTTAGTTATGAGACATATTAGTTAGAAAATATAAAAAGAATATACAATTTGGTAAAAAAAGCTAATCGGTTAGTTATTGGTAATTATAATATTATTATTTTATTTTATTAAATAGAATTGCCCGTGATATTTTTAGAAAATAAGAGGTTTTAGTTAGAAAAAATAAAAAGTAGAAATTTTAGTTATAAAAAAGAATATATGCTTTGGCCAATAAAGGTAATTGGTTAATTATTAGTATTTTATGTTATTAAATGAAATTGCCCCTGATATTTTTGAGGTTTTAGTTAGGAGAAATTTTAGTTAGAAAATATAAAAAAGAATATACGTTTTGGAAAAATAAGTTAATCGCATTCGAGGTAACGGATAATTTTTTATATATATGTCATTTGTGATAATTTTAGAAAAAGAGAAATTTTATTAAGAAAATATATTAAAAAAAATACAATTTAGCTAATAAAGGTAATCAGTTAATTATTAGTATTTAAAATATTAGTATTTTATGCTACTAAATGGAATAGTCCGTGTATATTTTTTGAGATTTTAGTTAGGAGACATATTTGAAAGGCATATGTTTAGGCCTATTTGTAAACATCGAGGATACGACTCAAGTTAAACAAGAATATAATAAGTAAATAATAATTCAATTGTCACATGAATCTTAGAAGGTAATATCAGTCAAAAGAATGAAGATTAAGATTCCATTGATTAAATGAAATAAGAAGACATGGCAGCTCCTTTAGGGCGCACCCTCTAAAGAATGAGATATCGTCGTCACCATTTGATATGTTTTTTCCAAATATGCCTTGACAAGAGACAATGTGAAGAATGTACAAATAACAAAATTGGTAGGAAGGGTGAGCCTTGACCTCGTCAGCGTACTTGTCTGTGAAGATAAACAAGCAGTATGAGTAGAGTTACGGAGCGGTTGATGAAGAAATTGCCTTTGTGTTAGCAATTGTGTTGCTGGTGGAAAGATCACCTCCATTGTCAAGACGCGTCCTCCCTGCCTCCGAGACTTTCTCAACTTCTTCATCTTTGTTTTGCTGGGATAGCTCCTCCTTCTTAACTTCAATAGCTCCAACCTTTGACACTTTGAATTCAACTCATTCGACCTCAGAAGACTCATGTGGATTATTTGACAAATTCTCATAATTTTTTTTATTACTTGAAGATCGGTGATCGAGCTTTCGTTATGGGCACGCCTCCCTCTCAGGGCACGCCCTCCAATATTGATGCACTCAGACGAATCTCTAATGTGCATTTTTATGCCCAAATATGGTCATGGGCTCTAAACAGACCCATTAAAAGAATTAATGAAAATATTGGGCCCACGATTAGTGGTCCAGAAATATTGCGTAGCTCTCCTACCGTTATATTGACAAAGAGTCAGGAAAGAGGAGAGGACTCCTCTCATCAAATTAGCAAGGAGTCAGACGAGATGAGAGGACTCCTCCACTCATATTAATAAAGAGGACTTCTCCCCTCATATCAGTAGAGAGGACTCCTCCACCTCATATCAGCAGAAATGACTCCTCTCCTCATATTAGCAGAGAGGACTCCTCTCCTCATATCAGCAGAGGGACTCCTCCACCTCATATCAGTAGAGAGGACTCCTCCACCTCATATCAGCAGAGAGGACTCCTCCTCCTCATATCAGCAGAGTGGACTCCTCCACCTCATATCAGGAGAGAGGACTCCTCCACCTCATATCAGCAGAGAGGACTCCTCCACCTCATATCAGCAGAGAGGACTACTCTCCTCATATCAGTAGAGAGGACTCCTCCACCTCATATCAGCAGAGAGAACTCCTCTCCTCATATCAGCAGAGTGGACTCCTCCCCTCATATCAGCAGAGAGGACTCCTCCACTCATATTAATAGAGAGGACTCCTCTCATCGTATTCGTATAAAGGCCTTGTCCCATCAAATTAGTAAGAAGCCAGACAAGAAGAGAAGAATCCTCTCCTCATATTAAAAAGGAGGAACATGCGATAGCAGAGGACTCCTCTCCTATACTAAAAAAGAGAAAGACTTATGTGACAGGAGAGGACTCCTCTCCTCATACTAAAAAGTAGACAGACAAAATGAGAGAACTCCTCTACTCCTCTCATCATATCAACAAGAGGCCTTCTCTCATGATACTTTAAGACGACTTGAAGATACATGTGGGAACATAAGCTCACATATTATCTGGAGAGAAAATATTATTGTGATAACTTTTGACTACAAGGCCCTACGAGGTCGCTTCACAAGGTCCCTACGGGACTGGTTTGCGCTTTTAAGGACCCTTCGAGGGCATCACTTACATATTCTTAAAATCATATGACATGAAAACATCTTTACAAGACATCTCATAATATCAAGGCAAGAATGCCCATGGCCAGACCCTCAAGGGACGCATGGGTGTGTCATTATTGGAATTTTTGAAAGAGGATGCGCCCACATTTTAGGACGCGCTCAAAAGAGAACTATTCTGGAATGAGAGTGAAGAAAGATTATAAGGAAGGGCAAAGGAAGATATTAGGTGGAACACGTGGCAGCCATCGGATGGAATAGTATGACTGATTAGACCACCGTACAAGTATATATATACAAGGGTGTATCTATATTTACACAAGCTACTCCATTTTTTGAATTTTAAGATAAATGAATGAATCCGTACCCCTTAATGATAGAAGACGACACGTCCTCTCGATAAATGAATATTTTACTTGAGGACGAGCCCGGAGAGAGGTTTATATTTTTGCACAATATCTCTTGTTTCTTACGCCGAGTTAGCTCATGTAAGCTTAGAGGTGTCGTGTGCAGGTAGTATCCCTCTCTAAACATTAAAATTATTAAAAATATATGATGGAAGAATTAAAAGACGCGTCATCTGGAAGGATGCGCCCTCTTTACAACATAAAAGAAGGAAGAAGCTCGAGGACACTTCTTGAAGAAGAAAAGTTTACAAAGAGATTTTGGCACTTTGGAGATTGAAAATTTCATGCTTCATCTCTGATTTCACATGGAATTTGGGGGGGGGGGGGTAGTTGTTATAGCCAAAATTCGGTATCGGGTTTTTAGAGAAGATTTGGGTCAAGTAATAATCAATTGGGGATATCCAAGGTGCAATAGGGATTGAACTAGTACAACGGAGGCTCAGCGCTTGTCCTCATAGGGGTGAGGGCGCGCCCTCTGGCCGTCCAAACCTTGAGGACGCGTCCTCTTGGTGTGGATTGACAACTTGACATGAATGGATGACTTGACAGAAAATAACAACAACACTGACATGGGATTAACAATTGGAAGACTTAGGGCTTGCCCTCATGGGGTAAGGGCGCGCTCTTTTAGGCCATCCACCCCTTGAGAGCGCGCCCTCTTGGTTTGAAGTAGCTACTTGGTGGTGAAGGACGACTCTCTTGGCTTGATATTGACAAGATATTGAAGACTTCTCCCTTAGGATGAGCCCTAATGGAGGGATGTCCATTATTGAAGGCCTTCAGGGGTTTGCCTGATGATTAAAGAATTCCCTCCTAGGATGTGTCCTAGGAGGGGGATGTCCGTGGTTGAAGGCCTCCAAGGGTATGCCTGATCACTGAAGGCCTCCTCCTATATTCAATGGGCGCGTCCTCATTGGGGATGTGGGGTGAACCTTGGTGTGTGATTTGGGAGCTCTGTTCCTGTACTCAATGGGCGCCCTCATTGGGGAACTTTGGAGTATTCCTGCACTTTGCACCAAAATGCTTGGGATCACTTGTCATGGAATCTGGTGGGTGATTCTCATTCGGGGGACAAGGATGCGTCTGACATTTGGGGTAAGTCATGGCTATACCTGCAACTAATTTGGTCAGGGAGATAGCTGGTAGCTGTTAGTGTCGGCTCCTAAGTTGGGTCGATACCATATCCGTGAATTCCCTAGACTGTAGTTGAGCCTTGGGCCTTTGTGACTAGGCCTCATCGTTGGACATTCCTAAAGCGAGTCGAAGACCAGTTCCAGAAGACGGATCAAGTATCCTAGTGGGCCTCGGAAATCTGAGACCAGCCCATATAGGTTACTTGCTCCCCAAGAACTACGTAGGCTTGATCCCCTATAAATACGGGGTACGAAGGCACATTGTAAGGGGTTGGAAGCGAAGAGCTCATCGAGCCACCACCAAGAAAACCCTTACAATCTCATCCCCCAATTCATCACAACCAACACACTCCGACGACTTTCCGACAAAGAACCACCGTCGTAGATCTTGATTCCGGCGACGAACCTCAAACTTTGTTAATACCAAATTCCTCCGTTAACAAATTGGCGCTAGAAGGAGGGGTGCTGATCAAGATCATAATCTCAGGAGGAAGAGATATCTCATCATGATGAAAGTTCTTAGAAGAAGGTCTGCCAAGATTCGGAGGATGGCCATGGGTACTACTTCATGCTGGCGGCAAGGAGGAAGATCCCAATTCAAGACTATTGCATAGCCAACATTAAAAGATATCATCAGTTGAAGAATAGGTTGAAGAAAGTCAAAACTCTATCAGCCCGACCAACAAATCTCACTTCTAAAAATGATCGGGTCCTTGACAAAGATTTGATAGATGCTTTGGAGGAAGGTGAAATGAGTGATCAAGAAAATTGATCTCAAGCTCAGTTTTTTATTGTAATATATTTAGAGTTTAGGTAAATCAAGATAGGATCAATGTATTCATATGTTCAGTCTAGAGGAACATCCATCTTGTATTTATCTTTAATGTTTGAATCTTGAAATGTTATATATAAACCAGAACTTTTTATTATTTACTTGGCTTTTAAAGTCTTATTTTTTACTTATTTAATTAGTTGATTTATCCTCTGGTTATTTGGTTGTTATTCTCTAACAAACAAATAAGGGGAGATTGAAAGACATATGTTTAGGCCTATTTGTAAATTTCGAGGATACGACTCAACTTAAACAAAAATGTAATAAGTAAATAATAATTCAATTGTCCCGGGAATCTCAGAAGGTAGTATCAGTCAAAAGAATGAAGATTAAAGTCAATCTACAGACTTGAAGTAATTCTACATTGAAAGAAGTTCATTTATTTGATCAAGCCTCAGTGAAGTATTCAAGAAAGTGGATCCATTAAATTGACAGAGATTTCTACAGTGTGACAACAAGTGTACAGGTTACAGAGTTTGATAAAGGGAAAAGAAATAGAACCACCGTTTAAAGTCAAAAAATGAAGAACCGTCATTGTAGTTAGTCACTCATGAACCAGACAGTACATCGAGTGTCAACACCATACAGTAGAAGTTCTTTATTAATCACAGTGGTTCAAGAATTATTTCTGATATCAAGGAAGTATATTAATTCTCTTTTAATTAATTATTTCAATTAATTAATTTATTCAATAAATTAATTCAACATAGATTAATTTATTCCTTAAATTAATTATAAAATTAATTAAATTAAAATTAGTAAAATGTATTGAAATGACTAAGTAAATTTCTTATATAGTTATATGATCGAGTGAAATAGATATGCATGTGGTTTAAGGCTTCTTTTCACGGGTGGATTCATGATTATTACGAGGACATAAAAAATCAATTGTTTATTTCCTAAGGTTATTAATTAATACTAGCTTAAAACCCGTCCGATTCACGGATTGTTAATTATTATTTTTTTAATTGCATTTGTTAAAAAAATAAGTAGGCATGTTAAAATAGCTAAACACTTTTAATTAATTAAAAACATTAAAACATATTTTAAAATAAATAAGTAAGGTTTTGCTCGTTATATTTTTGGAAGGGGGGGGGGGGGGGGTTTAATATAAAAAATTAAAAAATGTAACATATATTTAGTTTAAAAAGGTAAATGCCCGTGATATTTTTGGAATATGAGGTTTTAAAATTTAATAATTTAAACAGGAGTTTACAAAAGCCCATTAAAATTCTTATTAGTATACGCAAGTATACGTGCCTTTCTCTCTCTCTTTTTCTCTCCACAGCCGCCTCACTTTTCCCCTCTTTTTCTTGCCTAATCGTCGGGGCTTCCATCGGTTTTCACCGGTGGAAAGCCCCAAATCTTTTAATTTCCTTTGTTTTTGTTCTTGTTTTTCAATAATCTCCCTTCTTGGTGAGAGTTTTCCCAATTTATTTGGGTCTAGTTTATCTCTCCTTGTGAGAGTTTGGTGTGTTCTTTGTGTGTTTGGTGTGTTTTAATATCCGGGATTTCAGATCTGCAGGATTTTTTTGGTTTTGATGGATTTTTATGGTTTTGATTTTGTTATTCGCTTCTTAATTGTGAGCAGGGGTCTTGATTTAGTGATAAAGTTTTGTATGGGATTGCAGCTTTGGTCGATAGCTCAAACGATAGCTCCATCGGGGCATGATGAAGGGGGTACCAGTAATTCAACGAGGATGCACAAAGTGGGTACTTGTATTTGTATATACTTTATCTTCAAAATATCGCTTAACTGTCTCTTCATGAGAACATGCGATTGCAAATTACTGTTTGTTCGACTCGATCATTGGTGTAGATGCCGTATGTCTTTTTATTATTGAATTAACACCTTTATTTCAAAAAAAAAAAAATTAATAATTTAAATTATTTAAATACGTTTTAAAATAAATAAGTAAAGGGTTTGTCCGTGATACTTTTAGAAAAAGAATGGATTTTAGTGAGAAAAATAGAAAAAATAAATTGAAATAGGTAATTTCCCGTGATATATTAAGAAAATGAGGGAATTTGTTAGAAAAAATCTATAATGTGTTTTAGCTGAAAAGATAATTGGTTATAAATAGGTATTTTATTATTTATATTTTAATATTTTTAGTAATTCCATTTGTTAAGAAAAATAAGTAGATTTTTTAAAATAGGTAAACTTTAAAAAAAAATTATAATATCAGGCTTTAAAAAAATAACTGAAGGTTTGTCCCTGATATTTTTGGAAAATAAGGGGTTTTAGTAAGAAAAAATAGAAAAACTAACATGTTTTAGTTAAAAAATGTAATTGCCCGTGATATATTTGAAAAAGTAGGGGAGTTTTGTTAGAAAAAATAAAACAAATAATGTATTTTAGGTGAAAAAGTTAATTTGTTATAAATAGATAATATTATTATTTAATAATATATTCCTATAAATAAGTAAGGTTAATTAAGTAAAAACACGAATTTAAGAAATGACAATTAAGTAAAATCACAACGTTATTTCTAGCTTAAAACCCGTGCGATGCACGGATTTTTAATTGTTATTTTATTATTATTTTTTAATTGTATTTGTTAAAAAAATAAGTAAGCATGTTAAAATAGCTAAACACTTTTAGTTACGAATTTTAGTAATTAAAAATAATTACGAATGTTAAAATATATTCTTTTTAAAAAATAATGTATTTTAGGTGAAAAAGGTAATTGGTTATAAATAGGTAATATTATTATTTAATAATATATTTCTATAAATAATTAAGGTTAATTAAGTAAAAACACAAATTTAAGAAAGGGCAATTAAGTAAAATCACAACGTACCATACCTACCGACCAAACTTTTAATGATTCGTCTATTATATAATAGTATTGATAAAGATTTAATATAATAAGGATATCAAGTATATAATGATATAAGTATCTTAATAACTGCTTTTACTTTTAATGTTTCGGTTTTATTTACAGTGTATATAAAATTTTAAAATACATTATTATTTAAAAATTATTAAACAAAATAAAAATTATGTTATGATTATATAAAATTTTATTCTTATATTATTATATTCTTTATCGATTTGAATTTGTGCTTAATTAATTTTAATACTTTATTGAAAGAAACATAAAATTTCTATATTTAAAAGAATTAGTGGAAAAATAAATAAATTGATGCTATAATAATAAAAAAATATTTATTAAAATTTAGATACTCACTTTACTATTTGGGTTATATCATGAGTTTTAGAAATTAAATTTTGACGATTTTACAACCCATGCAAAACTAACGAAATTATCTTTAATTTAATGATGGTTTAATAATTATTATCTAACTTGACCAGTTGACCTACCCATAAACGGAAAAGAAAAGATGGTTAAGAATTTTTACATAAAGAATTCAATTCAATATAGAAAACTAATTTATAATTTGTTTAAATTATCAAAACGCATTTCTTAGTATTTAAATATAATCCTACCTTTAATCAAATACACATTTTAATATAAGTATTATATTCAAAATTATCGTTTGTGAATATGAAACCCTCAATATTTTAATAATTTTTTGATATTATCCTTTTATGTTTGTTATATGTAAAATAATATAATTATAATTTGGATTAATCAAATTGTTATGTTCCTTTAAAAAAAAGTGTTTAAATTTATTCATGTACAGAGTTCTCCTAAGTCTCTTATAACGTAGAGTCCACGTGATGGATTTTAATTTTTTCTTAAATTTATTTTAATATTTTATTGAAATAAACATAGAATGTATAAATTTAAAAGAATTAGGAAAAAAATTAAATTGGTGCTACAATAATAAAAAAAATATTTATTAAAATTTAGATAATCACTTTATTGTTTGAGCTCTATCTTGAGTTTTAGACAACCGATTTTAACGATTTTATAGCCCACGCGAAACTAACAAAATTATCTTTAATTTAATGATGGTTTAATAATTATTATCTAACTGAAACTATCCATAAACTAAAGAGAAAAGATAATTACGAATTTTTACATAAATATTTCTATTCAATATAGAAAACCCATTTATAATTGGTTTAAATTATCAAAATACATCTTTTAGTATTTAAATACTATCCTATTATTAATCAAATACAATGTTTAATATTATATCTAACGGTCGTTTATTTGAATATTTATAGTTTTATAATCAAACAGATCATATACGTTTTATACTCCCGAATTTTTCATATTTTTCATTGTTACTTATAAGTTCCTTCAACAACAGTACACAATCTTGAAAATGTAGCCATTCTAGCCTCTCGAAATACATATTCTTTTGTCAAAGTCTTATTATAAAATAATTAGGGTTTATATTAATCCACTTTAAAACCATTACAATATTGATGTTTATATAGCCAACACATGCATCTACCCAAACAATCCTATAACGGAAACTTTCATATAATATATAAAGTTAACAAAGTCCCATTACATTCTTTAGTGAGCTCTGCTTTTTTTGGATCTGAAAGTGTTTAACAATGCACGTGAGAGATGCCTGTGATGGGGTACAACAAATTCCGGTGGATTCTCCCACCAATAAAGATCAGAGCAACATTCATCTGGTGGTGATATCTCCACCGTTGGACGATAAAACACAGAGTTGGTTGAGCAGAAAGCTTTTTATGTGGATGATTGGTCTTATTTTAGCTGCTGCTTTAATTGTTGGCTTTATCATTCTTCTTGTCAAGACTTTGCCACGTCATCACCACCACCGTCCTCTATCGCTTGCATTGGAGCGCCCTGCGCTGCCGTACACGATGGCTTTGAGCAAAGCACTCATGTTCTTCAATGCACAGAGATGTAGGTTACTCAAGTTTAGTATGTCCTTGAATTGGATTATTTTATTTATTGGGACTGTTAGGTGAATTTGCATGCATAGTTAGTGGCATAATTAAAACTGTACCAGCATAAAATAATTTGTGCATAAATTTTAATTTATGTGGGCTGCTTGCAGCTGGAAAACTTCCCAAAAACAATAATGTTACATGGAGGGGAAACTCTGGTTTAAACGATGGAAAATCTGCTCCTTCCAAAAATCTGGTTGGTGGTTATTACGATGCTGGTGATGCAATCAAATTCAATTTTCCTCAATCTTTTGCAATGACCATGTTGAGTTGGAGTGTGATCGAGTACAGTGCCAAATATGAAGCTGCAGGGGAGCTTAACCATATAAAAGATGTCATTAAGTGGGGAACTGATTATCTTCTTAAAACTTTTAACTCATCTGCTGATACCATAGATCGCCTTGTCACACAGGTAATTCTTTCTAGTTGTATTCTCTATGATGGATAAATAGGTGGTGTTGGAGGAATTTCGTACAACAAGATTGTTAAGAATATCTTAATTTAACCTCAGCAGATAATGAGGTTTCCGTTATCATACTAGGCATCTTATATTTACTCATAATAGCATACAATGAACCAATCCGAAGAATTAATTTTACCATGCTTTCTCCTCAATCACCTTCAATCTCAGAAGTGAGACCAAACTACACTCTATCTGGATGCAAATCCTAGTTAGTACTAAATTTTCTAGTGGCTTTATTGGTAGTGTATTGGATCATATTAACGTTATTAATTGTTATCATGCATATAGTGAACTAGTTAACTGGAAACGTTGCTAATTTGTTATATCATATATCCACAATAATTGGTGTTATCATGATGCATATAGTGAACTTGTTCATTTCCCTACTCATGCTCCATACCTCGCACAACACAACAATTTGTTCTTCCTATATTGCTAGTACTTCAGTCAGGAATTCATGCTGCTGATTCTTTTCTGTATGACAGGTGGGAAGTGGGGATACCACTGGAGGGTCAATTCCTAATGATCATTATTGTTGGATGCGTCCTGAAGACATTAATTACGAACAGCCTGTAGCAGAATGTTACAGTTGCTCAGACCTTGCTGCAGAGATGGCAGCTGCTCTGGCTTCAGCATCAATTGTTTTCAAGGATAACAAGGCTTACTCCCAAAAACTTGTCCATGGAGCTAAAACCCTCTTCAAGTTCTCCAGGAATCAGCGTGGAAAGTATAGCACGTGGACGGAGGCTGCAGTATTCTATGACTCCACTAGTTATTGGGATGAGTTTGTGTGGGGAGGAGCTTGGATGTATTACGCTACAGGAAATAAATCTTATCTTTCCCTTGCTACTAAAATTGGAATGGCCAGACATGCTGGTGCTTTCCAGGGAGGTCCCGGTTCTGGTGTACTTAGTTGGGATAACAAGCTTCCAGGAGCTCAAGTAAGTTAGACTACTACCACCTTGTGTCTTTCTATGAATCTTCCTCTTGCTGCATGGTTGATGAACTTAATGTGCAATGTACTTGTAAGCGACTTTATTTAGTCAAGTGCTCAGATATAAGGAGTTGGTGTAAATATATAATGTTGGGTGGCTAGAGTTTCACAAATCAGATTGGGGCTTTTCAGCCTACACGTGCATTTACAAATTGAGGAGCAGAGTTGCAATTTAATCATGGATTAATTTATGAGAGTCTAAGAGCTCTAATGCTAACTGAAATAGTGCAGCATGTATCTCCATATCTGCGACTTTTTGTACATCACTCCTATATCTGTTATCACCTTCTAATACGCTGGTTGCATGAGGTTGACAGGTTGTATAGATGTATGCACGTGTGTCACATCACATATAGATTCCAACAGATCTAACTAACTAGCCTACACTTTAAGAATTGTAAATATGATCCACCTTGGTATTTTCTGAGATAATGAGATTCTACGGGGCTTCCTTGAAAACAGCAATCTCCCCAGATTCTACTTTTAGGCTGGACGTCTTGGTACTTTTCTATTTGGATTGTATTTCAGATTGCTTTTATCAGCACAACATTAGGTTAATAATGTCCGCATATCTGCATAACATCCCAATTTCTCATTTGCAAATGCTAATTTTGATTTTTTTTCTCTCAGCTTCTTTTAACACGTCTAAGATTGTTCTTGAGCCCTGGATATCCTTATGAAGAAGCTCTCAAGATATTTCATAATCAGACCAGTATATACATGTGCTCGTTCCTTCCATTCTTTAAGAGCTTCAACAGAACAAAAGGTATGGTCATTTCGCTTCATTATGCATACTAGTTTTTGTCTAACTTCTATGTGCTACCTAGTGTTTCCCTCTACAACATTAAAGGCACCCCATGTTTCTTGTGAACATCACAGGAGGTTTGATTCAGTTAAATAATGGAAAGCCTCAGCCTCTTCAATTTGTTGTCAATGCTGCTTTTTTGGCTACACTATTTAGTGACTATCTTGATGCTGCGAATACACCTGGATGGTACTGTGGACCAAATTTCTACTCAACTAGTGTCCTGCGTACATTTGCTAAGACTCAGGTATGTCAGAGTTTCTGTCCATTACTACAGAGACTTGCAATCGTCCCAAAAAAAAGAGTTAATTGAAATCCCTTGCTTGATCTTGGCAGATTGACTACGTTCTGGGTAAAAATCCCAGAAAAATGAGTTATCTTGTGGGATTTGGAAGCCACTATCCGAAACAAGTCCACCACAGAGGCGCATCCATTCCTAATAACAAGGTCAAGTATAGCTGCAGAGGAGGATGGAAATGGAGGGACAGCTCGAAGCCAAATCCTAACACTATTGTTGGGGCTATGGTTGCTGGTCCTGACAGGCATGACGGTTTCCATGACAAGCGTACAAACTATAATTACACAGAACCAACTATTGCAGGCAATGCTGGTTTAGTCGCAGCCCTTGTGGCTTTGTCAGGTGGTAAAAATACGCAGATTGACAAGAACACCATGTTCTCCTCAGTTGCACCCATGTTTCCCATTCCACCGCCACCATCAGCTAGTTGAAAACTCCCGGAAGGGTTACTACATTCATTCTTTCTTTTTATTCATGTTCTACTCAATGGTCATGGTTGATTAATTTTGCCTTTTTGAGTTTTCTTTTTCATGGTGATGCATGACAAATATATTATTCAGAAAGAAGAAACAAGATGATGGGAATTAAGCACCACAACACGGAAACTTGGCACTAGGACATTTGTTCCATGTACTGTATCATTTTGTAATACTCTCTGATGTCTGAACAAACTGATTACTACTTTGTTTATCTTGGAATATATTGCCCATCTTGAAATTTATATTCCGAAGTACACCCGGGAATCATGTAAAATAAAGTTCTAAATTTTTTAGTGCAAACGGAAATTAAAAGTTAGAGTTGTAAAAAATTATAAAAATGGAAAGAACACAAACAATGGAAATTGAATTAATTATAATAATTTATAATAACCAGTTTTTAGATAGATTAACCGATAAACATTCTCAATAATTATTGAAAACGAATATTACTTTATAAGCTTATTCGAAAAAAATCGAAATTTGTAAAAAAAATTAAAAATCATATATTGAAATTTTAACATTTCTCTCAATATTTAAACTTTTGTATGTTACTACTTTTTCTAAAAATCAGTATCTTTATTATAATATAAAGGAAAACCTCCGTGATAGTCCGAAAGTTATTTATATATTTTTTAGAGCTCCTTAATTTTAATTCAATAAAATTAAATTTTCTTATTTAAATTAGAATTTATAGGATAGAAAAATATCAACTACCTTTTAAATTTTTAATAATTAGGAAACTGATATACAATTTTAAGTTTCTTTCCTATTCAATAAAATGAAAGTTCCTTATTCAAAGTTAAATTTATATGATATAAAAAATCTCAATTGCCTTTTAAATCTTTACTAATAAAGGAAACTAAATATAACTATTTATTTATTTTTCTAGATCTCTTGAATTTTAATTTAATATGATTAAATTTCCTTATTTAAAATAAAATTTATAGGATAGAGAAAGTATCAATTGCCTTTTAAATTTTAGCTAATGGAGGAAATAGAATATACAATTTTAATATTCTTTTCTTTCTCAATTTTAGTTCAATAAAATTATAGTTACTTATTTAAATTTGAATTTATAGGATAAAAAAATCTAAATTGTCTTTTAAATCTTTGTTAATGGAGGAAACAAAATATACAATTTTAATTCTATAAAATTAAATTTCCTTATTTAAATTAGAATTTATATGATAGAAAAATATCAATTACCTTTTAAAACTTTACAAATGAAGGAAACTGATATACAATTTCAAGATTCTTCCCTTTCTTAATTTTTATTCAATAAAATGAAAGTTCCTTATATAAATTTGAATTTATAGAATAGAAAAAATCTCAATTTCCTTTTAAATCTTTACTAATGGAGTCTAAATTTTAGAAAAAAATCTCAATTGTCTTTTAAATCTTTACTAATAAAGGAAACTAAATATAACTATTTATTTATTTTTTTAGAGCTCCTGAATTCTAATTTAATATAATTAAATTTTCTTATTTAAATTCAAATTTATAGGATAGAGAAAATATCAATTGACTTTTAAATTTTAACTAATGGAGGAAATATAATATACAATTTTAATATTCTTTCCTTTCTCAATTTTGATTCAATACAATGAAAGTTCCTTATTTAAATTTGAATTTATATGATAGAAAAAATCTCAATTGTCTTTTAAATCTTTGTTAATGGAGGAAACTAAATATACAATTTTAATTCAATAAAATTAAATTTCCTTATTTAAATTGGAATTTATAGGATAGAAAAATATGAAATATCTTTTAAATCTTTACTAACGGAGGAAACTAATATACAATTTTAAGATTATTTCCTTTCTCAATTTTTATTCAATAAAATTAAAGTTCCTTATATAAATTTGAATTAATAGGATAGAAAAAATCTCAATTTTCTTTTAAATCTTTACTAATGGAGCAAACAGAATATACAATTTTAATATTCTTTCTTTTCTCAATTTTAATTCAATAAAATTAAAGTTTCTTATTTAAATTTGAATTTATAGGATAGAAAAAATCTCAATTGTCTTTTATATCTTTGTTAATGGAGTAAACTAAATATACAATTTTAATATTTTTTCATTAAAATCTTTAATAATGGAGGAAAGTAAATATACTATTTTAATATTCGATATCTTTATCTTTTTATCTTATCAATCTTTATATTTTTTTCTCCTTTTATTTATCTTCTATAAATTAGGAGGATCATGTCATTTGCTAGAATTTAATATTGATGTTATATTATGTATTTTAAAATAGAAGTGGGAATATGAATTTTGAGAAAAATAAAAATGGGGACAAATATACTAATATTTGATACAATGTTAAAATAATTAAAAATATTAAACAATTATTCTTTTCTATATTTATTCAAAAGTTCGGTAAATGATCAAAGATGAAACAGAGAATTCAAAAGAAAACCTTAATTTTATGTCACAAATATTATTTTGTTTAAAAACATATTTTGTATAATATTTTTTAGAAATATTTAGAGAAATTTTTACAAAGCCGTTGTGAAGCGCGGCTTAGTAAACTAGTACTTATATAAAGAAAAAGACGAGGGCCTCTCAAATTGTTTCCATCTATTTTTCTAATTTTTTCAAATTTTTGAATAAATTATATATTTTAAATTTGTGAATATCTCATACCTTAGGTTCGGAATTCATATTTAGTTTCAGATAACATTTTAATATATAGATTTGATCCAATGGACTATCCATTTGGTATCCATATTTAGGTTTGTAGAATATCAATATACTTATTTTGACCCATCTTTAATTATAGAAACTTTCTATTTCATTTTTGAATATCATCAATACCATAATACTACTTATGTTAAGTTCACTAATTAAAATATAAACTAATCTTTTAATTTTGGGTAAGCATTTAATGTAAATTATCTTAAAATATATGTTACATATACAATAAAATATAGATAAAAAAATGGAGTGAATTTATTTTAACCATTTAGGAATATACTCTAAAAATTGGTGTAACCATTCAACTTGTTCGCTGCTTTATCCAAAGCAACAAACTCAGCCTCCATGGTAGATTTGGTCACTACCGTTTGTTTTGAAGATTTCCACGAGATCGTTCCACCTGCTAGCGTAAATATATATCCGCTTGTGGACTTCGATCCTTTTACACCATTAATCCAGTTTGAATCGCTATACCCTTCAAGTACAGCAGGATATCTCGAGTAATGCAACCCATAATCACGCGTATACCAAGTACCTAAGCAATTTAGTTATCGCTTTCCAATGATCCACACCTGGATTACTCGTGTATCAGCTTAGCTTACTCACTGTAAAGGCAATGTCTGGTCGTGTAAAATTCATTAAGTACATCAGACTTCCTATTACTTTAGCATATTCTCCTTGAGAAACACCTTCACCTTTATTTGTAGATAGATGTGAAGTCGTATCAAAAGGGGTTCTTGACACACTAGAATCATCTTTACTAAATTTATCAAGGATCTTATCAACATAATGTGACTGGTTTAGTATAAGTCCACTCGGTGTTCTTTGGATCTTTATCCCTAGAATCACGTCAGCTAAGCCCATATCTTTCATGTGGAACCTTGAATGTAATATATCTTTGGTAGATTGCACCATCTTGTCATTGCTACCTACGATGAGCATATCAACATAAAGACACAGGATCACGTATCCTTCTATTGTATCTTTGACATATACACATTTGTCACATTCGTTGATTTTAAATCCATTTGACAATATCACACTGTCAAATTTCTGATGCCAATCTCGAGGCGCTTGTTTTAAGCCATAAATTGACTTAACTAGTTTACAAACTTTATGTTCCAATCCTGGAACCACAAAACCCTCAGGTTGTCTAATGTAGATTTCTTCATGTAAATCTCCATTAAGAAAGGCCGTTTTTACATCCATTTGATGTACTTCAAGATTTCGTAATGTTGCAATAGCAATGATCATCCTTATAGATGTCATTCTCGTTACCGGAGAATACGTATCGAAATAATCGATGCCTTTCTTTTGGCGAAAACCTTGAATAACAAGTCGGGCTTTATACTTATCAATGGATCCATCTGTTTTCATTTTCCTAGTGAAAATCCATTTAGATCCTAGTGGTTTACAACCTGGAGGAAGATCCACTAATTCCCAAGTATGATTCTGCATAATAGAATCAACTTCACTTTTAATAGCCTCTTTCCAAAAAGGACCATCCGGACAATGCACAGCTTCTGAATAAGACTGTGGTTCATTTTTGAGCAAGTATGTTAGAAAATCCGGCCCGAAGGATTTTTCAAATCTAGCTCTTTTGCTTCGACGAGGTGCATCCTCTGTTTCAAGTTCATCTGTATTTTCTTGTTCCTCGACATCACTATATTCATTTTCAGAATAAGTTTCACGTGTCTGTTTCGATGAACTTGAACTTTCTATGGACTTGCGTGGAAATCCATGTTCAAAAAATGAAGCATTACTCGATTCCATTATTGTATTCTTGTGTATGTTAGGGATTTTTGACTCATGCACAAGAAATCTATATGTCGTACTATTAGGCACATAACCAATAAAAATACAATCCACTATTTTTGGACCGATTTTCACCCTCTTTGGTTCTGGTACAAGAACCTTTGCAAGGCACCCCCACACTCGTAAGAATTTATAGGAAGGCTTCTTCCTTTTCCATAATTCATAGGGAGTTAGCTCTTGATTTTTTCGGGGTATCCTATTCAAAAGATAGTTTGCTGACAAAACAGCATCTCCCCACATACTTGTAGGCAACCCTGAACTTAGCAACATTGCATTGCTCATTTCTTTCAAGGTCCTATTTCTTCTATCCTTGAAATCCTTTCTTCATTAAACGTTTGATTTTCATCAGCTGTTTGCAGAATAAAATCCACTTTGGTAGAAATGGCAGCAATCTCCTTGACACTTTCTGAAATATGAGCATTTGACGTTAAATCAGAAATGTCTGAAGCCACTAGTACTTGAGATTGTTGGATGGCATTCAGCTTCGGGAGCATAGTACTCTTGAGTCCTTCCAGATCATCCTTGATAGTACCCAGCTGATTAGATACAGAGGTGGAAGATTGTGCAACCACTTGGGCTTTGAGAAGATTGTTTTCAGCCTGGGTGTCTTGTAACTGTTTCTGTAGAGCAGCTAGCTGGTTCAACAACAAAGCAGTGTTTGTGTCAGTGTGTGCACTCACTTCAATTTCTCTCAGTGGTGTTTCACTCAACTCACGTGCTTGTGTATCACTATGTGTTTGACTCTCATCTCTCACAACTAACTGTCTATCCATGTTTTCAGTAGATGTACCTGCAATAGAAATCACCCTAGCCCCTTCAAGAGAGGTCAGTGGTGGTGCAATGGGAGTTCGCAAATCCCAATCCCTGGTTGAGTCTGTCAAAATATTTGACATTGTAAACTGAATTGCTTCAGTGACAGACTCACCTGGTTGCCTTTCACTTTCTCCAGTATAAACTGCGAGTGAAAAATCCCTTAGGGGAGCCAGAGATGTTCCCTCTGGGAGGGGAGAAAATGATTCTATTATTGGTGGCGAAGAATCAGATTTTCCCTCTGATTCCTGTGAAGGCACTTCTACCGTAACTATGGTAGGCACTGTTTCAAAGTCAAAAGTAAAGTGCTCTCCTTGCATAGTGTCCTGAGTATAATCTATTTGGATATCTTCTCCCATTGTGAGTAATGGGAGAGTGCTTGACTCAGTACATGATGCCATGGCCCGATGGCGAATTTCAATAGATTCATCATGTTGAGAGGATGTCTCCAGAGACTGTTCAGTGGCCATATCAATGTCCATATCCTGTTGAGAGGATACGGATGGGCTTACAGATGCCTCCCTATAGGTTTTTCTTTTCTTTAAGGGTGGAGACAGAGTTGTGGGAACACTCATTGCAGCTATTTCACAAAATCTTCTTTGACTGGTTTGAACATTTGGCTCCGGTTGTTTGTTAGTAGTGTTTGACTCTCTGTTTGGCTCTATGACCTGGGTCAGAGATTGTGGTTCTACAACCTCTGGGTCAGCCCTAACAACCACTTGGGTTTCAATTATTGTACCAGAAGAAGATCCAGGGTTAGGAATAACTACCTGTATTGGGACTGGATGTGGCTCAGGAACTTGTTCACCAAAGATAGGAAGATTAATGAATTGACTCATCAATGGTGAAACAAGAACAGGTATGTTATGGAATTTGGATGAGACATCAAGCCTGGTGTAGAATTTAGTATCTGTGGTTGGAAAAGTTTCAAATCTGGTTTCCCTAAACAGTTCTACCTGCTCAGCAGTGAGAAGATGATTAATGATAAGAGTGAGAAAGCGAGGGTACCAACACTTCACTTTCACATGATTATCAGAATCTCTCCTAGAGTGAGCAAGCCTGTTAATCATTACGTTCCACAGAATTTCAGCAAAATTTAATCTACGACCAAATACAATAGCATAAGCAATATATTGATTAAGACTGGTAATGCCATGAAAATTTGTTTTTGTGCAATTACCAAATACTCTTGCTATTGTATCAAAGAACAGATCCCATTCCCTTACAAGAAAACTCTTAGACAATTTAACCATTTGTAAGGGACCCTGATAATGAATATTCACAAAGAAATGTGATAACTCATCATCAGTGGGTAAGGGATCAAACCTATCCTTTGGAAACTGTAACACATCACAAAATAACTCAAAAGTGACTGTATATTGCTGGTTTAAAAATATTGAACGTAAAAGATTTTGAATCTCCAGCAATAACAGCACTTGAACATAAAAACCTCAAAGGATCAATTTTAAGAAGTGCAGTGGCACAAATAGCATGACTGACACAAGTCTCGCTATTTAAAAATTGAATCCAAGGTTTAAAACGTTCCACCTTACATTTAGACGGATCAAAATACCCAACATAGTTACTTAACACAAGTTCAAATTTAGGATCCATTTTTATAAAACAAGAAATTTTAATCAATTTAAAATAAAATTAAAATTTTAGGTATTTTTAGAATTAATTAAAATTAATTAAAATCCACAAAATCAAAATTTTACCAAAATTAACCAATTTTAAATTTTAATCCTAAAATTCGAACTAAAAACTTTGAAATTAAAAAAATGAAAGGGCAATTGATTTTAAATCACACACACAGAACTCACTTAATCACTTAACACACAAGAAGATCACTTAGCAAATCAAGAACAATCAAGTCGAATAATTTTTTTTTAAACAATTTTGACAGCAATTCGACTAAAAAGCTTGATTTTGAAGGAACAGAAATGTTTTGCTAAGTTAACACTTGAGCAATAATGGAACAGGATCAAAGAATTCTGCAGAAACTGAGAATTCGAAAGGGGGTTTTGAAAAGATTAAAAAACTGCTAAGGCAAATCATAAGAAATGCAGTGTATGTACTGTGTAAGTATATATATATATATATATATATATATATATATTAGAATAAAAACTGTAAAAATAAAAGGATTTGAACGGTTTTTAATTCAAAATTGTACTAGGAAGACAATCGGGAAGACTTAGGATAGTCTTCCCGGTAGTCTTCCTAATACAACTTAGAAAGACTTCCGAAAAATCAACAAAAGAAAAATCAGAAAAATAAACTAATTAATTCTAAGTCTTCCTAGTTCAAAAACTGGGAAGATTTAGGAAAAGACTTAAAATTAAATAGAAAAAACAAAAAACAAAAAAGAAAAATCCCTTGTTTTCCCGGTAGTCTTCCTAGTATAAAACTGGGAATACTTAGGAAAAACTAAGAATTTAATTAAAAAATGCACAAAAAAATGCAGAAAAATAATAAAAATGCATGAAAAATATATAAAAGTCTAGAAAAATTCACAGAAAATTCCATAAATTCTAGAAAAATATGCAGAATAATATAGAATTGCATAAAATTAATATAAACTTGTAGAATAATTTAAACAACAATATTTACAATCTGAAAAACACCTAAATAATTCTAAATAAATATATTTTCAATAAAAATACATTTCTCCACTTAAAAAATATGAGAAAAATATTTTTAAAGAAAATAAAATATTCAGAACTATTTAAATATACAAGCATGAAATATTAAATGAGAATTGGCAGTAATGTCACTTAGTAACAATGAGAGAAGACTGATTTTTAACAAGAACAAACATGACAGAGATACTGTTAATCACTAAGACTGTTTAACATACCCAATTTACCAACTAACCTGGTAAATGTGGATTCGTCAACAGATTTAGTGAATATATCTGCAGTTTGTTCTTCTGTGGGTACAAAGTGTAACTCCACAGTACCATTCATGACATGCTCTCTGATAAAATGATACCTGATATCAATGTGCTTCGTTCTCGAGTGCTGCACAGGGTTGTTGGAGATTGCTATGGCACTTGCATTATCACACAAAATGGGAATTTTGTCTAATGCAAAGTCATAGTCCTTCAATTGATTCCTTATCCATAAGATCTGAGCACATAAGCTTCCAGCAGCAATATATTCAACTTCTGTCGTTGAATTGGAAACTGTTTGTTGTTTCTTGCTATACCAGGAAATCAATCTACCTCCTAGGAATTGACAACTCCCAGAGGTACTCTTTCTATCCACAACACTACATGCATAATCAGAATCTGTATATCCAACAAGGTTAAAACCAGAATCTTTAGGGTACCAGATACCTAAATTAGGTGTACCCTTAAGATATCTCAAGATTCTTTTAACAGCAACGAGATGTAAATCTCTAGGGTCCGCTTGGAACCTTGCACACAAGCATGTAGCATACATAATATCTGGTCTACTAGCAGTAAGATAGAGTAAGAAGCCAATCATACCTCTGTAGCTTGTAACATCTACCTTGATAGAATTGTCAGAAGCTCCAAGTTTGATAGCTGTTGAAGATGGAGTCCTTGCTGATGCTGAATCCTCCATGTGATACTTCTTGAGGAGTTCTTTGAGATACTTGGATTGACAAATAAATATAACATTTGACCTTTGACTTACTTGCAATCCAAGAAAGAACTTCAGCTCACCCATCATACTCATTTCAAACTTACTCATTTTCTCGGGGCTTGTTTGAGACCATAGATAGCCTTGAAGAGAAAGTATACAAAGTCTAGCAGCTCTTGATTTTCAAAGCCAGGGGTTGTTCCACATACACTTCTTCATCCAGCTCACCATTCAGGAATGCACTCTTAACATCCATTTGATAGACTTTAAAATTGGAGTAAGATGCAAATGCTAAGAACATCCTGATGGCCTCACGTCTAGCCATTGGTGCATAGGTTTCATCATAATCAATGCCTTCAGCTTGTGAATACCCTTGAGCAACCAGTCTTGCCTTGTTCCTTGTAACAATGCCATCCTCATCCAGCTTGTTTATGTATACCCGTCTAGTACCAACTACTTTCTTGTCCTTTGGTCTGGGTACCAGCTTCCAGACTTGTTGTTGTTCAAATTGATTGAGTTCATCTTGCATAGCAATCACCCAATCTGGATCAGTCAGTGCTTCTTCAGTCTTCTTTGGCTCCATTTCAGATAGAAACCCTGAATAATGACATTCATTCTGAGTAGCACTTCTAGTTCTAACTCCAACACCTGGATCAGCAATGATCAGCTCAAAGGGATGCGCTCTATTCCATACAATCTGTCTTGGAAGATTTGATCTTGATGATTCGCCTTGAAATTCATTGTGGTGTTGTGACTGACTAGTAGATCCTTCATTTGCTCCCCCTGAGTTGTTGCTTGATTGCCTTGATGATTCTTCTCCAGTGTTGGTGGTATCTCCATTGTTACCAATGTTTCCACCACCACCACCAGGATTATTATCATCATTTTTATTGTCATTACCAGCAACATTCTCAGGTGGGGCTTCATCATCTGAATCTGAGTCTGGCAAGTTATCAAACTTCAGTTTCTCAGATGAGTCTTCTGTTTGGATACTAGGAAGCTTAGTGTCATCAAATGTTACATTGACACTTTCTTTCACATGGTGACCATCAATCAAGTACACCCTGTAAGATCTTCTGGAATAACCAATAAAAATAGTTTCTTGTGCCTTAGCCTCAAACTTGCCAAGTTTCACATTGTCATCCTTAAGCACAAAGCATTTTGCTCCAAATACATGAAAGTATTTGAGAGTTGGTTTCTTGTTGTTCATGATCTTATAAGGAGTCTTCATTAAATCCTTGTTGATTAAAGTTCGATTCTGAGTATAACAAGCAGTGTTCACATCTTCAGCCCAAAAGTACATTGGAAGTCTTGATTCACTTAACATAGTCCTAGCAGCTTCAATCAATGTACGATTCTTCCTTTCCACCACTCCATCCTGTTGAGGAGTTCTAGGGGCAGAATACTTTCTTGTTATTCCTTTATCTGCACAAAAGTCATTTAGGACTGCATTCTTGAATTCAGTTCCATTATCTGACCTTATAGCTCTAGCAGGGAATCTTGAATCCATCTCAATCAACTTTATATGATCAATCACCATATGTGGGGTCTCATCCTTGGAATGTAGGAATAAAACCCAAGTATATTTGGAATAGTCATCAATAATCACAAGTGCATACTGTTTCTTTGACATGGACATCACACTAACTGGACCAAACAAATCCATGTGCAGTAGCTGAAGTGGTTCAGTTATTGAAGATGTGTCAGTGCCCTTGTGCGAAGCTTTTTCTGACAAGCCTCACACAGTCCTTCCTGTGTAAATTCCATCTGAGGAAAACCTCTAACCAATTCCCTCTTGACTAAAGAGTTCATGGTTTTGAAGTTAAGGTGAGACATCTTCTTGTGACATAGCCAACTTTCATCTGATGAAGCTTTAGCATAAAAACAAGTTACTTCATCTTTGGATCCAGAGTGCAAATCAGCTATGAACAAGTCACCTTTCCCTACTCCTTGAAGAGCAAGTTTTCCATTCTTCTTGTGAAGGATCTGGCATCTATCTTTCTCAAAGGAATCAACATATCCTCTGTCACAGAAATGACTGATGCTGAGAAGATTGAACTTCAGACCTTCCACAATAGATACATCTTGAATGATAACATTTCCAAACTTCAAACAGCCATATCCTCTGGTAATACCCTTGCTGTTATCTCCAAAGGTAACTCCTGGGCCGGCTTTCTCAACCACATTTGATAGCAGGGCTCTATCTCCGGTCATATGCCTTGAACAACCACTGTGAAGAACCCACATAACACGGTTTACCTGTTCCACACCCTGCAGTATCAAATTGATTAGACCTTCTTTGGAACCCAAACTTGATTGGGTCCGGCATACTTAATGAACTGGCCTTTGTCAGGCAAAACAACATCTTTAACCTTAACTACATAAACCTCTTTCACAAAAGAGCGTTTCCATTTATAGCCAGCCTTAACACATTTCTGAGTAGGCTTAGGGATAAATGGATCCACTCTAGTCTTTGGAGGACTAGTAGTATTAGATCTAACATGCTTCTTATTATTAACATGTTGACGTGGAGCAGTCTTATTATCAGATACATGCTTACTATTAAAATAAGCATACATAACATTGAAAGCACAAGACATGCAATTAACCACACCACATGCTTTATGAGAAAGATTAATAGCAGGCATGTCAGTTTTACAGTTGTTTTGATCCACTTTATGAATGTCTGACTTAGTCTTCGTTGCAGAAACAACTTTGATTGGCTTGTCAGACTTACACTTTTTGGACTGAGCAAGTTCAAAAGCACGATCCTCTATACGTATCTCCTCTTCAATGATGATAGAGTATTCATTCAGAGGTCCTGCTTGGGACTCTCTAAAGAAAGGTGTTTCAATACCCTTAAGCACATATGGTATACCCCTTTCTTCAGCACTGACTCTATTAGGGGTATTTATGCTTAACTCACCAATAGACTCATTATAGTCATACCCTATTCATATTGTATGACCAATACTTTGTTTATTGATGATCTCTTTAGCAGTCTTACAAGAGTTATAGTAAGCATTAGCCTTGACCTTAAGTTCACTAATCTGATCCTTAAGAATGGTTTCCAGTTGAATATAACATTTAACCCTATTCTCAAGAAATGCTATTTTCTCAGTTAGTTCATCCTGATTAACATGCACAAGTTTTAATTCTTTTATCTCCTTTTCAAGGGATGTGTTCAAAAGAATTATTCTATCATTTTTCTGTACGTGCACAGGAAATAGTAGTACTAAGATGATAGATCATTTCAGTATCAGTAAACTTTACCTCTGACATGTAAGTTGATGAAGTGCTTGCCTCATTAGCCATTAAAGCAAAGTTTCCAATCTCACCTGCTTCTTCATCACTATCACTATCATCCCAACTCTTTCCCTCAGCAACATATTATTTCCCAATCTTATTCTTCTTGCTAGAATCGAATGAGTTCCTTCTCACTTGCTTTGGCTTTTTACATTCTGTAGCAAAGCGACCCAACTCATTGCAATTGTAACACCTGATTGTGCTTCTTTCCACAGTTCCAGTTTTATAGCCACCCCTTGTGCTATTTGAAGATGAGGAACCACCTCTCTGAAACCTGGGCTTGAACTTAAGATTGGGATTCCTTCTGAATCTGAACTTCCCAAACTTCCTGACTATCATGGCCAAATCACCATCCTCCAGCTGATCAAGTTCTTCCAAAGAGTAGTAGTCACCACCAGATTGATCAATGGATGTTAAACCAAATTCAGCATCAATAATATCCAAGTTAGAACTGGAAGGTTGAACAACCTTCACTTCCAATTTCTGTGGGACTACTGTTGTCAATGCAGTAGAAGTACTGTAATATCCCAAAATTTAGTAATAATTGAAACCCTAATGAATAGTAAATTTGCCCCTGATGAATAGTAAATTTGCTGATGGAAAATTTTCAGACCACACTATGTGGATGGTATGGAATGAATGTTTCGAAGTTATTATTGATGTATAGGAAGAATAAAAGAATGTAAACGTACTCAGAATCAGGAGATTCCTATTCGAATTTTAAATCACTATTCATCGGACAATCGCTGATGAATTGATTTGATCGTTTTGAGAAAGTATGTGGAATGAGAAATCCATGATCATATCTTAAACCAAGGTGAGAAATCTAAGACCATATATTAAACCAAGGAAATGGAAAGATCAAGGAAGTAACCCCTAGCATTGGTACAGAAAAACGTTTTTAAAATCACTTGAGACTATCGCGAGACAGAAGCGTAACGAATTATGGATTAAACCCTAACCAAGGGAGAAGTATCATATAATATCATCAAGTGCAACATATAAGAGGATTGATGATACAAATGATGACATAAGCATGATGCAGAAGAGTGACATAGGGATGACATGTTGGTGACAAGGTGATGAATCACCACCTTCTCACCACTTTCACCACAACCACAAATTTAAATGAGATGTGTCATTGGTGACAAGGCTTGTTTATGGCCACACAAATTAATTGGCAAGTAATTAAGAGTAATTATACAAACAAAAACAAAACAAAACAAAACAAGAAGATGCATCCTTGAAGAAACAAAAACATTCGACTATTTCTTCTTCTTCCAAACCTTAAGAAACTTTCTACCACTTCCACTCAACCATAATTCATGTTCTTGGGCTCTAAATCACCCTCATCCATAAACTAAGGTAAATCTTTGATCTTAGCTTCATCTATGATTGTTAGATTGTTCAAAAATGGATTCAAAGTTGATGATGTAAAGATGAATAGTAATTCTTGATTTCTTGTTTTGATCTTGAAGTTTAAGGCTTGTAAAGGTTAATCAAGGATCAAAGAAGGTCATACCACCCATTTATAGGCTATACTAAGTACCAAGGAAGGTATAAACCCTCTCACACTTTTACTTATGATTTGATATTAGTGAATAAATGGATGATTGTTAGTGATAGTATGATGTAGAGATGATTTGCATGATATGTATGATGTTTAATGGAGTAAGTGATGGTTGACCTAGTGAGTAGTGATATGAGCTTGTGTAGACAGAAATAAAGTGATTTGGATGAGATCCTTGGGTTGTGATTGTTTGGTTGTGGATTGGTGGATTGATTAAAGTGTTTTAAACACGGGAATCACGCTTAAGCGTCGTTACCATGTCGAATTTTACTTAGGAAGATTCGACGGAGGCCATGGTTACCTTAAAGGCATAACCATAGAGGTTTCTGACCATGATCATGTAGAATCTGTTTCATAGTTTGTTTTAGCGAAATAATCGTATCGTTTCGATTTACGGTTTAGGAGAAACGTCCGTTTTAGTGAAAGCGGTTTCGGATAACTAAGTAGTTCATTACGTGAACTTTGAGATTGTGATCAAGCCCTTTAAAAATGGAATTGGGTTGAGATATTAAAATGGATACTAGCATCGATTTTTAGGAAGGAAACCTAGAAGGTTTCGTGTTAAAAAGATAAGTTTGTGATTTTATAAAAATGCGAGAACAAAGGTTGCGCGAGTGAAATACCCTTAATGGGATGGTTAAAAACAAGGAGTTAGTAAAGGAAAAGTACTTGGGTTTTGTGAAGAGATTTCCACCCAAACTCTTGACTTAGGATTTAAGGAATGTCATGAGGTTATAGATGACCGAGAGCGAGACATTTGATTTTCATTAATAGAACTTTAGTGCTTAAGTAATAGCACATTAATTGGTTCTAGGGGACTGACTGTGAATTATGTATCTTGTTATAGATCGACGAGCACACTCTCAAGCCCCCTCTACCACATCACCGAGACACCAAAGCAATTTTTCAAACTCTACATCATATAAGTGATGCTGTTGTGATTAACTGTTGTGCATGTGATATATATATATATATATATCCTGCTTTAATGTTGTGAACAGATTGTAACTGTTTATGCTTTTGATATAAAAAGCTTTATAGAGATAAGGTTTATATGCTAGGTAAATACTAGATATAAACCGAGGTTTAAAGGCTCTAAGAATAGAGCACTCATACGATGATTTTAAAATATTAGACCGGGAGTTGAATTAATATTTTTACTTGATTATACTGTCAAAAACTGGAGGGTCCAGGGACATGAATATTTTAAATATGTTATTAAATATTCCAATATATATATATTATTGGATATTTAATATGAGGTATTAAATAATATTATTAAAAATATTATTTTGAATATTTATTTAAATAAGTGAATATTATTTGAATATTCACTTAAGTGGAATATTATTGAATAATAATTCAATATTTATTATGTGGATATTTATTAAATATTCCAAATATGATTTAAAAATCATAGAACCTTATTATATTATTA
Source organism: Heracleum sosnowskyi (assembly GCA_030848705.1). NCBI lineage: Eukaryota > Viridiplantae > Streptophyta > Magnoliopsida > Apiales > Apiaceae > Heracleum > Heracleum sosnowskyi. The sequence goes on from CM061244.1 coordinate 49,063,907, forward strand.
TTTAAGGTTCTAATATTTACGCAAATATTTCTGATCTTCAGAAAATATATTTGAAATAGAGATTCCCAAGTATTATCTCAAGTTATTTAAAGATATTTAACTACGAATAATGTTTTCTAAAATTGGGAATCCAGTTCAAGGAGTCGAGGACAACGTTTTACTTCCACTTTTCCTCTAGAGTATCTATAGCTGGGGATGACTCCCCTATTCAATCAAAGAACTTCAAACTTGCTAAACTCTGAAAATGTCAATGAACTCCCTGGTCATGATTTCAAAATACGTGGTAATCATTCGTAGTCTCGTTGACTGAAGTCAACCCACACTGTAACTTACTCCCTTCAAATACTCTGGAGTAAGGAATCTGAACTGTTGCAAAGTTTTGACAAGTAATTGTACTTGGGGGAAATAGGCTTAAATTCCGATTCCCGTTTCATTGATTTTATCCGGGACCAGGAGGAAAAGTGAAGGAGGCTGTTGGACAGTACCTCTGATTATAGCGTAAGAGGCTGCTAGGTAGTCCAGCACTTATCTCGCGTAGGAGGCTGTGGGACAGTCCAGCAAATACAAAGCCCGTATGCGGCTAGGGTGATAATCGTGTTAAGATGTCGTCCATCTACTAGTAGAAAAGTGTGAGTACGATACAACGACTGATCATCGTGTATCGGGGCGTGCTCCGGAAAAAGGTCCCTTCCCTCCAATTGGAGTTGTGCTGCACATTGTAACGAAAGCCTAGGCGCTGAGTTGCGGATAATGTGGCAGTGATGAGTGATGATGTTCCTCATACAGTAGTTGCACTGTATGGCATGTTTTGACGAAAAGAAAATAAATATATCATTCTGTATATGAATGAAGTTTTAAAGGTTTTCCTTTATGATATAAGATTACATATATTCTTGTGTTGTGTTATATTATTGTTGGGCTTAGTGCTCACTCTTGCTTTCTTTTATATATATATATCACAACACAACAGCTAGAGTAGATGGCCAGGATTCGTCATACCGCTCGGAAGTGCGTATGGGCCGCGCAGACCGCCCATAGGATGACAGTTGCAGCACCTCAGGTAGAAGTACTGAGTTGGTTCGGATTTTAACTCTTGTTGCTCCGGTTTATTTATAAGTATCACTTATGTATATTAATGAACGAGAACAAACTTTTGAGCTGCCTTTCTGGTTTCACATAGAGATCATACTGGCAGTAGGTTGTAAGCATTTTACTTTTGGGTTGTAATAACTTTAATTTGTGGATCATATGACTATTGTTTTGCAAATTCGTTTCTGAGACATAACTGGCGTGAGTATATGGATGGTGGGGTCACCATGTGTGTTGATTTATATTATTATGATTCAAGTATCAAGTGTTTGTAAGGAATAAAGAAACATGACAACCTAGGTCTCCGACCCCGGATCTGGGGGTGTTACAGAAATGGTATCAGAGCCTATAGTTATTAATCTCAGAAATGATAGGGCGTTAGGAATAATAAATGCAACTATAATAATAAGAAGAACTCCCATCGAGTTCATGGTTGGGCTACCGGATGTAGCACTGACTGTTAAAACCCGCAAGGGAACTTTTATTACACAGTATAGTAACCTAGCTTTCGCTTGTATAGGTGTTTGCGGCCGAGGAGACTGATGACTTCGAGACCCAGCATGACGATACTCTGCTGGAAGCTGAGGACGACCCCATAGACGACCCCATGGGGGATCTAGATGAGGATCCTGAGGAGGATACAGAGGACCCGGACGAGGATCCGGAAGAGGACCCCCAGACTGTGTTTGACTTTCCTACTTCTTCTATACCCACTACTGATGGAGATTCGACTGAGGATGATGATTCTACTGAGAGGGATCAGATTGTACCGGATGTAGTTACCATGGAGGACGATGAGACTTCTGAGGATAGTGCTAGCCGAGGAGGCATCAGGATGTACCCTCTGCCTACTGTGAGAGCCCTTACCCCTCCTGTGCCCCCACTGAGCCCGTTACCATCAGACGATGACTATGATCTCGCCCCTGAGGGATATGAGGATGACCAGGCCATGATTGATCTAAATACACCTCCTCCCTCACCTACTGGAGTACCTACTGTGATCCATGATTGGATGATTGGCCGGCTGACCACTGACTTGGCTGCGGCAGAGGCTAGAGCTGATGAGCTGAGGAGACAGTTGACTGCAGAGAGAGAGACCCGTCATTCCTATCAGGACGGGATGAGGCATATGACTCCTCGGGAGATGAGACGTGAGATCTTCGGCATTGAGATGCGAGCTATGGTTCGCACGAGGAGGCTACCTGTTATTTCTGAGGGATTGGTATCCCGATGGACCGTGGAGTTGATCTGGGCAGATGCTATGGCGCGTGTCAGGAACCTGACCCGCCCAGGGGAGGAGCCTTGATAGGTGATAGATAGCTTAGTTCTCTAAACTCAGACGACCGTTAGTAGTGCCAGTTTTTGTGGGATGGTTCCGATGTATAGTAGAATCCTTTCTAAGTTAGAGATAGGCTGATCAGACTGACGTTAACAGATGTTGACTGGTTGACTGGTAGTACTTAGCATTTGACTGTTGTATGGATGATGTATTCCAGCGATATGTTCGCTTTTGTGGGAACCTTGACTTTCAGTATCTCGTGGCTTTATGTCACCGATGTATATATTCATGCATTTCAGTTTCTTTAAAGCTTTCAGTCTTAAATTTGATATCCCATGCTATTTCAACTGTTTTACAAGTTATTAGTTTTGACATATAAACTGTGCAACCCCCATTTTTGAAAAAAAAAATGAAAGAATTTTGTGTGGGAAATGATGATTTCCAAGATTTTCACCGATAAACTCAACTGATCCAACTACCTATTTTGAAGGAACAAATGGTTTTAATATAAGTTTTAGTTTAAAAACATCAGGAAAATGCCACCCCGACGTATGGGAACACGAGCACGCCCTGCCAATCCTGCGGCTCAGGGCAGTGTTAACCAGGGAGATGTAAGGTAAAACGTTCATAATGAGGAAGAAAACCCAGACTTCCACGAGTTGGAAGAACAGAATTATGAGGAAGGTGAGTATGAAGGAAGCGGAGAGGACGACGATTATAATGAGTTTGATGATCAGGACTACGAAGAGGAAGAGTATGACAGAATGTGGAGGTCCCCGGTGGAAACCCGATGGACCAATTTATGCACCTACTCCGACAGAATTTGAACCAGCACCCACCGCCACCACCACCAGGCCCCAATACTGCGGGGCATAGTGCTTTTAAGGCTTTTAAGTCCCTAAGACCCCCGGAATTTCAGGGATCTGCTGACCCTGTTGAGGCAAGAGCCTGGTTAAAGGAAATGGAAAAATCTTTTGAAATCATAGGTATTGAGGAAGTCCAAAAGACCGTCTTTGCTACGTACCTCCTGAAAGGGGAGGCTAACTACTGGTGGGAATAAAAAAGAAACCTAGAAACAGATGTCGTTGTTACCTGGACAAGGTTTACTACCTTATTTCTGGAAAAGTATTTCCCTGTATTCATGGAAGCACAAATGGAGAGAAAGTTTTTGGAACTGAAACAGGATAACATGACTGTGGCGGAATATGAAGCAAAGTTTACTGAGTTGTCTAGGTTTGTGCCGGATTTTGTTAATACCGACTTGAAGAGGTCGAGAAGGTTTCAGCAAGGGTTAAAGCAATGGATTCAGAATAGAGTAGCGATGTTGGAAGTAACGGACTATGCATCGCTAGTGCAAAAGGCAACCATAGTGGAAGCAGGTAGTGAGCAGAGTCAGAAAGGAAGAGAAGAGAAAAAGAGGAAGTTTGGTAGTCAAGGAGGAAGCTCGGTGAACAAGAGTTTTCCCGCAAGACCATTAGGAGGAAATAGGTCCCAACTCTTAAGGAATTCCGAGTTCAGGAAAACTGAGAATAAGAGCCTAAGTCAGGGCGGCGGACAGATAGGAGTGTCCCGTTTCAATCAACCCCGACCCCCACTACCTGACTGCAAGACGTGTGGAAGAAAACATCTGGGAGAGTGTACTTTAAATTCGGCAACATGCTTCAAGTGCAAGAAGACAGGGCACTACTCCAGATCATGCCCTCTGAACGATCAGAAGTGTTTCCAATGTGGGAAATTAGGACACCTGAAAAGAGATTGCCCTATGGCAAACCCCGCTGGCTCAAGAATCAGTGGAGCCGCCTCTAACAAGCCCCCGACTGCTAGAACTTTCAACATGACGGTGAAAGATGTCGTGAGGGACACAAATGTGACAGCAGGTACCCTTCTATTAAACACCGTCAATGCAAATGTTTTATTTGATTCAGGAGCTACTAAGTCTTTTATTTCGAGGGATTTCGCGAGTCAGTTAAGACTTAGAGCGGAACCATTAAAGGAAGTATTAGAGGTAGAGATAGCAAATCAGGAAGTAATTCCAGTTGATAAAATACACTTAGACTGTAGCCTAGAAATAGAAGGTCAACAGTTTCGTGTAGACTTGGTCCCATTTAAATTAGGGGAATTTGATGTTATTCTGGGAATGGACTGGTTGTCGAGCAATGGTGCTCAGATCGATTGTGAAAGAAAGAAAATTTGGATCAAAATGTCCGAAGGACGGGAGGTCGTGTTCAAGGGACAACGACAAACCCGTAAGTTTTTAACCATGGCCCAAACCAAGAGGTTGTTGCGGCATGTGTGTGAGGCTTACTTAACCTATGTGGTAGATACAAATCGAGAGGTTCCTAAATTACAAAATATTCCTATAGTTAATGAATTTGAAGACGTGTTTCCAGAAGACCTTCCGGGATTACCGCCCGATAGGGAGATAAAATTCGCTATAGAATTAGCTCCAGGGACGGCGCCAGTTTCAAAGGCCCCGTACCGGTTAGCTCCGGTAGAAATGAAAGAGTTAGCTATCCAATTGCAGGAATTGCTAGATAAGGGAATGATAAGACCCAGTGTGTCACCGTGGGGTGCACCAGTGCTGTTTGTGAAAAGAAGGATGGTAGTTTAAGATTGTGCATAGACTATCGAGAGCTAAACAAGTTGACCATTAAGAACCGATATCCTTTGCCAAGGATTGACGATTTGTTTGACCAGTTGAAAGATGCAGTTTACTTCTCCAAGATTGACCTGAGAACTGGATATCACCAGTTAAAGATAAAACCGGAAGATATACCTAAGACTGCATTCCGCACTAGGTATGGGCACTATGAGTTTTTGGTAATGTCGTTTGGGCTGACGAATGCCCCAGCAGCTTTCATGGACCTAATGAATAGAGTCTTCAAGCAATATTTGGACAAATGCGTCATAGTTTTCATTGATGATATTTTAGTCTACTCCAAGACGGAGGAAGAGCACGCAGAACATTTGAGAGTAGTGTTAGAGACGTTGAGAAAGGAAAGGTTGTATGCCAAGTTCTCCAAGTGTGAGTTTTGGCTAAGGGAAGTACAGTTTCTAGGCCATGTGGTCAGCAGTGATGGAGTACTAGTTGACCCTGCTAAGATAGAAGCCGTTTCAAACTGGGAGAGACCAACCACCCCGACTGAGGTGAGAAGTTTTGTAGGCTTAGCCGGGTATTATCGGAGATTTGTGCAAGATTTTGCTAGAATAGCAGCCCCATTAACCCGACTGACCCGAAAGACTGAAAAGTTTGAGTGGACTGAGAAATGCGAAAAGAGTTTTCAGGAATTGAAAAGGAGGCTAGTTACTGCCCCTGTACTGGCACTTCCAGACGGAAAGGGGAATTTCGTGATCTACAGTGACGCATCACACAAAGGGTTAGGGTGCGTGCTTATGCAACATGAAAGGGTGATTGCATATGCTTCTAGGTAGTTAAAGGAATATGAGAGCAGATATCCTACCCATGATTTGGAGTTAGCAGCAATAGTTTTCACCTTAAAGATTTGGAGGCATTACTTATATGAGGAAAAGTGCGAGATCTACACAGACCATAAGAGCCTTAAGTACATTTTCACTCAAAAAGAGCTCAATATGAGACATAGGAGATGGTTAGAACTAATCAACGATTATGATTGCGAGATTCTTTACCACCCAGGGAAGGCCAATGTGGTGGCCGATGCCCTTAGCAGGAAAGAGAGACTCAAAATGATAACCTCATCAGAAAAGTAATCCAAGAGTTTGAGAAGATGGAGATTGAGGTTAAAATAACCAGAGATGGCACGGAGAAATTATTCGAAATTGCACTACAATTGGAATTGCTGCAAAAGATCAAACTAAGTCAAGAACGCATGATGAGTGAAAGGAAAGAGCTAATGACAGGAGAGGAATTAAGGACTGAAAGGGATGATAAGGGAGTTATGAGGTATACTTACCGGATTTGGATTCCTAATGATCAGGAATTAAAAGATGAGATTCTACATGAGAGTTATAGCTCAAGATATTCAATTCACCCAGGAAGTACCAAGATTTATAAGGATCTAAAGGAATATTATTGGTGGCCTAACATGAAAAAGGATGTAACAGAGCGGGTAAGCAAATGCTTGACCTGCCAAAGAGTGAAGGCGGAACACCAGTGACCCGGTGGACTCTTACGACCTCTAGAGATTCCAGAATGGAAATGGGAACAAATAGCCATGGACTTCGTAGTAGGATTGCCACGAACCAAAGCTAATCACGACGCCATCTGGGTATGTTAGATATAATTGCTGACGTTTGTTCATCAGTGTTTAAGAAACAGGTGATCATCAGAGTTTACATTGAAGCCAGTCAGAGTTTGTTAGAGTCTGACTTGGTGATAGTTGAATTAGCTGTCGGTGTTGAATTGAATATTCTAGAAGCAATATATTCTGAAGATGGAAAGAAGCAGAATATATTGATACAGCTAAGGAAACTAAACAGAAGACTGAAGCAATCCTTAATTGATAATAATTGTATAGCTAATTTATAGGAGTATCAATTAGATAAGGATTGTGTAACTGTGTACTATATAAACACAGATAGGTTATCCCTAGAGGGGATGAGATTATTGAAACATTATTCTTGTAACCTAGTAGCTCTTTGTGATTCATTAACATCACTAAGAGAGAATTATTTAATATAATTCAGTTTGTTGATTTACAAACTTGTGTTCTTGATTGTTATTCTAATACATACTTGATTATATATTGTGTATTCGGCCTAACAATTGGTATCAGAGCCAAGGCTGTTTAATATATACAGTTTTTCGATTCAAACACAGTAATAATCATGTCTGAAGAAAATCAAGCTCCTCCCAAGGTTGAACAGGTTAAACCTAATTCTGTGAGTCGATATGAAACAATCAGGGTTCCAATTCTCAGGCCAGTGGAGTATCCAATTTGGAAGGTGAAGATGACCATGTTTCTGGAGGCTACAGATCTAGAATATCTTGACAGAATCAATGATGGTCCTCATATGCCGACTAAATTGTCTCCTGTTGTTGATGGTCAAGAACAAATGACTGTTCCAAAGGAAAAGAAAGATATGACTCCTGAGGACATCTCATCAATTGCAAAAGATGCAAAGGTTAGACATCTTCTCCACAGTGCTTTAGATAATGTTATGTCTAACAGAGTAATTGGTTGCAAAACTGCAAAAGAAATCTGGGATGCTTTGGAAGTCAGGTGTCAAGGAACCACTGCTATAAAGAAAAACAGGAAAACAATACTCACACAGGAGTATGAGCACTTTGATTCAAGACCTAATGAAACCTTGACTGAGACTTATGACAGATTTTGCAAACTATTGAATGATCTGTCTCTGGTTGATAAAGAATATGAGCTTGAAGAGTCAAATCTCAAATTTCTCTTATCCCTACCTGAAAGATGGGATTTAAAGGCGACAACAATCAGAGATAATTATGATCTTGCAGATACAGATCTTGATGAGATCTATGGATTGTTAAAGACTCATAAACTTGAGATAGAACAAAGAAACAGGAGATCCAGCAAGAAGACAAAATCTGTTGCTCTCAAAGTTGAGGAGAAGCCCATCAAGAAGGAATCATCAAGGAAGAAAGCCAAGGGAAAGGCTTTAGTCATTAAATCTGAAAGTGAGTCATCAAACTCTAATGATGACTCAAACTCTGATGAAGCTTCTGACTCTGAGGATGATGAAGAACAGATGATACAAATGGCTGCATTGATGGTGAAGACCTTCAAGAAGATGGGATTCAAGAACTTCAAGAAAGCAAAGAGATTCTCAAGGAAAGATTCAAATTCTGAAAGGAAAAGTTTTAGAAAGTCTGATGGAAGGGAGACCAAGTCTGGCAAGAAGGATAAATCTGAAATCCAGTGCTACAAGTGTAAGGAGATGGGTCACTATGCCCCAGAGTGCAAGAAAGGAAAATCTGAGAAAGCACTCATCTCTAAAGGCAAAGACTGGGCAGATACTTCAGACTCTGATGATGGAGTAAACTATGCTCTTATGGCAACTGTCAAAGATGAGACTGAATCATCTGAAAATAAGGTACCCCAAACTACTTATGCTTATGATACTGATAATATATCTGAGTTAAGAGTATATCTGAAAAGCGTTCATGTTAGTTATAGGGATCAGACTTTAGAGAATGAGAGAATTAAATCTGAGAATCTTAGCCTTAAAGATAGAAACAAGTTTCTTGAAGGAGAACTTGAAAATATGAAGAAGATTCAAAAAGAAAGAGATGATGCTGTTTATATTGAACAGGAGTTGACTAAGAGATATAAGCAGCTAGAATCTGATCTAGAAAAAGAAAGAAAAATAATCAAGACTTGGACAAACTCTGGAAGAGACACTCATCAAGTGTTTCAGACAGATTCTGTAGGTTTAGGCTATTGTGAAAATGATGAACTTAGGTTTAAAGACAAGGTTAAGGTTAAACCACAACTTAAACCTGTAAAATTTGTTCCAGAGTCCACTAAGTTAAAATCTGTTGTAGTAAGAGAAGCTGATATGGAATCAGATGAAACCTGTGAAAGACAGGAAAATATTATAACAGAAAATCTTATGGAAATAGAAGCCGTTAGAAAGCCAGTAAAAACTTGTGAAAAACAGGTTAATGTTGGCTTGATGACAGGAAAACAGTTCAATCATAAGCTCAAAGAAGTAAAGTCTGCCATGAAACCAAAAGGGTCCAAGAAGAATAGGAATGGAAAGATAGGCATAAATAAAACAAATAATCATTTGCCTACTGCTGCTGCTCCAAGGAAAACATGTTATAATTGTGGTAGTACTAACCATCTTGCTAGATTTTGTAATAAGAACAAAGATATTAATTCTTTACCTTCTACATCAGGAGTAAAGAATGATTATGTAAGGGTTAAACCACATACATTATGCACACACTGTGGGAGCACTTGGCATTCTATTTATACTTGTAAGAGTTATCATGCTATTTATCACAACTACTATGAGCTAAAACCCAATCTGAAGTGGGTTAGAGCAAACTCTGCAAGTGTAAAGTCTGACAATGTTAGTTTAAACTCTGTTGATAGTGATTCCGCTGTAAAAGCTAACAATGTTAAGAAAGGCAAAGGATCCAAGCAAGTCTGGATCCTTAAAACTAACTCTTCGTAATTGGTTGTGATTGCAGGGCATAAAAGAGAGCACCCTTATCTTGGACAGTGGATGCTCAGGACACATGACTGGAAATAAAGCCCTGCTATCAGATTTTGAGGAGAAGGCTGGCCCAAAGGTTTCCTATGGAGATGGCAACATAGGACGTACTATGGGATATGGCAATATCAATCTTGGAAGTGTCATCATCACAAATGTAGCTCTAGTCTCAGGACTCAAGCATAATCTGCTATCTGTGAGTCAAATCTGTGACAGAGGAAACCATGTATATTTTCATACTGAACACTGTGAAGTTATCAGTAAATCTACTGGAAAAGTTGTTCTAGTTGGACACAGGCGCAACAACATTTATGAAGCAAGTTTGGTAACAAACTCTGATGGAAAAACAGTGTGTCTGACTGCGAGAATGTCAAATGAAGAGAGTTGGAATTGGCATAAGAAGCTCTCTCATCTCAATTTGAACAACATCAATGAGCTAATAAGAAAGGATCTTGTAAGAGGACTTCCAAAATCAATACTCAGTCTAGATGGCCTATGTGATTCTTGTCAAAAGGCCAAACAAAGGAAGTCATCATTCAAGAGCAAATCTGAATCTTCAGTAGTGGAACCTTATCATCTTCTACATGTTGATCTCTTTGGACCAGTGAATGTGATGTCTATGGGAAGAAAGAAATATGCTCTAGTAATTGTTGATGAATATACTAGATATACATGGGTGTATTTTTTATCAAAGAAGGAAGGAACTGCTCAAACTCTGATGGATCATGTAAATCTACTGGACAAAGGATCACAGCACAAAGTCAAAATTATAAGGAGTGATAATGGAACTGAATTCAGAAACTCAATCATGGAAGCTTTCTGCAAGGAAAGAGGAGTGAAACAAGAATTTTCTGCACCTGGAACTCCACAGCAAAATGGTGTAGTTGAAAGAAAGAACAGAACTCTAGTTGAAGCTGCCAGAACAATGCTTGATGAAGCAAAGTTACCAACCTATTTCTGGGCAGAAGCTGTTCAAACTGCTTGTTTTACTCAAAATGCTACACTGATCAACAAGCATGGGAAAACACCATATGAGATGGTGAAAAATAAGAAGCCAAATTTGAAATATTTTCATATATTTGGATGCAAATGCTTTGTGTTGAAGACTCATCCTGAAAAGTTGACCAAGTTCGAGTTAAAAGCTGATGAAGGAATCTTTGTTGGCTATCCATTGTCAACAAAAGCATTCAGAGTCTACAATCTGAGAACTAAAGTGATCATGGAATCCATACATGTGTCATTTGATGACAAGAAAATAACTGGACTTGAAGATGAAAATGAATATGATCAACTACGTTTTGAAAATGAAGATTTATTCTCTGATGATGTAAACTCTGATGAAGCTGGTCTGACAAACTCTGACGAAGCATACTCTGAACCTCTACTGGTAAATACTGGAGAAACTGGAAATTCTCAAATTGAACAAAATAGAGAACCAGTTGAGGGGGAGCGTGAAGAAGCTCAACAAGACACAGCAAGTGAGTCAGTTGAGGAAACTGATTCAAAATCTGACAGTTCAAACTCTGAGCCATCCAATTCAGGGGGAGCTTCAGATGCTGCAGAAAGTCAACATATGAATCAGGAGAGCATGGATCAAGGGGGAGGATTCAATAATGATGCAAGAAACCACTTACCAACAGCAAGAAAGTGGACACAGGCACATACACCTGATCTTATAATTGGAGATCCTGATGCTAGTGTAAGAACTAGAAGTGCTACTACAAATGAATGCCTGTATCATGCTTTCTTGTCTCAAACAGAACCAAAGAAAGTGGAAGAAGCTCTTCAAGATGCTAACTGGATAACAACAATGCAAGAAGAGTTAAATGAATTTGAAAGAAATGAAGTCTGGACACTTGTACCTAGACCAAAGAATAGATCAATTGTAGGTACAAAGTGGGTTTTCAGAAACAAGACTGACAGTGAAGGTGTGATTACAAGAAACAAGGCTAGACTTGTGGCTAAAGGTTATTCACAACAGGAAGGAATTGACTATGATGAAACCTTTGCTCCAGTTGCAAGATTGGAGGCCATAAGAATGTTTCTGGCCTATGCTGCACACAAGAAGTTTAAAGTCTTTCAGATGGATGTGAAAAGTGCTTTTCTCAATGGGAAGCTTGAAGAAGAAGTGTTTGTTGAACAACCACCAGGATTTGTAGATTCCAAGTATCCAGATTATGTCTACAGGCTTGACAAGGCATTATATGGACTAAAGCAAGCACCAAGAGCATGGTATGAAACTCTTGCTCAATTTCTTTTAGAAAGTGGGTTCACAAGAGGTACAATTGATAAAACTTTGTTTTATTTTAATTCTGGTGATAATTTGCTTTTAGTTCAAATTTATGTAGATGATATTATTTTTGGATCTACTAATGACAAACTTTGTAAGAAGTTTGCAAAGCTTATGCAGTCCAGGTACCAAATGAGCATGATGGGAGAGCTTAGTTATTTTCTAGGCTTACAGGTCAAGCAAACAGATGATGGGATTTTTATCAATCAAGCAAAGTATACCAGAAATCTTCTAAAGAAATTTGGTATGCTTGATAGTTCATCTGTTCCAACTCCCATGGCTACTGCAACAAAGCTAGACAAAGACACAGGTGCTACAGTGGATATGACAACCTACAGAGGCATGATTGGGTCTTTACTGTATCTCACTGCAAGTAGACCTGATATCATGTTTGCAACATGTCTTTGTGCAAGATTTCAAGCAGATCCCAGAGAGCCTCATCTAACAGCTGTAAAAAGGATTTTCAAATATCTCAAAGGAACCATAACCTTGGGTTTGTGGTATCCTAGAGAATCAGAGTTTAAGCTAATTGGTTACTCTGATGCAGATTTTGCAGGCTGTAAGATAGACAGAAAAAGTACAAGTGGAAGCTGTCAATTCTTAGGTGACAGATTGGTTTCTTGGTATAGCAAGAAACAGAAGTCAATTTCCACATCCACTGCAGAAGCAGAGTATATAGCTGCTGGTAGCTGTTGTGCACAGATTTTATGGATGAAGAATCAGTTGCTGGATTATGGGTTAAGGTACTCTAAAATACCTATTTATTGTGATAACCAAAGTGCTATTGCTATGACAGGTAACCCAGTACAACATTCCATGACCAAGCACATCAGCATAAGGTATCATTTTATCAGGGAACATGTGGAAGAAGGGAACATTGAGCTTCATTTTGTGTCTACAGACCAACAACTTGCAGATATCTTCACCAAACCTTTGAGTGAAGCTACTTTTACAAGATTGGTAAATGAACTTGGAATGATCTCTGGTTTTGACTAGAGATACGGGTTAGACTCAAAAACTATACATGTTTGATTTTTATGCTCATGATTCCTTGCATGTGTTAACTGTTATGAGTACCAGTGTCATAAACTCTGAAAGTAAACTCTGATGCTAAACTCTGAAAGTCATAAAGTGTTGGTCATACTCTGATAGTTACAGTCTAATGCTATACTCTGATTGTAATTTTGTCTGAAACATATGGACCAATAAAGAAATTTGTATGAAGCATAATTCTCAGTAAGTAATTATGAATCCTTAAGAGTTGTATAGATTCTGATCTCAAATATGTGCAGTAAGTTAACACAGCATGATACTGTCTCTGTATTTATAGCATCTCTTAGTTTATTAATCCTATACACTGAGTCTGTATTAGCTGTTTGCACTTTCTCTCATAAATTAATTGTATTAACTGATGAAAAGTCTAAACTCTGCTAATTAATAGCAAATATTTCACCCTCATATTAAAAGATGCCAAAAAGAGCACAAATTCCTTTGAGATCATGTTGAGCCTAGGAAGATCCAGGAACTTATTGTATGAAATAAGGGCTAAAATCTTTGATTTTTGGTGACTAGTGCCAACCACTGATTACTGGAAAAATAAAAAATAAATAAATAAATAAATAAATAATATATATATATATATATAAAGGGGTGAAAAATAAAAGATATATCCAAATGAAAGGATATCAGAATACAGAGTTTAGATATAAAAATCAGATTTTATGTTAGATGAGAGTTTGAGCAATCAGTTTTTACTGTTTTAGTTTGTGGATTTTATGCACTTTGAGATGGTCTAAATATTGATTTCGGTAAACTCTGCTATTGCACACACAATTATTCACACCTGTACAGTTTGAGAAAAGATTTTATTGACAAAGAAGGACAAATGGTAAACACTGATGTATTGTGTGAAATACGCCGAGGTAACTTTGTTTTAATCTCTGATGGTTAAAATGATTTCTTTGTTTCAGACATTTTATAATTTTGAGATTAGACATTTGTTTAGAAATTCGAAAGAGTATGATTACAAACGGTTCATATTTGTATTAAATAGAGGAGAGAGAGGTTGAGTGTTTTGAACAATGTGAAAAGCGGTAATTTTGGCTATTTTTACTGCGCGTGTGTATTGGAAGTTGTTACATACAGCTGTTATCGTATGCATGTTTGACATCTGTCCCACTCACACACTTTTCAAAGACGCCTGCTGTGTGTAGTAATGATTAAAACGATTGGGTTTTAATTTTAACAGTTATTATTTAAACTTACTACACATAAACGGTTCATTCTTTTACACAATTCATCTTTTCATAAGTTTATACTCACAAACACTGTCTCAAACACTTTCACTGCATACATTCTACACTTTTCTCTGTCTTATTCCTTGCTTACTTCTAAACTTTTCTAATGGCTACTACAATGTTTACTGCTTCTGGGTTAGAATTTGTCCCTAATAACTATTTAGCTCCTTTGGCAAATGAGAACGCACCGGAGGCGTTTCATTTGATTCAGAATTTCTTGTCAAACTCTGATATTGGCACTGCTCTCACCGCACCATTGACGCTGTCTGCATCTCAAATCAGAACTGTTTGGCAGACAGGAACTTATGACGATGGAGGAGAGACTGGGTCTCCGTCCATAATCTTTGAATTTCAAGAAGAAGAATTTACAGTTACTCCAACAACTGTTCGTGATGCTTTGGGCCTTGAGGATTTCAATGCTTTCACAATCTCTGTTGGCGACTCTGAGTTGGTTAGAATGATGAGAGAAATTGGCTACTCTGGACCATTGACAAAGATTGGTCAACTGAAAAGGCCGTTTTTGCGCAAGGAATGGAGTTTCTTTTTCGATTGCATCACCAGGGCTTTTGGAAAGAAGTGCACAAACTGGGATGCGATTCCCACTGATAGTCTGCAAATCGGGTATTCTCTTCTTTATGGAAGTAATTTTGATGTTGCTAGGCTAGTTCTAAATAATATAGGTGAGAAAATGACTGAAAACAGAGGTGTAGTTTATTTTGCAAGATTCTGTCAATTGATATTCTCTGAATGTGTTTCTGAAGTAGAGATAGCTGAGAATGATGTGATTCCATGTTTTAAATTACATAAACGCATATTCTCTGATCTAACTAATAAGGATAACAAGAAAGGGGATGTTGGTGTCTTGTTGCTACCTGAGTTTGTGCGACAATTTCAAGTAAATTCACAACAACAACAACTTGCAAATGCTGAAGCTGGACCTTCTGTGTCTCAATCACAGAGGTCAAAGAAGTCTAAGTTGAGAGCTGTTAAGTCTGCAAGAGTAAAGCCATCAGCAAATGAAGCTGGGGTATCAATCACTGATGGTATGCCTCAGAAGAAAAGGTTAAAGAAAAGAAGAGCCAACAGGGCAAAGTCTGATGATGCTGATGAGAAGAGTGAAACTGATGATGAAACTCTTCATCAAAGGAAAAGAAGACTGGTGGCTGCACATCTCTTTGGTGCATCCAATGTAAATGCTGAAGCAGCATCTATGCCTGAAATGGTAAGTGCTGATATAGAAGCTCCTACATCAAAGGCTGATGATGTAGTTGAGGAAGCTGCTGATCATTTTGACAGCAGAGTTTTTGAGAAAATGGATTTCTTTGTTGATGAAGATATTCTAGATGCACATCCTACTATCAGTATTTGTGATACTGAGGATGTAGCAGCTGATCAAGCCACCTTGGTCATTAAAGACTCTGTTGCTTCTCACACAGAGAATCTTTCAGTTCACAATTTACATTCTGACAAAGGTGAGGAGGTTGATCAGAGGATAGCAGTTGCTACAGAGCCAATTCTTGATGAAGCTGTAGCAGAGAATGTACAAGAGGCTACTGATAAGCTAAACTCTGAGGATATTATTTTTCTTGAAGCTTTGCAACAATCTGTTGTTGAGATTGTTCGAAAAGAAGCAGAGTTTGATGATCCAGAAAGAATGGTCGAGAATGTTCCTGCAGAGAATACAACAGAGGATGACAATGTTGAAGATAGTTCTGCTCATTCACATCCTGATATACCAGAGTTATCTGATATTCGATTAAACTCTGATGAGGAAAGAGAGGTCAATCGAGCTACTGCTGAGCATTTTCAGGATATGTACTACAATAGATGGGCTGCTGCAGATTGTATCTTTTCTGCACAGAGGGCTGCTGATTTTCTTGATGATTCTGTGAAGCAAATTTCAAACTCTGATGTTCTTACAAGTCTAAAGGCCACTGTGGTTCAAGTCAAAGCCTTAAACAATAGGTTTGATGAAACACAAACAGTGGTTACCAATCTTAGGAATGAAGTTGGTATAAGGGATCTTACCTTAAAGACTGATAGGTCTTATTATTCTGCCATGTTCAAGCAGCAAGCCAAGGATTCTGATGAACTTAAGAAGAGGCTTGGGAAAGTTGAGGAGAATCAGATTGCAATGTCTACACAATTGAATTCTATTTCTACTGCTATAGAATTGTTGACATCAGTACTACTTTCTGATGATGTCAAAAAGGGGGAGAGTGTACCTAATGACAAATACAAAGACACTCAAACTCTGAGACGGAGGGATGATTCTGCTGATGGTGGAAGCAAGGAAACTGAGAGGAAGCAAATTTCTGCTCAAGGGCAAAGAAGATCAAGATTAAATTCTGATAGGTTGACAAACTCTGGTAAAGGAATCTCAAACTCTGCCAGTGGTTCAAGACTTAAGAGTTTAATTATTTCAGCCAATCCATCTACTGATGAAGAAATTGCTACAAAAATGTTTCTAGAAGAACATGGTAATGAAGCTACAGTTGAAGACATGGAAGCTGAAATGCTGAGTCTTGCTGAAGAGCATGAGAAGAAATTGAAGGATGGTACTTACAAAAAGAAAGCTGTCAAGGCTCCTAGAAAGAAAGAAACTGGAATTTCTATCAAGGAAAATACTCAACAGAGTATACAATACACCAGGAGGCCTGTAATAGCAAACGCTGATAAGGGCAAGGGTAAACTGATAGAAGAAGGACAGTTACCAAGGAAGAATTATTCAACCTCTGACATTGCTCAAGTTGAATCAAAATTTATTAAATCAACCTCTGACGCTGCTCAAGTTGATGTTTCTACTAAAGTTGTAACAACCTCTGACAATGCTCATGTTGTGCAAACTCAACTAGCACCTCAACTCCAAGATACTTTTAGAAGACCTATACTTCCTGAAACTCTGAAGCCAGAAACTGTTAACTTCTCAGAAACCAGAACTGTATTGGGTAAAGAATCTTATGATAAATCTGGATTAGGTTCACACAGAGAGAAGAGAATAAACAACAGGCCTGGAGATCAATCATCACTGGCAGTATCTGGTATTTTTACTCAAGAGAGTCTTGATATGCTAGAATCTGTTCAGATGATATTTCATAAAGTGTTAAAGAAAGAGTTTTTGTTGTATTTTATGGCTGATGGAAGAGTTTACAAGGTTGCAGAGTCTGACATCAATCTCAAATCTTATGAAGAATTAGAGTATGTTCTGTATTTGTTAAAAGTCAAAAATAGAAGTACTCATGATGCTGCTTTAGTTATCAGAGAAAGGATGCTGAAATCAAAGATAATGCTTGGAGGAGGAGTCTCGAGTGCATATATTCCTAAGTACAGAGATGCTTATGGAAAGATTGTAGAAATGAAAAGAAACAGTGCAAGACTAAGGACTGATCTGGGAGTTAAAGTCTTAGAATTCAATCTAGAATCTGATAAATCATATTTTATTAGGCTAGGGAATGAGATGAGGAAAAATTCCATCTATTCTTTGAGAGCTGCAATTTATCAGACTGGAGAATCTGATCCAGAGTTAAGAGAGTTGAAGAAAGTTATGGTTGAAGAGCTGGAAAGGGCTGAAAGAAGACTTCTCATGGATTATCTCAGAACTGTTCCTGATATTCAAGAAATCAAATAAAGTCTGACTGTAAGTTTTTTTAAAAAAAGTTTTCTATTCTAAGTTAAAGTTAAACTCTGATATATTAAACACTGCATTTGTTATATGTTTTGACATCATCAATTATCTGTTTAACTTGTATATTTTTATTATGCACAAGTTGGGGGAGATTGTTAGATATAATTGCTGACGTTTGTTCATCAGTGTTTAAGCAACAGGTGATCATCAGAGTTTACATTGAAGCCAGTCAGAGTTTGTTAGAGTCTGACTTGGTGATAGTTGAATTAGCTGTCGGTGTTGAATTGAATATTCTAGAAGCAATATATTCTGAAGATGGAAAGAAGCAGAATATATTGATACAGCTAAGGAAACTAAACAGAAGACTGAAGCAATCCTTAATTGATAATAATTGTATAGCTAATTTATAGGAGTATCAATTAGATAAGGATTGTGTAACTGTGTACTATATAAACACAGATAGGTTATCCCTAGAGGGGATGAGATTATTGAAACATTATTCTTGTAACCTAGTAGCTCTTTGTGATTCATTAACATCACTAAGAGAGAATTATTTAATATAATTCAGTTTGTTGATTTACAAACTTGTGTTCTTGATTGTTATTCTAATACATACTTGATTATATATTGTGTATTCGGCCTAACAGGGTAATCGTAGACCGGTTGACGAAGTCAGCCCACTTTCTTCCAAACAATGAAAGGTACACTGTCGATAGACTAGTGGATATGTATATGAAGGAAATTGTGGCGCGACATGGAGTTCCAGTCGCCATTGTGTCAGACCGAGACCCTAGATTTAACTCCAGATTTTGGAAAAGCTTCCATGAATGTGTAGGAACCAAGCTAAACATGAGTACCGCTTACCATCCCCAGACGGATGGGCCAAGTGAAATGACTATCCAAACGTTAGAGGATATGTTGAGAGTTTGTGCTATAGACTTTAAAGGAAATTGGGATGATCACCTACCCCTGATTGAGTTTTCCTATAACAACAGTTTTCATGCAAGCATCGGGATGCCCCCGTATGAGGCCTTGTATGGGAGAAGATGTCGATCCCCCTTGTACTGGGATGAAGTTGGAGAGAGAAAAATGCTCGGACCCGAAATGGTCCAACGGACTAAGGAGGCAATAGACCTTATCAGAGGACGGCTGGTAGCAGCCCAAGACAGACAAAAGAAATATGCAGATTTGGCCCGAAGAGACAAGGAATATGAAGTGGGAAATCTTGTACTGTTAAAGGTATCCCCGTGGAAGGGATTGATGAGATTTGGAAAGAAGGGGAAATTAAGCCCTAGATATATTGGACCGTTCGAGATCTTGAGACGCGTCGGGGAAGTAGCTTATGAGCTAGCCTTGCCCCCAAACCTGCAACAAGTTCACAACGTGTTCCATGTGTCCATATTAAGGAAGTACAATCCGGATGCCAGACACGTGGTGGAATACGAGCAAGTAGATACACAACCAGACATATCATATATAGAACAACCGGTGAAAATCATTGACCGCAAGGATCAAGTGCTAAGGAACAAGGTTATAAAGCTGGTAAAAGTTTTGTGGAAAAATCATAATGTTGAATATTCCACTTGGGAACTAGAAAGCGCAATGCTAGAAAACTACCCTCATCTGTTTTGATCTGATTCCGGGACGGAATCCTTTTAAGTAGGGGAGACTGTAATATCCCAAAATTTTGTAATAATTGAAACCCTGATGAATAGTAAATTTGACCCCGATGAATAGTAAATTTTGTTGATGGAAAAATTTTCAGACCACACTATGTGGATGGTATGGAATGAATGTTTCGAAGTTATTATTGATGTATAGAAGAAAAAAAGAATGTAAACGTACTCAGAATCAGGAGATTCCTATTCGAATTTTAAATCACTATTCATCGGACAATCGAGGATGTATTGATTTGATCGTTTTGAGAAAGTATGTGGAATGAGAAATCCATGATCATATCTTAAACCAAGGTGAGAAATATAAGACCATATATTAAACCAAGGAAATGGAAAGATCAAGGAAGTATCCCCTAGCATTGGTACAGAAAAATGTTTTTAAAATCACTTGAGACTATCGCGAGACAAAAGCGTAACGAATTATGGATTAAACGCTAACCAAGGGAGAAGTATCATATAATATCATCAAGTGCAACATATAAGAGGATTGATGATACAAATGATGACATAAGCATGATGCAGAAGAGTGACATAGGGATGACATGTTGGTGACAAAGTGATGACAAGGTGATGAATCACCACCTTGTCACCACTTTCACCACAACCACAAATTTAAATGAGATGTGTCATTGGTGACAAGGCTTGTTTATGGCCACACAAATTAATTGGAAAGTAATTAAGAGTAATTATACAAACAAAAAGAAAACAAAACAAAACAAGAAGATGCATCCTTGAAGAAACAAAAACATTCGGCTATTTCTTCTTCTTCCAAACCTTAAGAAAATTTCTACCACTTCCACTCAACCATAATTCATGTTCTTGGCTCTAAATCACCCTCATCCATAAACTAAGGTAAATCTTTGATCTTAGCTTCATCCATGATTGTTAGATTGTTCAAAAATGGATTCAAAGTTGACGATGTAAAGATGAATAGTAATTCTTGATTTCTTGTTTTGATCTTGAGGTTTAAGGCTTGTAAAGGTTAATCAAGGATCAAAGAAGGTCATACCACCCATTTCTAGGCTATACTAAGTACCAAGGAAGGTATAAACCCTCTCACACTTTTACTTATGATTTGATATTAGTGAATAAATGGATGATTGTTAGTGATAGTATGATGTAGAGATGATTTGCATGATATGTATGATGTTTAATGGAGTAAGTGATGGTTGACCTAGTGAGTAGTGATATGAGCTTGTGTAGACAGAAATAAAGTGATTTGGATGAGATCCTTGGGTTGTGATTGTTTGGTTGTGGATTGGTGGATTGATTAAAGTGTTTTAAACACGGGAATCACGCTTAAGCGTCGCTACCATGTCGAATTTTACTTAGGAAGATTGGACAAAGGCCACGGTTACCTTAAAGGCATAACCATAGAGGTTTATGACCATGATCATGTAGACTCTGTTTCATAGTTTGTTTTAGCGAAAGAATCGTATCGTTTCGATTTACGGTTTAGGAGAAACGTCCGTTTTAGTGAAAGCGGTTTCGGATAACTAAGTAGTTCATTACATGAACTTTGAGATTGTGATCAAGCCCTTTAAAAATGGAATTGGGTTGAGATATTAAAAAGGATACTAGAATGGATTGTTATGAAGGAAACCTATAATGTTTCGTGTTAAAAAGATCAGTTTGTGATTTTATAAAAATGCGAGAACAAAGGTTGCGCGAGTGAAATACCTTAAGGGGATGGTTAAAAACAAGGAGTTAGTAAAGGAAAAGTACTTGGGTTTTGTGAATAGATTTCCACCCAAACTCTTGACTTAGGAGTTACGGAATGTCATGAGGTTATAGATGACCGAGAGCGAGACATTTGATTTTCATTAATAGAACTTTAGTGCTTAAGTAATTGCACATTAATTGGTTCTAGGGGACTGACTGTGAATTATGTATCTTGTTATAGATCGACGAGCACACTCTCAAGCCCCCTCTACCACATCACCGAGACACCAAGGCAAGTTTTCAAACCATACATCATATAAGTGATGCTGTTGTGATTAACTGTTGTGCATGTGATATATATATCCTGCTTTAATGTTGTGAACAGATTATAACTGTTTATGCTTTTGATATAAAAAGCTTTATAGAGATAAGGTTTATATGCTAGGTAAATACTAGATATAAACCGAGGTTTAAAGGCTCTAAGAATAGAGCACTCATACGATGATTTTAAAATATTAGACTGGGAGTTGAATTAATATTTTTACTTGATTATACTGTCAGAAACTGGAGGGTCGAGGGACAGGAATATTTTAAATATGTTATTAAATATTCCAATATATATATATTATTGGATATTTATTATGAGGTATTAATTAATATTATTAAAAATATTATTTTGAATATTTATTTAAATAAGTGACTTTATTTGAATATTCACTTAAGTGGAATATTATTGAATAATAATTCAATATTTATTATGTGGATATTTATTAAATATTCCAAATATGATTTAAAAATCATAGAAACTTATTATATTATTATTTAAGGTTCTAATATTTACGCAAATATTTCTGATCTTCAGAAAAGATATTTGAAACAGAGATTCCAAAGTATTATCTCAAGTTATTTAAAGATATTTAACTGCGAATAATGTTTTCTAAAATTGGGAATCCAGTTCAAGGAGTCGAGGACAGAGTTTTACTTCCACTGTTCCTCTAGAGTATCTATAGCTGGGGATGACTCCCCTATTCAATCAAAGAACTTCAAACTTGCTAAACTCTGAAAATGTCATTGAACTCCCTGGTCATGATTTCAAAATACGTGGTAATCATTCGTAGTGTCGTTGACTGATGTCAACCCTCACTGTAACTTACTCCCTTCAAATACTCTGGAGTAAGGAATCTGAACTGTTGCAAAGTTTTGATAAGTAATTGTACTTGGGGGAAATAGGATTAAATTCTGATTCCCGTTTCATTGATTTTATCCGGGACCAGGAGGAAACGTGGAGGAGGCTGTTGGACAGTACCTCTGATTATATCGTAAGAGGCTGCTAGGCAGTCCAGCACTTATCTCGCGTAGGAGGCTGTGGGACAGTCTAGCAGATACAAATCCCGTATGCGGCTAGGGTGATAATCGTGTTAAGATGTCGTCCATCTACTAGTAGAAAAGTGTGAGTACGATACAACGACTGATCATTGTAACGGAAGTCTAGGCGCTGAGTTGCGGATAATGTGGCAGTGATGAGTGATGATGTTCCTTATACAGTAGTTGCATTAGATGGCATGTTTTGACGAAAAGAAAATAAATATATCATTCTGTATATGAATGAAGTTTTCAAGGTTTTCCTTTATAATATAAGCTTACATATATGCTTGTGCTGTGTTATATTATTGCTGGGCTTAGTGCTCACTCTTGCTTTCTTTTATATATATATATATCACAACACAACAGCTAGAGTAGATGGCCAGGATTCGTCATACCGCTCGGAAGCGCGTATGGGCCGCGCAGACCGCCCATAGGATGGCAGTTGCAGCACCTCAGGTAGAAGTACTGAGTTGCTTCGGAGTGTAACTCTTGTTACTCCGGTTTATTTATAAGTATCACTTATGTATATTAATGAACAAGAACAAACTTTTGGGTTGTAATAACTTTAATTTGTGGATCATATGACTATTGTTTTGCAAATTCGTTTCTGAGACATAACTGGCGTGAGTATATGGATGGTGGGGTCACCATGTGTGTTGATTTATATTATTATGATTCAAGTATCAAGTTTTTGTATGGAATAAAGGAACGTGACA
This sequence comes from Heracleum sosnowskyi, assembly GCA_030848705.1. NCBI lineage: Eukaryota > Viridiplantae > Streptophyta > Magnoliopsida > Apiales > Apiaceae > Heracleum > Heracleum sosnowskyi. The sequence continues at coordinate 49,087,079 of CM061244.1, forward strand.
ACCTAGGTCTCCGACCCCGGATCTGGGGGTGTTACAAGGACTAACTATCTTTCCAGTTCCATATGTCTCCTTCTGTTGAATCTGCTCCAGCTCATAGGTCTTCAGAATACCATACAGTCTTTCCAAAGAAATCTCTCTAAGATCTCTTTCTTATGTAATAGCAGATATTTTGTGCTCCAAATGAATTGGAAGTGTCAGAAGGAACTTCTTATTAATTTCCTTGATAGTAAAGTGCTTCACATTGAGGTTCAGATCATTGATCAATTTATTGTATCTCTCAAAAACCTTAGAGATACCTTCACCTGGGTTTGATCTGAAATGCTCATAAGAAGAGGTGAGAATTTCCAGCTTATTCTCTCTTACTTTCTCTGTCCCCTCATTGATTATCTCTATTGTGTCCCAAATGTGTTTGGCAGTAGCAAAGTTTAGGACATGATTATGCATGATAGGATCCAGACAATCAACCAGTATCAACTGTAGACAGGCATCCAGTGTAGAATCCTCTTTCTCATCAGGAGTGTAGTCCTTGGGGGTCCTTGGGGTACATCCTAGCAGCTCTAGTAACCACATCATTCTCTATCTGCTCTCCCTCAACAATCATAGGGATTTTAGGACCATTTTTCAGCACTCCCGGATATTTAACATTAGCAACTTCAAGAAACAGGAGCATTTTCTTCTTCCACATAGGATAATGCTCCTTGCTGAACATGGGGATTTTGACAGTACCAACTTTCTGAGTTGTAGACATTTTTGAAGAATTAAAAATTTCAGAGTTTAAGAAAATCTCAAAAGAATTGGATCTTTGATTAGTATATCAATCAAAAGGCTCTGATACCAATTGTTAGGTCCTGATAAGTTTGTAGAAGGGGGGTTGAATACAAACTATACCGTTTAATCGAATTTGTCCTTTAAAGGATTTAACAATTTAGAACAAATTAATGCGGAATAAAACTGAAACAATATTCAAGTTAAATATAACTTATATTAAACTTGACGAGTGTTACAATTTGATCACTGATTACAAGGGTTCTTAATAAAACAAACCTAGAATAAATTCGACATGAATTTATCTATTTTGTAATAAAAAGGATCGAATACTAAAAAGTAGTTCGATATAAAATCTAGGGATTATGATCCGCTAGAAAGTCAAAGCAGTACAAGAGAATCACTTCTTATGAATTTAATGTTAAGAACCAAACAAGAATTAATTCTCTGGAGTAAATGAAATGTTTTGCCGTTGAGAAGTAAAGAAGACAGAAGATGGAATGTTTTGTCTCTGTGTCTTTTCTTTTTGTTGAATGTTCTGTCTAAAAAAATGTAATGTCTTCAAGTCTTCTATTTATATCACTGCTTTTCTTTTTGTAAACCCACGTGCAATGCATTTAGCAGAATACAATTTGCACTAGGAAGACAAGCAGAAAAATAATCATTTTTGCCTTGGAAGACTTTCGGGAAGACAAGAAGAGAATATGGAAGACAACCAGGAAGACAAGAATTTACTCTAGGAAGACAATCGGGAAGACTCAATTGTGAGTCTTCCTAGTTTAAAAAACAGAGTCTTCCTAGTTTAAACCTAAGTCTTCCTAGTTCATTTTTATTCTAATTTAAATAATTAATTAAATAAATTATGTCATATCAGTTACAAAGGATATTATCTCTAGCATGGCATAAACTAATACTGATTACAATCAATATCATAATAATCAGGTTTTGATCCATTTATAAAATACATAAGCCTAGTAGAGAAATAACCCATTAAAAATACATGCTATCATTAACCAAATACACATGTAATCATGGAAACAAAATTTACAAGATACATGACTAATTTAGTATACAAAACGCATGCAATATGACAACAATAATACTAACCACTACACTTGTTCAAATAGGCTTGTAGTCGGATACTAGTTATCAACACAAGTAACTTTACAAGAGTGACTAAAATTCTAAAACCAAGACACATGTGGTCATGCCATATCTCAATCACACTTATACAAATACATGTTATAGCAAGTATTGATACAAGCATGCATGAGAAAAAGACAAACAACCATAAATGCAACCATGATAATTTTAAACACATCCAAAACATCACCTAACCAATCATGCATATATAACAGAGGTACATTAAAAAAAACTATACTCCCCAAAGAAAAATCCAAACAAATTAGTTTATGGATTAAACCAATTCATATGAATTATGGGATCTGTTTTAAGCTTGTAGGAAGTATAGATTAAGATTATACCTGAAATCAAGATTACAACAATAAAATACCAAAATGAAAGTCTGAGGCACGTGAAAACCACGCTCTCCTTAAAACAGATAAGCCCCTTCTGTGTGGTGCTTGAAGGTGTGTTGGCTTCCGTCGCCCAGGATACAACGAACAAAGGTGATCTTAAGCACTTAAAGACCCGCCTTCTACGAACCGAACAAATACCGCAACTATCTCACTGAATAGAACCTAGAGCTCTAAGAGGAATGCAAGAAAATGCCAATAAACACTTGTAATTTTTTGTGTATCAAACAATGAACCAAAAGCCTACTTATATAGTAGTAGATAAAGTGTAACTTACAAATGAATTAACTTTGTAACCTCCCTCATAATGATCAAATAAAATAAAATCACATTATTATAGGAGTTACAAAATTAAACATATGAGTTACAAATCAAACAAAATAAAATGCAATTAATATTTTATTCAAAATAGTCCAACATGCGGTGATGTAGCGCCTCTCAAATCGCTTCGATCTATACTTCTATAAATATAGTTTTCAAATTAGTTACCTAATTGAGTTATTTTTGAAATGAGTGACTAATTTGATATATTTGAACCAAATGAGTGATGACTTTGATAATTATCCCTTTCTTTAATACTATCTTTCAAGGAAGGAAGTTAAATATGTTATCTTATGTTAAAAATAGTTTGCTTGACTGTCAAAAAAAAAAATCAAATGGAGGAAACTAAGTACAGTAAAACCTCTATAAATTAATACTCGATAAATTAATAATCTCGATAAAATTAATAATTTGTCCAGTCCCAACTTGGGACCAGTATAAAATTGGACCCCAATCGATAAAATAATAAGATAATAACTTTTTTGAAATCCCAAAGTATATATATTGGTCCCAACGAAACTATAAATTAATAATCATTAAAAGATTCCATACATATTCTAAGATTGTCTAGTAAAAAATGAATCTATAGTCACTTGTTTTTTGTTGAACTTCAAATCTATATTGACTTCATCTTTAAATCTCCTCACTGCACTTAAGAGTTGGGGCATTGTACTGCGTTGGTACCATGGACCAACTTTTTGGTACTATGAACTAACTTTTTACTTATTCAAAAACAATGAACTTGATAAATTCAATTAATTGTGAATGTACATTCATAGAATGTGCCTTGGAACTTATTTTTGTAATTTATTTTTCATCTCTAACTAATATATATTGTAACTAGTACATTAGACTTGGAAATTTAAAGGTCTTATGTAAATCCTCTTTAAATTAATAAATTATTAATTTATCGATATAATAATATATCTCTAAATTAATAAAATATCCCGGTCCCAACATTATTAATTTATAGAGGTTTTACTGTATACTATATTAATATTCTCCTAAACTTACTCCACGAGTCCAGTTTATTTACTAATTTTTATTTAATATCTTTAAATCGAGAAAAATAATAAAGAAGACGATTTGAGTAAAAAAATATCTAAATTGGCTTTTAAATCTTTAGTAATGGAAATATTAATTTTCTTATATTCTCCTAAACTTTCTTCTTAAGTCAAATTACTATCTTAATACTGTTCTAAAATTTATCTTTAAGTCAAATTACCATGTTGATATTTTTTTAAAATTTCTTTTGAACTTAAAGTTATCATTTTAATATTCTCATATATTTTTTCTTGAATTTCTAAAATTTATCTTGAAATAGATGATGTAATTGATTAAGTAATTAGTTTGTTTTATGTTCAATTTGGTAACAACGAGAAAGCGGGTCAGTGAAAGAAAACATGTTTAACGAGAGAACGATTCATTAGGAGGAGCATATTATATGCTAGAATTTAATATTTATGTATTATGTATTTTTAAATAGAAGTAGCAATATAAAGTTTTAGAAAAATAAAGTGATTAATATACTAATATTTGATATAATATTAAAATAATAAAATATATTAAACAATTGCCCTTTTCTATAATTATTCAAAGTGTCGGTAATGAACAACACTAAACGGAGAATTTAAAAGAAACCTTAATTTCATGTTTTAAATATAATTTTGTTTAAAACATATTTTTTAGAATAATTTTTAGAAAAAATTGAAGAAATTATTATAAATCCGTTGTGAAGCGCGACTTAGTAAACTAGTTAGTATTTTACAATATTTGAACATAAAGACGTTTTAAAAAATTTTAATGTACATATTATTTAAACATATAACATAACCCCAAAACTTTCCTCTTTTTCTTTTTTATAGGAACTTTCCTCTTATATTACACTAGAGAAGATTTATTTATCGAAAATATAAACACATTGAAAATCTATATTTATATATTATAAATTTCTGCATAACTGGTATTCATATTTAAGTTCAGATGATAGTTTAATCTTTATTGTGATTGGCAGATTATCCATATTTTTGGTTTGGCACCCATTTTATGTTTATATAGGATCCCTAAAGTTATTTGACCCTTTTTTTTTTGCTAATTGTATTTGACCCATTTTTAATTATAAAAAGTTTAAATATATTTATAAATATCATTAATATCATGTATAATGTTTACAGTAACCTCATTAACAAATAAATAGCTCTTTAGCCCGTGCAATGCACGAGCATATTCTAAATATGAGTAAATTGATTTATTCGGGTTTTTTGTACGTTTGCCTATTAGAATATCAACTTATGAGTTATGTGACAATAAAATTAGTACAATTTTGTATTACACTTGTATACATAAAAGTTCTTTATTCGTTTTGTTATCTTGTGTTTATTTGTGTTTATTTGAACATATTTGTGTCCTACTTAAAATATGTTAAAGATTATGTATAATTTGATTTATTAGAGTTATAAATAATTACAATGCACATTAATCTAATAATAATATATTAAGATATGGTATATATTAACGTATATGATCATATATTGTCATGTATGTATATAAATACGTATGGATAACCAAAAAATTAAAATCACTGAATGAAATATTTTTATATATTCATGTTAGGTCCAAAGTTTCGTGTGGGGGGGGGGGGGGGGGGGGGGTTGAATACGATACTCATAATTTATTCGATTTCTTTCGCGGATATATATATATATATATATATATATATATATATATATATATATATGTGTGTGTGTGTGTGTTCTTACTCAAAATCAAATCAACCAAATCACAACACGAGTCGGGGAATATATCGTTTTATAAATATAAACCACGAAGGGTGCTACAAATCTAATCCGTAGGATTAGCTACAATGAGTTCAAGTTACAATAATCAATACACTTGATAGAATTTAAGGCACTACCAATAACTTCTCTTAAAACCATAAGCTCACAAACTCTCTCTCGTATTTAATTTTTTTGTAACTGTAAAACTGAAGAAGACAATGTCTTATGTCCACTTTGTAGGCTTTAGAAAAACCATCGAAGTTGTAAGTGAATTACAGCCACATGATTTCTTCACCAACCTGATCTAAAATTGAATGCACAATATCTTCCACCAAAGTAGAAACTATCGAACTAAATTTATAAACTTATTCGATAGATTTCAAAAAGAAACTATCGAAATAAGTGTCTTGGCCCATAGAAAACAATTCGATAATTTTAAACAAAGACTATTGAACCCTTTGATAATCCTTCTTTCTGACCACTTCGATAGTTCTGAATTAAGAAACTATCGAATCCTTCTTCACCATTTTGATGGTTTCCAAAAAGGAATTCTATCGAATCCTTGTTTACCACTTTGATAGTTTCCAAAAAGAAATATATCGAATCCTTGCTTATTTGCAGTTTGGTCCTTGAGGATTCTTTCACTTTGCAGTAAAGATATTGCACTTCATTTTGGCTTAAACATCTTATCAAACTTGTTTTTAACTTCCAGGATGTATCAGGTCTGACTTAAATCAATTCCTTCTGAGACAATAAAACATGTTGATCTTTTTCAAGTGTGTTGACACCTAGTGCAACTGGTCTGGTTCACAGATGACTAACACTGATTCAAACCTCTATGTCTTCAATACAATACAATTGACAAGTCCTTTGCATTCTTGGTTGCTTCAACATAAAATCACTGAAATCCTTTGGTACTAACTCTGTATCACAAAAACACTTTTGTTGTCTTGAACGTCTTAATTCTTTATTTGTCACTGAGGCCTGAACATATTAACGAACTTCTTTTCGTGACCTATTTACGGACTTCAAGAATACATACCATATGTTGATTTCTTGAGTTTACCCTGTCTTCTGTTCTTATGGATTCATGTACTTCAGTTAATATTATTATATGTCGTGTTCCTGTGTTGAGTTATAGTTACCTCTATTACATATTGCGTTACATTATGCTTCACAATCTCCCCCTATTTGATTGTTAGAGTTTGACAAACAAATACCTAGAGGATAACTCAACTAAACAATGGAAACACGAAACTAAAGAAAGTACAACAAATGATAATATTAAATGCATTCTAGATTAAACATATACAATTCCAGATATCTAAATTACAAAGAACAAGAAAAGATTTAACAACTGATGATGCTCCTCTAGACTGAGCAGATAGTTCTTTGCTTCTTCTCCGGTCCTAAAGGATTTCTCCTTCTTCAGCCACATAATCTGAATTAGCTGTTTGATGATAGATCACAGATGAATAGTGCAGTGGTTCACAAGGTGTTAGAGTAGCTTCAATGATGTGTCTTCCAATGTACTCTACCTCCTGACCAACAGCAACCCAAACCCATGCAATATTGATATCTTTTTGATTAAGCTTTGGCATGGTTGGTAGCCTGGGATGTACTTCCAATCCTCTTTCAACTCTCTTCCTATAAAAATGCATATTGTCCATAAGATAGTTCTTTAGACTATCTGCTGCTCTAGTCTTTTCCGGAGTGCTGAATCTAGTGGATCTCAAGTCTTTTTCAACTGATATCAAATAGTTATTGGGATAATCCTTTAGTTTCACCACATCCAGGTAGCAGATTCTGAAGATGTCATTCTTCATAAACCTTACCTTTGGAGGATCATAACTTATTTCTGGACTGACTTTCATCAAGATTTCCTTAACATGCTCACGGAGCAGTTCATTTAAATTTGTACTTCTCTGAATCTTGACAAGTAACACCTGTAGTTCTGTGTATGATCTCTGATCAAAGAATTTAGTGGAGATCACAAATGTACTTTTGTTAATGAAACTGATAATAATGTTCCAGACACCACTTGCTTTGACTCCATCTTTCAGGTATATGATGGATTGTCTAAATGTTGTGAAATAGGTTTGAGTGTCTGGATTTGCACTTTTAATGTCTTGGAGGATCACTTCCACATCAGTGTTGTCGTTGACTTCCAGTCTGTCTTCAACTCCACATAATGTCTTGAAATCCATCTCCCAGTCTTTTCCTTGTTTGAGCGCCAAATCTAACACCTTCTTATTCCTAATTTCACCATACTTTTTGAACCTCTTCAGCTTCTCAGCTTTCTGAATTGCACGCTGCTTCTCCTTCTCTACCTGCCTTGCGTCTCTTTCAGCTCTTTCAGCTTTCAATCTTTATAAGGCGTCTTTTTACTTATCAGATAAAGGGTTTTCTTCTTCAGCTTCATCCATATTATCATCAAGAATTGGATGATCAATTGGTTCAGGATAATATGGTTCATGCTCCTGATTTGTTGGTTTAAACTCCTTATAATCTTCATTTCTAAAAGCTTCAACCCAGTATTGTCTAGGTGGTATGGGTGTTTCCATTTCTGCTCCCTTCTCCCCCTTAGTTGAGTAATCCTCTACAGAGTGGGTTGAAGGACCAGTTTGTTGAGCTTTCAGCATTTTCCAAATAGACTCTATACCATTAGCCTGATTTTCCATGAAGATAGCAATGTCTTTGTTAATCTCCTCCATAGAAGCAAGCTTCTTGTCAACATTGTCCAGTCGTGTGTTGGTTGACTTCTCGATTATATCCAATCTTCTGTTCAGTCGAGACTCCACTCTTGACAGATTGTTCATTGCATCTTTTACTCTTGCTTGAGCATCATGAACAACTAAGATGTCCTCCATCAGAGATTTTTGACCTTGTTAAATGACATGTACTTTATTGATAAACCCGTCATGAACCTCTCTTACATCATATCTGAGATCAACCAGCTCATCCATGGCATCTTTCTTCAAGGAATCAATAGCCTCCTTTGTGCCCGTTATTGTGCCAGATGCACTGCATAATAATCGATATGTTCTTCTGCAATCACCAGGAGCCAATTCAATTTTTTGTTGAGTCGTCGACAATGGACTATCAATTTGACTGGAAGTGATCCATTGAGCAAAAGAAGGTCTGAGGGGAACTTTGTGCAAAACATTGCCCTCTTTGTCATGAACTGTCATTTCCTTGAGTGTAGCTTGAACTTGAGGTTCTCTTTTTGTAGGTGGAAATTGATCAAAAACATTTGACAGGGTTAGGGTGTCACTCCTCACATTTGACTCTGGGTGTTCACTCAACGTTCTGTTGGTGTTTCACTCATAATTCCTTTCTCACTCAGGCCATGTGTAAGTGTTTTTGTTGCACTCATGTCCTTAGATGCTGATGTACCTGCAAGTGAAATCACTATAGCCGTCCTTAAGGAGGTCACCGGTGGTGCAATGGGGTTTCACAAATCCCCGTCCTTGGATAAACCAAGTTGCTGATCATCTCGCGATGATCTTTCCTTAAAAGGATCCATAGTTGGAATCTCTAGGGGGTTAGAATCAGACTCTATAGAAATCAGAGACCCTAAAACTCCCTCTGAAGTCTTTGCAGACTTAACCTCAGGTAACTCCTCAAATGAAGTTGATTCATTGTTACCGAGTTGCCGATATGCGCCTATGTCGGACCCGTTACCCGCAGGATCCAGATATGTTCCATCTGGGGAGGTAGGCAATGACCCTTTGGATTGTGCATTGAGGTCAAAGACTTCTCTCGATGTTTGTGAAGACTCTTGGTCCACGAAGGAACCGATAATCAGTGGTCCTGACCGTAATATGGTCGGAGAACTAGAAGATTCCGTCAATTTTTCTTTTATAGATTGGGTTAGGGGTTCAGATAGAGCGTGTTTAATAGCTACCCAATCAGCTTGAGAAAAATCAATGAGAGGATCAGTGGAAGAATGTAATGAAAAGTCAACAGTGGCATCGGTCTCGATCCTTCTTCTTTTGGCAGAAGGCAGAGCTGTTGATGCGGGGTTCTCCTTATGTGGTGCTATTAAGGCACTATCTCCCTCTACACTCACGGATGATTCTAGAGTTGGTATAGCATGGATAGGAGTTTCTGTTTGAGGTTCATTTGGCTCTTGCAAAGGCTCTTCGACTTGGGCTAGAGGTTGTTGGATTTCAACCTCTTGGTTGGGAATGGCCACTAAGGGATATGGAATAGGATCTATTTCCATTGGTGTAGGCACTTCAGGAACATAGGGTTCAGGATTCATACCTTCATTTACATGTTCCCTTGGGGGTGGAAGTGGCAGAGGTACCGTACAGAGATAGTCAATGAGAACAGTGGGTACCCCTGTAAGATGATTCTTTTTTATAAGAGTTGTGATAACATTGATCTTCATCTTCATGCATTCCTTCCTTTTTCGTCTACAAAAATGTCTCTCTCACCATCTATAAGCACGTCATTCAAGATTAATTGTAGGAACCTTGGATAGAAGCAAAACACATTATACTGCCCTGATCTCTCTTCCAAAGGTCCCATGCACTGAATGATTTGCTCTATCACTAATCGACAAATGTTAATATGCCTTTTGTAAGCAACAATAAACCCTAATTTTTGAAGAAACAGAGGAATGCCATGCAAATTAGTAGTCTTGGCAGTAAAAACATGAATTAGTGTGTGAAAGAAGAAATTCCAGTGCTTTGGTAGATAGTGCTTCAGAAATTCTCCAATAAAGAAGTTAGGTTGTTGACTTCTAATAAGAGTGAAGAAAGCATGTATTTCTTCAGTCGTTGGATCAGGAACAAGATTTTCGGTAGGAAAATGTAATATTCTATTAACATCTTGTTCTGTAACCCTTATTGTTCTGCTCCCTGGCACAACAAAACTGAATGATAATACATCATTTTCTGACGTATCGGTGGCAATAGTGTACAATTCAGTCAATTGATCGACACAAAGAACTACTGGAGTACTGACTGCATATGTCACCGGGGAATGTGAGTTCAAAAACCGTACCCATGCTCGAAACTGTAAGTTCGAGATGGATTGCACATTTTGAAACGAAACATGGTTCGTCTTGGTGATAATAAATTCTCCGACCATTGAAAATAAACAAAGTCTAGAAAATTACAATCTAAAACCAAAAATAAACCAAATTAATCATAATTAATTAATACTAATTATTAATCCTTAATAACCCCTAGATTTATAAACTTATTCGATAGATTTGAAAAAGAAACTATCGAAATAAGTGTCTTGGCCCTTAGAAAACAATTCGATAGTTTTAAACAAAAACTATCGAACCCTTTGATAATCCTTCTTTCTGACCACTTCGATAGTTCTTAATTAAGAAACTATCGAATCCTTCTTCACCATTTCGATGGTTTCCAAAAAGGAATTCTATCGAATTCTTGTTTACCACTTCGATAGTTTCCAAAAGGAATTCTATCGAATCCTTGCTTATTTGTAGTTAGGTCCTTGAGGATTCTTTCACTTTGCAATAAAGATATTGCACTTCATTTTGACTTAACACATCTTATCAAACTTGTTTTTAACTTCCAGGATGTATCAGGTTTGAATTAAATCAATTCATTCTGAGACGATAAAACATGTTGATCTTCTTCAATTGTGTTGACATCTAGTGCAACTGGTCTGGTTCACAGATGACTAACACTGATTCAAAACCTCTATGTCTTCAATACAATACAATTGACAAGTTATTTGCAGTCTTGGTTGCTTCAACATAAAATCACTGAAATCCTTTGGTACTAACTCTGTATCACAAAAACAATTTTGTTGTCTTGAACGTCTTGATTCTTTATTTGTCACTGAGGCCTGAACATATTAATGAACTTCTTTCCGTGACCTGTTTACGGAATTCAAGAATACATACCATATTTTGATTTCTTGAGTTTACTCTGTCTTCTGTTCTTATGGATTCCTGTGTTTCAGTTAATATTATTATATATCTTGTTCCTGTGTTGAGTTATAGTTTAGTTATCTTTATTACATATTGCGTTACATTATGCTTTACAATTCACATAATGAATGTAAGTATGTACGTTTATATGTATGTATATATGTATGTATGTATGTATGTATGTATGTATGTTTGTATGTAATGTATATATGTATGTATGTATGTATTAATGTATGTATATGCATTTAATTTTGCAGCATTTAATAATATATAATAAATATATTGATGTTAAAAGACCAAAATAATCCTGAAAAAATATATTATAGAGAAAAAATGATACACGATTTAAATTGCTTAGCCAAACACCCTTGTTGTTGTATTATATATATATAATAGATAGATGAGTTTTTATAATTTTGAATTGGCAAATATTTACAGTAAATCTAAATAATAGTATAATTAGATATATTATATGTTAGCGAGTAAGTTCATATATTATGACATGTGTATATAAATGTATGTATGTATGTATGTATGTATAAATAAGTATGTAACAAAATGTATTAAAATTGATAAATGAAATAGTATCACATACTGCACATGTATGTATGTATGTATGTATAGAACTAATAATATGTAATTAATGTAGTGATACTAAAAATCCAAAATAACCCTAAAATGTTAGAATGAAATGGAGGATAATATGGATAATTTGAATTAAATTGCTTATAAAAAGCCTTTGATAGTGTATTATATTTATAATAGATTGAATCAAATTTTTAATGTTGGTAAGTTAATTAATGCATATTATCACATAATATATTCAATAAAAAATATTTAAATTAGATTAAATTTTGAATGTATTTTTATAACAAATAAAGCAATATTTTTATTATATTAAACAATTTCTTCATAATTATATTATTTGATAAGAAATTTACATTTATTTGATTTAAATAATTTATCCTTATTATTAATTATATAATTTATAAAATAAAATTTTGAAATCCTGTATACGTAAGATACGACCTAGTAACTCTTATATACTTGGATGTATATTCTCTTCCTACTCCTACCATGACTATATTAATATTACTTACTTCGAATATAAGTATTACATGTAATATTTTTTTCTACAATGACATCTTAGGATATATAAATATCTCCTTGTAATAATACTATAAAGTATTCCTTACATTTTTTGATTATATTTGTTTTCTCTTTCTCTTTTTTTGTTATTCTCTCTTCATTTACCTCTCTCTCTCTCTCTCTCTCTCTCTCTCTCTCTCTCATAATTCACAGAGCTTTCATACTGAATAAACCAACCACCCCCTTTATAATTCACCCAACAACTGTGTCTATATGGTCAACAAGATTGATCTGTGTCTCAGATTTGGATAAGGGTATGTTTTTTTAATCCTTTTTTTGTATCTATACTGCTTTGATTTTTGTATGTATATAATATCTTGTTTGTTTATTTGCAATCAATTGTATGGTTTTTGATATTAATTGGATGGTATGTTAATGTTTTTTAGTTTGTGTGGTCTTGTTTGTTTGAATTTGATTGTAGAGTAGGAGATTAATTTTGATTTAGCTGATTTGATTGAGTTTGGATTTTTTTTTTCTTTTGTGTGTGTACATGATTTTGATGATTTGATGATTTTGTTGTTGTAAAGATTGGTTCTTCATGAAGTACTTGTAGTGTTTTAGGTCATGACAATTATTTGGGGGTGAGTTTGAAGACTCCAATGGGAATGCTCTTACTCCTTTATTGTTGTTTCCGGAATGTGAGAATGTTACCCATCCTATGTTTATGTGCCAAGTAATCCCGATAAACGGGGTGTGATGTGATGATTTTCTTGTAGTAAAGATTGGTTCTTTTTGAAGTATTGTGTAGTAATAAAGGTCAGAACAATTATATGTTCTCTTGCGAGAAAACCTAGTGGCTGTCTTATTAGATTTTTCAAATTCCCATAAGCTACTGGGAGGTTGTACTGTGGGCAGATATAACCCTTGCTCTTAGAAGTAGGGAGATTGTGTCCATACAAACCCACGGATTTTGAGAAAATTTATTTAAAAATTGTTGTATTTGTTGTGTTTAATTTGAGATTATAGAGTTCACCTAGTTGCTATTGCGAGACCAGTACCAGAAGTCTTGTTAGACTTGTAAACTTATGGTTTAGTTGGTCAAGGGAGTTAGAAAGCGTTACTGATTATCTAGGTGCTTGCTTGTAAATTTGTGCATGAGTATGATAGGTTTCAGTCTTCGTGGTTTATGGTTTATTGTGATATAATAGATTTATTGGTTATCGTTATCTATAATTAGTTGTAAATTTATTAATGATTTCCGTAAGTGTATGATAAGCATTTAGTCTCACCTTTTATCTTTGTAATTAAATGATGTACATGTTAAGACTTAAATGCCATGATGTAATTAAGTGCCATATGTGTTAAGAATTTATGATGTTGCTTTTCGACGTCTCCCTGGCTTATATGTTCTGTTGTAACAGAAACGAGAGACAATATTGACTTTGTTTACTTATGTATAATTGTATACTAAAAGCTTTAGTAGTGAATATATATTTAAATTGATCATATACCAAATATGTTCTCCCCTGACCTAAATTCTCTACTTTTTATCCCCTTTCTCTCGATTGCTAGCTTAGAATGGCTTCACTGCTCAGATCCTCCCTTCTGAGGGGTAGGTCTTGCTTTGCTGTATATTCTGTCTGTATGTTGCTATGTTTACATGAAAATGATGCTTATATATTGATTATCTGGTGTTTCATCTAATCTATCCTTTTTTTCTATATTCAACCCAATTTAGGTCGGATTTGGGCAGGAATACCAGATTTGGCGATGAAACTGGAACAGAACACTTTGAGAGGTTATACTGCATGTGCTGGAGAATTAATCTGTTTATACTTTCAAATCTCTTTTCTATCACTAGATTTGAAGTGCATATAGGTTTTTATTCAAATTATCTTCCTATTTGGTTCTGAATATCATTCCTGATTGAATGGTTCCTACTTATAATTTTCAAGCCCTAGTATTTAATTTGATCAGCACCATCTCTTCTCCCTTCCATTGTCCTACCTTTTTACTTATATTCTCTTTTACTACCTTCTTAGTAACTTTTAGTACTTGGTACTACACTACTAGAAATCAAATGATCATCATGGCTTCTCGAAATCAGAACCAGAAAACCCTTGTGAACCTTCTCTCAGAGAATCCTCGAAGTTCTTCCAAAAAAGTTCACATCTCCCGAAAAAGAACCAGCATCTCCGATTTGTGGAGCACGGGTTTGAGAAAAGCTAGAATATCCATTCCAGAGAGCACTAGTGACTGGTCCAAACTTCCAGAAGATTTGCTCCGTTTGTTAGTGGATAGGTTAGTCGTAGAGGAGGATTTTATTGTTTTCAGATCAGTCTGCAAATCCTGGCGCTCGGCTATTCCCAAAAGCTACTGGAAACGTGTTCCGTGGCTGTTGGCCAAAAAATACGAGAGCGCTAAAGTAGTTTTGAAAGGCTTGAACAGTTTAAGTCAGAATACCAATAGTTTGAGTTCACTGTTCCAGACAGAATTGTCATGGCGTTACTGGGGATCTTTTACTGGCTGGATCCTCGGCCAAAATCAGCTTGATTATAGGTTGCAACTAATAAACCCCCTTACAAACGTTGTCATCAATCTTCCTCATCTTGGTCACCCAATAAGTAAGGGCATGGTATATTATAGCCCTGGTTCAGATTCTCTCAACCCCACTATAGAAATCATGGCAATTTCTCATAGATACAGTGGGATAGCAATGATTAATGATGAACTCCAACAGTGGACGTATTTGGTAGACAAGCAACAGAAAAGTGATTTTGTAGACCTGGTTTGGTATAAAGATCATATTATTGCAATACGATCAAATGGGACTATCGTGGTTTTTGATGAAGCTGGAGTAGCTGCTTCGCTAACTCCACCACATGATAAAGTTGGGGATCATAATGCTCTTTATCTGATTGAAGCATCGGGCGACTTGATAATACTAGTGCAGCGTCATGTGATATTATATGGTCGACATTTTGAGGTTTACAAGCTCAATCTTGAAACAGGAGGCTGGATAGAGGTTACTGGCTTGGGTAGGTACTCGCTGTTTGTTGGGGAAAGTTATTCCGTCTCTCTTCGGATAAATGATGATACAGGTGACAGTTGGAAACCAAGTTGCATCTACTATACAACATATAACCCAATTAGCGAGAAAAAACTATATTGTTACAATATTGTACTAAAGAGGTTGGAGTTTCATCACCTTGGTCATGTTACTGACGTCAATAAATGTTATGATTTCATATGGTATATGCCTGCTGTTGGCACAAAGTAAGAAAGGAGTGGCAGTGTATTCCCAGAAGTGCTGCGGATGATGTGTAAGGGTTAGCTTACTCATCAGAAAAGACAGATCCTGATTTTCCTTGTAGGAAAATGATGTTCAGCTACAGTTTCTCTCAATCATGGATTAGCATGATCTTGTTGAATCCGTAATGTTTTACTTTTTTTTTTAATTGTGCTTGACTGTCATTTTCTATGTTTTTGAATGTTATTGCGTTTCTCATTAGTGATTTGTAATAAACAATGTCTGTGTTTCTTGACATATTTTTTGGCTAAATTATACAATTGTTTTTTTATCTTGTAATAATTAGTTTTTTATTATATTAGCTTCCTGTTTTGAGTAGTTTCTCCTTTAAATAACAGTGTGATTAGTCTGGCCAGAATTATTGATATTAAAGGAGAATACTAAATAATCATTATTATTGTGCAACTATCCGTAGCCTTCACTTTTGCTGTTATATAAAGGATGATTCTTAGAACTTTGTACTTCAAATAATCGTTTACATTGCTCTTGGTTGAACATTCGGAGACTGTCCTTGGTGCCCAAAATATTTGTTTGCGCTTAAAGCTTTGATGAGGTTACACATCATATCATGAGCACTGGGTCTATACCTTTTCCAGGGAAATCAGATTTTATTTTGATGAGTGTTTGTGTTAACCACTGAAGGTTTATGGGACTATTGGGATGCTAGAGGACTCAGGATCAGATTTGACTAGAATGTATCGTCCTACAACTCTATTCTTTGTTCCTCTTTTGGAGCTGAGGTAGGCAAGAAGTTGGTATTTAAAACACTGCTGATATTGCATGCTGGAAAAGTGTTACACATGTAGCTGAATAAGTGCAATATAAACAAGTTTGAATTATCTTCTTCATTTCTGTGATGATTGGAAAATGCATCTCTGCCGGATTGCTAGATGCATCTTCATAGCTGCTTTTAGGCTTTCTTTATTTTACAGGGTGCTATCTCCCTTTGCCACACATATGATATATCTAGAATTCTTGCATTCTCATCAAATGCTTAAGCTTGCTAATAGTATTACACAATGTGACGAAATCCAAGACAGCCTACATTTACCAGCTAGTTACATATGTGACGTAGAATTATACTTAGCAGCCTTGTATCTATCAGATTATGAAGTGTATGTACCACCTGAGAGATGCCCGCCCTTGAGCCTTTTCGGTATGAACACTTATGGATGCCATTTCTTGATATATATATATATATATGTCTGGTAATGGTAGCTTATAGCCTCATAGGTCGAAACTGTGACTGTTAAAATGGAAGACCGGGTTATTCCTTCCTCTTCCAATATTTTGTGCACGGCATTCTTTAGCTACGCTAGTCTGAAGACTTGGAGGACCACACACAATTACACCAACATTAACATTGCCCCACCTTTCCGACATGGATCCAAAAATTTCTGCAGCAAAAATTGAGTAGCACAAGATCAGGAACCAGTTGTTTTTTTATCTGTGTCCTTGCCATAATACAAGTTAATTCGAATTCTGTTCAATCTTATGCCTTGGATGCTAAGATTAAGGATTTTTAAGCAAGAAAGGTAAGTAAATATGTCAGTTTTGACCTCAAATTTGTTAGTCTGAGACTAATGTTTATAGTTACAGTTATGAAATATGCATAATCATAGATTTCATAATGTTGAAATAAACTTTAGGTTCGATCCTCGTATTTCCCTTCCCATTTGCCAAATTAGTATATTATGCACCAGGCCAGTAGAGTTGGTCACATTACTCAAATTAGTATAACTTAATCTGCCAATGTTTATATTAACTCGTAGAGCTAGTAGATTATGATAACGTTAGCATTATTTCTTAATAACACAGAAAACCATTAGACATACCTTTAAAGTCCGGTCTTTGACCATAGTGGAAAGTACTTGAGACATGTTTCTGGTTTGGGTCCTTGTCCATTTGAGGCTCATTATGCTGCATTATTTCAGCCTTTTTGTCCTCAGATTCCTCCCCTGGAACATCTTCTTCCCAAAGATGCCATAAACTGATCACAAGACCTCCAAAGATAAGAACACTTGCAACCATGCAAGCTAAAAATAGAAGTCCTTTGTACCACCAGTAAGTTATGCCAAAAGGATTTATATAATATATATCTAACAAAGCCACTGAGATAAATAGGCCAACTGTCGACACCACAACGTAAATTCCAGACCATGTGATATTTCCAGTACCCGCCAACACAGATATTCCACATTTCCTGGTGGCATGGAAAAGAGATGTGTTCACAGTATTGTGAATTTTACCCTCTTCCTGCAGTTCAGATATATTGTCTCAGAATATTATCAAGCATTGCAGAGTATCCCCTGAACAAAATAAGTTTAGGATAAGTGAACTGGTAGTAGACTAACCAATGGAGGTTCTGATTCTCGAGTAACATAAGTTTGAATCTCAAGGTTCAGTGTATTGGAGAAGTTGGGGCAGATAGACTCCATATCAATTGAATGAAGAAGTGGAAGCTCAGTTGATTTTTTCACAGCCCAGACTATAAGAATCTTTCTTGGGAGACACAGTCTACTTTCGCTAATGCGGTGCAGAATATCATTTAAAATAGCCAGATAGGGAGATATGCCAATGCCTCCGGCAACTAGAATAAGGTTTGAATACCTACAGGAAATTTCATCATCAATACACTAGAAGCAACGAAGAACTTACAGACAGCTACATTACTATATATGCAAACACTGTAAATAAAACAAGTACTCACGTCAAGTGGTACGGAGATTCATGCCCATAAGGTCCCTCTACAGAAGCCTTAATATTAGAATGAGGCAGCAAGAGTAGATCCTTTTGAAGTCCCTCCTGGGAATTATGTACAATATGTTGTTGTAGTTTCTGTGTCCAGTTTCCTAGAACCTTTATAAGAACAGCAAGATGATGTTTACCATCCAAAGGACTCGAGGAAACACTATAAGGATGCCATTGCAGCCAAGATAGTTCTCGAATTTGAATAAAAATCCAACTGAGAGCATTATACGATAGACCTGCATTGTAAATGAATTAATAAACAGGAGTATGAAAGGATCATACTAATCCCTTAATAAGTATGATTACCTGCAGGCTTTGAAAGAACTAATTCAACTGTTCCACATGGAAGGCATCTAGCTGAAAGTATGTCAACAGTTTTCCGTGATTGACAGAATCGAAGAAAACGGTCAAGCATATATAGGAATATTCCAGCAGCAGCTATTGTGAAAATGAAATCGCCAACATGCAAAGCCAAGAAGACAACAAATACAACATATAGTTGATGAGTATAATAAAACAATTCAAAGTTTTGCCTCCTCACTGGAGGAAGGGATGTAACCCACATCAATAGACCTGCTGTAAGACTAATAACTCCAGGAAGATTGGCAATGCCATTATCTTTCCATGCCAATAGCTGCATGAAATAAAATAGCAGAGAATGTTAGTATCTAATGGCATCATAAACATCTTGTAGGCAATTACTAAAATGAAACTCACTTTTTGTATGAGACGGCCATGTAGCATCCACACGATCACATAGCATAGACCATGAAGAGTAAAGATTAACATGGTTAAATGCCCCAACCATACATGATATCTGGTTGCATGCTCAAAAGGTATATCTATAAGACGGAGAAGGACTGATCCTCTTGCGACTGGCAAAAACAAAAATGCCAAGCAAAATAGACCTACTGATCCCAAGCGGGTTCCAGTCAGCTTCAGCACATAAATACTGCAAAAAAAGTTGAATTTATAACATTAATGTAAAGTAAAGAAATATACTGGTTAAGAAAGAAGAAAAGTTAGGATTATTAAATTTTTTAGGGTCACTAGTGTGTGTCTTATTGCACTTGAAAATGTAGAGATTGATAACTCATATAAACAGAAGTAGATACATTAGCAGAACAAAATAATTAAAAGTGAAATTGTATACACCAACATACAGCACCGCAGCAGGCTAGAATCTGAAGGGACCAAATCAGAAAAATCTGCTCACAATCTTTCCGGTTATCTTCTTGATAGACTAGCTTTCAGTAATTGCTACACTATATAGTCTTTTAAATTGTGAGGATGAAGAAGATTAAGCAACAGTCAATGTACGTTTGCATTTAAAAGAGATTTTTCCTAGTAAGCAACCACCTTGCTTTCTAACAAAAAAAGAAAATTTTACATCTTCAAACTCAGATCATGAATAAAGTTTCAATCTCCATATTATACCAAAAAAATGCCAACCAGAATCATCAAAAACGGTAAACTGATAGGTGCAAAATTGCAATAAGAGCCATTCTTTTCTTCAAAGCATATAGCAAAATGAATAAAACATCTACAAAGAGCAACATGACTAAATTCCAAACTCTCATGCTTGAAGTTGCAGGATAATTATCAACAAGGCATAGAGTTGTACCATTTTTCTTCAAAAGTCGGCTGAGAAGAAGCTGCTGCGACATTCTGAACAATATAAAAAGAAAGTGTCCAGATAATATACACAGAAAATAGAAGAATCCCAATAAACTCAGCCGCAGAAACAACTCCAAATGGTCCATCAACAATAACAGGGAATGTCCATAATCTGAAACATGCTTTTTTCTGTGTCTTCTTCCTAAAACAAACATTTTTCAAAGACAATCACTAAACAAACTATAATCATAAACTAACATTAAAGAAACAAACCTTTTTTTTTTTTGCTAATCAAAGAAACAAACTTTAATATTAAAACATACATATAAGACTAAAAACATATTAAATATACTAGAAACAAATCACTTACTCATGAAACTCCTCATCCTTGGATATGCTAAGATATAAAATACCAAGAAATGCAATTATAAGAAGTGGACCACTGAACAGCAAAAATATAGTTCCTGCATATTTAAATTGACTTAGCAAAGATAAATTAATAAAATCACTAAATAGTATTATAATAAACAAATAGACACACACATCATAGTCTTAGTCTAAAGTTAATAAGCCAAAAACTAACCAGTGAGTCCAAACAGTGTTCCAGAGGTAGCATCAACCCAAGTCTGAAGCCAATCTTTCAAAAACTGTGTTGGGTATAAAAATATAACCAAAACCCAGAAAATAAAAACCACCCACATTGTAATCTTGAGAACCCATTTAGTGGATGATATTAAAAAAGGTGTTTTCTTGAAATAATCAAAGTTTTCATTTTTATCAGAAAGCAAAGGCACTGAGTGTTCATCCATTGCAAGAATCAAAAGGGCTTGTATATATATGATATTTTTCTTGAATTGTTGTAAGTAAACACTGAATTATAGTGTTGTGGAAGAAAGCAGTTGGTGATCAGAAAGATATAGACATAAATTGTTGAAGAAGAAAGTAAGTAATCATCATTATTTTCATGTAAAATTGATGAAACTAACATTTAGAACTTAAAGGGGCCAGAAAAAGAAAGATAACAACATAAGTTGTGGCTTAGAGAATATAGATTGATTAGAATCACCTAACTATCAACATATGTATGGTATCTGTCAGATTTTAATCAACTAAGAATTATCAATTAACTTTACTAAAAAATTGTTTGACCAGACCACCTCCTACATACTTGTACTAATTTTGTTTATATAAAATTAAATAAAATTTCAAGATAGTTTTCATGTTTTGAAGCAACCTAAATTGAAGCACACACTCTGCTCATAAACCCCATATGAATAGCATGATAAGGAAGACTTGACCAAAGAACAGAGGGGGTAGTATGGGTGTAATTGTAATGTGCCATGCAGTTTTGGGAGTGTGGTATCTTGTTTGTTTCACGCTTCCTTTTCGTGCCCTTGCTATTTGCACACGCATCCATTCATTCCAACCACACTTATGTTATGTTAGAGCATGTCCAATACAATGCTAAAATATGTGTTATTTCAATGTATAATTGGAACAATCATAATTTTAAATTTAAAGTTTAGAGATTTGGAATATAGGATCTAGTTGGTTCTATTTTAAAACTAGTTGGTTCTATTTTAAAAATCAGCCCGAAACTTTAAAAGCTTGGATTTTTTAAAAAATTCGGATTAAAATTTAAGTTTTGATAGATAAAATCTAAAAATATATAATATTTTTAATAAATTAGGTTATAGCCTCTGCAAAACAAGGGATGTTTTATACGTATTTATTAATAGAATAATAAAATAAATAAATATCATTTAGTTCTTTTATGCGTTCTTCAAAAAATTTTAAATTATATTGTATACTTCTTTTGACAGTATTTTCGTACAAATAATATTAATATTAAACAATAATAAAATTTATATTATTTTGGTGTTCATGAACCTAATAATATAAATATTAGATATTAACATATAATTGATCAAAATATAGAATATGCTAGTAATTTTTGAATTATAAATATTACATTTTATATGTTATTGATTTGATTCGGACCTTAAACCGATATTAGTATATTTTGAAAGTTTAAACATTATTTAAATATGTTTTTAATGACTTCCGAGTCCTTTACTTCTGGTAAATATTTTTAAATTATTTCTCTTATTTGTATTATTATAGAGTATATATAAGTATATTTAGATGATTAAATATTAAATTTAAATATTTTGTTAATGAGTTTTGAACCCTTGACTTTTGATAATACTTTTAAATCATCTCTAATAGCTTTTAACACATGTTACATTCTCTTTTTTAAATATTTATAATTATTTTATTTTACAAAAAAAATTTAATATTTATATATTGATAAGGTTCAAATTCTGGATTTAGGAATAAGTAATTTACGTATCAAAATATAAAATATCGAAATATTTTAGATTCATCGATTTTTATCGTAATTTAAAATTTAACGGTACTTATTCTTTTTGTATAAAAAAATAAAAGTTTCATCTTCTATTTTTGAATAAAATTCATATTACTCTTATTTTATATAAAGATATAGCTCATAAATTTTAAATTTTTACATCTCCTTGACATAATGTAAATTTTAATTTTTTTAAAAATGAGTAACATAAATTTATATTTTTGCGTGTTCATCGAGGCTATTGTATCACATGTTGCCCCAGATTTATTTACCTTTAAGTCATTATCTCTCTACTTCTTGCTCATGTCATGATATTTTCTGAATTTGTTTCTTCGTGTTCAGGCTATGATATTTTCTGAATTTTTATTTGTATAATTGATACCGGATGTGATGACCGTAGAATTCAACCTGAAAAATGGGTTTGAATTGAAGTGCAACTTCTCTGACTCTTTCCTGGAATATAATTCAATATAGGTCATTTCTTTTACCACCTCGACTCCAAATATGTAACCGTCCATTAATTACACAATAATATTCATCAATATCATGAAATGTAACTTACATAATTAATACATAATAAAAATATACCTTCTTTATTTTATTTCCCTTTTGACAAATTAAGTCAAAATACAACATCTCCCACTTAATGTATTTGTCAAATGCCTTTTATAGCTCCCACCTTCTTAAGAGTCTATATTTATCAAATTCATATGAGTGCACATTATCACTATTCGTCAGAGTATAACCTTAACATTCTTAGTCCCATCAAGTCAACATTTTTTGACAAACAATTTTACACGAATACCTTTAAAAAAACGTGCAATCATATCAATATAAATCAAACCGATGTCATCACTATTAAAATATATATATGTCACAATGACACTTTCACTTCTTGCAACACATTCATATTTCTCACTTTTCGAACTTTAACTTTACCAAAATTGAATTCTGGTTTTTAATATCACTTTCGATATTCACATTATAATAAACAATAACTCTAGGCACGTCTGCCTGATATACCAATTTATTACACAACATACTTTACAAGTACATGATCATGATCTTCTTTACAGCCTCTCACTAGGCTCAAGCAAAGTTGCTTCAAAATCCACTTACAAAATTAACTAAAAATGTCAAGTCAATCGATTACACAACATAAAATACATCGAACTTCTGACTACTTGTACATAATACTGTTGCCCAGTAAATAACAATTGTAGAAGGGGGTTGGATACAATTGTATAAGATTCTCGACTTTATATAACACAAATATGAAAGATCAATAACAATAACAATAACAGCTTTATTAACTTTGATATAAAACTGTTACAAACTCTCTTAAGAAATTCTGATGTTCTTAAGAGCTGCTAGCTTA
Source organism: Heracleum sosnowskyi (assembly GCA_030848705.1). Taxonomy (NCBI): domain Eukaryota; kingdom Viridiplantae; phylum Streptophyta; class Magnoliopsida; order Apiales; family Apiaceae; genus Heracleum; species Heracleum sosnowskyi. The sequence goes on from CM061244.1 coordinate 49,110,907, forward strand.
CAAAAACTCTCTCAAGAAATTCTGTTCTTAAGAGCTTCTCTCCGATTATGTTCTCTCTCTCTGATGAGTACATAAATCGAAACCAAAACTGTGTTTATATAGTGCACACAGCTTCTCTATCAATAACAAGATAAGTCCTAATCATAATAAAGATAGAAACATATCTTTAATCGATAGCTGCATTCTACAAACCAGGAACAAACTTCCATGTTTATCTAGACTCCAAATATAACTCGAAGTAGGAATCCTGATCAGCTTCAAGTCCTGATGATCAAACCTGATCATAGTCCGAGTAGGAATCCTGATGATCAATAAGATACTGACGCTTGATCAAATACTGATGACCATGCAATACTGATGACGTCAGCAATCCTGATCAGTTGAGTCTAGCTTCTGACGATCATTGAATTCTGATCTAACAAATACATTCAGTGATTCATTTTCTGCATTAATCGTTTCCCATTACCAATAGGGTTGGCGCCAGACTACAATTTTGCATCCAAAAACGATTAAGCAATTTTACTTCAAAAAAAAAAACAGAATACCTCTCAGAATTCAAACTCAACATTCTAGTATTCTCATCGCTTAATTCGGATTTCCTTAACAAACATTAATTCACCCATGTATTCAATCTCAAGTTTACTACTAAGCTTCAACTTAGTTATAGATTTACGACATACCATTAAAATGCAGACACAATTGTCTAATTCACTCTCAACAAAATAATTTCGTATTCTTTGGCTTGAACTTTTTCAACTAGGAAAATCTCAAATGAAAAAAAACAGACCCATTAGTCTTATATTTTCTTTCCAAAATTCACTTACAACCTGTGAATTTTCTATATTCAGAAAGGACACAAAAACTCCCACATTTGTTTCTGTACTACAAACTCAATTGCATTTTTTATGATTTCTAACCGTGAGTCAGTTTCTTACAATTTCATCACTTAGATAAATTATGGATCCAATTTGATTTCTACACCCATGTCCACAAATAAATATGATATTTCACTATTATAACATAATAGTCATTCTTCCACTTTGGTGAATTTCTCGATTTCTTCTATTCAACCATATTCAATGGCTCATTATCAATATTCAAATTCACTACATCATTTTCGATCTTGGTCACAATCGAAAAATATTTCAGACTCATACATGCCCACATAAACCATTTCAGTATCCTTTTCGATTAAAATTTTATTATCACAAAGCCGCACTTCTAGACCATTTTTAGTGAAGACAAGGACTGAAATAATATTGTGCCTTATTCTGGAAACAAATATCACATTTTTTAGAATATAATATTCCCAAGATCCAATCTATATGTACCGAGTCCTACCAAATCTAGGTCGGTACCATTTCCCATAAAAATTATTTGTTCCCCTCTTTTTTAAGTACTACGAACTCAACTAAATCATTTTTAGTTTTTGCAATTGTTGTGGAATAAAATCTGAGCTTACGAATTTAATGCGAGGGTTTAATGAGCTTCGAGCTTTTATGGCTGCACTTGTGTTTCGAGACTAAATCGGTCCTCACAAGATGCCTACGTATCTCAATTCGTTATTTAGAATCAAGCCAATAAAAACGTAGTTCTTGGTGTTGCCGGGGCTATGGCGGCAGGGGCACACCAAGGACATAGTGACTTGTATGTCCTTATTCGAGGATGAAGTCTAAAACGTTGTAGATGACGTATGGAGTTGTGTCCAAAACGTAGTTCTGATTGTAGGATCAGGGTCCTTATATAGGCGTCTAGAGCCTAGTATTTATGGTATGTTTAGGAGTCTTAGCGAATAAGTCTCCTTATTGATAATGGATAAACATTGTATTTCTTGCAGGATAAGTCTTTTCCTTGTTGATAAAGGCTATGACTCATTAATTTCCTTTAATTGGGATTCTGGATCCTTCTTTGATGAATTTACCATATTTTGGACTCTTTTTATAAGCTATATATTTTCCCTATTTATTAATTACGAAATTAATAAATAATCTGGGTTTTGGGCCTTAAATACTTGGCCTTTCCAAAGAATCAGCAATTATATTTCTATAATTACTTTTCTATCCATATCATTTGCCCCCCAACTTCTGGGAAAATCACCTTGGGGTTTTCGTAGAAGTTATAACGTGTTTTTCCTCAAAATTTTCCATTTTAAGGTCATTTTCGACCTTAAATTAGGTCATTTTCGACCTCAAATTCGACCAGGAAACAGGTCATATTCGACCTGGATTTCGACCTCGACTGGAGTGAGGTCGAAGGTTTCGACCTCGATTTTTAAGTCTTTTTCGACCTCGAGCCTTCGACCTCGATCCAGCCTTTTTTCGACCTCGATTGGTCCCAGGTCGATGGTTTCGACCTCGATTTACCAGTCATTTTTGACCTCGGTCGTTCGACCTCGATCCAGCCTTTTTCGACCAGGATTTGCGACCTCAAATTGGTCCCAGGTCGATGGCTTCGACCTCGACTTCCCAGTCATTTTCGACCTCATTTTGCAGGTCATTTTCAACCTCCTTTTTGACCAGGAAACAAGTCATTTTCGACCTCAAATTCGACCAGGAAACAGGTCATTTTTGACCTTAAATTCGATCTGGATTTCGACCTCGACTGGAGTGAGGTCGAAGGTTTCGACCTCGATTTTTAAGTCTTTTTCGACCTCGAGCCTTCGAACTCGATCCAGGGTCTTTTCGACCTTAGATCTTTAATTTTTGTGCCTTATTTTGGTGCGAAATCGATGGATACGACCTCGATTTCTCGTATATTTTCGACTTCGGTCGTACGACTTCGTTCTAAGGTTTTTTCGACCTCAAATCTTTAATTTTTCGTTTTTATTTGGGAGCGAGGTCGATGGATACGACCTCGATTTCTCATGTATTTTCGACCTTGGTCGTACGATTTTGTTTTAGGGTCTTTTCGACCTCAAATCTTTTATCCTTGTTTTTGCCTTGGTTTCATTCCAAATTTCATTCTTTCTTGGGCCTTAACTAGCCCAATTTTTAATTGGACTTAAATTATTCCAGCCTTGGGCCTTATTGGGCCTCACTGTTTTGGGCTTCGAATTCGCCTGAGACCCAAATTGTTTGGGCTTCAATTTCTATAATCCATAAATGGATTCGTGGGCCTTAACTGGCTATAGACGGTTGCTCTTCTTTCAACTGGCCCATTGACCGGCTGTTGCCCCTATAAAAGGGTGAAATATCACTTGTTTCAACTCACTTCTCAGTTTTCATTTCTCAGAAATATTCTGCTAGATTTTCTCCAAAATTCTCTCTGCAAAGCTCTGCTAGGGTTCTGTGGCAAGGCGATTCCCGGCGAGGTTTTCTGTTTAAACTCACCAGTTTCTGGGTTCTTTTGAAGATTTAAAGATTTCTTGAAGATTCTGGGTTTAAAATGGCTGATCGCGCTTCCCAACGTCTATGATAATGCACTAGGATTTCATAGAAATTATACCGGTCTTTTTCGAGACTTGGGGTCTTTTTATCCCTTACCTGGGACTTACTACCCCTTTTTGGGGATTTTAATATACACTAGTGTTTCACGAGTATCGTCTTGGTGTAAAGTGTGGAGCGACCTACACATTTACGACGATTTTGCCTTATTCGAGGCTAATTGACATTTGCATAAGCCTTTTATGTCTTATACCGTCTTGTTTTGGCTTCAAGCCTTTCATTGAGCATATCGAATGATGGGGTTTGGACTGAATGTCTTCGGTTTCTGGGGTTTCAACCCTTCACCCTTACGAGTTCTTACTGATGGCTCCACTCGTAGTGATTCATTCTCAAGTCTATCATATTAAACTTCTCTTGAGCTTGAAATTTTCGCTAATTAACAATAAGCATCTTAGGCTTTCTTTTGTATGTTTATTAGCAACATTCACCCTTCGGGGTTCGTTGTATTCAGCTCTATTTGTGCAGTTGACATGCATATTTTGTATGCTTTCCTTTGCATTCATTTTTAGTTTGTCTTGACAATGCTTTGAGGATGTTTCTACCAATCAAAACGGGTTCAACCCTTCATCTTCTTTCCAGGAAGCTCATGATTTCATCGAACCATATTTCTACTTGTCCTACTAGCGGATCCTTTTAGGATGTACTAAACATAATAGACTTTCAAATTTGAGGCATGCCAAGTCCTTGGCACCTCATGCCCTTCGAGGGTTTCAAATTTGTAGGAGCCTCGACCAAATACGTTCTTGACGCGATATGGTCCTTCCCAATTTGGGGCCAACTTGCCTTTTTGCCCAACTTCGGATGCCTCAATCTTTCGGAGGACTAAATCTCCTTGTCGAAAGAATCTCTCTTTAACCCTTAGGTTGTAATAGAAAGATGCTCGTTTCTGATGCTGAACTATCTTGGCATTTGCGTCATCTCTAACTTCATCAATCAAATCTAAGGCCAGCCTCAAGCCTTCCTCATTTGTTTCTGGATCATAAGCCTCAATCCTTGGAGACGTGTGAGTAATCTTCACTGGAACCACTGCCTCTGCCCCATATGCCAACAGAAAGAGGGTAGCTCCAGTGGTGACTTTGCAGGTAGTACGATATGCCCATAGTATGGGGAGCAATTCGTCCACCCAAGTGTTTCTGGAGCGTTCAACTCTTTTCTTCAGTCCATCCAGGATAATTCGATTGGCCACCTCAGCTTGCCCATTTGCTTGAGGATGGGCAATAGAAGTGAAGCGTAACTTGATATCATTCTCGTCACAATACTTTTTGAATTCATCGTTGTTAAACTGAGTTCCATTATCCGTGACCAAGATTCGTGGAATCCCGTATCTGCATATTACATTCTCCCAGAAGAAATGCATTACTTGCTTGGTGGTTATCTTGGCTAAAGGTTTAGCCTCAATCCACTTGGTGAAGTAGTCGATTGCTACTATCAAGAATTTTCTTTGAGCACTTGCCATTGGAAATGGTCCAAGTATATCCATTCCCCACATGGCGAATGGGATAGGTGAGTTTATGGATGTCATCATCTCTGGTGGTTGCCTAACCACCGGTGCATGCTTTTGGCACCGTTCACATTTCTTTACATAGCTTTTAGCATCTGCAAGTATGTGTTAGATATAATTGCTGATGATTGTTTATCAGTGTTTAAGCAACAGGTACTCATCAGAGTTTACCGGAAGCCAGTCAAAGTTTATTAAAGTCTGACGGGGTGAATGTTTGGTTTAGCTGTCGGTGCTTAATTGAAGATTCTAGAAGCAATATATTCTGAAGATGGAAAGAAGCAGAATATATTGAGATGGCTAAATAAATGGAACAGAAGACAGAAGCAATCCTAGATTGATATAAATTGTATAGCTGATTTATAGGATATCAATTAGAGATTGATTATGTAGCTGTGTACTATATAAACACAGATAGGTTAACCCTAAAAGGGATGCGATTATTGAATACATTATTCTTGTAACCTAGCAGCTCTCTGTAATTCTTTAACATCACTGAGAGAAGAGTTATTAATATAATTCAGTTGTTGATTCATAAACAGTGTTCTCAATTGTTATTATCATACTTATATTGATTATATATTGTGTATTCGGCCTAACAATTGGTATCAGAGCCAAGGCTGTTAAATATATACAGTTTTCGATCTAAACACAAGTATAATCATGGCTGAAAACATCCAGGTAGGTTCTAATGCTCAAAAGGTTCAATCAACTTCTGTAAGTCGATATGAGACAATCAGGGTTCCAATTCTTAGACCTGTGGAATATCCAATATGGAAGGTAAAGATGACCATGTTTCTAGAAGCCACAGATCTAGAATACCTTGATAGAATCAATGATGGTCCTCATATGCCAACCAAACTGTCTCCTGTTATTGATGGTCAAGAACAAAAGACTGTTCCAAAGGAAAAGAAAGATATGACTCCTGAGGACATCTCATCAATTGCAAAGGATGCAAAAGTTAGACATCTTCTCCACAGTGCCTTAGATAATGTCATGTCTAACAGAGTCATTGGCTGTAAGACTGCCAAAGAAATTTGGGATGCTTTAGAAGTCAGGTGTCAAGGAACAAGTGCAATAAAGAAGAACATGAAGACTATTCTCACACAGGAGTATGAACACTTTGATTCAAGACCTGGTAAATCTTTAACTGAGACATATGACAGGTTTTGTAAACTGTTGAATGATCTGTCTCTGGTTGATAAAAAATATGAACTTGAAGAATCAAATCTCAAGTTTCTTCTATCCCTACCTGAAAGATGGGATTTGAAGGCGACAACAATACGAGACAATTATGATCTTACAGAAACAGATCTTGATGAAATCTATGGGTTGCTTAAAACTCATGAACTTGAAATAGAACAAAGAAACAAAGATCTGGAAAGAAGACAAACTCTGAGGATGGCTCAAACACTGATGATGAAGCTTCTGATTCTGAGGATGATGAAGAAGAGATGATGAAAATGGCTGCTTTGATGGTGAAGACCTTCAAGAAGATGGGATTCAAGAACTTCAAGAAATGAAAGAGATTCTCAAGGAGAGATTCAAACTCTGAAAAAGAAATTTCAGAAAGTCTGATGGAAGAGATACCAAGTCTGGAAAGAAAGACAAGTCTGAGATCCAGTGCTACAAGTGTAAAGAGATGGGTCATTATGCTCCAGAGTGCAAGAAAGGAAATCTGAGAAAGCACTCATCACTAAAGGCAAGGACTGGGCAGACACTTCAGACTCAGATGAGGGAGTCAATTATGCTCTCATGGCAACTGTTAAAGATGAAGCTGAGTCATCTAAAAACAATGTACTCCTAACAACTTATGCTTATGATACTGATAATATATCTGAACTAAGAATTTATCTTAAAAGCATACATGTTAGTTATAGGGATCAGACTTTAGAGAATGAAAGAATCAAATCTGAGAATCTAGGTCTTAAAGAGAGGAATAAATTTCTTGAAGAGAGACTTGTTAACATGAAACAAGTTCAAAAGGAGAGAGATGATGCTGTTTATGTTGAACAGGAATTGCTTAAAGATATAGGCAAATAGAATCTGAGTTGGAAAAAGAGAGGAAAGTGATTAAAACCTGGACCAATTCTGGAAAAGACACACATCAAGTTTTTCAGACAGATACTGTAGGATTAGGTTACTGTGAGGAAGATGAACTTAGGTTTAAGATAAAGTTAAAGTGAAACCACAACTTAAACCTGTGAAATTTGTTTCTGAAACAAATAAGCTAAATCTGTAGTTGTGAAAGAAGCTGTTATGGAACCAGTTGAAACTTGTGAAAATCAGGTTATGTTGGTTCAAGAACAGAAAATCAGATTGTGTTAGAAGTTATTAAAGAACCAGTAAAAATCTGTGATAACAGGTTAATGTTGGTTCTATGACAGAAAAACAATTCAAACATAAGCTCAAAGAGTAAAGTCTGTCAACAAACAGAAAATGTTTAAGAAAAATAGGAATGGAAAAGTAGGCATTAATAAAAGAAATGATTATCCGCCTAATTCTGCTGCTCCTAGAAAAACATGTCATAGTTGTGGTAGTACTAACCATCTTGCCAGGTTTGCAAGAAGAACAAAAATATTAATTCTTTACCCTCCAAGGATGGAATAAAAAATGATTATGTTAGGGTTAGACCACAGACTTTATGCACATACTGTGGGAGCACTTGCATTCCATTTATACTTGCAAGAGTTATCATGCTATTTATCACAACTATTATGAGCTAAAACCCAACTTGAAATGGGTTAGAGCAAACTCTGCAAGTGTAAAGTCTGACAATGTTAGTTTAAACTCTGTGATAGTGATTCCGCTGCAAAAGCTAACAATGTTAAGAAAGCCAAAGGATCCAAGCAAGTCTGGATCCTTAAATCTAACACTCAGTGATTGTTTGTGATTGCAGGGCATAAAAGAGAGCACTCTTATCTTGGACAGTGGATGCTCAGGACACATGACTGGAAATAAAGCCATGCTATCAGATTTTGAGGAAAAAGCTGGCCCAAAAGTTTCCTATGGGGATGGCAACATAGGACGTACTCTGGGATATGGCAATATCAATCTTGGAAGTGTCATCATCACAAATGTAGCTCTAGTCTCAGGACTCAAGCATGATCTGCTTTCTGTGAGTCAAATCTGTGACAGAGGATACCATGTAGATTTTCATACTGAACTCTGTGAGGTTATCAGTAAATCTACCGGAAAAGTTGTTCTGGTTGGACACAGGCGCAATAACATTTATGAAGCAAGTTTGATAACAAACTCTGAAGGAAAAGCTGTGTGTCTGTCTGCAAAAATGTCAAATGAAGAGAGTTGGAAATGGCATAAGAAGCTCTCTCACCTAAACTTGAACAACATAAATGAGCTGATTCGAAAAGATCTTGTAAGGGGACTTCCAAAGTCAATACTCAGCTTAGATGGTCTGTGTGATGCTTGTCAAAAGGCCAAGCAAAGGAAGTCATCTTTCAAGAGTAAATCTGAATCTTCAGTTGTGGAACCTTATCATCTTTTACATGTTGATCTTTTTGGTCCAGTGAATGTAATGTCAATGGGCAGAAAGAAATATGCTTTGGTAATTGTTGATGAATACACCAGATACACCTGGGTGTACTTCTTAGCAACGAAGGATGAAACTGCCTTAACTTTGATGGATCATGTGAAGCTATTGGACAAAGGATCACAGTACAAAGTGAAAATTCTAAGGAGTGATAATGGTACTGAATTCAGAAATTCTGAAATGGAAGCTTTCTGCAAGGAAAGAGGAGTGAAACAAGAATTTTCTGCACCTGGAACTCCACAGCAAAATGGTGTAGTTGAAAGAAAGAACAGAACTCTAGTCGAAGCTGCCAGAACAATGCTTGATGAAGCAAAATTGCCAACTTATTTCTGGGCAGAAGCTGTTCAAACTGCTTGTTTTACTCAAAATGCTACACTGATCAACAAGTATGGGAAAACACCATATGAGATGGTGAAAAATAAGAAGCCAAATTTGAAGTATTTTCATATTTTTGGATGCAAGTGCTTTGTGTTGAAAACTCATCCTGAACAGTTGACCAAGTTTGACTTAAAAGCTGATGAAGGAATTTTTGTTGGATACCCACTATCATCTAAAGCATTCAGAGTCTACAATCTAAGAACTAAAGTGATCATGGAATCCATACATGTGTCATTTGATGACAAGAAAATAATTGGAATAGAAGATGAAGAATATCATGATCAACTTCGCTTTGAAAATGAAGATCTAAACTCTGTTGATGTAAACTCTGATGAAGAAAATCCATCAAACTCTGACGAAGCATACTCTGAACCTTTACTGGTAAACACTGATGAAGTTTCTCTGACAGAACAAAATAGAGAACCAGTTGAGGGGGAGAGTGAAGATACTTCAGCAACATCTCAAAATAATGACTCAAATTCTGAAAGTGAGTCAGCTGAAGAATCAAACAGAAACTCTGAGTTAAACTCTGAAAGTTCAAATACTGAATAGTCCAATTCAGGGGGAGCCTCAGAGAATGCAAATGATCAAGAAGAAAATCAGGAGAGCATGGATCCAGGGGGAGGATCTAATAATGATAATAGAAGCCACTTACCAACAGCAAGGAGGTGGACATAAGCTCATACTCCTTATTTAATTATTGGAGATCCAGATGCAAGTGTGAGAACAAGGAGTGCTACAAATAATGAATGTCTGTTTCATGCATTCTTATCTCAAACTGAGCCCAAGAAAGTGGAAGAAGCTCTTCAAGATGCTAACTGGATAACAGCTATGTAGGAAGAGTTAAATGAATTTGAAAGAAATGAAGTCTGGACACTTGTACCAAGACCAAAGAATAGATCTATTGTTGGTACAAAGTGGGTTTTCAGAAACAAAACAGACAGTGATGGAGTGATTACAAGGAATAAGGCTAGACTTGTGGCTAAAGGCTATTCACAGCAGGAAGGAATTGACTATGATGAAACCTTTGCTCCAGTTGCAAGATTGGAGGCAATAAGGATTTTTCTGGCCTATGCTGCTCACAAAAGGTTTAAAATCTTTCAGATGGATGTGAAAAGTGCTTTTCTCAATGGGAAACTTGAAGAAGAAGTGTTTGTTGAACAACCACCAGGGTTTGTAGATCCCAAACATCCAGATTATGTCTACAGGCTTGACAAGGCATTATATGGACTAAAGCAGGCACCTAGAGCATGGTATGAAACTCTAGCTCAATTTCTTTTAGAAAGTGGGTACACTAGAGGTACAATTGACAAAACCTTGTTCTATTTTAATTCTGGTGATGATTTGTTGTTAGTTCAAATCTATGTGGATGACATAATTTTTGGGTCTACTAATGACAAACTCTGTAAGAAATTTACCAAGCTTATGCAGTCAAGATACCAAATGAGCATGATGGGAGAGCTTAGTTATTTTCTAGGCTTGCAAGTAAAGCAAACAGATGATGGTATTTTTATCAATCAAGCAAAATATACCAGAAATCTTCTCAAGAAATTTGGTATGCTTGATAGTTCATCTGCCACAACTCCCATGGCTACTGCAACAAAGTTAGACAAAGATACAGGAGCTCCAGTAGATATGACAAACTACAGAGGCATGATAGGGTCTCTTCTTTATCTTACTGCAAGCAGACCAGATATCATGTATGCAATATGTCTTTGTGCAAGATTTCAAGCAGACCCCAGAGAGCCACATCTAACAGCTGTGAAGAGGATTTTCAAATATCTCAAAGGAACCATAACCCTTGGTTTGTGGTACCCTAGAGAATCAGAGTTTAAATTAATTGGTTACTCTGATGCAGATTTTGCAGGCTGTAAGATAGACAGAAAAAGCACAAGTGGAAGCTGTCAATTTTTAGGTGACAGATTAGTTTCTTGGTACAGCAATAAACAAAAGTCAATTTCCACATCCACAGCAGAAGCAGAGTATATAGCTGCTGGTAGCTGCTGTGCACAGATTTTATGGATGAAGAATCAATTGCTGGATTATGGATTAAGGTACTCTAAAATACCTATTTTCTGTGATAATCAAAGTGCTATTGCTATGACAAGTAATCCAGTACAGCACTCCATGACCAAGCACATCAGCATAAGGTATCATTTTATCAGGGAACATGTGGAAGAAGGAGATATTGAGCTTCATTTTGTGTCTACAGACCAACAGCTTGCAGATATCTTCACCAAACCTTTGAGTGAAGCTACTTTTACAAGACTGGTAAATGAACTTGGAATGATCTCTGGTTTTGATTAGAGATACTGGTTAGACTCAAAATCTATACTTCTGTGATTTGTTGCTCATGATTCTTTGCCTATGTTAACTGATATTTGTACCAGTATGTTAAACTCTGGTAGTAAACTCTGTTAGTCATAAAGTGTCAGTCATACTCTGTCGGTTAAAATCTGAGTTAAACTCTGAAGTTATACTCTGATTGTGATATTGTCTGAAACATATGGACCGATGAAGAAACCTGTATGAAGCATGATTCTCAGTAAGTAATCATGAATCTTTCTGAGTAATATATGATCTGATCTCAAAATGTGCAGAAATTTTACACAACATGATACTGTCTCTATATTTATAGCATCTCTTAGTTTATTGATCCTATACACTGAGTCTGTATTAGCTGTTTGCACTTTCTCTCATAAATTAATTGTATTAACTGATGAAAAGTCTAAACTCTGATAATTTGCTGCAAATATTTCACCCTCCAATCAAAAGATGCCAAAAGTGCACAAATTCCTTTGAGATCATGTTGTGCCTAGGAAGACCCAGGAACTTATTGTATGAAATAAGAGCTAAAATCTTTGATTTTTGGTGACTAGTGCCAACCACTGATTACTGGAAAAATTAAAAAAAAAAAAAAAAATCGAAGGGGGTGAAAATAATAAATTTTATAGTACAGAGTTTAGATGAAATCAGATTTTATTTTATACATGAGAGTTTGGACAACTAGTTTTTACTGATTTATTGTGTGGATTTTATGCACTTTAAGATGCTCTAAATATTTATATTCAGTAAACTCTGCTATTCACACACAATTTTTTCACAACTGTGCTTTGAGAGAAAAGAGATTATGAATAAAGGAGGAGGATTGGTAAACACTGATGAACTGTGTACTCTACGCTGAGGTAATTTTTAATCTCTGATGATTAAAATTAATTATTTGTTTCAGACAGTTAACAATTTTGAGAAAACATTCTTGAAAACAAAAGAGTATGATTGGTAACACTTCTAATTTGTATTAAACAGAAGAAAAAGCTTGCTTGCCTAGGAAAGTGTAAAAGGCGGTAATTATTGCTGTTTTTACTGTGCATGCACATTGGAAACTGTCAATTACTGCTGTCAGTCATTGCATGTGTGCCACGTGTCCCACTCACATGATTAACGGAGTAAGACAGTTGTGTATTAATGATTAAAAAATGTCCAGTTTTTAATTTTGAATTTCATATTTAAACAATACACACACATACGTTTAAACCTTTCACATCTTACTCCAATTCACATCTATTGTCACACACGCATATTCACAAACACTTTTCTACTTTCAAACTCTTTCGAGCTTTTGCATCTGTTTCTTTGTTACTCTTTCAAATCTTACTAATGGCAACTACAACGTTTGTTTCTTCTGGGTTAGAGCTTGTTCCTAACAATTATGCAGCACCACTAAACACTGCCAATGCCCCAGAGGCGTTTCATATGATTCAGGAATTTCTTGCTCAGTCAGCGATTGGGCGTGCTCTAGTCGAACCAACAACACTTTCTGGTTCGCAAATCAAGGCTTTCTGGGAGACGGGTATGTATGATGATGGTGGTGACTCTGGAAACCCATCTATAATCTTTGAATTTCAAGAAGCAGAGTATGTAATTACTTCTGGTACGATTCGAACTGCAATGGGGTTTCCTGAGTTTTCTTCGTATACTATTGGAATGGGTGACATTGATTTGCTAAGGATGATGCGAGAGATTGGGTATTCTGGGCCCTTGACAAAGATAGGACAATTGAAGCGACCGTTCTTAAGGAAGGAGTGGAGCTTCTTCTTTGACTGTATAACAAGAACGTTCGGGAAGAAATGCACCAACTGGGATGCTATTCCTACGGACAGTCTGCAAATCGGGTATTCTCTTTTATATGATAATCATTTTGATTTTGCAAGACTTGTCTTAAGTAATTTAGGGGAGAAAATGACAGAGAATAGAGGGGTAGTTTACTTTTCTAGATTTTGTCAGATTTTATTCTCTGCCTGTGTTGAAGGGGTAGAAATAGTTGATGAAGATGTTATTTCTTGTTTTAAATTACACAAGAGGATATTCTCTGATCTTATCAACAAGGATGTTAAGAAAGGGGTTGTTGGAGATTTGTTACTACCTACATCTGTGCAACAATTTGTAAATGATCAAATCCATCCACAACCACAAACTTCTTCTCAATCAGAACCTCAACCAGAACCTTTACAAACAGAACTTCCTCCATCTACAACTGTCAAACCTAATTCCAGTGGTAGGACTAAGCATGTTGGTTCCAAACTTGTAAAGTCTGTTAGACCAGCTACTGAAGTAGGAGTGTCCAAGTCTTCTATGCCAAAGGGTGTTGGTCATTCTAAGAAAAGAAGAGCAAATAGATCAAAAACTGATGATGAAGATGATGTTGATGTTGAACCTCTTCATCAGAGAAAAAGAAGATTAGTAGCTCATTATCTTTTTGATAATTTGGATGAATCTATACCAGACACTGAAGCTGTCCAGAATGAAGCTCCTGAGGTTATTATTCAGGAGGCTACTGAAGATATTGAAGCAGCCACTGTGCCTGACATGGCAAATGCTGATACAGAGGCTGAAATTTTTGAGCAAGATGCTTTATATGCTGATTTTGATATGGATAATATTATTGAAGCACATCCTAGTATCAGTGTTTGTGATACTGAGGATGTGGCAGCTGATCAACCCACCCTAGTTTTAGAAGAGTCACTTGCTACTCATACAGTAAATTTTTCTATGACTAATCAAGTTCCTGAAATGGGTGAGGAGGTTGATCAGATTCCTGCAGCTGCTGAGGATATATTGGATGATGCTACAACAGAAAATATGCAAGAAGATGCTGTTGAAAAGGTAGTTCAAGAAGAAGAAGTTGTTGCAGAGTCTGTTCCTGTAGCAATAGAGGTTTTTGTAAATGCAAACTCTGAGATTCATCAAGCTGAACAGATAAATGCTGAGGCTACTGCAGACTATGTTGCTGAAGAAATTACAGAGCAGATAGCAGAAAATGTTAATGAAGCTAGAGTTGATTTTGATAATGCTGATCACACATCTGTAAACTCTGATCATGCAAACTCTGGGATCAATGCTGGACTTTCAAACTCTGATAGTCATGAGTCAATACCTTTTCTAAGGGATCCTACAACAGAGTCTATCAAAGAAAACCAAAATGCAACTGAAGCTCATTTCAGAGAAATGCATTATGCTAATTGGTCAGGAGCAGACTGTATTTTCTCTACACAAAGGGCTGCTGATTTTGTACATAAGTCGGTTGAAGAGATTTCTAATCCTGAGCTGTTAACTCATTTTAAGGCGACCATTGTTCAAGTCAAATCATTGCACAATCGCTTTGATGAGACAAACAAAGTTGTTCTTGCATTGAGTAATGATATTGCTCTTAAGGAATTAGCATTGAAGCAAGATAGAGCTAGATTTTCATCTCTGATCAAGGATCAAGAAGAAATCAAGAAGAGGCTAACCAATGTTGAGAGCAATCAGGCTGAAATATCTACTAAGATTGATTCGATTGCTAATTCACTAGAGCTGCTGACATCAGTTTTTATTCCTGATGATGTCAAAAAGGGGGAGAAAGTACCTAAAGACAAATGCAAAAGGACTCCAACCTTGAGACTGAGGGATGATTCTAATGATGGTGGACGCAGAGGAGCAAAGAAAAGGTCAAAGTCTTCTCAAGAGCAAGGGAGACTTAGGTCAAACTCTGCTAGACAGACAAACTCTGAGAGGTTAAACTCCGGTGGTCAATCTTCTTCAAGACTTAAGAGTCTAGTGATTTCATCAAATCCAACTACTGATGAAGAGATTGCTGCTAAACTGTTTATGGAAGAACATGGTGGTGAAGCCACAGTAGAAGATATGGATGCTGAGATGAAACTTCTTGCTGAAGAACACCAAAAGAAGGTTGAAGCTGGTACTTACAATAAAAAGGCCAAGGCTCCTAGGAGAAAGGAACTGGGAATTTCTATTAAAGAAAATGTGAACTCTCAACAGAGTTTACAATACACAAGGAGGCCTGTGATTGCAAATACTGATAAAGGAAAAGGTATTACTGGTAGAAGAAGCACAGTTACCAAAGAAGAATTATTCAACCTCTGACGTTGCTCAAGTTGAATCAAGGCTAAATCAATCAACCTCTGACGTTGCTCAAGTTGATATTTCTACTAAAATTGTGACAACCTCTGACAATGCTCAAGTTGTACAAACTCAGCTAGCTCCACAACTCCAAGGTTTCTTAAGACCTGTACTTTCTGAAACTCTGAAGCTAGAAGCTGTGAACTTTTCTCAAACCAGGACAGTACATGGAAAGCAATCTTATGATAAATCTGGTTTGGGTTCACACAGAGAAAAGAGAATCAATAACAGTCCTTTTGACCATTCATCACTTGCAGAACCTGGTGTTGGGGTATCTCAAGAGAGCCTTGATAAACTAGAGTCTGTTCAGATGGTTTATCATAGAGGATTAAAGAAAGAGGTTCTGTTATACTTTATGTCTGATGGAAGAGTATACAGAGTAGGAGAAGCTGATGTTCAATTGAAACTATGGGAAGAGCTTGAGTACGTTCTATATCTTCTCAAAATCAAAAATAGAAGTACTCATAATGCTGCTCTAGTTCTAAGAGATAGGATGCTGAAAACAAAAGCTATGCTTGGAGGAGGTATTTCAAGTGCATATATTCCTAAGTACAGAGATGCTTATGGAAAGATTGTTGAAATGAAGAGAAACAGTGCCAAGTTCAATACTGCACTGGGTATAAAGGTTTTAGAATTCAACCTAGAGTCAGATAAATCTTACTTTATTCGGCTAGGGAATGAAATGAGGAAGAACGACATTTATTCTCTGAGAGCTGCTATCTACCAGACTGGAGAAAGTGATCCAGAGCTTAAGGAATTGAAAGAAGTCATGGTGGAAGAGCTAGAAAAAGCTGAAAGGAGGCTACTCATTGACTATCTCAGGACAGTGCCTGATATTGAAGAGATTAAGTAAAGTCTGACTGTAAGTTTTTAAAGTTTTCTGTTCTAAGTTAAAGGTAAACTCTGTTATATTTTAAACACTACATTTGTTATATGTTTTGACATCATCAATTATCTGATAACTTGTACATTTTTATTATGCACAAGTTGGGGGAGATTGTTAGATATAATTGCTGATGATTGTTTATCAGTGTTTAAGCAACAGGTACTCATCAGAGTTTACCGGAAGCCAGTCAGAGTTTATTAAAGTCTGACGGGGTGAATGTTTGGTTTAGCTGTCGGTGCTTAATTGAAGATTCTAGAAGCAATATATTCTGAAGATGGAGAGAAGCAGAATATATTGAGATGGCTAAATAAATGGAACAGAAGACAGAAGCAATCCTAGATTGATATAAATTGTATAGCTGATTTATAGGATATCAATTAGAGATTGATTATGTAGCTGTGTACTATATAAACACAGATAGGTTAACCCTAAAAGGGATGCGATTATTGAATACATTATTCTTATAACCTAGCAGCTCTCTGTAATTCTTTAACATCACTGAGAGAAGAGTTATTAATATAATTCAGTTGTTGATTCATAAACAGTGTTCTCAATTGTTATTATCATACTTATATTGATTATATATTGTGTATTCGGCCTAACAGTATGCTTGTCCAATAGAAACCTAGACGAGTGATTTTATGGGCAAGGGCTCTGCCCCCCAAGTGCTGCCCACAAATTCCTTCATGTACTTCCTTCAGGGCCAATTCTGCCTCTTGAGGTCTCAAACATTTCAGATATGGAACGATGAAAGACTTCTTGTATAGGATTCCCTCAATCAGGGTATACCTTAGTGCTCACACATACAGCTTTCGTGCTTCTGAAGTGTCGTTGGGTAACCACCCAGTTTCCAGATGAGCCTTGATGGGATCTATCCAAAAACTAGCAACATCAATGGGTGCTACCAACTTTCCGTTGATGCTTGGGGTCCTCAGGACTTGGAAGTATACACTCCCTGCATAGTTTTCAATTTCGGAAGAAGCAAATTTAGACAAGGCATCAGCCTTCATGTTTTCTTCCCTTGGAATGTGCTCTACATAGCATTCGTCGAACTGAGTCATGATGGCCTTGACAAGTTTCAAATACTTGGCCATGACTTCATCTCTGGCCTCAAATTCCCCATTTACTTGGGAAACCACTAGCCTCGAATCTCCACATACTTTCAGAGTTTTAACTCTCAAGGCTCCAGCCAGCCCTAAGCCAGCTATCAGAGCTTCATACTCAGCCTCATTGTTTGTCGTTGGGAAGTCAAGTTTTAGTGCATACTCTATGAGGAATCCATCAGGACTTTGTAGCACTAAACCGGCTCCACTTGATTTTGTTTTTGATTCTCCATCAAAATAGAGCACCCAATATTCTTTGAAATCCATCTCTTGATCTTTCTCATCCTCCACTATTACTTCCTGCCCCCCGACTTCTTGGTTGTCAATGGTACATTCAACCATGAAGTCAGCAAGTGCTTGAGCTTTTATGGCCGTTCGAGGCTTATACTTGATGTCAAATTCGCCCAATTCAATGGCCCATTTGATCAACCTTCCACTAACTTGAGGGCTATGCAAGATGTTTCTTAGAGGTTGATCAGTCAAGACCTCTATTTTGTGAGCCTGGAAGTACGGGCGTAGCTTTATTGAGGCCATTACCAAGGCTAAGGCAAACTTCTCAATCATTGAGTAGTTTATTTCTGCCCCATGTAGAATCTTACTCACATAGTAGATGGGTTTCTGAACCTTCAATTCTTCTTTTACCAAAACGGCTCCAAGGGCTGTGCTAGAAACTGCCAAGTACAAATAGAGAATTTCCCATGGCTTGGGCTTTGCCAACAGTGGTGCCTCAGCCATGTATTTCTTCAGGCTCTCCGTTGTCCATTCAAAAAATTTCACGTTCTTGAGTGCTTTGTGTTAGGCTCAAGACATGTCTGAATACCACCATTAACAAGCCTACACTATGTGACTATGTCACATTACATGACCTAGTGAGTTCTATCACTGGGATATAGTGTTAGGCCGAATACACAATATAATCAAGTATGTATGAGAATAACAATCAAGAACACAAGTTTGTAAATCAACAAACTGTAATTATATTAACAGTTTCTCTCTTTATGATGTTAATGAATCACAAAGAGCTACTAGGTTACAAGAATAATATTTCAATAATCGCATCCCTTCTAGGGATAACCTATCTGTGTTTATATAATACACAGTTACAATCAATCTCTAATTGATACTCCTACAAATTAGCTATACAATTGTAATCAATTAGAATTGCTTCAGTCTTCTGTCCAGTCTCCTTAGCTGTATCAATATATTCTGCTTCTTTCCATCTTCAGAATATATTGCTTCTAGAATCTTCATGATATGCACCGACAGCTAAATCGACTTTCACCCTGTCAGACTTTAACAAACTCTGACTGGCTTCCATGTAAACTCTGATAAGTACTTCAGACTAAACTCTGAACAGTACCTGTTACTTAAACACTGATTAAACAAACATCAGTAATTATATCTAACAATCTCCCCCAACTTGTGCATAAAAAAAAATGTACAAGTTAAACAGATAATTGATGATGTCAAAACATATAACAAATGCAGTGTTTAATCATAACAGAGTTTAATTTTAACTTAGAACAGAAAACTTTAAAAACTTACAGTCAGACTTTATTTGATTTCTTGAATATCAGGCACTGTCCTGATATAGTCTGTAAGCAATCTTCTTTCAGCTCTCTCTAGCTCAGCAATCATAATCTCTTTCAGCTCCTTCAATTCTGGATCACTTTCACCAGTTTGATATATGGCAGCCCTCAGAGAATATATGCTGTTTCTTCTCATATCATTGCCCAGCCTTATTATAAAGGCTTTGTCAGATTCCAAATTGAATTCCAACACCTTTATTCCAAAAGCTGTAGAAAGCTTTGCACTATCTCTTCTCATCTCAACAAGATTTCCATGAGCATCTTTGTACTTAGGAATGTAAGCACTTGTAATTTTAGCACCACTGAGAACCTTTGCTCTCATCATCCTTACTCTCAAAACTTCAGCAGCATTTTGAGTCCTTTGATTTCTGACTTTGAGTAGATATAAGACATATTCTAACTCTTCAGCCATTTTCAAATGTATATCATTTTCACCTATTCTGTATACTCTGCCATCAACCATGAAGTATAACAGAAAGTCCTTCCTAAGTCCCTTATGATAAATTAACTGAACAGACTCTAGCTTGTCAAGGCTCTCTTGAGTAACCCCAACACCAGGTTCTGCCAGTGATGTTTGATCCATTGGACTGTTATTTATCCTCTTCTCTCTGTGTGAACCTAAACCAGACTTGTCATAAGATTGTTTTCCATGTACTGTCCTGGTTTGAGAAAAATCCACAGGTTCTAATGTCAGAGTTTCAGAAAGTACAGGTCTTAAGAAACCTTTGAGTTGAGTTTGTACAACTTGAGCCTTGTCAGAGGTTGTCACAATTTTAGTAGCAATATCAACATGAGCAACGTCAGAGGTTGATTTGTTTATCCTTGATTCAACTTGAGCAATGTCAGAGGTTGAATAAATCTTCTTTGGTAACTGTTCTTCTTCTGCCAGTTTACCTTTTCCTTTGTCATTTCTTGCAACAGTAGGTCTCCTTGAGTATTGCAAACTTTGATCAGAGTTTACATTATCTTTAATAGATATTCCTATCTCTTTTCTCCTTGGAGCTTTACCTTTCTTTGTGTAAGTACCAGCTTCCATTTTCTTCTGGTGCTCTTCATTTATCATTCTTAATTCAGCATCATAATCCTCAACTGTTACCTCACCACCATGCTCTTCTAAAAACATTTTAGTAGCAATTTCCTCATCTGTGGTAGGCTTATCAGAGATTATCAAACTTTTGAGTTTTGAACCACTGGCAGAGTTTGCATTTCCCTTTCCAGAGTTTGATCTTCTATCAGAGTTTGATCTTAGTGGTCTTCTATCAGAATTTAATCTTAAACTCTTTCCATCTCCCTTGCTTCCACCATCATTACCATCATCCCTCCGTCTCAGAGTTTGAGTGTCTTTGCATTTGTCACTTGGTACACTCTCCCCCTTTTTGACATCATCAGAAAGTAGTACTGATGTCAGCAACTCAATTGCAGTAGAAATTGAAGTCAGTTGGGCAGACATAGCAGTCTGGTTGTCCTCAACTTTCCCAAGCCTCTTCTGAATTTCATCAGAGTCCTTAGCTTGCTTCTTGAACATAGAATTGTAGTAAGATCTATCATTCTTCAGAGTAAGATCTCTCATACCAACTTCATTCCTCAAAGCAGTGACCTCCTTATGAGACTCATCAAATCTGTTGTGAAGAGACTTAATTTGAATCACAGTGGCCTTTAGACTTGTAAGAACATCAAAAGATGAAATGGTTTTGATAGATTGATTAACAAAATCAGCAGCCCTCTGAGCAGAAAAAATACAATCAACATCTGCCCAGTTCTTGAAGTACATATCTTGAAAGTACTCAGCATTAGCACGATTTGCTTCTCTTACAGTATCAGAGTCTACAGCTTCTGATAATTCAACCTGTATATCAGGATTAGAATGAGCATCTTTACTATCATCAGAATTTTCTGCATTGTCTTCTTGATTTTCTTCAGCATCTGGAATAACTTGCTGTACAGCTTCAGGAGTTTCAGAGTTTAGATTTGCAACTAACTCTGCTTCTCTGTGAACAACCTCAACAACCGACTGTTGTAGAGCTTCAAGCAACAATTCATCATTGTCTTCTACATGAACCTTAAGACTTTCAGAGTTTGCTGGAAAAACCTCTGCTTCAACACAATTCTCTCCTGTAGCGTCATTCAAAATCTTCTCTACTTCTACTGCTGGAACAACCTCAGCTTTCTCAACATTGTCAACAATCTGCTCAGAAGAGACAGATTTTGCTGCCTGATCAACCTCTTCACCCAATTCAGGAATTTGATTGGTGACAGAGAGGATCTCTGTATGAGTTGCCATTGATTCTTCAAGTACCAGAGTGGCTTGATCAGCTGCCACATCCTCAGTGTCACAAACACTGACAGCAGGATGTGCTTCAAGAACATTTTCCATTTCAAAATCAGCATTAAAATCTTGTGCAAAAACCTCAGCCTCTGTTTCAGCATTTGCCATATCAGACACAGAGACTGCTTCAACATTTTCAGCATCCTCCTGAACAAAAACTGCAGGAGCGTCAGCAACTTTTGAAGAAACATTCTCAGCACCAAATAAATGTGTTGCTACCAGTCTTTTTTTCCTTTGATGAAGAGTTTCATCATCAGTTTCACTCTCCTCATCAACAGCATCAGATTTTGCCCTGCTGGCCCTTCTTTTCTTTAACTTTTTCTTCTGAGGCATATCATCAGTGTTTGATACCTCAGCTTCAGCATTTGATGGATTCACTCTAGCAGACTTAACAGCTCTTAACTTAGTCTTCTTTGACCTTTGTGATTGAGACATAGAAGGTCCAGCTTCAGAGTTTGCAAGTGGTTGTTGTTGTTGTGAATTGATCAGGAATTGTTGCACAGACTCAGGAAACATCAAAACACCAACATCTCCTTTCTTGTTATCTTTATTAGTTAGATCTGAGAATATGCATTTATGCTATTTAAACGAGAGAATGACATCATCCTCTAAAATCTCAACATCAGGACAGCAAAAGTTGAATAACAATTGACAAAATCTAGAGAAATAAACAACATTCCTATTCTCTAGCATTTTCTCACCAATATTAGTTAAAACTAGCCTAGCAACATCAAAATTTCCTCCATAAAGAAGAGAATACCCGATTTGCAGACTATCAGTGGGAATTGCATCCCAATTCGTGCACTTCTTTCCAAAAGCCCTTGTTATGCAGTCGAAAAAGAAACTCCATTCCTTGCGCAAAAACGGCCTTTTGAGTTGACCAATCTTTGTCAATGGTCCAGAGTAGCCTATTTCCCTCATCATTCTCACCAACTCAAAATCACCAATAGAGATTGTGAAAGCATTGAAATCCTCAAGACCCAAAGCATCACGAACAGTAGTTGGAGTAACTATAAACTCTTCTCCTTGAAATTCAAAAATTATGGACGGAGACCCAGACTCTCCTCCATTATCATAAGTGCCTGTCTGCCAAAGAGTCCTGATTTGAGATGTAGACAGCTTCAATGGTGCGGTGAGAGCAGTACCAACATCAGAGTTTGACAAGAAATCCTGAATCAAATGAAACGCCTCCGGTGCGTTCTCATTTGCCAGAGGAGCAGCATAGTTGTTTGGTACAAATTCTAACCCAGAAGCAGTAAACATTGTTGTAGCCATTAGAGATGTTTAGAAGAAAGCAAGAAATAAGACAGAGAAAAGTGTAGAATGTATGCAGTGAAAGTGTTTGAGACAGTGTTTGTGAGTAAAAAAAAATGAAGTGTGTAAAATAATGAACCGTTTATGTGTAGTAAGTTTAAATAATGACTGTGAAAATTAAAACTGAATTGTTTTAATCATTACTACACACAGCAGGCATCTTTGAAAAATGTGTGAGTGGGACAGATGTCAAACATGTATACGCTGACAGCTGTATGTAACAACTTCCAATACACACGCGCAGTAAAAATAGCCATAATTACCACTTTTCACACTTTTCAAAACACTCAACCTCTCTCTCCTCTGTTTAATACAAATATGAACCGTTTGTACTCATACTCTTTCGAATTTCTAAACAAATGTCTAATCTCAAAATTATAAAATGTCTGAAACAAAGAAATCATTTTAACCATCAGAGATTAAAACAAAATTACCTCGGCGTATTTCTCACAATACATCAGTGTTTACCATTTGTCCTTCTTTGTCAATAAACTCTTTCCTCAAACTATACAGGTGTGAATAATTGTGTGTGCTATAGCAGAGTTTACCGAAATCAATATTTAGATCATCTCAAAGTGCATAAAATCCACAAACTTAAGCAGTAAAAACTGGTTGCCTAAACTCTCATGTAAAACATAAAATCTGATTTTTATATCTAAACTATGTATTTTGATATCCTTTCATTTGGATATATCTTTTATTCTTCACCCCCTTTATATTATTATTATTATTATTATTATTATTATTTTTTAATTTTTCCAGTAATCAGTGGTTGACACTAGTCACCAAAAATCAAAGATTTTAGCCCTTATTTCATACAATAAGTTCCTGGATCTTCCTAGGCATAACATGATCTCAAAGGAATTTGTGCTCTTTTTGGCATCTTTTGATTTGAGGGTGAATTATTTACAATTAATAATCAGAGTTTAGACTTTTCATCAGTTAATGCAATTAATTTATGAGAGAAAATGCAAACAGCTAATACAGACTCAGTGTATAGGATCAATAAACTAAGAGATGCTATAAATACAGAGACAGTATCATGCTGTGTTAACTTACTGCACATATTTGAGATCAGAATCTATACAACTTTTAAGGATTCATAATTACTTACTGAGAATTATGCTTCATACAAATTTCTTCATTGGTCAATATGTTTCAGACAAAATTACAATCATAGTATAGCATTAGACTATAACTATCAGAGTATGACCAACACTTTATGACTAACAGAGTTTAGCATCAGAGTTTACTTTCAGAGTTTATGACACTGGTACTCATAACAGTTAATACATGCAAAGAATCATGAGCATAAAAATCAAACATTTATAGTTTTTGAGTCTAACCCGTATCTCTAATCAAAACCAGAGATCATTCCAAGTTCATTTACCAATCTTGTAAAAGTAGCTTCACTCAAAGGTTTGGTGAAGATATCTGCAAGTTGTTGGTCTGTAGACACAAAATGAAGCTCAATATTTCCTTCCTCCACATGTTCCCTGATAAAATGATACCTTATGCTGATGTGCTTGGTCATGGAATGCTGTACTGGGTTACCTGTCATAGCAATAGCACTTTGGTTATCACAGTAAATAGGTATTTTAGAGTACCTTAACCCATAATCCAGCAACTGATTCTTCATCCACAGAATCTGTGCACAACAGCTACCAGCAGCTATATACTCTGCTTCTGCAGTGGATGTGGAAATTGATTTCTGTTTCTTGCTATACCAAGAAACCAATCTGTCACCTAAGAATTGACAGCTTCCACTTGTACTTTTTCTGTCTATCTTACAGCCTGCAAAATCTGCATCAGAGTAACCAATTAGCTTAAACTCTGATTCTCTAGGATACCACAAACCCAAGGTTATGGTTCCTTTGAGATATTTAAAAATCCTTTTTACAGCTGTTAGATGAGGCTCTCTAGGATCTGCTTGAAATCTTGCACAAAGACATGTGGCATACATGTATCAGGTCTACTTGCTGTGAGATACAAAAGAGACCCTATCATGCCTCTATAGGTTGTCATATCCACTGTAGCACCTGTGTCTTTGTCTAGCTTTGTTGCTGTAGCCATGGGAGTTGTAGCAGATGAACTATCATGCATACCAAATTTCTTTAGAAGATTTCTGGTATACTTTGCTTGATTGATAAAAATCCCATCATCTGTTTGCTTGACCTGTAAGCCTAGAAAATAACTAAGCTCTCCCATCATGCTCATTTGGTACCTGGACTGCATAAGCTTTGCAAACTTCTTACAAAGTTTGTCATTAGTAGATCCAAAAATAATATCATCTACATAAATTTGAACTAAAAGCAAATCATCACCAGAATTAAAATAAAACAAAGTTTTATCAATTGTACCTCTTGTGAACCCACTTTCTTTGGTTCTGTTTGAGACAAGAAAGCATGATACAGGCATTCATTTGTAGTAGCACTTCTAGTTCTTACACTAGCATCAGGATCTCCAATTATAAGATCAGGTGTGTGTGCCTGTGTCCACTTTCTTGCTGTTGGTAAGTGGTTCCTTGCATCATTATTGAATCCTCCCCCTTGATCCATGCTCTCCTGATTCATATGTTGACTTTCTGCAGCATCTGAAGCTCCCCCTGAATTGGATGGCTCAGAGTTTAAACTGTCAGAGTTTGAATCAGTTTCCTCAACTGACTCACTTGCTGTGTCTTGTTGAGCTTCTTCACGCTCCCCCTCAACTGGTTCTCTATTTTGTTCAATTTGAGAATTTCCAGTTTCTCCAGTATTTACCAGTAGAGGTTCAGAGTATGCTTCGTCAGAGTTTGTCAGAACCGCTTCATCAGAGTTTACATTATCAGAGAATAAATCTTCATTTTCAAAGCGCAGTTGATCATATTTATCTAAGTCATCAAGTCCAGTTATTTTCTTGTCATCAAATGACACATGTATAGACTCCATGATCACCTTTGTTCTCAGATTGTAGACTCTGAATGCTTTTGTTGACAGTGGATAGCCAACAAAGATTCCTTCATCAGCTTTTAACTCGAACTTAGTCAACTGTTCAGGATGAGTCTTCAACACAAAGCATTTGCATCCAAATATATGAAAATATTTCAAATTTGGCTTCTTATTTTTCACCATCTCATATGGTGTTTTCCCATGCTTGTTGATCAGTGTAGCATTCTGAGTAAAACAGGCAGTTTGAACAGCTTCTACCCAGAAATAGGTTGGTAACTTTGCTTCATCAAGCATTGTTCTGGCTGCTTCAATTAAAGTTCTGTTCTTTCTTTCAACTACACCATTTTGCTGTGGAGTTCCAGGTGCAGAAAATTCTTGTTTCACTCCTCTTTCCTTGCAGAAAGCTTCCACGATTGAGTTTCTGAATTCAGTTCCATTATCACTCCTTATAATTTTGACTTTGTACTGTGATCCTTTGTCCAGTTGATTTACATGATCCAACAGAGTTTGAGCAGTTTCATCCTTCTTTGATAAGAAATACACCCATGTATATCTAGTATATTCATCAACAATTACTAGAGCATATTTCTTTCTGCCCATAGACATCACATTCACTGGTCCAAAGAGATCAACATGTAGAAGATGATAAGGTTCCACTACTGAAGATTCAGATTTGCTCTTGAAAGATGACTTCCTTTGCTTAGCCTTTTGACAAGAATCACATAGGCCATCTAGACTGAGTATTGATTTTGGAAGTCCCCTTACAAGATCCTTTCTTATTAGCTCATTGATGTTGTTCAAATTGAGATGAGAGAGCTTCTTATGCCAATTCCAACTCTCTTCATTTGACATTCTTGCAGTCAGACACACTGTTTTTCCATCAGAGTTTGTTACCAAACTCGCTTCATAAATGTTGTTGCGCTTGTGTCCAACTAGAACAACTTTTCCAGTAGATTTACTGATTACTTCACAGTGTTCAGTATGAAAATCTACATGGTTTCCTCTGTCACAGATTTGACTCACAGATAGCAGATTATGCTTGAGTCCTGAGACTAGAGCTACATTTGTGATGATGACACTTCCAAGATTGATATTGCCATATCCCATAGTACGTCCTATGTTGCCATCTCCATAGGAAACCTTTGGGCCAGCCTTCTCCTCAAAATCTGATAGCAGGGCTTTATTTCCAGTCATGTGTCCTGAGCATCCACTGTCCAAGATAAGGGTGCTCTCTTTTATGCCCTGTAATCACAAACAAACACTAAGTGTTAGTTTTAAGGACCCAGACTTGCTTGGATCTTTTGTCTTTCTTAACAGTGTTAGCTTTTGCAGCAGAATCACTATCAACAGAGTTTAAACTAACATTGTCAGACTTTACACTTGCAGAGTTTGCCCTAACCCATTTTAAGTTGGGTTTTAGCTCATAATAGTTATGATAAATAGCATGATAACTCTTACAAGTATAAATAGAATGCCAAGTGCTCCCACAATGTGTGCATAAAGTCTGTGGTTTAACCTTAACCTTGTCTTTAAACCTAAGTTCATCATTTTCACAATAGCCTAAACCTACAGAATCTGTCTGAAACACTTGATGAGTGTCTCTTCCAGAGTTTGTCCAAGTCTTGATTATTTTTCTTTCTTTTTCTAGATCAGATTCTAGTTGCCTATATCTTTTGAGCAACTCCTGTTCAACATAAACAGCATCATCTCTTTCTTTTTGAATCTGCTTCATATTTTCAAGTTCTCCTTCAAGAAACTTGTTTCTATCTTTAAGGTTAAGATTCTCAGATTTAATTCTCTCATTTTCTAAAGTCTGATCCCTATAACTAACATGTACGCTTTTCAGATATACTCTCAATTCAGATATATTATCAGTATCATAAGAATAAGTAGTTAGGGGTACCTTATTTTCAGATGATTCAGTCTCATCTTTGACAGTTGCCATAAGAGCATAATTTACTCCATCATCAGAGTCTGAAGTATCTGCCCAGTCTTTGCCTTTAGAGATGAGTGCTTTCTCATATTTGCCTTTCTTGCACTCTGGGGCATAGTGACCCATCTCCTTACACTTGTAGCACTGGATTTCAGATTTATCCTTCTTGCCAGACTTGGTCTCCCTTCCATCAGACTTTCTAAAACTTTTCCTTTCAGAGTTTGAATCTTTCCTTGAGAATCTCTTTCCTTTCTTGAAGTTCTTGAATCCCATCTTCTTGAAGGTCTTCACCATCAATGCAGCCATTTGCATCATCTGTTCTTCATCATCCTCAGAGTCAGAAGCTTCATCAGAGTTTGAGTCATCATCAGAGATTGATGACTCACTTTCAGATTTAATGACTAAAGCCTTTCCCTTGGCTCTCTTCCTTGATGATTCCTTCTTGATGGGCTTCTCCTCAACTTTGAGAGCAACCGATTTTGTCTTCTTGCTTGATCTTCTGTTTCTTTGTTCTATTTCCAATTCATGAGTTTTCAGTAACCCATAAATCTCATCAAGTTCAGTTTCAGCAAGTTCGTAATTATCTCTTATAGTTGTTGTCTTCAAATCCCATCTTTCAGGTAAAGATAAGAGAAATTTGAGATTTGATTCTTCAAGATCATATTCTTTATCAACTAGAGATAAATCATTCAGCAGTTTACAGAATCTGTCATATGTCTCAGTCAAGGTTTCATTTGCTCTTGAATCAAAGTGCTCATACTCCTGAGTGAGTATTGTTTTCCTGTTCTTCTTTATAGCAGTGGTTCCTTGACACCTGACTTCCAAAGCATCCCAGATTTCTTTTGCAGTTTTGCAACCAATTACTCTGTTAGACATAACATTATCTAAAGCACTGTGTAGAAGATGTCTAACCTTTGCATCTTTTGCAATTGATGAGATGTCCTCAGGAGTCATATCTTTCTTTTCCTTTGGAACAGTCTTTTGTTCTTGACCATCAACAACAGGAGACAATTTAGTCGGCATATGAGGACCATCATAGATTCTGTCAAGATATTCTGGATCTGTAGCCTCCAGAAACATGGTCATCTTCACCTTCCAAATTGGATACTCCACTGGCCTGAGAATTGGAACCCTGATTGTTTCATACCGACTCACAGAATTAGGTTTAACCTGTTCAACCTTGGAAGGAGCTTGATTTTCTTCAGACATGATTATTACTGTGTTTGAATCGAAAAACTGTATATATTAAACAACCTTGTCTCTGATACCAATTGTTAGGCCGAATACACAATATAATCAAGTATGTATGAGAATAACAATCAAGAACACAAGTTTGTAAATCAACAAACTGTAATTATATTAACAGTTTCTCTCTTTATGATGTTAATGAATCACAAAGAGCTACTAGGTTACAAGAATAATATTTCAATAATCGCATCCCTTCTAGGGATAACCTATCTGTGTTTATATAATACACAGTTACAATCAATCTCTAATTGATACTCCTACAAATTAGCTATACAATTATAATCAATTAGAATTGCTTCAGTCTTCTGTCCAGTCTCCTTAGCTGTATCAATATATTCTGCTTCTTTCCATCTTCAGAATATATTGCTTCTAGAATCTTCATGATATGCACCGACAGCTAAATCGACTTTCACCCTGTCAGACTTTAACAAACTCTGACTGGCTTCCATGTAAACTCTGATAAGTACTTCAGACTAAACTCTGAACAGTACCTGTTACTTAAACATTGATTAAACAAACATCAGTAATTATATCTAACATATAGTATAGGTCTCTAATGTACTTGTCTTGTTCTCATGAACATTAGCTTGATCATGTATGCTCAAAATTATAATGAGCTTAGTAAAGTTTCTTGCATCTAGATTGTATATAGGCCACTGAATAATTGTCCTGGTAGAAGTTCAGAAATGTTCATGCAGCAGGACAAAGAAGAATAAGGCCATGAAGGAATAAGTTGCAGAAATTTGTCCAAGGCATTATATAGCAAAGTCAGAAGAAAGCTATGTCGTGAAGTCACCAATATCCATGTCGTGAAGTGCTATATCGCATAGTCCATTTTGTACTATGTCGAGAAGTCCTCAAGACTCATGTCGTGAAGTGTTGAAGTCAGCAAAGTCAAAGAAGCCTATATCGTGAAGTCCTCAGGAGCCTCATGTCGCATAGTCGTCAAATGACTTATGTCGCATAGTCGTCAAATGACTTATGTCGCATAGTCGTCAAATGACTTATGTCGCATAGTCGTCAAATGACCTATGTCGCATAGTCGTCAAATGACTTATGTCACATAGTCATCAAATGGGCTATGTCGCAATGTCTTCAAAGGCTATATCGCATAGTCCTTTCAATGGAGATCGCGAAGTCAGGAATGAAGTGGAGTTCACGATATCAACACTTAGCCGTTTACAACAAGACAAATCAAGGTACAGAACCAAGAATCGAAAGAGACAAATACTGAAGCATTTGTTCTAGCAAGGTGGTCCAAAGAAAAGATGGCAAATCTACAGCTAAACTTGGAGAGAAAGATAAGAGACAAGCAGCTACAGAAACGGGAAAGACTCCAAAAAGCAGGTGGTCCTTCCTGACACAGTTAACTTCTTATGGCAGGACAAGTTGGACTTTCAGCAAGGGATAACTGTGTAAAAATAGGTGTGTGCACTAGTTTGTATAGGACTTATATATATCATGCACACCCTATTGTAAGTAGCAAGAGAGATACACATAGTTATTTTGCTAAGCTCTTTTCTCTGTAAGCAAGCAAGTACAAACTGTTCTTGTTTAGAAGCCAGAAATTCGATTGTGAATTTCTTGGAAAGCTGTAGTATTTAATTTGCTTATACAAAGTAGATTAAAGTGATTGTGCGTGTTGTTTACTTTCTGCATATTACATAGCATAATCATATACAGTTTACATTTAGTTTCAAGAAAGCAAAAATCCATCAAACTATCCATTCACCCCCCTCTGTCTAGTTTCTAGGTGATATTCATTCCTAAAAAGTGGTATCAGAGCGGGCTGTTAACATACAAACAGAAAAAGATCAAGAATGAGTTCACAAAAACTAAGCAGTATCAAGATTCCTCCCTTCAACAAGGAGCACTACAGCTTATGGAAGAAGAAGATGTTGCTGTTCATCAAAGCTTCTAATCCCATGTTTTTAGACATTCTAAAACATGGTCCCTTTGTTCCAATGATTGAGATTGGTGAGACAACTGTAGGCACTGAGATAATACCAGCAAAACATGTTCCAAAAGACCCCACAAAGTACACTGACTCTGAAAAGGAGAAAATAGCACTGGATGGACATCTTCAACTTATAATCTGTGAATCTATGGATTTCAACATGTATGGCACTGTTGCTCACTGTACTAGTGCCAAGAAGATGTGGGATCTTATAGAAGTACTCTGTGAAGGAACTACTGAAGTAAGGAAGAACAAGAAGCAGATTCTTGTCTCTCAATATGAAGCCTTCATGGCTCTGCTAAAAGAGGGAATCACAGAAGTGTTTGAGAGGTTCAACAAGCTGGTAAATGAGCTCAAACTCTACGACAAACACTATGAGACAGAAGAGCTTAACATGAAGTTCTTACTAACTCTTCCAGACCATTTAGAACCAAGAATCTCTTCCCTCAAAGAAAGAGATCTAACTAAGATTGGTTTTGATGTGTTGTATGGTGTTTAGAAAACCTATGAGCTGGAGTTGTTTCAAAAGAGATCCATTCAAGCTAAACAAGGGTTAATGGCAAATACTTCCTGTGCCCTTATTGTTGACAACCTGAGTCAAAGAATGGACTCTCTTAAAGTCAGTCAGGTCAAGATTGAGGAACTGGAAGTTGAAGACACTGGTGATGAGACCCAAGTTGTCTATGATTTGCCTGAGGATGATGAGTTTTATAGCATGGAAGAACATGACAAAGCATACTTAGAGCTTGAAGCTAAGTATGAGGCTCTACTCAAGAAACAACAGGGTAAAGCTTTTATTGCTGAGGGAAAATGCTGGATGACTCTGATGAAGAAGAAGAACTAGAGTACTCAAACTATGCCTTGATGGCATTTTCTGATGATGGTGATTCAAGTCAGATACCTATTCTTACTTCTCTTGATATGACTCCCCTTCAATATAAGCAAACTGTTGAAGATATGAGTACTGAGATGTTTAATATTCATATTAGCATGTTAGTAGCTTATGAAGAAATTGATAGACTAACTGCTAAGAATCTTGAGCTTACAGAAAAGAATGAGGAACTTGAGTTAATGGTTGTGAACCTGGATGGTTTGAAAAAGGAGGTTGAGTATCTTAAAAACAAAGTGATTTGTGCTGAACAGATAGAGAAAGCCCTTAGGGAACAAATTACTGAAACTGAACTGAAACTAAGAAGCTTTAAGAACTCCTCTGAACTTATTCAAACCTATCACAAGGAACACACTGAAGACTGCAAGGTTGGAGTTGGTTTTGACTATGATAATGCCAAGGGAAGGAAGAAGGTCAAGGGCAAAGGAAAAGAATCTTTTACAAACAAAAATGCCCCAACCATATTGTCATGTGTTGAACAACCCATCTTCAAAAAGAGTGTTGTTGAGTTTGATGATGAACTACTGATCATCAAGCAACAACTACTTGAAGAAGATGAGGCCGCTAAAAACACTTCTTCCTCTCCTAAATCTGTCAGTCAGAAAGAAACCAAAGACAATCTTGTCAAGAGTCCTAAAGCAAAGAAAGAAGTTGTTAAGAAGAGGAAACAAAACAGAAATGGTAAGGTAGGTGTCAACAAGGGTAACAACTATGCTTATGTGCCAAATGCTCCCAGGAAACAATGTCAGAAATGCCTATCTGTTAATCATTTGACTCATAAGTGTAGTAAGCCTGAGGTTGTTGAAGTTGATGACCTGAGTAACCATTCTGCTAGTATAAACTCTAGTCATGATTCCTTCTGTGGTAGGCCTAATTGCATGACATGCTATGTGACTGTGATTGCTAACTGTTTATCTCTTAAGCATAAACTTGATTCTGCACAATCTAATGAATCACACACGCACATGCATCCTCACAGGACAGGATCCCCAATCAGGGTTGAGAGGGTGAGCACTTCATGTGAGCCTAAGAGTGTGAACTCCAAAGCCACAAACAATATGAAGTATCCTACTGTGATGAATGCAACTTATGATAGAAGAATTGTTAACAAAAATGTTTCTAAATCAACTGGACCCTACCATGTGTGGGTACCAAAAACAACTTAGTTACTTTGTGAATGCAGGGCAACAGGAATAAAAGAGTCATATGGATCTTGGACAGTGGATGCTCAAGTCACATGACTGGTGATATAGCCCTGCTATCACAATTTGAGGAAAAGGCTGGCCCATCAGTAACCTTTGGAAATGACAACATTGGTTATACCATGGGATATGGCTGTGTTAAATCTGGAAATGTCATTATTGAAGATGTAGCATTTGTTGAAGGACTAAAGCACAACCTCTTGAGTATTGGACAATTCACCAACAGAGGCTTCAAAATGGAATTTGATGGAGATCATTGTCTAATATCAAAAAAAGGAAGTGGTGAAGTTGTTTTAACTGGTGTAAAGAAAGGAAGCCTGTTTGTAGCTAATCTTAAGGCTGCAAACAAGGGAAAAATTTGTTGTTTATACACTCAAGCCACAAATGAAGAATTCTGGCTGTGGCACAAGAAACTGTCTCACTTGAATGTTCAGGCAATGAACTCTCTGATAAAGAGAGAACTCATCAGAGACATGCCTGCTTTGGAGTTTGTGCAAGATGGAGCATGTGAAGCATGCCAAAAAGGAAAAATCAAGAGATCTAGTCACAAGAACAAGTTGCTTAATACAAACTCAAAACCTCTGCAGCTAATTCACATGGATCTATTTGGCCCTGTGAATGTAATGTCTCTTTCCAGGAAGAAATATGCTCTAGTTATGGTTGATGATTATTCAAGATACACTTGGGTGGAATTTATGTTCTCCAAGGATGAAGCACCTCAAGTAATTATAGAGCATATTAAGAGAGTTGATAAAGAAGCTCAAAGCACTGGTTCCTCTGTAGTTGCATTGAGAAGTGATAATGGAACTGAGTTTAGAAATTCCACATTGTATGAGTTTTGTAAAGATAAAGCAATTTCCCAACAATTTTCAGCTCCTAGGACTCCTCAACAAAATGGAGTAGTTGAGAGAAAGAATAGAACTCTCATTGAAGCTGCAAGGACAATGCTGTTGGATGCAAAGCTACCTACTAGCTTTTGGGCTGATGCTGTTAACACAACATGCTATGTGCAGAATAGAACATTGATAAATAAGAAGTCTGGCAAAACTCCTTACTCATTAATGACTGGAAAAAGAGCATCCTTCAAGCATCTGCATGTGTTTGGCAGCAAGTGTTTTGTGATGAAAGATACCTCAGAACATATTGGAAAATTTGATGCTAAGGCATTTGAAGGTATCTTCATTGGATACTCTCTGGAAAGGACAACATACAGAGTGTTTGTACCTGAGCAACACAAAGTTATGGAAAGCATGGGTGTTACTTTTGATGACAAGAAGACTCCTGGACTTGAAACAAGTGAACAAGACAGTGTGCCATTAAGATTTGAGAACCAAGGATATTTAGAGGACTCTGATAATGAGGATGAACCCCCTGCTCAAACTGTCCTAGTAAATGAAGATCTTGAAGTTGATAATCCTCCTCAAACACCTGTGCAAGGATTCACAAACACAGGGGGAGAAGAAGATAATGCAACCTTCAATCAGAATGATCCTGATACTAGTCAAGAAAATGAACAGGGTCACACAAGGAAATGGGACAGGGCCCACACTAGGGATCAAATAATTGGAGATCCAAGTGAGGGTGTAAGGACAAGAAGGGCAACATTGAATACATGTCTGTATAGTTGCTTTCTGTCACAAGAGGAACCTAAGGTAATTGAAGAAGCTTTGAAGAATTCTGACTGGATTGTTGCCATGCAAGAAGAATTAAATCAATTTGAGAAAAACAAAGTATGGGAGCTAGTACCACCTCCTGAAGGAAAGAATGTCATTGACACCAAATGGGTGTTCAGGAACAAAATGGATGAAGAAGGAGTGGTGATTAGAAACAAAGCAAGGTTGGTTGCCAAAGGATATTGTCAACAAGAGGGCATTGACTATGATGAGACATTTGCACCTGTAGCTAGACTGGAAGCCATCAGAATTTTCCTGGCTTTTGCAGCTCACTCAGATTTCAAGGTGTATCAAATGGATGTGAAAAGTGCATTTCTCAATGGTGATCTTGCTGAAGAAGTTTATGTTTCTCAACCACCTGGCTTTGAAAATGAAAACTTCCCAGACTTTGTGTATAGATTGCTCAAGGCACTCTATGGACTCAAACAGGCACCTAGAGCCTGGTATGAGACCTTATCTCAATTTCTTCTTGAGCATCAATTTACCAGGGGTACAATTGACAAGACCCTATTCTTTAAGAAGCATGGAAATGATATTATCCTTGTTCAAATCTATGTGGATGATATCATCTTTGGCTCTTCAAATGAAAAACTCTGTGAAAGGTTCTCTAAGTTGATGCAAAGAAAATATGAGATGAGTATGATGGGAGAATTAACCTTCTTCCTAGGCCTGCAAGTACATCAAAGGGAGGATGGCATCTTTATAAACCAATCCAAGTATGTCAAGGATCTTTTGAAGAAATATGGTTTAGAAGAGTCATCCCCAGCAAAAACTCCTATGTCTACTGCAATCAAGCTGGATGAAGACAAGAAAGGCAAGAGAGTTGATATCAAGGTCTATAGAGGAATGGTTGGATCACTACTCTATCTCACAGCTAGCAGGCCAGACATCATGTTTGCCACATGTCTTTGTGCAAGGTTCCAGGATGATCCTAAGGAATCTCACATGATGGCTATCAAAAGAATCTTCAGGTATCTGAAAGGGACTCCTAATCTTGGGCTATGGTATCCAAAGGGCATTGGGTTCAACCTGGTTGGTTACACAGATTCTGATTATGCTGGATGCAGGATTGACAGGAAGAGCACCTCTGGAAGCTGTCAATTCTTAGGTCAAAGGTTAGTATCCTGGTTTAGTAAGAAACAACAGTCTATAACAACATCCACAGCTGAGGCTGAATATATTGCTGCTGGAAGTTGCTGTGCTCAATTGCTTTGGATTAGAAATCAACTTATGGATTATGGACTAGTGTTAGAACACATTCCTCTGATGTGTGATAATACTAGTGCAATATCCATAGTTGCCAATCCTGTTAATCACTCTACTACAAAGCATATTGAGATCAGGTACCATTTCATTAGGGAACATGCTGCAAATGGTACAATAGAAGTCTCTTATGTTCCAACTGAAAAACAATTAGCTGACATATTTACTAAACCTCTAAATGAAGATGTCTTCAACAAACTTGTGAGTGAAATTGGAATGCTTAATCCTTCATTTAGTTGTTCTAAGTAAATGTGCTAGTTAATTGTTGCAGCAGTAAATTCTCACTGTGCTTAAATGATCTATTTATTTGGAGTGAAAATTAGCTGAGATATGATTTATAAATATTTCAGTATTTTACTGCATATTTTTCAAAATCATATTTGGTGGAGAAGTTGTGAGCTTTTGTGACATCTCTATATAGATGATTTTTAGAGTTCACGACACAGTTCAAATAAAACAGACTTATATCGCAAACTGTTGGAATTGTGAGACTTTGCGATATAGTTCATTTCATGAGTTTGCGACATAGTTCATTTTATGACTTCGCGACTTAGAATAACTATATCGACAAGTCTCCTCATTTGACAGAATTTTGATTTAAATTACTTTTATCTCAAAATTGATAAAAGTCTGACAAATTGCTTAGATTCCAGAAAGAGAGTTATAGACAGGGTATTTCTACTATATCGCAAAGTCCTTCCTATTTCTTCATCTTGGTGACTTTGCGACATAGTTCACTTTGGAGACTATGCGATCTACTTTGCAAGACTTTGCGGTACAGGCCATTTTTGACTTCGCGACATACAAATAGACTGTACATATTCATAACTCTATATCGCAGTGTCTCTATCATATAAATACTCTTTTCTAACCGTTCACAACTTTTCATCTTGTCTACTACTCTCTATTCTCAAACCTAAACTCTAATTCTCTACTTTCTTCTTCACTCTCAATCTTGAAATGGCACCCAAATCTCAAACAGCATCATCCTCAATCCCTTTAACCATACCAAAAGAAACAAATCTACTCACAATACCCTCAGAGGCGAAGGCAAACCCAAGGTACAAGTGCTTTGTACGGTTCTTAAACACTTCCTATCTCCGCCAAGCCTTGACCCTTAACCCCACTATGTATGTCGATGTATTGGAAGGGTTCTGGAGAACAGCGTTGGTCACAACAATGGCAAGGGAGGATGGGGCTTCGTTTCAGGAAGTGAGTTGTACAATAGGGGGCAAGTCTTTCCAGTTTGGGGAGAAGGAAATTAATGAAGCCCTGGGGTTAAAAGTTGAGGGTCATGATGCTGAAGCAACTGACAAGCAAGTGGTGGATTTCCTAACCCTCATTCAGTATGCTGACAAGATTGATACGGCAAAGCTTAACAAGAAGTATGTCAGGAGGGAGTGGTCATTTCTATTTGACGCACTCCAAAAGGTGTTTTTGTGCAGGAAGACAGGATGGGACCAAATCAGTCACATTGCTGTGAAGCTGGCCTATTCCCTAGCCTACAATCAAGAAATCAATGTTGGAGCAATAATCCTCAAGGAATTGGCTCAAAGGCTAGGGAGGACAGTTCGTGGTAGAGGTAATGACATCTTTTACCCTCGTTTCCTTCAAGTTATTTTAAATTATCTTGATGCAAATATCCTTGAATTGGAGGGTATAGATAAAACTAAAATGGCTTATTCCAAGTCCATGTCCAAGATTCTATTTGGGTCATTGGACACAAGGAATCAAGTGGATGTGATTCTGAGTGTGACCAAGCATATGCAGGACACATTTGAATCCTATCCACTTGATAAGCCCATATACCATGAACTTTCCTGGACAGGGGAGGCTAAGACTGAAGGTGCTACACAGTCTAATCCTAGCCTTCCTACCCCCTCCAATGAACCTCCTGCAAACAGTACCATAGAAGTTAGGCAGCCAAGTGCATCAATCTCTCAAAAGATTGGTGTTACTAAAAAAAAGTCAAAGAAGAGAGCCCTAGAAGTGATAAATGAATCTGTAGAGATAGAAAGTGAGAATCCTGAGTCACCTCTCACCAGACAAAGTAAGAAATCCAAATCCAAACCTACCACTGGATCCTCCCAACAGGATTCAGATGTGGAAAAAGGGGTACACCTATTACTGTCAATGGCCTCTCAACAGGTCATTGGCATTGAAAAGAGTAGTCTCCTCACTACAACCTGTACTGAGTCTGCACAGGATCAAGACCTCACTCTTGATCCTAGGAGAAATAAGGATGCTGACACATTGAGTGGAGAGCACATCACACTTGAACCTCCTCCTATTTCTCAGGGGGAGTTGCTAAAATCATCTCTACACCACACTTCTCTTCCAGATTCTTCAATACAAATTTCTTCTGAACAAGAGAGTCATTCTAATGACAATCTTGCCATTGATCAATCACAATCCATTCCTATGATTGAGCCAATTTCAAGTGACATGGTGCATGACACTGTGCTCACTGTAAGACCCCAGATTTTGGGTAGAATTAAAACTTTTATTATATGTTGATGTAAATATGGATAGTGGCAATGACTTTGAGAATCAAGTTATGAAATGAATATGAATTTTGGTTTTCAAACATTTTGAGAATAGTAAGAATGGACTGAACATATAGATACGAATAATCTCTCTGGAAAATAAGAATACAATATTCCAAGGAAGAAAAGTATTTTTATGTCATCCAAATCGATATCTGGTATGCATCCGACAACTCCGTAAACAAGATAGCGTGTGCCCGAGAAAGCACTAGAACATTTCTAAGTGCAAGAAGTAAAGAGAAATAAACCAGGAATATTGGAACGGATATTGATCCAAAGGATTATAGAAAAACCACTGATGAATAGTAACTTTTGATGAATAGTAAATTTTTGTCGTTTAAAAAGTTTTTCAGACCACCCTATATACGGAACGATATAATGAACTTTCAAAGCTGTATTAGTGATCTACGATGAAAATAAAAGAATGCAGAAGCTGTCAGAATCAGAAAAATAGCATTTTTCGTTTTCTCCGAAATTTCACCAAAAACGGACTAAATAATTATTATTTGAGGATATTTAAGGATTTAAATTATTAATTATATGGATATGGATTTGATAAATGAATTAGAAGTATCGAGAACGATTTCGGTAAAATACCTCGATAGAACCCTCGAGAAACCTTGCGAGCGTTCTACGAAATTAAACGAACCAGTAAAACTACTTTATCTGGGCCAGTGCATGTGTGACATGTGTCGGAAGGAGAAGCAACCAAGGGTGATGACTCACCACTTTTGACATAAAAATCAGCATTTCTAATTGATTAACCAAGATAAAGAAAAGAAAAAGAGAAGAGGAAGAACACCCCCATTTTCGGCTCAGCTGGGACAAGGAAGAGAGAAAAATTCATATCTCCATTGCTATCCATCCTAAAATCCCCAAATTTCAGCCATAGCTTCTCCACTCCATGTATAACACTCGTTCAAAATTTCATGGCAATCCAAGGTGTTTAGCCCAGTCATATATCCTCCCCAAGTTGAAGAATCCAAACTGTCATGATCTTGGCAGTTTCTGCACCGATTTTCAAATAGCCATAACTCCCTCGTTTCTCAATGGAATCATGTGTTCTTTATCTTGTTGGAAAGGTATTGAGATGCTCTACAACTTCTATTCAGGAGCCTAGTCCAGAAAAGCATGGTAAGGCCCTCGTGTTTCCAGTTCTTTCAAGAGGTGAATAGTAACTCCGAAATTACTAACTTGTTTTCTTGCTTTGTTCTTAAGGTTTAAGCATTATAAGGACTTGTTAAAGCTTGTTAAGTGATTATAAACCCTTGGTAGTGTTGATAGAGCTTCCAAGAAGGTAAAGCCCTAACCCACCCTTTGAGTTATTATGAGTTTTTGATGTGGTTTTGATGTTACATAAAGATTAGTGCTTAATAAGAACATCCTTAGATATTTGGATTTGTTTTGGTGTGTAAAATGATGGGTGATTGATTTTAGTCTCACCACTGGACTTAGAGATGTAAAATGGATGTTTGTTGAGATTGATGAAGTATGGGTTGCCTTGGTTGGTTATTTGGAGTGATCGTAAAATGGAAACGTTTGATTTATAGCCGTCGTAATGGCGAAATTTCTTTAACCTTACGAACCGAGCTTAACAGTTGATATAACCTTCTGACCTTACTTATTAACTGACCTATACTTGTATATCTTGAGTCATAGATCATTTTGGCGAAAGAATCGTAGCATTCCGACTTACGGTTTAGGCGTTATGATAAAAATCGTAAAAGCAATTCGTAAACGTAAGTGTGAGTTCGTAACTTCAATGGAACCCCCTTATAATGAGATATTCGGTTAAGAATCTTGGTAATTAAATACTAGAGGTCATAATGAAGATATGAGAGAAGACCTCATATCAAAAAGATTATTTTTCGATTTTATAAAAATGTTCGAATCAAGGTTAAGTGCGAAGAAACCCCTTAGAGGAGCACTTGGTTCTAACCTTCAAAACCACTTGGTATAACCGGCAAACGAGATTCGATTCCTAAGGTGAACCTTCGACTTAAATATTTATTGAATAACGTGGACTTAGTATGAGCCTAAAGTGAGCTATTAATGCCTTAGTTGTGTTTCGCTTACGTGTTTAAGCGTTGGATTATAGTGGATTATCCAAGGGATTAATCGTATGTTTTCGTTTGACTTTGTCTAGATTGTCCGGCATCGTCGCGAACCCCTATCACTTCTCGAGCATCAGGCAAGTTTACTAAACCTTACTCTATTATTCAGAGTATGTATATTTTCCTATGTTCAATACTTGTGTATTCCCAATTTATATACCAAATCTTTGTTGCAAGTATTGTGGCAAATTTTCTAAATCTATACTTTGAAGTATTGATTATATATTACTGTTGTTGCCATGTGTGGAGTTATACAGTTGTGCGATACATGTTATATATTGTATAAAATAGAGTTTGATTTGGGTTTATATATGAGCTTTGAGATAAAGTAGTTATAAACCGGTATACCTTGTAGCTCTAGAGATAAGAGCATACTTCTTGTTTTCGACTCTAGACCGGGAGTCAGTATTTGAGATATGGAGATAGCCGTGGAAACCCGGAGGGATTCCAGCGGCAGTGTACTAATTATTCTGAGGATTGCTATTATTAAACATTAATTATATTTCTAGAAAGTATTAATTACCTGGAAATGATTTGAGGAATGTTATTTGAATATTACTTCATTCGAAGGTTATTACTTGGAAATGATTTGAGTATGGGCTTCTAAGCTAGATATGGGATATCAGCTATAAGCCAGGATTTTATGTTGCCCTAGGATAAGGGCGTGTGATTTTCTTGAAAAATCAGAAGTAATTATATTTCGGTATATGTTAAAGGTTATTTTCCGATAAAGATATCGGGTAACTGTTATTCGAGGGTTAATTATTTTATTTAAGGAATATTATTTATATACATTTGAGGATTATCGACTTGCAGAATATTGTTTATATTCATTCGAGATTTACTTAATTAATGAATATTACTTTTGAATATTCATTGGAGGTTCACTTATTGAGAAATATTATTTTTAATATTCATTTGAGGATTATTTATTAATGAATATTATTTTTGAATATTCATTTGAGGATTATTTATTAATGAATATTATTTTTGAATATTCATTTGAGGATTATTTATTAATGAATATTATTTTTTTTATATTCATTTGAGGATTATTTATTAATGAATATTATTTTTGAATATTCATTTGAGGATTATTTATTAATGAATATTATTTTTGAATATTCATTTGAGGATTATTTATTAATGAATATTATTTTTGAATATTCATTTGAGGATTATTTATTAATGAATATTATTTTTAATATTCATTTGAGGATTATTTATTAATGAATATTATTTTTGAATATTCATTTGAGGATTATTTATTAATGAATATTATTTTTAATATTCATTTGAGGATTATTTATTAATGAATATTATTTTTGAATATTCATTTGAGGATTATTTATTAATGAATATTATTTCTAAATATTCATTCGAGGTTTGTTTATTTGATGAATATTATTTTCGAATATTCATTTGAAGGTTTACTTGTTTAATAAATGTTATTAATTGTTTTCCAATCAAAAAGAGGTTCCCAAAATAATGTTTTTTTTCCGTTTAAATCTGTCTTTTAAAGAGGATTTAAATGCTCGCTCAACTATCAAAAATATGGGAAACCTGATTTAAGTGACTACTACTCTTTTTAAACTCTCAATTCAAAAACTGTCAAGGGACAGATATTTTCTTGGAGCAATTTAATTGCTGCCAGTCTAATGTTGTGTTACCACCTCAATAATCGAGGGGTAAATTCATGGAACAAGTCGATATCCATTAACAAGCATAGCTTGGGAAATATTGGAGAATCTTCCTTTCCAACCTAGATATAACTACTTAGTGGAGTCGTATCAACAAGTGTTACACTTGGGGAAAGGAGGACGATCTTTACGTTTCAGAGTCATGGATTTCATCTGAACTAGGAGTGGTGTAAGTGGTCAAGTTGCGTGGGCCCATCCAACTTTTATATTGCCCCAAATGGGCCGGGAGGTCATAGTAAGGCGGTAGACAATGTCAGGCCGTCGTGATACTTCCATCTACATGTAGAAAACTATTTGAGCGGTGCGACCTGCTACTGATCATAGTAAGGTTAGGCACAGCGGACGCGGTAGCAACTCCAGTATTAGTTCATCATCCAATTTGGATATTTCCTGCAACATGTATTGGGGTGAAGAACCAATCGTGTTGGCAGGGGGTCGAGAAGTGTTTGGAATTGAAGTGACAATAAATCCATGCAACTTCATCTTTTATTTTATGAGTTATGACTCTGTGGATACCTTACATAACATGAGTTATGGTAAGGGAGTTGTTTATACTGAATCACCTTATAACTTCATCTTTTAAGTTATGTGTTGATATTCTGCTTACATAGCAGATATTTTTGGAAAGGTTATATTGGTTTACTTTGAAACCTCATCTTT
This sequence comes from Heracleum sosnowskyi, assembly GCA_030848705.1. Taxonomy (NCBI): domain Eukaryota; kingdom Viridiplantae; phylum Streptophyta; class Magnoliopsida; order Apiales; family Apiaceae; genus Heracleum; species Heracleum sosnowskyi. Next base: position 49,153,565 of record CM061244.1, read on the forward strand.
TATATTATACTAGAACTTTGTTCATAATATAGCAAGAGTCTGCAGAAATATTATGAAAATGATATTTGAAGTACAATAATAGTACTGTTTTTGGGAATACATTCCGATAAGGATATAATTTCAGTATCGAGATATTTTGACAAATTATTGTCTTATACCCGCTTTATTCTGGGTTGAGTTAAAGGCAGAATTATGCCACACTTTCATTACCTTGCTGAGCTATCGCTCACTCTTGCTATTGTTTTATATATATTATATAGCAGCGAAGCAGGATGCCAATGGGTCGGCACATACCTCGCAAGGCGTTTCCGTAAACAGTTTCTAGCAGTGATCTCGAGAGTAGTACGAACCAATCGAATCAGGCTACAGCTTTTGGTATTCAACTTATGTATAAATATGAATGGTATGAGAGGATTGTGAGCATCAGAAGGCTAAGTTGGTAATGTAGCATTACTTAGAAATTGTATCAGTGACAGATTCAAAAGACACTTGGGTATTGTAATAATAATTATTTATTCCGCAATTGTTGTATTGTGTCGTTTCTGAGACTCTAACCTGTGTGTGTGTGTGTGTGAGACTTATATTGTGGGGTCATGAGCAGGTGAATTATGAATGGTGTGAGTAATACAGGTAAGGCAAGGAGTACATGGATTGTGACAACCCTAAATCCCTGACCCCGGATTTGGGGTTGTTACAGAAATGGTATCAGAGAGTTAGGTTACAGTCCTCAGAAACGATAGGAGACCGAGTCTTACAATACCCGTAATAATGATAAGAGCATCTGGAGCTCAAATTGAGTTCGTAGTCGGGTTAGAGGACATGACCCTGACCGTTTAAGATGAAGCCCGAGAGGGGACTTCTTCTGGGAAACCGTACTTAGGACTTCATGGTTAGTCACCTCGAATCGTATAAGTTATAGATGGATGGGACTCTGAGATGCCAGATCCCGAGGCCTTCGAGTAGGCATTTGATGATGCGCTTCTTGAAATGGACGGAGACCCGATAAAGAAAGATCCATAGGAGGATCTAGAGGAAGACCCCATAGTGGGTCAAGGAAAGAATCTTGTAAAGGACGTGTTAATGGATAAAGATGTAGTATGTTACTTGGGGTCGTACAATAGGACCGGACGAACCTTCAAGGGATAAATAAGTGACGAGACGAGAGTTTAAGGATCGTTCATGATTCATCAAGAGATATGACAAAGAAAATGGAGTAGAGTCTCCAAAACAGAAGAGGTAGAGGCAGTATAGCCAGTATCAGTGGATTGATTCGACTTGAACGGAACCTGTTACTCGTAGTCGGTTATAGTTGCCCCTAAGGAGGCGGCATACGTAAGAACCAAGACGTTCAGATTTTCACGAACGATTAAGGGTACTTAGTTGCCTAAGAATAGTGAAAGGAATTGTTTTGGCTATGAGGTTTCAATCCCCCCACGACCAACGATTCCACTGGAAATAGTTTCTATTACATCATTGAGGGATTTTATTATCTCAAGAAGGAATATTGGGTATAAGGATGATTGAAATAGAGACCGAATTTAAGCCTGTAGTTTCTAACGATCTTCCGGAGTACCGCCCAGTTGACATATGGAATTCGTCATTGCTATGGGCGACAACGGAATCGAAGTTTTCTTATAGAACAGAACGCTTACTTGAGGTGTTTGCGCCTAGTCGAATAGAATTCCCTGCGATTGCAAATGTTGATGGTTGAATTCTTAGCGACTATTATAAGTCGGCAATGGCGTAAGTATCGAGCACCATAGGGTGTGCCTAAAGAAGAAAAGCTTTAGAATGGAACAATTATCCATTAGAGGAGCCGACATAAAAGGCACCCGTAGAGACCTTGGTAATACCCTCCCCATTTGCAAATTATGTGGGGTACCTCCCCAATCTATGATCTATCTTGACCTCTCCCCAGGAAAGAATTCTGATAAAGGGTATATTCCCTCTTCGAAGTTATTTTATAACACTTGTGCTAAACCATATTCAGTTTCACTTGTGCCAGAGGCTGTCACAATGCCTACTTTCAGGTTTTCGAAGCCCTGCCAAATGATGTTATTTAAGCTTTCACTTTTCTTCAAATAATGAATGACCCTATGGTGATACATCACCACTTGTTTGTTAAGCACCAGTATCTTTTTGGTTATTCTTTTCTTTGGAAACCGCACCTTTGGAATCTGTTCAATTTTAATCCAAGGTGTTCCTTTAAGAAATATTGTCGAAAGACGATAATCATCAGATTGATATCGAATTGCTTTCATACTTTTCAACTTCCACTGAGATGAACAACCCTATACTTATAGGGGCTACAAGGACTATCTGTCTGTGTGATAGAAGTCTGATGGGACGCCATCACTTGTAAGTTGTGAAATACAAGAAGGCTAATTACCTTTAGTAATGTCTCAATCAAGGCACACAACGTTGAGTTCTTATGATCATGTTGATCTCTCGGTAAATTCTTTTACCTCCAATAAGGTTACCTTAAAACTCATAACTTTATGATCACTAGTGTGTGACATTTTCCTTGATATGGGAGCTGTCTTTTCAAGGCCCCATGATTTTGTTATCCTCATTGAATTCTAAGGGGAGGCCAACCAGGTCAAATAAGTCAAAATTCGCTGATAGGAATTAGATTCGCAACGAAATCGCCTATGTCAGGAGCGAATCCCTAAGACGAATAGAATGTTAGTGACATATCAATGAAATTGGTTTATTCTCCCAAGGATATTATGATAATGGAAAGTGTGTCAATCGATATATGTGAAAGAAATAGCGATGTGCCGTGAACTCCAATGACAATGGTGTTAGATAAATGCCCTATAGTGGAATTGAGATTTTGGAGGAGTTGTTACGAATGGACACTACCTCTGGGTTAGCAAGATAAGTACTGACGATGGAGTCAAAGGGAGCTGGTATTGTGACTTGGGAGAGGTGCAGCAGGAATAATTTCCGGAAATATATGGAGACCCGGATGAAAATGAAAGTTAAAGAGTTAAAACAAGAAACCATGACTGTGACCGAGTATGAGGCCAAGTTTTCCGAATTATTGAGGTTTGTTCCGGAGTTTGTGAACACAGAAAAAAAAAAAAAAAAAAAAGCCAATAGGTTTCAACCAGGGCTACCTCCAACAAGCAGCCCACTGTCAGGACCTTTAAATAATAGGTACCCTTGTAAATGATTGTTTGATCAGCGGAAGAACGTTGTGTATTTCCAAATTTATTTAAGAACTGGGTATCACCAGTTGGAAGTTAAATCCGAGGATATACCCAAGACTGCGATTCGTACCAGGAATAGACACTTCGAGTTTTCAGCGAAGTTATTTTGGGTTGACTAATGCACCCACAAATTTTATGGAATGTAATGAATTGGCTTTGAGTTACCCATGATAGTAGATAGCATGAGATGGAGAAATGGCTAGAATTGACCTAGGATTATGACTGTGGGATACACTACCATCCGGGGAAGGCCAATGTGGTGGCCGATACCCTTACTTTAAGATGAGACAGAGATGGATTCCGAATGATCGGGAATTAAAAGATGAGATTTTACACAAAACCCAAGTTAGTCCAACAAACTAGAAAGACAAAAGATTTCACCAACAAGCGGCTAGTGACAACCAAGACAGACAGAGAAAGTATGCGGACTAAGCCCGCGAGTATAGAGATAGTACTGCTACTGATAAGCTAAATGGCAAGTTGATGAATGGCAAGCAAGTTTATGCTGGTGTATTTCTGTGCAAACAAGATAGAGAATATGAGGTTAGAAATTCGTGATGCTAAAGGTATCTCCAGGGAAAGAATTAATGAGATTTGAAAAGAAAGGGAAGTGAGCCCGAGATTCATTGGGCCATCTGAGATTTAAGACGCGCCAGGAAGGTGGCCTACGAGCCAGCCTTACCCCCCCAAACTAGTAGAATGGTCATAACGGGGTTCATGTGTCAATGCTACGTCAGTATACTATAGATGCCCGGCATATGTAGAGTACGAGCACGTAGACATACAACCAGACTTGACCTATGTGGAGCAACCAATGGAAATTATAGATCGAAAGGAACAAGTACTCCGAAACAAGGTCATCAAACTAGTCAGAGTGGTATGGAGGAATCATAATGTGGAAGAATCAACTTGGGAGCTAGAGAGCGAGATGCTAGAAAGATATCCCCATGTGTTTTCAGAGTGATTCCGGGACGGAATCCTTTTAAGGAGGGGAGACTGTAAGACCCCAGATTTTGGGTAGAATTAAAACTTTTATTATATGTTGATGTAAATATGGATAGTGGCAATGACTTTGAGAATCAAGTTATGAAATGAATATGAATTTCGGTTTTCAAACATTTTGAGAATAGTAAGAATGGACTGAACATATAGATACGAATAATCTCTCTGGAAAATAAGAATACAATATTCCAAGGAAGAGAAGTATTTTTATGTCATCCAAATCGATATCTGGTATGCATCCGACAACTCCGTAAACAAGATAGCGTGTGCCCGAGAAAGCACTAGAACATTTCTAAGTGCAAGAAGTAAAGAGAAATAAACCAGGAATATTGGAACGGATATTGATCCAAAGGATTATAGAAAAACCACTGATGAATAGTAACTTTTGATGAATAGTAAATTTTTGTCGTTTAAAAAGTTTTTCAGACCACCCTATATACGGAACGATATAATGAACTTTCAAAGCTGTATTAGTGATCTACGATGAAAATAAAAGAATGCAGAAGCTGTCAGAATCAGAAAAATAGCATTTTTCGTTTTCTCCGAAATTTCACCAAAAACGGACTAAATAATTATTATTTGAGGATATTTAAGGATTTAAATTATTAATTATATGGATATGGATTTGATAAATGAATTAGAAGTATCGAGAACGATTTCGGTAAAATACCTCGATAGAACCCTCGAGAAACCTTGCGAGCGTTCTACGAAATTAAACGAACCAGTAAAACTACTTTATCTGGGCCAGTGCATGTGTGACATGTGTCGGAAGGAGAAGCAACCAAGGGTGATGACTCACCACTTTTGACATAAAAATCAGCATTTCTAATTGATTAACCAAGATAAAGAAAAGAAAAAGAGAAGAGGAAGAACACCCCCATTTTCGGCTCAGCTGGGACAAGGAAGAGAGAAAAATTCATATCTCCATTTCTATCCATCCTAAAATCACCAAATTTTAGCCATAGCTTCTCCACTCCATGTATAACACTCGTTCAAAATTTCATGGCAATCCAAGGTGTTTAGCCCAGTCATATATCCTCCCCAAGTTGAAGAATCCAAACTGTCATGATCTTGGCAGTTTCTGCACCGATTTTCAAATAGCCATAACTCCCTCGTTTCTCAATGGAATCATGTGTTCTTTATCTTGTTGGAAAGGTATTGAGATGCTCTACAACTTCTATTCAGGAGCCTAGTCCAGAAAAGCATGGTAAGGCCCTCGTGTTTCCAGTTCTTTCAAGAGGTGAATAGTAACTCCGAAATTACTAACTTGTTTTCTTGCTTTGTTCTTAAGGTTTAAGCATTATAAGGACTTGTTAAAGCTTGTTAAGTGATTATAAACCCTTGGTAGTGTTGATAGAGCTTCCAAGAAGGTAAAGCCCTAACCCACCCTTTGAGTTATTATGAGTTTTTGATGTGGTTTTGATGTTACATAAAGATTAGTGCTTAATAAGAACATCCTTAGATATTTGGATTTGTTTTGGTGTGTAAAATGATGGGTGATTGATTTTAGTCTCACCACTGGACTTAGAGATGTAAAATGGATGTTTGTTGAGATTGATGAAGTATGGGTTGCCTTGGTTGGTTATTTGGAGTGATCGTAAAATGGAAACGTTTGATTTATAGCCGTCGTAATGGCGAAATTTCTTTAACCTTACGAACCGAGCTTAACAGTTGATATAACCTTCTGACCTTACTTATTAACTGACCTATACTTGTATATCTTGAGTCATAGATCATTTTGGCGAAAGAATCGTAGCATTCCGACTTACGGTTTAGGCGTTATGATAAAAATCGTAAAAGCAATTCGTAAACGTAAGTGTGAGTTCGTAACTTCAATGGAACCCCCTTATAATGAGATATTCGGTTAAGAATCTTGGTAATTAAATACTAGAGGTCATAATGAAGATATGAGAGAAGACCTCATATCAAAAAGATTATTTTTCGATTTTATAAAAATGTTCGAATCAAGGTTAAGTGCGAAGAAACCCCTTAGAGGAGCACTTGGTTCTAACCTTCAAAACCACTTGGTATAACCGGCAAACGAGATTCGATTCCTAAGGTGAACCTTCGACTTAAATATTTATTGAATAACGTGGACTTAGTATGAGCCTAAAGTGAGTTATTAATGCCTTAGTTGTGTTTCGCTTACGTGTTTAAGCGTTGGATTATAGTGGATTATCCAAGGGATTAATCGTATGTTTTCGTTTGACTTTGTCTAGATTGTCCGGCATCGTCGCGAACCCCTATCACTTCTCGAGCATCAGGCAAGTTTACTAAACCTTACTCTATTATTCAGAGTATGTATATTTTCCTATGTTCAATACTTGTGTATTCCCAATTTATATACCAAATCTTTGTTGCAAGTATTGTGGCAAATTTTCTAAATCTATACTTTGAAGTATTGATTATATATTACTGTTGTTGCCATGTGTCGAGTTATACAGTTGTGCGATACATGTTATATATTGTATAAAATAGAGTTTGATTTGGGTTTATATATGAGCTTTGAGATAAAGTAGTTATAAACCGGTATACCTTGTAGCTCTAGAGATAAGAGCATACTTCTTGTTTTCGACTCTAGACCGGGAGTCAGTATTTGAGATATGGAGATAGCCGTGGAAACCCGGAGGGATTCCAGCGGCAGTGTACTAATTATTCTGAGGATTGCTATTATTAAACATTAATTATATTTCTAGAAAGTATTAATTACCTGGAAATGATTTGAGGAATGTTATTTGAATATTACTTCATTCGAAGGTTATTACTTGGAAATGATTTGAGTATGGGCTTCTAAGCTAGATATGGGATATCAGCTATAAGCCAGGATTTTATGTTGCCCTAGGATAAGGGCGTGTGATTTTCTTGAAAAATCAGAAGTAATTATATTTCGGTATATGTTAAAGGTTATTTTCCGATAAAGATATCGGGTAACTGTTATTCGAGGGTTAATTATTTTATTTAAGGAATATTATTTATATACATTTGAGGATTATCGACTTGCAGAATATTGTTTATATTCATTCGAGATTTATTTAATTAATGAATATTACTTTTGAATATTCATTTGAAATTTAATTATTTAAAGGATATTATTTTCGAATATTCATTGGAGGTTCACTTATTGAGAAATATTATTTTTAATATTCATTTGAGGATTATTTATTAATGAATATTATTTTTGAATATTCATTTGAGGATTATTTATTAATGAATATTATTTTTGAATATTCATTTGAGGATTATTTATTAATGAATATTATTTTTTTATATTCATTTGAGGATTATTTATTAATGAATATTATTTTTGAATATTCATTTGAGGATTATTTATTAATGAATATTATTTTTGAATATTCATTTGAGGATTATTTATTAATGAATATTATTTTTAATATTCATTTGAGGATTATTTATTAATGAATATTATTTTTGAATATTCATTTGAGGATTATTTATTAATGAATATTATTTTTAATATTCATTTGAGGATTATTTATTAATGAATATTATTTTTGAATATTCATTTGAGGATTATTTATTAATGAATATTATTTCTAAATATTCATTCGAGGTTTGTTTATTTGATGAATATTATTTTCGAATATTCATTTGAAGGTTTACTTGTTTAATAAATGTTATTAATTGTTTTCCAATCAAAAAGAGGTTCCCAAAATAATGTTTTTTTCCGTTTAAATCTGTCTTTTAAAGAGGATTTAAATGCTCGCTCAACTATAAAAAATATGGGAAACCTGATTTAAGTGACTACTACTCTTTTTAAACTCTCAATTCAAAAACTGTCAAGGGACAGATATTTTCTTGGAGCAATTTAATTGCTGCCAGTCTAATGTTGTGTTACCACCTCAATAATCGAGGGGTAAATTCATGGAACAAGTCGATATCCATTAACAAGCATAGCTTGGGAAATATTGGAGAATCTTCCTTTCCAACCTAGATATAACTACTTAGTGGAGTCGTATCAACAAGTGTTACACTTGGGGAAAGGAGGACGATCTTTACGTTTCAGAGTCATGGATTTCATCTGAACTAGGAGTGGTGTAAGTGGTCAAGTTGCGTGGGCCCATCCAACTTTTATATTGCCCCAAATGGGCCGGGAGGTCATAGTAAGGCGGTAGACAATGTCAGGCCGTCGTGATACTTCCATCTACATGTAGAAAACTATTTGAGCGGTGCGACCTGCTACTGATCATAGTAAGGTTAGGCACAGCGGACGCGGTAGCAACTCCAGTATTAGTTCATCATCCAATTTGGATATTTCCTGCAACATGTATTGGGGTGAAGAACCAATCGTGTTGGCAGGGGGTCGAGAAGTGTTTGGAATTGAAGTGACAATAAATCCATGCAACTTCATCTTTTATTTTATGAGTTATGACTCTATGGACACCTTACATAACATGAGTTATGGTAAGGGAGTTGTTTATACTGAATCACCTTATAACTTCATCTTTTAAGTTATGTGTTGATATTCTGCTTACATAGCAGATATTTTTGGAAAGGTTATATTGGTTTACTTTGAAACCTCATCTTTTATATTATACTAGAACTTTGTTCATAATATAGCAAGAGTCTGCAGAAATATTATGAAAATGATATTTGAAGTACAATAATAGTACTGTTTTTGGGAATACATTCCGATAAGGATATAATTTCAGTATCGAGATATTTTGACAAATTATTGTCTTATACCCGCTTTATTCTGGGTTGAGTTAAAGGCAGAATTATGCCACACTTTCATTACCTTGCTGAGCTATCGCTCACTCTTGCTATTGTTTTATATATATTATATAGCAGCGAAGCAGGATGCCAATGGGTCGGCACATACCTCGCAAGGCGTTTCCGTAAACAGTTTCTAGCAGTGATCTCGAGAGTAGTACGAACCAATCGAATCAGGCTACAGCTTTTGGTATTCAACTTATGTATAAATATGAATGGTATGAGAGGATTGTGAGCATCAGAAGGCTAAGTTGGTAATGTAGCATTACTTAGAAATTGTATCAGTGACAGATTCAAAAGACACTTGGGTATTGTAATAATAATTATTTATTCCGCAGTTGTTGTATTGTGTCGTTTCTGAGACTCTAACCTGTGTGTGTGTGTGTGTGTGAGACTTATATTGTGGGGTCATGAGCAGGTGAATTATGAATGGTGTGAGTAATACAGGTAAGGCAAGGAGTACATGGATTGTGACAACCCTAAATCCCTGACCCCGGATTTGGGGTTGTTACACTCACCACCCAGGCACCACATCAGGTTGGTCAGGGAATGCATGCTGGGGCATATCCTAATGACACCAACAAAAACATAGAGGATTCACCAGTTCTTACTGGAGACTCTATGCCAAACTCTCCATTCCATATGGACATGGATTTGCCTTCACAGGCATCTAGAGATGGTGCTGTAACACATCCCATTTCAATGGAGATAGCATCAGATTCTACAGTCATTCCAAGACTGGAGGAAACTCACTCAACCATTCCCCATGAAGTGCCAAGCACTAGCCCTCACTTGGCTCAGGCCACAATAACTGAATGGCTGAAACCTGTGCAACATGACAGGGCTTCAGGATCATCCTCTGTGCCACCACAATTGACGGAAGAAGAATTAAAAGATCTTCATGTGGCACAGATTGATGAGATCTCTAGGATTGCTCAACATCTCCTCACTGCAAATCTCCCAAATTCTGACTATGAGGCTATTCTTCTCACTCACAAGGAGGATGTTGAAGCACAACAAGATAAAATTGTGGATGAAGCCCAGCAAGCTGGAAATGTGGATGCTTGGCTGGATGGCAAAAGGACAGTAAAGCTCAAGGAGGCTCTAGCTTTTCTCAGGGAGGACTATCTTACAGCCTTGGGGTCAAATGCCAAAGGTCTCTCTCCTGCTGAAATCTATGATGCAGTTAATGATGTCTATAAGAGCCAACTTAAAGCTATGCATTTTCTTGGGAAGGGTCTTCAGTCAGAAATCTCCACCATTCAGGAAGAAACAGCTCATTCTAATTCTCAACTAAAGAATTGTTTTCTTTCAGGCTTTCCCAAGGTAGATGGCATTCTTAAGGAAGTCCAGAAAACTACCTCCAATGTCACCAAGATGGACTGCACCCTAGCTATGGTTTCAGATAATATGAAGAAGCTCTCTACCAAGCTAGACAATCAGGTGCAGGCCAACATCAACTCAAACTCCATGCTTACAGTACTCTGGAAGAATCAGTATGGGAACAAGCTTGTTGATGAGGTTCCTATTTCTGATATCTCCAAGTTTGAATTCTCCAAACTCAAGGATCAATCCCTTAACTCCTTCAAATCTCAACAACTTTTCTCAAAAGTGGACAGCTTGGAAAGAGAGGTAGCTGATCTGAAAGCAGAAAACAAAGGACTATCTCACTCCTTGGAGCAGCTTAATGCTAAGATGGATGATCAAACCAACTCCACTTCTAATATTTTGTTGGTGCAACAACAAATGATGACCTCAATGATGAGACATATGAACCTGCCTATCCCTGGGGAAGCTCAAGACATCTTGTCTGATTCCAAGCCTAAGGGGGAGAAAGAAAAGGAGGTCATTCTGAAAAAGACAGGGGGGTACCTGCCAAGCAACAGAAGCTTAAGGGCAAAATTTCTGAAGAAACAATAAAGCCAATAATCCTCCCCCCTGTAGAGGTCATAAATGCACAAGGCCAGAAGAGCACAGTCACATCTACCTTCCATCCTTCTACAATGCCAAAGGACATTTCAGCTCCTCAACCTACTTCAAATGCCAAACCTATCAAAGCCACAATAATCACCCAGGCCAAGCTACAGGAAATTGCAAATTCAAACAACTATCATGATGAGGCCTTTCTGGAGCTTCTAAAAGCCATCTACAGCAATGCAAAAGGGGATGCAAGAGTCTACAGAGAGAAGATCAAGGAAAGCATCAAGTACTTCACTGTGGGAGTAAGGAAAATCAATGATGTCCATCTAAGAGAAGTTATCATGGTGTGCAAGGACAATTGCTTGTGGCATCTAGCATTTCAAACTCTAGAGAAACTGAGATTTACTGAGCTGTCAACAATCCTGGACTTAATAGAAAAAGATGGGGCCAACAACAGGAGACTGTTTGATGACTTGAAGATAGATCAACATCAAAGACTGCCTGAGGTTATCTCAAAGCCAAGGACAATAATCTTCCAAAGTCTATCTTAAGACAGCAGCATTGACCAGTTGGTGATTCCTTCAGATTTGACAAGAAAGAATAATGCAAAGATCAACCAGGTGCTGCAAATGCTAAGGGCCAAGAGGGGAGACAGGACAACTGAGGAACTAGAGATGATTCACACTCTACAATCTTTTCTGATTCATGGAGTCATTCCTGAATCTGTCAAAGAAAAGAGCAAAAAGAAGGATGGGGATGATGATGATGGTGAGGAGAAAACCTATAAAAGGAGATCTCAGTCAAGGAGTGATAAGGATGGACCTAGTGAAAGCAGCAGGAGCAAATATTCAAAGAAATCAAAAGATGCTGGTGATGACAAGAGGGATTCAAAAGGAGGAAAGGAAACAGTCAAGAGAACAAGGAGTGGAATTCAGCAAGTCAAGGACATTGCTAGCAGTACTTTAACCACAACACAAGACTCTAAGTCTAGGGTGGGTACTGTTAGTGATGATCCTCCAAAATCATCATCTAAGACTTCTGAACCTGAATTGCCACAGAAGGAAGATGAAGCCACAAAAGTAATTTCAAGAAAACACTTCCACAAAGTTACAGCTAGTGGAGTGTTACAGTGGATGAAGGGGAAGGAAATGAAGCTACTTCCAAATGATGTGGTACTAAAGACTAATTCTCCCTGCTCCTCAAAGCTACCTCAAGTGAAACACATGAAGATCAAGAGGGCAGCTAAGAGGATAAGGATAACAAAGAGGACTGGAAAACTCACAAATGTTATTGGCATCAATGTGCTTCCATTAGATGAGGACTATGATGAAGATGCCCTAGCATTTTTGAGGGCTCAAAGGATCTTTGAAGTCAAAGTGAAGCTAGATCATCTACAAATCAAATACACTGATGGAAGAGAAAGAATAATGAAGCAAGGGGGATGGCAACATTTTGACACCTATGAGCAAGAAAGAATCAATGCCTTGTTAAATTTTGAAGAAAAGGAAGAAAGGTTGTGGAAAATAGAGATTGCTAGATTCATGAAGATGCACTCTGACTATAAAGAAAATCTAAAGAAGCTTAATGAAGAAAAGATGAGTCTGAAAGAAAAGGAGTTGGCTGAGATGGAAGAAAGAGCAAAGGAGCTAAGGAAGAAAGGGCTGTGCAGGGTAAAGCAAAATCCTTATACTGTTGAGTACAAAAATCATTATGGAGGAATAAGCAAGATAAGGATGGAGTTCATACATTCATATGTGGAAAGTGCCCTCAGAACAGCAGCTGAAGATCTAAAAGATTCTCCTCTCATTGAAGAACTGACTGCAAGGGATGAAATTTTACTGGCCATCTCTGAAATAAAGAAGAATGAAGAAATAAGGAAGAAGAAGGTCTATGATGATTTCTTAGAGAAACAATTGGAAACTGAAGCTAAGTAGCTCAAGGAAAAATCATGTAAGCCTAAATTTCCAAGTTGTTATCAAATTCTGTTATTACCTTCAACTTCTTTATTTTTGTTCTTTGTATGTTAGTTAGGCTTGTTATCAGACATGAAATTGTGCCTAAGGGTCTTACTCACAATTTGGGGGAGATTGTTAGGCTCAAGACATGTTTGAATACCACCATTAACAAGCCTACACTATGTGACTATGTCACATTACATGACCTAGTGAGTTCTATCACTGGGATATAGTATAGGTCTCTAATGTACTTGTCTTGTTCTCATGAACATTAGCTTGATCATGTATGCTCAAAATTATAATGAGCTTAGTAAAGTTTCTTGCATCTAGATTGTATATAGGCCACTGAATAATTGTCCTGGTAGAAGTTCAGAAATGTTCATGCAGCAGGACAAAGAAGAATAAGGCCATGAAGGAATAAGTTGTAGAAATTTGTCTAAGGCATTATATAGCAAAGTCAGAAGAAAGCTATGTCGTGAAGTCACCAATATCCATGTCGTGAAGTGCTATATCGCATAGTCCATTTTGTACTATGTCGAGAAGTCCTCAAGACTCATGTCGTGAAGTGTTGAAGTCAGCAAAGTCAAAGAAGCCTAGATCGTGAAGTCCTCAGGAGCCTCATGTCGCATAGTCGTCAAATGACTTATGTCGCATAGTCGTCAAATGACTTATGTCGTATAGTCGTCAAATGACTTATGTCGCATAGTCGTCAAATGACCTATGTCGCATAGTCGTCAAATGACTTATGTCGCATAGTCGTCAAATGGGCTATGTCGTAATGTCTTCAAAGGCTATATCGTATTGTCCTTTCAATGGAGATCGCGAAGTCAGGAATGAAGTGGAGTTCACGATATCAACACTTAGCCGTTTACAACAAGACAAATCAAGGTACAGAACCAAGAATCAAAAGAGACAAATACTGAAGCATTTGTTCTGGCAAGGTTGTCCAAAGAACATATGGCAAATCTACAGCTAAACTTGGAGAGAAAGATAAGAGACAAGCAGCTACAGAAACGGGAAAGACTCCGAAAAGCAGGTGGTCCTTCCTGACACAGTTAACTTCTTATGGCAGGACAAGTTGGACTTTCAGCAAGGGGTAACTGTGTAAAAATAGGTGTGTGCACTAGTTTGTATAGGACTTATATATATCATGCACACCCTATTGTAAGTAGCAAGAGAGATACACATAGTTATTTTGCTAAGCTCTTTTCTCTGTAAGCAAGCAAGTACAAACTGTTCTTGTTTAGAAGCCAGAAATTCGATTATGAATTTCTTGGAAAGCTGTAGTATTTAATTTGCTTATACAAAGTAGATTAAAGTGATTGTGCGTGTTGTTTACTTTCTGCATATTACATAGCATAATCATATACAGTTTACATTTAGTTTCAAGAAAGCAAAAATCCATCAAACTATCCATTCACCCCCCCTCTGTCTAGTTTCTAGGTGATATTCATTCCTAACACTTTGAAGAAAGATAAGAACTTCTCTCCTGACTTGGAGATAAATCTTCCCAATGCTGCCACTCTTCCCGTTAGTTTTTGGACATCCTTGACAGTCTTTGGTGGTTCCATGTCTAGAATTGCTTTGATTTTGTCGGGATTGGCCTCGATTCCTCTCTTGGAAACCATTAGGCCTAAAAACTTTCCCGAGCCTACACCAAAGGCACACTTAGCTGGATTCAACATCATCTTGTGGTGCCTTAGCACTTCAAATGCCTCTCGGAGGTGCTCAATGTGATCGGCCTTATCGAGGCTTTTGACTAACATGTCATCTACGTAGACCTCCTTGGTTTTTCCAATTAGGTGTCCAAAAATTTTGTTCACCAATCTTTGGTAGGTTGCCCCTTCATTCTTAAGTCCAAATGCCATGACCAGATAACAGAAAACACCAAAGTCAGTGATGAATGATACCTTGGAGATGTCATCCTTGTGCATTTTGATTTGGTTGTATCCACTGAAGCCATCCATGAAGCTGAGCATCTCGTGTCCAGCTGTAGCATCTATTAATGCATCAATCCTTGGTAAAGGAAAACAATCCTTAGGACATGCATCATTCAAGTCAGTGAAGTCTACACACATCCTCCATTTTCCATTGGCCTTTTTGACCATTACGGGGTTAGCCAACCATTCCAGGAATTGTATCTCTTCAATGAATCTGGCCTCTAGAAGTTTTTCAACTTCTTGTTTAATGGCCTCTTGCCTTTCTGGAGCAAAATTTCTCTTCTTTTGTTTCACCATATTTCTTTCAGGATCCACATTCAACTTGTGAGTTATTAATTGGGGATCAATCCCTGGCATGTCAGCCGCTGTCCAAGCAAAAATGTCACTGTTCTCTTGAAGAAAAGATATGAGCTTGCTTTTCAATGGCTCAGGCAGTAGTGCCCCGACATAAGTCACCTTCTCCGGTTCACCAGGGACTAAGGGAATTGGGATTAAATCCTCAGCTGGTTTCCCTCTTTGGTCCTCATTGTCGTCAGTATCCATGTCTTCAATTGGGAGAACCTGCCCCCCGATTCCATCAGGCCTTAACGCGGCTACATAACAACTTCTAGCCATCTTTTGGTCTCCTCATTCTTCACCAATCCCATTCCTCGTTGGGAACTTGATTTTCAGATGATAAGATGAGGCAACGGCCTTGAACGCATGAAGACCAGTCCTTCCCAGGATTGCATTGTAGGTTGAAGTTTCCTATATAACTATGAAGTTCAGCATTTGAGTAGACGTATTCATCCCTTGCCCCATGGTCATTGGGAGTTCGATAGTGTCTTCCACTTTTGATTCCACCCTATTGAATCCGTATATGGGCATATTTGAGGGTGTTAACTGAGAATCAGTTTAACCCATCTTGATAAAAGCATCGTGGAACAAGCTATCCACTGAAGCTCCATTGTCGACTAGGACTCTCTTTGTTTCGGAATTGCCAATCACAGGTATGATGACTAGAGGGTCATCGTGGGGGAACTTCACCCCTTCCAAGTCTGAATCATCAAAACCTATTGACACTTCTGTTCTGGCACGCTTCAGTGCCTCTCCAACCACAGTCATTACCTCTCGAGCATAAGCTTTTCTTGAGTTTCGGGAGGACCCAGCAGCAGTTGGCCCTCCGAATATCATGTTGATGACTGGCCCTCGGGGCTTAGAGTTACGATCTTGGTCGTTGTCCCTTCTGTCGTAATCCTTCCTTTCATAGTTTCCTCTTTGACTCCCTTGATTTCCATCCTTGGTGAATTTGCTGAGTTTTCCTCTTCGTATTAGAAATTCGATCTCATCTTTCAATTGCCTACAATCGTCAGTGTCGTGACCGACTTCTTTGTGGAACCGACAGAACTGATTTTGGTTCCGTTTGGACATGTCAGCCCTCATTGGGAGTGTTCAATCTTGCATACTCTGTAAACTTTGGCCCAAAATTGTTTCTCTTGGGTGGAGAATCAAAGTCCTTTGACGTTCTGGGGAACTTTTCCTTGACGTCGTACTCCTGAATTTCCTTTCTTTTCTTTGAGTTTCCACTACCTCCAGCAGTGGGTTCATACTTTCTCATGCTTTCTTCAGCCTTGATATACTTTCCGGCTCTATCTTGGAGCTTCAGCATGCTCTCGGGTGGATGTTTAGCTAACGACCTTTTGAAGTGGTCATCAGTAGTTCCTTGTTGCAGGGCTATCATAGCCACCTTGTCCTCTAAGTCCGGGACTTTCAAAGCCTCCCGAGTGAATCGATTGATGTAGTCCCTTAGGGCTTCATTCTTTCCTTGATGGATTTCCATGAGTGATGCAGAGCTTTTCTCATGCACCCTTCCACTAATGAACTGATTGATAAAAGCTTTGCTTAGTTCCTTGAAAGACCCAATTGAGTTGGGAGGAAGACGGTTATACCAGCGTTGGGCCATGCCTGCTAAGGTTTGTGGAAACGCCCTACACTTGACCGCATCGTTGGTTGGCTGCAACAGCAGTGCATTGGAGAAGGTCCTTACATGATTTGCGGGATCTCCCGTTCCATCATAGGCTTTGATCGAAGGCATCTTGAATTTTCTGGATATAGCCATTTTCATGATGTCTTGAGTAAACGGTGGTGTAGGATCATCAGGATCTCCTAAGGGCAACAGAATACTAGGATCACCCCTTGGGGCTTCGGCCCTCTTGGTTTTTCTTGCCGGTGGATCCAAGTTAATTATCGGGATTCCTTTAGTCGTTCGGCCTTGAGATTGAGCGGCCTCCTCCTCAGCAAGGAGTTTCTTGAGTCTTGCAGTCTCTCCCTCATGGGCTGCAATTTTCTCCTTCGTAGTTTGGGGTTGATCCCGATTTGTCTGGGAAGAACGTCTCCTTCTTGGGGCGACATCCTCCCCAGTTGTATAACCCTCATCCTCGGTGTTTGGGCCCGAGTAATCTTGAACGAAAGGGGTCTGGCGAGTTTGTTGATTTTGGGGTCCCAGACCTTGAATATAAGGGGGCACATATGCCTCATGGTAGATTGGATTAGTTCCACTACTGCCCGCCATGGGTTGAGGGGGCATGACATAGCTTGGCATCCCCAAAGTCTGATTCGCGTATTGAGGGAGATCAGTAGTATGGAGTTGAAGGCTTCTCGGTGCATTCATGATGAGTGGAGAAGTCGAGATTGGTTGCTGGTGAACGGTCTCTTGTGGATTAGATCCATGAATGACCATCTGCAGGGGATTCGTCCCTTCAACCGAAATCAGAATTTCCGGTCCTTGAGTGTTGGTGGGGATATTCGGCCCTTGAGTGCCAGTAGTTGGCGGTGGTTGATTTCCGTGAATATCAGCCTCAGAGGTGACAGGGCGATCCTCAGGAGTTTGAGTATCTCGAGCTGTTCTTCGTGTGTTTGCCATGGTTGATGTTGTCTTCCCATAGACGGCGCCAAATATTGTGGAATAAAATCTGAGCTTACGAATTTAATGCGAGGGTTTAATGAGCTTCGAGCTTTTATGGATGCACTTGTGTTTCGAGACTAAATCGGTCCTCACAAGATGCTTACGTATCTCAATTCGTTATTGAGAATCAAGCCAATAAAAACGTAGTTCTTGGTGTTGCCCTCGGGGCTATGGCGGCAGGGGCACACCAAGGACATAGTGACTTGTATGTCCTTATTCGAGGATGAAGTCTAAAACGTTGTAGATGACGTATGGAGTTGTGTCCAAAACGTAGTTCTGATTGTAGGATCAGGGTCCTTATATAGGCGTCTAGAGCCTAGTATTTATGGTATGTTTAGGAGTCTTAGCGAATAAGTCTCCTTATTGATAATGGATAAACATTATATTTCTTGCAGGATAAGTCTTTTCCTTGTTGATAAAGGCTATGACTCATTAATTGCCTTTAATTGGGATTCTGGATCCTTCTTTGATGAATTTACCATATTTTGGACTCTTTTTATAAGCTGTATATTTTCCCTATTTATTAATTACGAAATTAATAAATAATCTGGGTTTTGGGCCTTAAATACTTGGCCTTTCCAAAGAATCAGCAATTATATTTCTATAATTACTTTTCTATCCATATCAGCAATATTACGGGTCAACTACTTCCTGGATAAGACTATTTATAGTCAAAATAAAGAATAAAAGCATTAAATGAAATGTGAAATTTTTATCTTACACCTAACTTTACTATTTAACCTTTGACATAACAATCAATTTACAACAGTTTTCTTTTTTAAACTTTTTAAAAAAAATAGTAATTTGCCCGTGATTCGCACACGGAGTTATATATTATATATATTTACCAAGAAATTATAAAAAAATTGAAATATTTTTATCATAATAAATGTATATTAGTAAATTACAATATTTCGATAATTAAATGTCTAGTAAAACATAAATGTATCGAAAGTAGATTTTAGTGACTAAAAATGTGGTTTATCATAATATTTTGTATGTATAGAGGGTTATTACATTAAATTAGTTAGATTTGTAGAAAATATCTAACAGAGGAAATATATATAATGGTAATCATTTATTTAATTTTTAATATAAAATATTAATATAACTGATGTCCACCAATTTTAAAATAATTAGAAGAAAAGCTCAATTATTAAATTAAATGTTGTAGAACTTTCTCGACGTCGCCTCACGGCGACACCTCACCTCACGGCGACACCTCGCCTCGTTTATTTTACTGAATAATAATAATTTTTTTAACAATTAAATGTTAAACACATGCAAAACTTACATATATAGAGATGAGATTTTAATGATTAAAAATGTGATATATCATAACAATTTGTATATATTAAAGGTTTATTTTAAATTATTTACATTTGTACAATATATTTGAAAGAGGAAAAATAAAGCTTCATTTTTATTTATTTAATATTTAATAAAATATTACATATATAAAAATATATATTTATATAGCTGACGTCCACCAATTTTAAAATAGTTAGAAGATAAGCTCAATTATTAAATTATATTCCCTTTGTCGATTCTTTACAATTAGGATCGAGACTTGATACACATTTTAAGACTCTTATAAATAACAATGGGTGTCAGGTCACTTTGGGACTGAGGAGTACTATCTCCGACCCCGACCCCCGATCCTCGATCCCGAAACCCATCCCCGAACCCACTCCGATCCCCTAACGGGGATTATTTCACTCCCTGATCCCCGCCCCTAACCGAAAACGGGGATCCTCGCAGGAAATCGGGAATTTTATATTCTTTTCTAAGAAAATATTGTAAATTATGAATAATATTTTATAATACAAATTAACATGATAAATCATAATATATTTATTCATATTTGTATTTTAAAATAATATTTTGAATCTTAATTTGAATTAAAATTTACCTATACTATTAATAATAGGTAAAAATAATATTATTGTAAATAAATTATATCATAATATGTAAATCATAGAGTAGATAAAAAATTTAAAATTATAACATTATATTTATATATTCTTGATAATTTATTTAATATACATATAAAAATAATTATTTAAAAAAAATAGGTTTCGGGGATCGGGGCGGGGATAGCCTAATCCCCGGTACCATCCCAATCCCCGAATTTTTCATATATTTGTCCCCGATCCCAACCCCGTATCCCAAAAAAATCCTGATTTCCCGTATCGAACGGGGCGGTGATCGGACCGGGGTCGGGTGGGACGAGTGAATGCCCATCCCTACTTATAAATTATGATTTCATAAATTATTTTAAAATTTTTTTTCTTCTGAATAAAAAATTAATGTTTAAACTTTAATTTTTAAAAAAATAAAATAAGTTATAGAACTATACCTTATATACACCTTAAAATGTGTGTCGTGAAAAAAAAACTGTAAAGAAATATGGGGGACGAAAGGAGTAAATTGTAGAAGTTTCTCGGTGTCGCCTCACGGTGACACCTCGACTCGTTTATTTTACTAAAAAATAATTATTTTTTTAACAATAAAATGTTAAACACATGCAAAACTTACATATATCGAGAGGAGATTTTAATGACCAAAAATGTGATTATCATAACAATTTGTATATATATTAAAAGTTTATATTAAATTAATTACATTTGTACAATATGTTTAAAAGATGAAAAATAAAGCGTCGGTTATTTATTTAAGTTTTAATAAAATATTTATATGAGTGTAAACCCTCTAATTTATAATATGTAAAAGATAAGTACAATTAACCGACGACGCCTTTACTGTTATAAAAATTTCATAAAACCATATGCACGAATCATAAAGTGTGGATTTTTTTTCTTCTCACATGTTATGAAAATAAAAATTTCATAAAGCCATATACACGAATAAATAGTTTTTTTTAACTTTTAAACATGCTATCTTGACACTTTACTAATAACTATCTTGTGTCCTTAGGCTTTGAAGAGACTAAAACTAAAAACGTTTTCTGATATTAGTGGATTAAATACATATTTAAATTTGTTCAAGCATTCCTTTGGTTTAGTGCATATAAAATTTTTAATATGTAATTATCAGTTTTCAAATTTTATATTTATATTCAAGTTAGAATAAAATTAATATCCATCGTTTTATCCATTCTTATTTAATATCCATCGTTTTATCCACTATAAACCTTCTGCCTCCCTCCCAAAAGCTTCACCTCATGCCGGTAAATATGGCCCATGGTTGGTTAGCTAAAGGAGAAGTGACCAAGAACTCCTCGCACCATCAAACCATGAGAATAAATGAAGATAACACCAACACCAGTAGGATTTCCGTTAGCTCTTAGATGAATGGATGAATCTCTTCTATATATAATAGGAGAATAATGGGATAATTTAGGGGCATTTGAGCCAATAAACCCCCCGTGAAATTACCATTTTACCCTTACATGTTACAAAATTACATGACATGCCACTACTCTCTTATCTAAAGAAAATATTTAAGTAAATAATGTTTTAGTCATGGATCGAACCTCTGACATTCGCTAAAGAAGCCATCCTTATAACCATTGAGCTACATGATTCTTTTTGATTTTGAGTTAAAAATCATATGACATAAACCTCACATCTTTCTTATCCTATATTTATTATTATTTAAATTTTTGAGTAAAAATTAAGGTGATTTATAATATTTATTTTTTTAATACTTAAAATATCATACAAAATCATATAAACTACCAATCTTTTAAAATATTAATATTAAGTTTTAAAAACAATATTATGTGTGGTTCTTTTTATCTTTCTATTAACTAAACAAATATTTTGTATATGTATCGATTACTATAATGTATTCTATTTTCTTGCATTAGAGTCGAACTTTTTTTGTACTACGTAATATATTTGAATTATTCAAATATTTAATATATAAAATGTATTATTAAACGTTGAAATAACATAAATAACATATTACAAGTAGTTTATTTACATATTTATGAATTATTTATTTTTAAATTAATGAAATTAGTGTTAAAACATGTGTAAAAAATAGACAATAATTTAGGTATGGGCGATCGGTCACTTCGGGGTCCGGGAGACTCCGAACATGAACTCGTTCGTCGAACCCGCCTCAATCCTCGAACAAGGATTATTTTATTTATCGCACAATAATCATTGTTAAATAACACATATTGATAACATGTATACATGATATTTATAATTATTTGTTCTTATATATACTACAAGTATAGAGTCAGTGTGATGCATACGACATTCATATTCTTCTTTTTTTACATTTATATTTACTTTGTTTGAAGTTCATCTTAAATTTGAATAGTTTTATGTGATTGTTGAACTTAATGTTGAATTGACGTGTGTGTTTCTGTTTGAGCGTGATTAAATTGTGTTTTAAGAGTTTTGTGTTTAACAATATTTTAAAAATATATTTAATTAAAATTGTTGTTTTTAATAAATTAAGGTCAATTTGCAAAAGAAAAGGGACTAAAATGCAAATATCAGAATATGAATGTCATATTGACCGACCGATTACCAAACTATATTTTGAATAAAATTGTTGTTTTTAATAAATTAAATAAAGTAGTAAAAATAAAAGAACTAAAGTACAAATATCAAAATATGAGAACCGTACCGACCGACTATCAAACTTTTAATGTTTTGGTTTTAATAATACAATATATAATAGAAGTGACCGGATTTATAATTAGATTGGATGCATTATATATATGACACATTTTTTGTTATTATCAAATGAATTTTAAATTAATTTTATAAAAGAAAATAATTAGTTATTTGGAATTGAATTAACACACACACACATATATATATATATGTAAAATAACTAAAAAACATAAATAAAACATATGAAAAACTATTTATTTTGAGTCAAAATATTGTAAAAGATGAGATAATAAAAATAAATAGATAGTACAACAAAACAATTAAATGAATTATATATTCTAAAATTTTGATAATAATTTGTGTTAACAATAAACAGATTACAATATATAGTCCATAACAAATTTAAAAAAACATGATATTGCATATCATACATTATGATCAGATCAAATCACATTATAAAGTCCGGGTTATTTAAAATTATAGTCCCCGATCAATCAAATTATCTATATAAATTAAAATAAGTACATTGTAACAGACAAAAAAAATGTGCTACCATACCGAGAAAAAAAAATTAACCACAAAGAATAGAAATATATGTTAATTGATAGAAAAATGACCCGTGTTTTAATTAGTAAAGATATTTCCCTGGATGAAGTTGTATTTTGAAACAAATAAAGGATGAATTCATTGTCAAAACACGGACAAAACTCAGAAGGCTGGGCAATTTTAACTTACGATGATATAAACAAAAAATATTTATCCAGCAATAATTGATCAATTCTCAAGTTCAGAGTTAAAAAAAAAGTCTGTTTGTTTGGAAGAATTGAAACACATCGAAATGGTACCAAACGTACTTAATAATAGAATGATTTGGCACAAGGTAGTTCCACTTAAGTCAATTAGCTACATTGTCCTATGTTCTGAAAGTTAGATAGATAGGGGAAGAGAAATAAAGGTAAAAAATGTTTAAAATCAAGAGGTCAGAAGAAAAGACATAAAAGAGTTACAAAGAAAGTTTTAAGAACTGAAAACGCAAGGCCTAAGTAGAGTATTAGAAGATTTAGGAAGGCTTTTGAGTAAAATCAGTACTAAAACCTACAATCTCATACTGCAACATCCGGAGATGAACTAAATGAATGCATCATTTTTGAAGAACTGGAAAAATTTTAGGATTATAATTTTAAAAATGTCGTCTTAATTAGAAAACATCCATAGAACACTCTAATTTTATTCTATGATCCACAATAAATTAAAAACGGACATGAGTTATCAAAACTACTCGTATTAGTGTTAGGTCCAAAGTATCGTAGACGGGGGGGGTTGAATACGATACTCACAAATAATTTAATTTCGTTCGCGGATAATTCATTCAGTTTTATAACGAAATCAAACACACCAAACCAAACCAAGTTTCGGGGAATATATCTTTTTATAAATATAAACCTCGAGGGGTGCTACAATTTCTAATCCGTAGATTAGCTTCAATGAGTTTAAGGTTACACAAATTCAATACAATGATCAAGTTCTGAGCACTATTAATTCTCTGATAATTTCTCCGGCTCAATTCTCTCTCTCTCAGTAATGTCTCTGTGTGTTTTGCCTTAACTGAAGAAGACACTATCTTCTCTCGTATTAATTGTAGACTTCATTTGAAAACTATCGAACCACAAATTGAAGAATCAATCCTGGCCGTCCAATCTTCATCAACCTGTCCAACAAAGAATACTTTTCACCTGCTCCTTAATTAAAAACCATCGAATGAATTAACTTTATTCACCATTCGATAGTTTTTAAAACAAAACTATCGAATACTAAATAAAGTTAAAGTGGTTTTCATTTGATTACTTTAAAACACATTCGATGGTTTTCTAAGATAGAAAAACCATCGAATCTTTTTCTTTTCTTTTATCTTTTAATCAATACTCCTGAGCTCCTGGGTGTTTAAGTAATAGAATGTATCACTTTCTTTTGAGATGATAAAACAACTTGATCTTTTCAGTGCCATCAACTAGTGCAACTGGTCTGGTTCACAGATGAATAACAATTGATCAATTCTTCTTCTATGTCTTGAATTTAATGCTTCTGATAGGTCCTTTGTCGTTCTGGTTGCTTCAATTAAATCACTGGAATCCCGTGGTACTTTGTTGAGTTTCGGGGCAACAAACGCAGCGAAAACAGTCGTAAAAACAATAAAAATCCGAAACCCTAACCCTAGGATCCGTGTACAAGACATGGCTGATTATGGAGAAACGAAATCATACCTTAATTGAGCTTATAATATTCAGAAAGATGGAGGTCCTTGTTGAAACCACCATGCAGCCCTTGTTCAAGATCTGCGTCGCCAAAGTAGTCCACACGAACGCACGATTACGGAGTTGGTACTAGCCAAAAGAACCGCCCTCGGAAAACCTTTCTCTCTCTGTCTCTAGCCTCTCTAATATGCAGAGCTGCTAGGGTTTTGTGTGAAAAACGTATTTTGTCACTTAAACCTAAAACAATACATCATTATGTATTTATATGGAGAGGGATATTGGGCCTATACCTAATCTGATTGGGCTTCCAAAACCCAATATGATTATTAGTAGTAATAGTTATTATATTCGAATTATTATATAATTAATCAAGTCCTACTTAATTAATCCAATAATTCAATAATAATAATAATTCAATTAAATTCGAAATTTAATTATTGCTCCGTCTAAAACGTTCTTTATGTGTAACCCTTTAGGTTATTATTACGTTGGCAATAATTTTAATATCTCATAATAAAATTATAAACAATGAGCGGCATCTAGTAATACATCATTGCTACCCAAGTAATAATAATAATTGGTGATCCAATTAAACCTTTCGTGACTAATGTTTCCGTGTAATATAATCCCTTTAACCAAATATTATAGATTAAACTCGAGGCATGTTATTAGTCATCCTCTTCAACATTTAATCCAGGTTTCCTTGATCAATGAGTAGACTATTAAAACAAATCAATATTTGAGCATGACCATGCATTTTCATAGTCTCACTCAATCAAGAGGCCAATAATATCTCTCCTAATAATAGGAGGGTTAAATCCTATATCTATCATTCATATTTCTCATACGACTCATAATATACCCGATGTCCACTTTTATCATCACCCGGTCAAAGGTAACTTTTAATGTAATCAAAGTATATTAATCCTCGTATAGAAATATAATGATCTCAAGTCTAAGGATCATTACACCATTATCACTGTGAGCTATTCTAATGACTTTATTACCATGTAGAATCTCACTGTGGGTCTATCCGGTGCCATGTAGAATATTACATGCACCTATGTTCTTGACTTTAGTATCATTATACCTATGACCAATGAGATGTGGTCATTTAGTCAATGAACATACTAATCTTTATGCATCATAATTGTCCTAATTTATAATGCTTAATTAGGGATAATTTAGGAATATAAACACTATTCATATAATCTCATTTTTAAGTCACATACTTAAAGATATAGAATACGTGTTCAATATTCCAAGGACATTTATTACTCTAACATTAATATCGCAGTAAATAAAGACATAATAATTGTTGTCGAATAATCAATAGAACATAATCATTATTAAATAACAAAATAGTGTTTTCCAGAAGTACAATTGTATTGTCTCTAGGGCACTAACACTAACAATCTCCCACTTGCACTAGAGCCAATCACCCATGTATCTAATACCCATGGAACTAGTGTGACATTCGTGCTTCTGCTGCGACAAAGCCTTAGTTAGTGGGTCCGCAACGTTATCATTAGTATGCACTTTACATATATGTATATCCCCTCTATTATTTATTTCTCTAAGAAGGTGATATCTCCTAAGTATATGCTTTGCCTTGGAATGGGATCTTGGTTCCTTAGCCTGCGAAATGGCTCCATTATTATCGCAATATAGATCAACTGGGTCTGCGATCGATGGAACCACTCCAAGTCCCGTAAGAAAATTCCGAATCCAAACAGCCTCTTTGGCTGCTTCACTGGCTGCAATATACTCAGCTTCCATTGTAGAATCAGCTACTGTTTCTTGCTTTGAACTCTTCCAACTTACAGCACCTCCATTTAGGCAAAACACAAATCCAGACTGAGACACAGTGTCGTCCCTATCTGTCTGGAAACTAGCATCAGTGTAACCTCTTACTACTAGTTTCTCATCTCCTCCATATATCAAGAAAGAATCTTTAGTCCTCTTAAGGTACTTAAGAATGTTCTTGACAGCTGTCCAGTGACTTTCACCTGGATTAGATTTGTATCTACTCGTCATGCTCAAAGCATACGAGACATCGGGACGAGTACATATCATTGCATACATTATAGAACCAACTGCCGAAGCATATGGTACTTTATTCATACGGTCCTTTTCATCTGATGATTTAGGAAAGTTTTCTTTTGAGATCGTTATCCCATGAGACATTGGGACATAGCCCCTTTTAGCCTCTTGCATCCCGAAACGATGCAATATCTTGTCAATGTATGTACTCTGACTTAAGCCGATCATTCTTCTGGGTCTATCTCTATAGATCCTGATCCCTAATATGTAGGATGCATCGCCTAAGTCTTTCATCGAGAAATTATTTCCCAACCAAGTCTTCACAGCCTGTAGAGAAGTAATGTCATTCCCTATTAGCAATATGTCATCTACATATAATACTAGGAATGCCACATGGCTCCCACTAACCTTCTTGTAAACACACGGTTCATCCTCATTTTGTATGAAACCAAACTCTTTGACTGTTTCATCAAAACGAATGTTCCATCTCCTCGAGGCCTGCTTCAACCCATAAATGGATCGTAGTAACTTACAGACCATCCTAGCAAATTTTGGATCGACAAAACCCTCAGGTTGTGTCATGTACACATCCTCTTCTAAGCTCCCATTTAAGAAAGCAGTCTTGACATCCATTTGCCAGATTTCGTAGTCATAATAAGCTGCTATTGCAAGCAAAATCCTGATGGATTTGACCATCGCCACCGGTGATGTAAGACCCCAGATTTTGGGTAGAATTAAAACTTTTATTATATGTTGATGTAAATATGGATAGTGGCAATGACTTTGAGAATCAAGTTATGAAATGAATATGAATTTCGGTTTTCAAACATTTTGAGAATAGTAAGAATGGACTGAACATATAAATAAGAACAATCAATCTGGAAGATAAGAATACAATACTCCAGGGAAGGAAAGTATTTTTATGTCATCCAAATCAATATCTGGAATACATCCGACAACTCCGTAAACAAGATAGCGTACGCCCGAGAAATCACTAGAACGTTTTCTAAGTGCAAAGAGTAAAGAGAAAATAGATCAGGAATATTGGAACGGATTTTGATCCAAAGGAGTATAGAAAAACCACTGATGAATAGTAACTCTTCGTTTAAAAGTTTTTCAGACCACCCTATATGCGGGACGATATAATAAACTTTCAAAGTCGCATTAGTGATCTACGATGGAAATAAAAGAATGCAGAAGGTGTCAGAATCGGAAAAATAGCATTTTTCGTTTTCTCCGAAATTTCACCAAAAACGGACTAAATAATTATTATTTGAGGATATTTAAGGAAATTAAATTATTAATTCTATGGATATGGATTTGATAAATGAATTAGAAGTATCGAGAACGATTTCGGTAAAATACCTCGATAGAACCCTCGAGAAACCTTGCGAGCGTTCTACGAAATTAAACGAACCAGAAAAGCTACTTTATTCCAAGCCAATGCATGCTTGCCAAGTGTCAAGACAAGAAGAGACCAAGGGTGATGACTCACCACATTGGATAAATATCAAGTAATTAAACAAGATAAGAAGAAAAAGAAAAAGGAAGAGAAATTTCGGGAGAGAAGAAGAAAGAAAAATGGGAGAGAAAGAAATGATCATAACTTGAGATTCCGTCGTCCGTTTTTGGCGTTCCACCACTCAAATCGAAGCTCTCGAGAAGCTCTACGCAACCATGGTAAGCGCTCGCCTCACCTCTGTGATTTACCCTTCGATTTCAGTGAGTAACAGTTGGAGAAGATGATGAATAGTAACTTGTATTTTGCTTTGTTGCTTTTGATATTGAGTTTGTGGCTTCCAAAGGTTGTATCAAGCAAGGATCTAAGGTTACATAAGGAATATAGCAGCAAGCAAGCTTGGAGGAAGGTATAAACCTCTGCCCCTTTTGAGTTTTATATGAGTTTTAAAGTGGTTTTGATGTTCATGTAAAGTTAATATCATGATTAAGTGATTTAGTGATTATTTGGATTTGTTTGAATGTGTAAAATGATGGGTGTTGGATTTGAGCCTCCCCACTGATCTTAGAGGTGTATGATGGTTGTTTGTTGAGGTTGTAGATGTATGGTATGCCCGGTGTGGCTTGGTTATGTTGTGACAAAATAGGATTATTCGATTTTAAGCCGTCGTAATGCCCGATTTTCGGTAACTCTATAAACTGCCTAGAATCAGAAAACCTAACTGCCTCTTTTGGTTCAGTTATGAACATGAGTGTGTAGAGATTTGTTTCTAGTTTACGTGAGCGCAAGAATCATGTCATTATGATTTACGGTTTATGAGATATGACCATTTTAGTGAAAGTGGTTCAAGGAAAGAGATTGCAGAAATGTACCAACTTTGTGGCTATGCTTGAGACCCTTAAAAGTTGTTTTAAAAGATGAAATTTTGTATTGAAGTGTCAAGGGCAGTTACGAAGGTTTCGAGTCCAAAAGATTATTTTCCGATTTTATAAAAATGTGTTAGCTGAGGTTGCGCAAGTGAAAACCACTAAGAACATGACTTAGAAACCAATGTTGTAAATGGTTAAGTATAACTTGTATTCGAGGATCGATTTCGGACTAAACCTACGACTTAAGTAATTGTCGATTAAACATGGACTTAGTATGAGCCTATAACGAGCTAGTAATTCCTTGGTTGTGTTTCGCTTACGTGTTTAAGCATTGTGTACAAGTGGATTATCCAGGGGATTAATCGTGCGTTTTCTTTGACTTTGTCTAGATTGTCCGACATCGTCGCGAACCCCTATCACTTCTTGAGCATCAGGCAAGTTTTCTAAATCTATACTTTGAAGTATTGATTATATATTACTGATGTTGCCATGTGTGGAGTTATACAGTTGTGCGATACATGTTATATATTGTATAAAAATAGAGTTTGATTTGGGTTTATATATGAGCTTTGAGATAAAGTAGTTATAAACCGGTATACCTTGTAGCTCTAGAGATAAGAGCATACTTCTTGTTTTCGACTCTAGACCGGGAGTCAGTATTTGAGATATGGAGATAGCCGTGGAAACCCGGAGGGAGTCCAGCGGCAGCGTACTAGTTATTTTTAGGATTGCTATTATTAAACATTAATTATATTTCTAGAAAGTATTAATTACCTGGAAATGATTTGAGGAATGTTATTTGAATATTACCTCATTCGAATGTTATTACTTGGAAATGATTTGGTAATTGGCTTATAAGCTAGATATGGGATATCAGTTATAAGCCAGGTTTTTATAAATGCCCTAGGTAAAGGGCGAATTATTTTATTCTTTAGACCGGAAGTAGATATATTTTCGGTATATTTTAAATGATTATTTTTCCGATAAAGATATCAGGTAACTGTTATTCGAGGGTTAATTATGTAGTTAAAGAATATCATTTATATTCATTTGAGGATTTTTGACTTAGAGAATATTATTTATATTCATTTGAGGATTATTGACTTTAAGAATATTATTGTAAATATAATTTAGGAATATTCATTCGAGGATTAATTATTTATTTAATGAATATTATGTTGAACATTCATTTAAGGATTATTTAATTAATGAATATTATTTTTGAATATTCATTTAATGATTATCTATTTAAGGATTATTTATTTAAGGACTATTTACCTAATGAATATTACTTTTGAATATTCATTTGGGTTTTATTTATTTGATGAATATTATTTTCAAATATTCAATGGAGATTATTATTTAATGAATATTATTTTGAATATTCATTCGAGGTTTATATTAATTTGAATATTCATTCGAGGTTTATATTATTTTGAATTATTTATTCGAGGTTTATTAGTTAATGAATATTATGTAGAATATTCATTTAATCCTCATTTATTTAATGGATATTATTTCTAAATATTCATTCAAGGTTTATTTACTTAATGAATATTATTTTCGAATATTCATTTGAGGGTTTACTTATTTAATAAATTTTATTAATGGTTTTAAATCAAAAGAGGTTCCCAAACCAATGTTTTCCATTTAAGTCCGTCTTTTAAGAGGATTTAAATGCTCGCTCAACTATCAAAAATATGGGAAACCTGATTTAAGTAACTGCTATTCATTTTAAACTCTCAACTCAAAACTGTCGGGGGACAGATATTTTCTCAAAGCAATTTAGTTGCTGCAAGTTAAATAATGTGCTACCACCTCAACGCTCGAGGGGTAAATTCATGGAACAAGTCGATATCCATTAACAAGCATCGCTTGGGAAATATTGGAGAATCTTCCTTTCCAACCTAAATACAACTACTGAGTGGAGTCGTATCAACAAGTATTACACTTGGGGAAAGGAAGACGATCTTTACGTTTCAGAGTCATGGATTTCATCTGAACTAGGAGCATGTGTAAGAGGTCGAGTCGCGCCGATCCATCACCTTATTGCCCCAAATGGGCCGGGAGATCCAGAAAGGCGGTAGACAATGTCAGGCTGTCGTGATACTTCCATCTACATGTAGAAAACATATTTTTGTTGTACAACCTGCTACTGATCATAGTAAGGTTGGTACGACGGGCGCGGAGAAGGCTCCAGTATTGGTTCATCATCCATTTTGGATAATTCTGCAACATGTACTGAAAGGGACCACGGATGGCTCCGTTGGTACAGGTTTACCGATCATGTTGACAGAGGGATTCTGCAACATGTATTGAAAGGGACCAAGGATGACACCCGTGGTACAGGTTTACCGGTCATGTTGGCAGGGGGTCGAAAAGTGTTCAAAATAAAGTTACAATGAATCCTTGCAACTTCATCTGTTATGAGTTATGACTCTGATAATATATGCATAAGTAAATCTTGGGTTACGGAGATATGATATTAATTTTCCTCGTAACTTCATCTTTTATATCATTTGACTCTGTGGATACCTTACATAATATGAGTTATGGTAAGGGAGTTGTTTATACTGAATCACCTTATAACTTCATCTTTTAAGTTATGTGTTGATATTCTGCTTATATAGCAGATATTTTTCGGAAAGGTTATATTTGGTTTACTTTGAAACCTCATCTTTTATACTAGAAACTTGTTCATAATATAGCAAAAGTTTGCAGAAATATTATGAAATGATATTTGAAATACAATAATGGTACTGTTTTTGGGAATACATTCTGATAAGGAAATAATTTCAGTATTGAGATATTTAGACAAACTATTGACTTATACCCGCTTTATTCTGGGTTGAGGTAAAGGCAGCATTATGCCTTACTTTTATTACCTTGCTGAGCTATCGCTCACTCTTGCTATTGTTTTATATATATTATATAGCAGCGAAGCAGGATGCCAATGGGTCGGCACCTACCCCGCAAGGCGTTTCCATAAACAGTTTCTAGCAGTGATCCCGAAGAGTAGTACGAACCAATCGAATCAGGCTACAACTTTTGGTATTCAACTTATGTATAGATATGAATGGTATGAGAGGATTGTGAGCATCAGAAGACTAAGTTGGTAATGTAACATTACTTAGAAATTGTATCAGTGACAAATTCAAAAGACATTTGGGTATTGTAATAAAAATTATTTATTCCGCAGTTGTTGTATTGTGTCGTTTCTGAGACTCTAACCTGTGTGTGTGTGTGTGTGAGACATATTATGTGGGGTCATGAGCAGGTGAATTATGAAGGGTGTGAGTAATACAGGTAAGGCAAGGAGTACATGGATCGTGACTACCCTAAATCCCTGACCCCGGATTTGGGGCTGTTACAGAAATGGTATCAGAGCGTTAGGTTACAGTCCTCAGAAACGATAGGAGATCGAGTCTTACAATACCCTTAATAAGGATAAGAACATCTAGAGCTCAAATTGAGTTCGTAGTCGGGTTAGAGGACATGACCCTGACTGTTTAAGATGAAGCCCGAGAGGGGACTTCTTCTGGGAAACCGTACTTAGGACTTCGTGATTAGTCACCTCAAGTCGTATGAGTTATAGATTGATGGGATTCTGAGATACCAGACCCCGAGGCCTTCGAGTAGGCAATTGATGATGCGTTCCTTGAAATGGACGGAGACCCGATAAAGGAAGATCCATAGGAGGATCTAGAGGAAGACCCCATAGTGGGTCAAGGAAAGAATCTTGTAGAGACGTGTTGATTGATAAAGATGTAGTATGTTACTTGAGGTCGTACAATAGGACCGGACGAACCTTCAAGGGATAAATAAGTGATGAGACGAGGGTTTAAGGATCGTTCATGATTCATCAAGAGATATGACAAAGAAAATGGAGTAGAGTCTCCAAAGCAGAAGAGGTAGAGGTAGTATAGCCAATATCAGTGGATTGATTCGACTTGAACGAAACCTGTTACTCGTAGTCGGTTATAGCTGCCCATAAGGAGGCGGCATACGTAAGAACCAAGATGTTCAGATTTTCACAAACGATTAAGGGTACTTAGTTGCCTAGAATAATGTAAGGAATTGTTTTGGGCTATGAGATTTCAAACCCCCACGACCAGCGATTCCACGGGAAATAGTGTCTATTATATCATTGAGGGATTTTATTATCTCAAGGTGAATTTTGGGTATATGTACCATGTAAATGTTATGGTAAGACAAGCACGCTAAGACGGAATCGAGAACGAGATTTACCACCCTCAGGAAACCGGGAAGGAATTATGAGGATAGAACCGAAAGGTCGAAAATCAGATCCGAGCATTACTAGTAGGTAAATAGATTGATCAAATTCCCCTGATTTGGAGAGAAATTCAGCAAAATTTGGCAAACCTTGTCTTTCTGATTACTAGAGGATGTCACCAAAGAGAGTGGAAATTAGAGCGAACCCTGTGGATTGGATAAGATAGCTGTTATATGGGTTGGTGGACAGACCCTGATTGCTATAATTGATTGTAGAGATAAAATGATGAAGTTGAGATTGGACGGTAAAGGCGAAATATATTTAAGGACCAAGACGGACTGAGAAATTCCGGGATTGACTTAAATGAAAAGGCTTTTGTGCCAAAAGTGTTAAGCTTATGTAGCACACGGGATTGATATGGGAGAAGGAATATTGAGTATAAGGATGATTGAAATAGAGACCGGATGTAAGCTTGTAGTTTCTAGCGAGCTTCCGAAGTACCGCCCAGTCGACATGTGGAATTGTCATTGCTATGGGCGACAACGGTATCGAAGTCTTCTTATAGAACAGAACGCTTACTTGAGATGTTTGCGCCTAGTCGAATAGAACTCCCTGCGATTGCAAATGTTGATGGTTGAATTCTTAGCGACTATAATAAGTCGGCAATGACGTAAGTATCAAACACCTTAGGGTGCGTGGAAAAGGAAAGCTTTGGAATTGAACGATTATCCACCAGAGGAGCCGACATAAAAGGCATCCATAGAGACTTTGGTAGTACCCTCCCCATTTGAAAATTATGTGGGGTACCTCCCCAACCTATGATCTATCTTGACCTCTCTCCAAGAAAGAATTCTGATAAAGGGTATATTCCCTCTTCGAAGTTATTTTATAACACTTGTGTTAAATCATATTTAATTTCAATTGTGTTAGAGGCTGTCACGATGCCTACTTTCAAGTTTTTCAAAGCCCTGTCAAATGATGTTATTCAAGCTTCCACTT
The DNA here is from genome assembly GCA_030848705.1 of Heracleum sosnowskyi. Lineage (NCBI taxonomy): Eukaryota > Viridiplantae > Streptophyta > Magnoliopsida > Apiales > Apiaceae > Heracleum > Heracleum sosnowskyi. Next base: position 49,187,726 of record CM061244.1, read on the forward strand.
TTCTTCAAATAATGAATAACCCTTGCTTGTTAAGTACCAGTATCTTCTTGGTTATTCTTTTCTTTGTATTTTCTTTGGAAACCGCACCTTTGGAATCTGTTCAATTTTAATCCAAGGTGTTCCTTTAAGAAATATTGTCGAAAGACGATAATCATTAAATTGATATCGAATTGCTTTCATACTTTTCAACTTCCACTGAGACGAACAACCCTATACTTATAGGGGCTACAAGGACTATCTTTCTGTGTGATAGAAGTCTGATGGGACGCCATCACTTGTAAGTTGTGAAATACAAGAAGGCTAATTACCTTTAGTAATGTCTTAATCGAGGCACACAACGTTGAGTTCTTATGATCATGTTGATCTCTCGGTAAATTCTTTTACCTCCAATAAGGTTACCTTAAAACTCATAACCTTATGATCACCAGTGTGTGACATTATCTTTGATATGGGAGCTATTTTTCAAGGCCCCATAATTTTTGTTATCCTCATTGAATTCCGAGGGGAGGCCAACCAGACCAAATAAGTCAAAATTCGCTAATAGGAAGTAGATTCGCAACGAAATCGCCTATGACAGGAGCGAATCCCTAAGACGAATAGAATGTTAGTGACATATCAATGAAATTGGTTTATTCTCCCAAGGATATTATGATAATGGAAAGCGTGTCAGTTGATATATGTGAAAGGAATAGCGATGTGCCGTGAACTCCAGTGACGACGGTGTTAGATAGATGCCCTATAATGAGATTGAGATTTTGGAGGAGTTGTTTGCGAATGGACACTACCTCTGGGTTAGCAAGATAAGTACTGACGATGGAGTCAGAGGGAGCTGGTATTGTGACTTGTGAGAGGTGCAGCGTGTGCTGTTTTAAAGGAATAATTTCCGGAAAGATATGGAGACCCGGATGAAAATGAAAGTTAAAGAGTTAAAACAAGAAACCATGACTGTGACCGAGTATGAGGCCAAGTTTTCCGAATTATTGAGGTTTGTTCCGAAGTTTGTGAACACAGAAGAAAAGAAAGCCAGTAGGTTTCAACCAGGGCTACCTCCAACAAGCAGCCCACTGTCAGGACCTTTAAATAGCAGGTGCCCTTCTATACTATTTAGATTGAGCTAATGTATCGTTGTATATCAAGTAGTTGCATGACAATTAAACCTTAAGGCCGAGCCGCTAAGGGAATAATTACAAGTAGAAATAGTCAATCGAGGGATTTTCCCATAGGACCAGTACATCTAGGTTGTGAACTAGAAATATGAGGTCGACACTTTTGATAGACCTGATTCCTTTCAAGTTGGGAGAAGATGATATTATAATAAGGATGGGTTGGTTGTCGCCAAGAAAAGAGGCACCAAGTATAGAGGAAACTACAATGGTTTTGGGAGATTTTACAAGATCTTAATGCGCTACCAAATATCGATTGGGATGACATGAGAATGAATACCGAGTATTCAGAGTATAGTGGGAATGAAAGAGTTAGTGACTCAGTTACAAGAGTTGTTGTATAAGGATATGATAAGACCCAGTGTACCACCGTGGAGAGCCCGGTGTTGTTGTAAGAGAGAAAGATTTTAGCACAAGATTATATATCGAACCTCGAGAGTTGTATGAGTTTGACATGGAGAATAGGTACCCTTGTAAATGATTGTTTGATCAGCGGAAGAACGCTGTGTATTTCCAATTTATTTAAGAACTGGGTATCACCAGTTGGAAGTTAAATCAGAGGATATGCCCAAAACTGCGATTCGTACTAGGAATAGATACTTCGAGTTTTCAGCGAAGTTATTTTGGGTTGACTAATGCACCCACAAATTTTATGGAATGTAATGAATTGGCTTTGAGTTACCCATGATAGTAGATAGCATGAGATGGAGAAATGGCTAGAATTGACCTAGGATTATGACTGTGAGATACACTACCATCCGGGGAAGGCCAATGTGGTGGCCGATACCCTTACTTTAAAATGAGACAGAGATGGATTCCGAATGATCGGGAATTAAAAGATGAGATTTTACACAACACCCAAGTTAGTCCAACAAACTAGAAAGACAAAAGATTTCACCAACAAGCGGCTAGTGACAACCAAGACAGACAGAGAAAGTATGCGGACTAAGCCCGCGAGTATAGAGATAGTACTGCTACTGATAAGCTAAATGGCAAGTTGATGAATGGCAAACAAGTTTATGCTGGTGTATTTCTGTGCAAACAAGATAGAGAATATGAGGTTAGAGATTCGTGATGCTAAAGGTATCTCCAGGGAAAGAATTAATGAGATTTGAAAAGAAAGGGAAGTGAGCCCGAGATTCATTGGGCCATATGAGATTTAAGACGCGCCAGGAAGGTGGCCTACGAGCCAGCCTTACCCCCCCCCCCCCCCAAACTTGTAGAATGGTCATAACGGGGTTCATGTGTCAATGCTACGTCAGTATACTATAGATGCCCGACATATGTAGAGTACGAGCACGTAGACATACAACCAGACTTGACCTATGTGGAGCAACCAATGGAAATTATAGATCGAAAGGAACAAGTACTCCGAAACAAGGTCATCAAACTAGCCAGAATGGTATGGAGGAATCATAATGTGGAAGAATCAACTTGGGAGCTAGAGAGCGAGATGCTAGAAAGATATCCCCATTTGTTTTCAGAGTGATTCCGGGACGGAATCCTTTTAAGGAGGGGAGATTGTAAGACCCCAGATTTTGGGTAGAATTAAAACTTTTATTATATGTTGATGTAAATATGGATAGTGGCAATGACTTTGAGAATCAAGTTATGAAATGAATATGAATTTCGGTTTTCAAACATTTTGAGAATAGTAAGAATGGACTGAACATATAAATAAGAACAATCAATCTGGAAGATAAAAATACAATACTCCAGGGAAGGAAAGTATTTTTATGTCATCCAAATCAATATCTGGAATACATCCGACAACTCCGTAAACAAGATAGTGTACGCCCGAGAAATCACTAGAACGTTTTCTAAGTGCAAAGAGTAAAGAGAAAATAGATCAGGAATATTGGAACGGATTTTGATCCAAAGGATTATAGAAAAACCACTGATGAATAGTAACTCTTCGTTTAAAAGTTTTTCAGACCACCCTATATGCGGGACGATATAATAAACTTTCAAAGTCGCATTAGTGATCTACGATGGAAATAAAAGAATGCAGAAGCTGTCAGAATCGGAAAAATAGCATTTTTCGTTTTCTCCGAAATTTCACCAAAAACGGACTAAATAATTATTATTTGAGGATATTTAAGGATTTAAATTATTAATTCTGTGGATATGGATTTGATAAATGAATTAGAAGTATCGAGAACGATTTCGGTAAAATACCTCGATAGAACCCTCGAGAAACCTTGCGAGCGTTCTACGAAATTAAACGAACCAGAAAAGCTACTTTATTCCAAGCCAATGCATGCTTGCCAAGTGTCAAGACAAGAAGAGAACAAGGGTGATGACTCACCACATTGGATAAATATCAAGTAATTAAACAAGATAAGAAGAAAAAGAAAAAGGAAGAGAAATTTCGGGAGAGAAGAAGAAAGAAAAATGGGAGAGAAAGAAATGATCATAACTTGAGATTCCGTCGTCCGTTTTTGGCGTTCCACCACTCAAATCGAATCTCTCGAGAAGCTCTACGCAACCATGGTAAGCGCTCGCCTCACCTCTGTGATTTACCCTTCGATTTCAGTGAGTAACAGTTGGAGAAGATGATGAATAGTAACTTGTATTTTGCTTTGTTGCTTTTGATATTGAGTTTGTGGCTTCCAAAGGTTGTATCAAGCAAGGTCTAAGGTTACATAAGGAATATAGCAGCAAGCAAGCTTGGAGGAAGGTATAAACCTCTGCCCCTTTTGAGTTTTATATGAGTTTTAAAGTGGTTTTGATGTTCATGTAAAGTTAATATCATGATTAAGTGATTTAGTGATTATTTGGATTTGTTTGAATGTGTAAAATGATGGGTGTTGGATTTGAGCCTCCCCGCTGATCTTAGAGGTGTATGATGGTTGTTTGTTGAGGTTGTAGATGTATGGTATGCCCGGTGTGGCTTGGTTATGTTGTGACAAAATAGGATTATTCGATTTTAAGCCGTCGTAATGCCCGATTTTCGGTAACTCTATAAACTGCCTAGAATCAGAAAACCTAGCTGCCTCTTTTGGTTCAGTTATGAACATGAGTGTGTAGATATTTGTTTCTAGTTTACGTGAGCGCAAGAATCATGTCATTACGATTTACGGTTTATGAGATATGACCATTTTAGTGAAAGTGGTTCAAGGAATGAGATTGCAGAAATGTACCAACTTTGTGGCTATGCTTGAGACCCTTAAGAGTTGTTTTAAAAGATGAAATTTTGTATTGAAGTGTCAAGGGCAGTTACGAAGGTTTGTACGAAGGTTTCGAGTCCAAAAGATTATTTTCCGATTTTATAAAAATGTGTTAGCTGAGGTTACGCAAGTGAAAACCACTAAGAACATGACTTAGAAACCAATGTTGTAAATGGTTAAGTATAACTTGTATTCGAGGATCGATTTCGGACTAAACCTACGACTTAAGTAATTGTCGATTAAACATGGACTTAGTATGAGCCTATAACGAGCTAGTAATTCCTTGGTTGTGTTTCGCTTACGTGTTTAAGCATTGTGTACAAGTGGATTATCCAGGGGATTAATCGTGCGTTTTCTTTGACTTTGTCTAGATTGTCCGACATCGTCGCGAACCCCTATCACTTCTTGAGCATCAGGCAAGTTTTCTAAATCTATACTTTGAAGTATTGATTATATATTACTGATGTTGCCATGTGTGGAGTTATACAGTTGTGCGATACATGTTATATATTGTATAAAAATAGAGTTTGATTTGGGTTTATATATGAGCTTTGAGATAAAGTAGTTATAAACCGGTATACCTTGTAGCTCTAGAGATAAGAGCATACTTCTTGTTTTCGACTCTAGACCGGGAGTCAGTATTTGAGATATGGAGATAGCCGTGGAAACCCGGAGGGAGTCCAGCGGCAGCGTACTAGTTATTTTTAGGATTGCTATTATTAAACATTAATTATATTTCTAGAAAGTATTAATTACCTGGAAATGATTTGAGGAATGTTATTTGAATATTACCTCATTCGAATGTTATTACTTGGAAATGATTTGGTAATTGGCTTATAAGCTAGATATGGGATATCAGTTATAAGCCAGGTTTTTATAAATGCCCTAGGTAAAGGGCGAATTATTTTATTCTTTAGACCGGAAGTAGATATATTTTCGGTATATTTTAAATGATTATTTTTCCGATAAAGATATCAGGTAACTGTTATTCGAGGGTTAATTATGTAGTTAAAGAATATCATTTATATTCATTTGAGGATTTTTGACTTAGAGAATATTATTTATATTCATTTGAGGATTATTGACTTTAAGAATATTATTGTAAATATAATTTAGGAATATTCATTCGAGGATTAATTATTTATTTAATGAATATTATGTTGAACATTCATTTAAGGATTATTTAATTAATGAATATTATTTTTGAATATTCATTTAATGATTATCTATTTAAGGATTATTTATTTAAGGACTATTTACCTAATGAATATTACTTTTGAATATTCATTTGGGTTTTATTTATTTGATGAATATTATTTTCAAATATTCAATGGAGATTATTATTTAATGAATATTATTTTGAATATTCATTCGAGGTTTATATTAATTTGAATATTCATTCGAGGTTTATATTATTTTGAATTATTTATTTGAGGTTTATTAGTTAATGAATATTATGTAGAATATTCATTTAATCATCATTTATTTAATGGATATTATTTCTAAATATTCATTCAAGGTTTATTTACTTAATGAATATTATTTTCGAATATTCATTTGATGGTTTACTTATTTAATAAATTTTATTAATGGTTTTAAATCAAAAGAGGTTCCCAAACCAATGTTTTCCATTTAAGTCCGTCTTTTAAGAGGATTTAAATGCTCGCTCAACTATCAAAAATATGGGAAACCTGATTTAAGTAACTGCTATTCATTTTAAACTCTCAACTCAAAACTGTCGGGGGACAGATATTTTCTCAAAGCAATTTAGTTGCTGCAAGTTAAATAATGTGCTACCACCTCAACGCTCGAGGGGTAAATTCATGGAACAAGTCGATATCCATTAACAAGCATCGCTTGGGAAATATTGGAGAATCTTCCTTTCCAACCTAAATACAACTACTGAGTGGAGTCGTATCAACAAGTATTACACTTGGGGAAAGGAAGACGATCTTTACGTTTCAGAGTCATGGATTTCATCTGAACTAGGAGCATGTGTAAGAGGTCGAGTCGCGCCGATCCATCACCTTATTGCCCCAAATGGGCCGGGAGATCCAGAAAGGCGGTAGACAATGTCAGGCTGTCGTGATACTTCCATCTACATGTAGAAAACATATTTTTGTTGTACAACCTGCTACTGATCATAGTAAGGTTGGTACGACGGGCGCGGAGAAGGCTCCAGTATTGGTTCATCATCCATTTTGGATAATTCTGCAACATGTACTGAAAGGGACCACGGATGGCTCCGTTGGTACAGGTTTACCGATCATGTTGACAGAGGGATTCTGCAACATGTATTGAAAGGGACCAAGGATGACACCCGTGGTACAGGTTTACCGGTCATGTTGGCAGGGGGTCGAAAAGTGTTCAAAATAAAGTTACAATGAATCCTTGCAACTTCATCTGTTATGAGTTATGACTCTGATAATATATGCATAAGTAAATCTTGGGTTACGGAGATATGATATTAATTTTCCTCGTAACTTCATCTTTTATATCATTTGACTCTGTGGATACCTTACATAATATGAGTTATGGTAAGGGAGTTGTTTATACTGAATCACCTTATAACTTCATCTTTTAAGTTATGTGTTGATATTCTGCTTATATAGCATATATTTTTCGGAAAGGTTATATTTGGTTTACTTTGAAACCTCATCTTTTATACTAGAAACTTGTTCATAATATAGCAAAAGTTTGCAGAAATATTATGAAATGATATTTGAAATACAATAATGGTACTATTTTTGGGAATACATTCTGATAAGGAAATAATTTCAGTATCGAGATATTTTGACAAACTATTGACTTATACCCGCTTTATTATGGGTTGAGGTAAAGGCAGAATTATGCCTTACTTTTATTACCTTGCTGAGCTATCGCTCACTCTTGCTATTGTTTTATATATATTATATAGCAGCGAAGCAGGATGCCAATGGGTCGGCACCTACCCCGCAAGGCGTTTCCATAAACAGTTTCTAGCAGTGATCCCGAAGAGTAGTACGAACCAATCGAATCAGGCTACAGCTTTTGGTATTCAACTTATGTATAGATATGAATGGTATGAGAGGATTGTGAGCATCAGAAGACTAAGTTGGTAATGTAATAAAAATTATTTATTCCGCAGTTGTTGTATTGTGTCGTTTCTGAGACTCTAACCTGTGTGTGTGTGTGTGAGACATATTATGTGGGGTCATGAGCAGGTGAATTATGAAGGGTGTGAGTAATACAGGTAAGGCAAGGAGTACATGGATCGTGACTACCCTAAATCCCTGACCCCGGATTTGGGGCTGTTACAGGTGAGAAAGTTTCATCATAGTCAATACCATGAATTTGCTTGAAACCTTTTACCACTAGTCTAGCTTTGTAGGTCTGTAAATTACCATCCATGTCAGTTTTCTTCTTGAAAACCCACTTGCACTCGATGGGTTTTACCCCTTCAGGTGGTTCAACCAAAGTCCGTACTTTGTTTTCATACATGGAATCCATCTCAGATTTCATGGCCTCCAGCCATCTCTCAGAATCTGGACTATTCATAGCATCTTTGTAGGTAAGAGGCTCATCATTATCTACAAGCATTACATCGCCATTTTGAGTCAACAGAAATCCATAATATCTCTCTGGCTCATGACAAATCCTACTAGATCTACGAACGACCTGTGTTTCTTGAGCAATGTTGTCCTCAACATTTTCAGTCACATTCTGCTCATGTTCCAACTCTGGTTCAACGTTAATCTGTGGTTCTCGATCCTCATCGAGATCTATTGTCCTCCCACTATTTTTCTTAGAAAGTAATTCTCTTTCAAGAAACACAGCTGTTCGAGCAACAAACACTTTGTTCTCTGAAGGATTATAGAAGTAATACCCTTTGGTTTCATTTGGATATCCCACAAAATTACATTTAACTGATTTTGGTCCTAGCTTGTCAGGGGTTAAACGTTTCACAAACGCTTCACATCCCCAAATTTTCATAAATGACACGCTATGACGTTTCTCAGTCCATATCTCATATGGTGTCTTTTGAACCGTTTTTGAAGGAACTCGGTTTAGTGTTTGTGCAGCCGTCTCTAGGGCATAGCCCCAGAAACTAATTGGAAGATCCGCTAGACTCATCATCGATCGCACCATGTCCAACAAGGTACGATTTCTCCTTTCAGATACACCATTCCACTGTGGTGTTCCAGGAGGTGTGAGTTGTGATACAATACCACACTCCTTTAAGAAATTCTTAAATTCTAAGCTTAGGTACTCACCTCCACGATCAGATCGTAGGGTTTTAATACTTCCGCCTATTTGCTTTTCCACTTCTGCCTTGTACTCTTTGAATTTTTCAAATGATTCGGACTTGTTCTTCAAAAGATACACATATCCGTATCTACTAAAATCATCAGTAAAGGTTATGAAGTAGTAAAAACCACCTCTTGCCATCGTACGCATTGGACCACATACATCACTATGTATAAGCTCTAATCGCTCGGTGGCCCTTTCACCAATTCCGGTAAAAGGAGCTTTAGTCATTTTTCTAATGAGACAAGGTTCACATTCTTCGTATGATTCAAAATCAAACTTATCCAAGTATCCATCCTTATGTAACTTGGAAATGCGTTTCTCATTTATATGGCCTAAACGACAATGCCAAAGGTATGTTTGATTTGAGTCATTAGCCTTAATACGTTTATTATTTATATTATAGACAGGAGTATCAAGATCTAGAACATATAAACCATTAAATAAACGTGCAACCCCATAGGTAACATTATTCAAACCAAAGGAACAACTATTGTTCTGAATTGTTAAGGAAAAACCTTTCTTGTCCAAACAAGAAACAGAAATAATGTTTCTGCAAATCGCAGGCACGTAAAAACAGTTTTCAAGTTCTAAAATAAGCCCTGTGGGCAATGATAAATTATAAGTCCCTACAGCCAAAGCAGCAACCTTTGCTCAATTGCCAACGCGTAGGTCGACTTCTCCTTTCGCCAAAGTCCTACTCCTTCGAAGTTCCTGCACATTTATACAAATGTGAGAACCACATCCAGTATCTAATACCCATGATGTAGAAGTAGACAAATTGACTTCTATAACATAAATACCTGAATCTGAAATCTTCACAGAATTCATTTTCTTCAAATCCTCCAAGTAAGCATGACAGTTTCTCTTCCAATGACCTGGTTTATTGCAATAGTGACAATCACCTTTTGCAGCACCTTTTGCAGCACCTTTTGCAGCACCTTTTGTAACACCTCCTGTAGGCTTCAAAGCCTTTTTAAAAGCAGGTTTTGGATTAGCAGATTTAGATCCAATCTTCTTCTTGCCTTTCCTTTTACCCTGTTCTTTGGCATTCCCTTTATTGACCATCATAATGGCGTTAGGGGATGCCTTCTGAATATTGGTCTCAGCAGTTTTCAACATTGCCAACAATTCGGTAGGTGTCTTGTCTATCTCATTCATGATGTAATTCATTATAAACTGAGCATAGTTGTTGTTCAAAGATTGCAAGATTAGATCTATCTGGGTTTCCGTACCGATGGTGGAACCCAGAGTAGCAAGGTACTCCATATATCCAATCATCTTTAGAACATGCGGTGCAACTGGATCACGATCACCCTGTTTGCATGCATACAAGGCTTTGCTTGTATCAAACCTCTCCTGACGAGCCTGTCCTTCAAACATACGTTTAAGGTGCTCAATCATCACATAAGAATCCATATGCTCATGTTGTTTCTGAAGCTCGGGACTCATAGTCGCAAGCATAAGACAGGTAACATATGTGTCATCATCGATATGTTTCTGATAAACATTTTGTTGATCAACCGATGCACCTTCTGGTAGAGGTTCAGGGCGAGGAATATCAATGACATGGAGCTTTCGCTCTTGCCTGAGGACAATCCTCAAATTCCTTTGCCAGTCGAGGAAGTTTGTTCTTGTCAGCTTGTCCTTCTCAAGGACTGATCGTACAGAGAAGTTATTTGAGTTATGTGCCATTAAATATCTACAATGTTAAAAATGCATAAAATAAGTTAGTCTGCGGATTATATAGATAATGTTCAAGTGATTATTCATAATATATATCACCCACTATTTTATCAAATTAATAGCCCTATCTATCAATTCGGAAAAGTTTCTTTAAACCTTTCTAGCGAGCCAAGATCCATATTTCATCATGCTTAAGGTCAGCTTTGGCTTTACTCCAAAAACACAATTATTTAGGTAAACAACTTTTGTCAATTATATCTTATATAACTCTTGGATAGTTTGGTAGAACAACAATTGTACGTATTTATCCAATAAATCTTACCAAACTCCATGCCTCTAAGTTCACAATCCTATTGTGGTAACTTAGTTAAGTCTAACCCAATAGTCTAACAGATAAGTATCACATTTACTTCATCACGCCTTACCACGATAGATTGGAGTGCTTCGCTTTGGCGAACCCACTATTTCTCGATCTAGGTCTTGACGAGTGTTGCTCATTGGAAGGCATCTAAGTGACTTAATATTTTAAATTTAGGGATTTTATTAAAACGACCATGATCCCATCATCAAGAGATTCCCAATTTTTCCTTGAACTAAGTATTTCAATTCAAAGTTCATCAATGGTTTGATTTCCAGTCCAGCGGAGGAGTCATAGTGGTCTCACTTAAAATCCACCTTTCTTACAAGCGCTGCTTGTATTTTTTGTCAAAATCGCCCCATATCAAAAAATTGAAAATTCACACTTATTTCCGTGTTTCATAAACACAGGAATCTCATGTTCGTTTTGTTCAATTTTAAAATATTGAATCGTTACAGATTTTATCTTGTTTAGCAGGCATGGCATGGGTGATGTATCTAATACATACATTAATACATGATTAATCTAATTAAGTCATGCATCACATTGTATCCTACACATGCAATCATACATCAATATGTAAAGTGCAGTATGTAAACGTGCTTGGTTATGGCCTTTATCCTATATGATCCTTTCAAGCTAATGAAAGGATCAAAGGTCAATCTATGGTGAAAAATATAAATACAATTACATGTCTTCATTCTCCTTGTTCCCTTGAATGCACCTCTTCTTTGATTGTCCTTCAATCTTCAAGTACATTACATTGAACAATTGAATCCAACCTATACTTATGTACTTACATAATAAAACTCGATTTACATTCGAGGTTAAACAATTACAAGAATGAAGAAAATGACATGCAAGTCGTATTTATAAAACCAAAACCATAAACCATTAAACTACGGGTCTTAAGGCCATAACCAGCACCATGCTCAAATACTCAATTACGAACACAAAAATAATAAAGCGGGGGTCCGGGGGCGGCAGCCCCCGGGCAGGGGTCAGGGGGCGGCAGCCCCTTGGCAGGGTCCAAGGGGCGGCAGCCCCTGACTGGGGTCGAGCTGAAACCACCACGCAGCCCTTGTTCAAGATCTGCGTCGCCAAAGTAGTCCACACGAACGCACGATTACGGAGTTGGTACTAGCCAAAAGAACCGCCCTCGGAAAACCTTTCTCTCTCTGTCTCTAGCCTCTCTAATATGCAGAGCTGCTAGGGTTTTGTGTGAAAAATGTATTTTGTCACTTAAACCTAAAACAATACATCATTATGTATTTATATGGAGAGGGATATTGGGCCTATACCTAATCTGATTGGGCTTCCAAAACCCAATCTGATTATTAGTAGTAATAGTTATTATATTCGAATTATTATATAATTAATCAAGTCCTACTTAATTAATCCAATAATTCAATAATAATAATAATTCAATTAAATTCGAAATTTAATTATTGCTCCGTCTAAAACGTTCTTTATGTGTAACCCTTTAGGTTATTATTACGTTGGCAATAATTTTAATATCTCATAATAAAATTATAAACAATGAGCGACATCTAGTAATACATCATTGCTACCCAAGTAATAATAATAATTGGTGATCCAATTAAACCTTTCGTGACTAATGTTTCCGTGTAATATAATCCCTTTAACCAAATATTATAGATTAAACTCGAGGCATGTTATTAGTCATCCTCTTCAACATTTAATCCAGGTTTCCTTGATCAATGAGTAGACTATTAAAACAAATCAATATTTGAGCATGGCCATGCATTTTCATAGTCTCACTCAATCAAGAGGCCAATAATATCTCTCCTAATAATAGGAGGGTTAAATCCTATATCTATCATTCATATTTCTCATACGACTCATAATATACCCGATGTCCACTTTTATCATCACCCGGTCAAAGGTAACTTTTAATGTAATCAAAGTATATTAATCCTCGTATAGAAATATAATGATCTCAAGTCTAAGGATCATTACACCATTATCACTGTGAGCTATTCTAATGACTTTATTACCATGTAGAATCTCACTGTGGGTCTATCCGGTGCCATGTAGAATATTACATGCACCTATGTTCTTGACTTTAGTATCATTATACCTATGACCAATGAGATGTGGTCATTTAGTCAATGAACATACTAATCTTTATGCATCATAATTGTCCTAATTTATAATGCTTAATTAGGGATAATTTAGGAATATAAACACTATTTATATAATCTCATTTTTAAGTCACATACTTAAAGATATAGAATACGTGTTCAATATTCCAAGGACATTTATTACTCTAACATTAATATCGCAGTAAATAAAGACATAATAATTGTTGTCGAATAATCAATAGAACATAATCATTATTAAATAACAAAATAGTGTTTCCCAGAAGTACAATTGTATTGTCTCTAGGGCACTAACACTAACATACTTAACCCTAAATCATTCACATACTTCTGTCGTCTTGAAAGTCTTGATTCTTTTGCTGTCACTGAGGCTTGAACATTTTCATGAACTTCTTTCCGTGACCTGTTTACGGACTTCAAGAATACATAACGTATTTTGATTTTTTGAGTTTACCTTTTCTTCTTTGATTCTGGATTCCTGTGCTTCTGTTAATATTATTGTCTGTCTTGTCCTTTGTTGAGTTGCAGTTATCTCTTTTACATCTTATGTTACATTATGCTTTACAATTAGTTTTCAAATTATAAACTTCAACATATTTAAGCAAGTACAACATAGTCATAACATTAACAATAAAAAACCCTATGAACATCAAAAATATACAATCATATATGTCAAATGACATTGATAATGCGTAGTTTAGTTTAAAATCACAATCTAAGCTAGCGGCCTGTGCCTTGCACGGGTTTTTATGCTAGTTATATAATTATATTGTTATATGCAAAAGACATAATAGTAGAATAGTCACAAATAGGGCCTATAAAGTTTGGCTTTAATGAAAAAAAAGAGACAAAACTGATACAATAATCAGAAATTTCAATTATATGTATTTTTGCTAAGTTGCGCCAAGGCAAAAGGGAGAATATAGTGAAACTTGACGTGGCTTCCATTTCTTACCTGGTACCATAACAATCCACATACTTACTGTACGTGGTATAAAAATCCATACCTATACGACTGTATATAATAATTTTAAATATTGGAAAAAATGTAAGCAATACAAATTATAGATAATAGAAGAATATATGAAAATATAAAGCAAAATTACTACATGAGAAATGACCATTAAAATCAATTATGACAACTCTAAACCTATATCTCAAAAGTTATTGCTTATGAGAATATATTTAATGTAAATAAACATTCAAGAATATCACCAATGATGTCAAAAACCGTGGCAATCTTCTTTTCGGCTAAGTTGTCCAAGTCATTGCATATCTTCAACCAAACATAAGAATTATTAGACCATCTAATAGTCAAATAGGCTGAGAGCAAATGCTTAAAATCCAACAACTTTGGAGGTAGTTATTCCAGTTCTAGCAAGATCATATCAAAGTGTGGGAGGCATCTAACACCGGAACTGATCCATGACCTGAATATAACATGGACACCGGCAAAAAGTTTGCTGCAAATTAATTCAGATTACTTTTGATAGTCGGAAACTAAGAAAGACTGGACACTGAACCCATGACAACTAAGTAGATGATTGCTTTTAACATCTCTAAATGACTTTTCCTCGATATCATAAATTTATGAAATTCAGAAAATACTAATGAAAACATTAACTTCCTATTTTACCTCACAGTCATCAAGCCAGCAAATGCATGGCTCTTTACACCGGACGGTGGAACAATTTGCAAAAGTCAATATATATTCTCGTTAGATAGGAGGGCAGTGTTCCTTCTCTTTCTTGTAATTTGAGATACATACGCACACATAAAATGTTTTAAGGAAAAAAACTTATACCAAAGCATAGAAATTATAAACAAAGATTAAAATTGTGATGATGATTACTTGTATCCTCTAAACTTCAATATGATTTTTGTTCCTTTTGAAAGTACCATTTATATAGTAGTCTAAAACTAATATGCCTACGGAACAAATCAATTCATAACCATTTGAAGGTCCTAGGAGCAAAATTCATGAGTAAATACTGCAATCCTGACTTATAAGTAATTGTTATCACTAAATCAGTCGTTTTACTCCTAGTATAAGAAGCTAGAGAGGAGAAGCTTTTCCTTGCTTCGACAAAGGTTAATTCTTGTTTGGATGCTTGTTTCTTTCTTTTTTTCAATTTTGCAGTGAACCTTCTTCAAAGAAAATCAACCACACAATCTTGATTCCATTTTCTCTATGTAATAACAGTTTCAGCTAAAAATAGTTATGAACATGTGTTCAGATTTCCCAACTGCTAGCTAAAATTCTTAGATTTATGATTTTTCTAGTTTTCCATCAAATTTTCCCTAGATTATTACTTAAGGAAAATCACGATAACACTTTGATTCTAGAAATCCGAATTGTGTCTCCCGCATCAGTGTGTATAAGTGATTAAAACCGACACCAACCTCATATAACTGTAACTTAATATTGATTAATAACACATATATCAACCCCCTATCAACCACCACTTAAATTTACTAAACTTTCTAAACTTTTCCACATGCCTTTATATTAGTTTAGTTGTGTTAGTTACTTGAACCTTTGGCTTCTTTTTTTTTTTTGATAAAATTATATAGGATAAACATGCATTACATGATAACTACAATAAAAATCTTTGGCTTAAAGTTTGCACTCACTAGTACAGACTGCACCTACATCATCGCACTTTTAGCGTCGGTTCTAGAGGCAAGCGATGCCTTTACATGTTTCATGCGTCGGTTGCTAGCATAACCGACGCTTATTGTCAGTTTTCCTTGATCTAAGGCGTCAGTTGTCCACATTAACCGACGCTTTTAACACTTTTATGCATCAGTTCTACTAATGCCGACGCAATAGAGGACTTCTAGCGTTGGTCATTGTAACACCGACGCATTATGTGCACTTTTTAGTGTCGTTGTTATGGAACCGACGCTGTAGAGTGAATTTTTAGTGTCGGCCTTTGGGGAACCGACGCTGTAGAGTGCATTTTTGGTGTCGGTCTGGTGAAACCGACGCTATAGACTATGTTTTTTATTTTATAAAAAAAATGATAAATTGATTCATATTTCTAATAGAGTAATGTATTTCCGGGGTATATAGTATATATGTAGGTATATTTTAGTAACCGGATTTGAATGGGGTGAGTTATAAACTCAACAAAAAATTAATCACTTGAGTAGAGTTTCGAACCCCTGACCATCTACAAGACAATATCTATATTTCCCTCTCTTAACTAATTGTGTTGTGTTTGTTTTGGTGTATTTTGTTGATTGAATTATTTATGTAGTAAAAAATTGGCATGAGGTTTTTGGACTTTGAGGCACCTATTTCATAATTCTTTAAAAGAGCCCCTTCATGTTATGAATATTTAGGCTAAATATAAATTGTTAGTCAAAAATGCTAATTTTGAGTTTTATTTATTTTACACATCAAATTTTGTACATAAATAATATAATATTTTAAATTGCTTCAGCAGGGATTTTAACCCTTATCATTTGCTAGCAAGGATTTCTATTTGCCACTCCTAACCACCTAAGCTAGGATTATTTTGGTGTTATATATTAACTGAGTTTATTATGTACTAGCGTTTAGTCCTAAGGTTAAACACTTATTTCATAATTCTTTCCTGAGTCGCTTCATGCCATGGATACCGGGCTATATAAGATTTGTATTAATAAAAAAATGTTAAATTGAATATTATTTACAAATAAAATTTATAGATAAATAATATAATAATTTTAAAACTATATAATATTTTCAACATAATGTAATATTTTTAAAAATAATATTTTAATATTCTCATTACAAAATAAAAACAGTTATTTTGATATAATGTAAAAATAATGTAATATTTTAATATTGACTTAATTGCACGAAGATGGCCTGAGTTATAATTTTTTTGCACAGAAATGACTTATCTATAATAATAGGCACCCGCATGACTCAAATATAAATTTTTAAACACCCGCATGGCTTCCGTCAAAATATGTCAAACAAACGTTAAATCAGAGGGGTCAATTCGGAAATGAGTAATTCAATGGCTATTTTAATACAGCAGCTCTTAGGGGAGCACACTAAGCGGGGAAAATTTAATACAAAACAACTATTTTAATACAGCAGCAGCAGGTGTTCAGAACTTAACCACATAAACTATTTCTTCATCTCTATATCAAGAGATGGTATCCTTGTTGATTCACTTGATATCCTCAATTCTATCTAAAAGTCTTGCAAATAGAGGACTGCTGAGAACATATTACACATGCGCATAGTGAAAAATCCAATCAAGATAGGTAGTTTAGTAATTCTAAACCTTTTAAAAGACTCAAACTTGCAACCCAGTCAAGTAGCTTACTGTGGTATGAAACTTCTAAACTCACAATTGCTAAATGTTGTCATGTTCCGATCATTTTGGGAAGTTTTACTATATACTATATACATGTTGTGCCATGAGTTTTACTCATGCATGGATAAAGAAATCTCAAATGCATGACAATGAAATAAACTATTAGTAAATTTAACAACACTTTGGATTCCGGTGTTCAGAGAAGGAAAACATGCATGCTATCCACAAAAAAACATATTGGAAGACTGTAAACCGTCACATCATAGCTAGTAACCATGTGGATCACATATAGAGCTTACTGAAACATTCATGTGATGAAAACATATGGCAAAAGCTAGATGACGAATAGAAAGAAAATTTACAACTCAATCATATTAAAAGCAAAGAGATGGCAAGTCAGTTACATGTGGAGTATGAGGTTGCTTTAGATTCAATGAGTTGTACATAGCACATTATTACATAATGTCCTGGCATATTCAGAAAATCTCATGCTCTATATGCATGGAATATTCCATTGTTCAAGAGACCCAAATGGTTAGGCATTTCTAGATAGTCGAAGAGAACATATGGTTGATGTATCTCAGGTTAATCCTATCGAGTCTAACATTCCAAAATAATCTGCCCAAACCTCCACTTGCACATAATTTCTAAATGTTCTTTGCAAACAAATTCTGCTTATTTTGAAATGAATTATTGGCTTTCCTCATTAATATTGAGTTTCAATTCATTTAAGTTAATCTCTTCTCTTGTGATTTAACGTCCGTTTGACATATTTTGACGGAAGCCATGCGGGTGTTTAAAAATTTATATTTGAGTCATGCGGGTGCCTATTATTATAGATAAGCCATTTCTGTGTAAAAAAATTATAACTCAGGCCATCTTCGTGCAATTAAGTCTTTAATATATTTTAAACATAATGTAAAAATAAAAGTTATTTTAAAAATAATATTTTAATATTTTTAACATAATGTAATATTTTAATATATTTTATATATTGGCTTAAAAATTACTTAATTTTAGAAAAAGCAGACCTCCTATTATTTTGAAAAAAGCAGTTTTTCAGCCTTTCAGCTTTTGTGGGAATTAGCCGTTAGTTTTACCATCAAACTTCACCGAAATCATTATTTTTTTTATATTCTACATAAAAACATGTATGTTAGGAACTATGTTGTTTCTTGATGATAACTAAATTAACTTAGTAAAAAATTTACAAGTAAAATGTAGCCATCAACCGATAGCATGCTTATGCAGTATCCATTGATGGGTAGCTTATCTACGGATAAGACTCAATGTAACATGCTTTTGTATTTCTGATGTTGAAGTTGAAGTAATCTTGTTAGGCTGAATAAGTCATGTTGACTATCAATAGATATGTAGAATATGGAGGCTAATTGTAAATAGTTTATGCCTTGTAATTTTGCACAAGTGAAATTGACTGTCAACGGATAGCTTAATTAGCCTTCAACGGATGTGGACAATGTACTGTCTACGGATAACAGTACTAACTGTCTACGGATGTGATCAAGATACTATTAATGGATACAACTCAAGTAGCTTCTACAGATACACATTACACATTGTACTTGTGAAATGGACAGATCAGTCAGAGCACGTGGGTTGACAGACTACACAAAGCATGGAAGCCAGTATTTCTGGAAAGGTCACGGGAAGAAAGTAGCATTCTGTTTGTATGGTCAAAAGTAGCATTTTTATAAACATCACAGAGATTTCTTTAAATAAAATCGCTCAGGTGGACAAAAACAATCCACCTGAATTTTTAATTCTTGTGTTATCTTATTTGTTTTTCTGTTCTTGTTTTAATTTCATATCTTCACTATCAAGAATCAAAAGAAATTTTAAAGATTGTATTCAACCCCCCCTCTTCTACAATCTTGATTCATTGTCTGGGAATAACAATTGGTATTAGAGCAAGCTTCTAACACACAAGAAGTTTAAAGATCTAAAGACAACTGAATCATGGGTCAGAAGGATCATGGAGTCAAAATACCACTTCTTGATAGAGAAAACTAATTTCACTGGAAAGTAAAAATGCGACTACATCTAATGTCTATGGATGAAGGTTATGTAGAGTGCATAGAACATGGCCCTCATGTACCAATGAAGCCAAACACCTCAATAGCTCAAGAACCTGCAGGAGCTCCAAACACCATTCCAAAGTTATGTTCAGAATGGACTCATGAGGATGCCATTGCAGTTCATAAAGAAAAGAAGGCCGTGAATATTTTGTTCAATGGTCTTGATTCTGATTTGTTTGATAATGTTATTAACTGTTCTACAGCAAAGGATATTTGGGACACTATCCAAACCATATGTGAAGGGACTGAGCAGGTAAGGGAAAACAAGATACGGCTTCTCATACAATAGTATGAACACTTTCACTTCAAGAGTGGAGAATCTTTGAATGATACTTTTCGTAGATTTCAAAAATTGCTGAATGGATTAAAGTTGTATGGAAGAGTGTATCAAATCAAGGATTCAAATCTAAAATTTCTCTGAGTCTTGCCAAAGGAATGGAAGCCTATGACTGTTTCCTTGAGAAACACTCAAGAGTATAAGGACTTTACTCTTGAGAGGCTGTATGGAACCCTAAAAACATATGAGCTGGAAATGGAGCAGGATGAAGAAATTGAGAAGGTCCAAAAGAAAACTGGATTTGTTGCTTTAGTAGCAAGCGTTGAAAAGGCTGAGGACATGAAAGAAGAAGCTGCTGAAACTACACCAAGCCAAAGTGCCTGTGAAGGTAGAGCTGAATTGAGAAAGTGCAAAGGAAAGATGATTGAAGAAAGTGATCCCTCCAATTAAGAGGAAATGGATGAGCTAGATGAACATTTAGCTTTTCTGTCAAGAAAATTCTCAAAACTCAAGTTCAAGAGAAATCTTGATGTGTCCAAACCATTCAGAAAGGACTCTCAAACAAACAAGAACTTTGTTGAGAGGTCAAAATTTAAATGTTTCAATTGTGGAATGGGAGGTCACTTTGCCAATGAATGCAGAAAACCAAAGGATGAGAAGAGTGACAGGAAGTTTGAGCCTGTTGATTACAAGAAGAAATACTTTGATCTTCTTAAGCAAAAGGGTAGAACATTCATAACACAGGACTATGACTGGGTTGAAGATGGGAATGATTCCGAGGAGGACACTGAATTTGTGAACCTTGCACTGATGGTTGATTCAAGTGAGTAGGAGGCTAGTTCATCATCCAATCAGGGATCAGAAAGAATCTATGGTACTTAGACAGTGGTTGTTCTAGGCACGTGACTGGAGATTCTACCCTGCTCACAGAGTTTGTGGAGAAAGCTGGCCCTAGCATTACTTTTGGAGATGATAGCAAAGGTTATACTAAGGGATATGGCTTGATTTCTGCACTCCAAAGATGAGGCAAGTGAAATCATAATCAATCACATCAAGGCTGCTAACAATCATCCTGATCTCAAAGTAAGAAGAATCAGGAGTGACAATGGCATTGAGTTCAAGAATTCAACAATGAGGCTATTTTGTGAGGAGAATGGAATCATTCATGAGTTTTCTGCAGCAAGAACACCACAACAAAATGGAGTGGTAGAAAGGAAAAATAGGACTCTAATTGAGGCTGCAAGAACAATGCTAGGAGAATCAAAGTTACCTACTTATTTCTGGGCTGAAGCAGTTAACACTACATGTTTCACTCAAAATATTTCTTTGATCAATAAAGCAAAAGAAATGACTCCATATCAGCTGCTCAAAGGAAGGAAACCATCCTTGAATTTTCTACATGTCTTTGGATGCAAATGTTTTGTATTGAGAAATCAAGGTGAAAATCTTGGAAAATTTGAGTCAAAGGCAGATGAAGCCACTTTTGTGGGATATGCACTTGGAAAAGCCTACAGGGTTTTTAATCACAGAATCAACATTGTTATGGAATCTGTACATGTTGTTTTTGATGATGCCAGAATTCAAGGTCTTACTGATGAGGGTTTTCATGAAACTCCCAGGTTTGAGAATGAGGTGGAAGGTCTCTATTATGATGATGAAGATGATGATTATGTGGATGAATCAGTACCTCCAAGAATGATTATCTCAAATATGGATAACTCAAGTTCAAATGAGCCATCTATAGAAGGGACAATTGGAGCATCCGTAGGAAGCCAAAATGGAGCATCCGTAGGAAGCCAAAATGGAGCATCCATAGGAAGCCAAAATGGAGCATCCGTAGGTGGATCACAACACAGAGTTACCACCCCAATAAACTCAGGGGGAGTTTCTCTGAGTCAAGGATCAACCTCATATGATCATACTGATGAGAATGATGTTACATCTTCAAGACCTACACCTGCAACAAGAAGAAAATGGACAATGGATCACCCATTTGAACTTATCATTGGTGATGCATCCTCAAATGTCCAAACTAGAAGAGCTACTCAGGATGAATGTTTATACAGCAGCTTTCTTTCTCAAGAAGAACCAAAGAAAGTTGAGGATGCTCTTTTAGATCCAGATTGGGTATTAGCAATGCAAGAAGATCTAAACCAATTTGAAAGAAACAAAGTGTGGAAGCTGGTACCCAAACCTAAAGACAGGAGTGTTATAAGTACAAAGTGGGTATTCAAAAACAAGATGGATGAAAATGACATTATCACAAGGAACAAAGCTAGACTGGTTGCTAAAGGCTACTCTCAAGAAGAAGGAATAGATTATGATGAAATATTTGCCCATGTTGCTAGATTGGAAGAAATAAGGATATTCCTAGCCTATGCAGCCCATGCCAATTTCAATGTCTATCAAATGGATGTCAAGAGTGCCTTCTTGAATGGGGAACTGGAAGAGGAGGTGTATGTTAGTCAACCTTCTGGTTTTGAAGATCCAAATTATCCAGAATTTGTCTACTTCCTTCTCAAGGCACTCTATGGACTGAAGTAAGCACCAAGAGCCTGGTATGACACTCTGTCACAGTTTCTTTTAGAGAATCACTACACTAGAGGTACTGTTGACAACACTCTTTTCTTTAGAAATGTTAATGGCTCTAGCATACTTGTTCAAATTTATGTAGATTTGGGTCTACAGATGAGAAACTTTGCAAAAGGTTTTCCAAACTTATGCAAAGTAAATATGAAATGAGCATGATGGGTGAACTTACCTATTTCCTTGGCTTACAAGTTAAGCAAGTGAAAGAAGGAATCTTCATTGGTCAAACTAAATACATCTTTGATCTATTAAAGAAGTTTGATCTAATGGATTGCTCTCCTGCTAAAACACTCATGCCAACTGCCACTAAGCTTGAATTGAATACTAAGGAAAAATCTGTGGACATTTCAAGTTATAGAGGCATGGTAGGCTCACTTTTTCTATTTAACAGCTAGTAGACCTGATATTATGTTTGCTACATGTCTATGTGCTAGATTTCATGCTGATACTAGAGAGTCTCACTTAATTGCTATCAAGAGGATTTTCAGATATCTCAAGGGAACACCAAACCTTAGCATTTGGTACCCTAGAGAATCTGGTTTTGATCTAATTGGTTATTCAGATGCAGACTATGTAGGTTACAAGATTGACAGAAAAGTACAACATGCACCTGTCAATTTCTAGGAAACAAGCTTGTCTCATGGTTCAGTAAGAAGAAAAATTATGTCTCTACCTCTACAGCTGAGGCAAAATACATTGTTGCTGGAAGTTGTTGTGCACAGATACTTTGGATGAAAAATCAACTAATAGACTATAGTCTAACAGTCAATAAGATTCCAATATTCTGTGACAACACTAGTGCAATTGCCATAACTGAAAATCCAGTGCAACACTCAAGGACCAAGCACATTGACATAAAGTATCACTTCATCAGGGAACATGTGATGAATGGTACTGTGGAACTTCATTTTGTTCCAAGTGAGCAGCAAATTACAGACATTTTTACCAAGCCACTTGATGAATCAACATTCTCAAGGTTGGTAAGTGAGCTAGGTATGCTTAACTATTCTTAATTTATTTAAATGTCTGATAATTTGTAATGCAGCCAGTGTCAACATGATTTTCATGAGAATTAAAACTCTCTGAAAAAGAATGATTTTGTCTAAGTCAAAATTTCTCCCTCTACGGATACCCCTATCCGTTGATGGTCATTTCTGACACTGGATTTTCCTTGTCTTCGGATACCATTTTACACCTCTACGAATATCGAATCTCAAAAGGTAAAATCATATCCATAGATAGTTTAGTTTAATCGTAACCGTTAAAGTCACAATCTTATCCGTAGTTACATGCGTACAGTACGTGTATGTAATTACAGTAAATTCGTGGCTTTACTTTTCTATCCATTATTTTGAAACGGTTACTTTCTTGCCCAATCAGATAATTTCTTTCAATTATTCTGATTTTATTAGTGAATTATTTTGGGGGAGTATAAATTAAATTTTACTCTCAGTTAATCATTTTCTATCTTTTTCAAAATTCACTAAGGCAAGAACCCTTCTTCTCTCTCAAAGCAAAAATCTCTCTGTAAATTCAAAGCTTACATCAATGGCACCAACCAACAAGACAATGTCACTCACTGGTTTCACATACGAGAAGAACAATTTCACAGCTCTGGTGGACTTCAAAGAGAAGAACGCATCATATCACACTATGATGAGGTTTTTCCAGAACTGCAAGCTCTCAAAGGCTATGTTCGAAGCCCCCACACTTTATTTTGAGGTAATTGAAGCTATCTGGGAATCAGCTGTATTTGATTCTATCAATGCTACCATTACTTTTGTTCTTCAAGGTAAGGAACATGTGATTAATAGTGACATTATTTCTGCTTGCTTAAATTTGCCTGATAACAGTATGTTAGAAAAGAATAGTGATACTGATATTGTTAACATGCTGAATCTGATTAACTATGCTTTACCTACTGATAATTTAAGTAAGATTCAAAGAAAAGGTATGGTCAAAGAATGAAGCTTTTTCTTTGATGCCATTCTTAAGGTGTTCTCTGGTAAGATTAGCAACTATGATGCTGTTACATTCTCTATGCTTGATATTGCTTATATGCTTCTTAGTGACAGCTTTTATAACCTAGGATCCCCAATTTTTTATGAACTAGGTGCTAAATTAGGGAATAAAACATCTAGAAGTAAGAATATTTATTATGCTAGATTTTTCATGTTGCTAGCTAACCATGTAGAAGATAACTTGGTGATCCAATTCCCTGCAAACTCCAAGGAATGTTGGGTTCAAAATAAGAGAGTCATTGAGAACTTGAATAAGCTGAACCACAACAAGGAGGTTCAATTGGTGTATCCACCAATTTTCAATGCAGCTCAAGAGGCACAGGTGAGTCAGGTAATTTCCTCAACTGTTCCTACCTCTATTGTTACTTCTTTGATTTCCAGTGCCACAATGGAGGCTGAAACTGTCCAACAGCCTCCTACCCAAGTGGCCACCTCTAGAATTCCTAAATCAAAATCCAGAAAGCCAACCTCATGTGCTTCTCAAAAGGCACCTGTTGCAATAACTACCCAAACCCTTGAGGAGAGTGTGAAGGAGGTAGTAAGTGGTGAGGGAAGGGGTGAACATCAAAGAAACCCCAAGAACAAGGGGTGAGATAAGTGTGTCCCAGCCTAGCCACCCTGTATCTTCTCAAAAAGATGCAGTGGTTGAAAATGAATCTATCACATCCCTAGTGGCATCCTTCCAAAAGGATGTTGCTATTGAAAATAGTCCCCAACCAGGGACACATCACAAGAGGGATAGGGACACCAGAAGCCCCACAGATACATCCATGGCCTAAACAAGGAGAAAGATGTCTAAACAATATGGGGTTGCACAGGGATCACACACAGTGCCAATGGCACCATCTCAAATTCAGTTTGATGTGGCTCCAGTAAATGTGGAGTCACATCCCCATTCTTTATTTATTCAAACTGAAACAGAAACACCCAGCTCACCCACTCTCTCTTTGGATGTGGATATGATTCACACATCTATCCCTAATTCTCCATCATTAACCTTCTTGGAGAAGACCCACTCTGAAATTGGTGGTCATCATCTTATTGATGATTTGTTGGACCGCCAATCTATAATTTCTAAGACTCTGGCTCCATCCGTGGCTCTCAATTTAAAATCAATCTCCACAGATTCAGCCTTAGTCTCTATTTCTAGAGCTACTTCCTTTCCTTCATCAACGGATATTTCTCATCTGTGGACAAGTGCTTGTCTGTCTACAGATATACCCCAAATCAGCTATCCGTTGACATATACTTCTACTACCTCAACGGATACTCCTTCCACACTTGCACTTCAAACTTCAACTATTACAACTTCAAGTGTGGATGAGTTAGTAGTAGTTCAAACACTTTTAGGCTTGAGAGAAGGGAGTGAAGCCACTGAGAGTGAGAGGCTGGTTTGCAACCAGGCAAAAGGAGAGGGAGAAAAAGAGAGACAGACTACTTCTTCCAGTCTGGTAAAAGTGAGTACTGAGAGTTCCGCCTTAATGGGTGAAGGTGAGGGTGTGAGAGGTGTGAGCCATGGGGAGCCCCTGATGCAAGAACAGAGAGAAATTGAGAGAAAAGCAGGTACATGAGATATAAGGATGGAAGACTCAGCTATTGCAAGTGAGTCAATGAAAGTCAGTGATGCAGACATGGAGAGACTGTTCCAACTTGAATATCAAAATGAGTTGGATCAAGTCAACCTGAATGCTGAGATATTTACTCATCCTGATCCAACCTATAAAGTCTTGGCTGGACAGGGCAATGTGGAGGTAGAAAGGATGTTGAATTTGGTACACACTACTGAATCAATGTCTAGGGCAAAAGAAGTAATTCAAAATCTGCCTCCAGGAGCTGGTGAAGATTTTAGATATGATGAAGACAGTGATGATTCTGAGAGTGGTGAAGGAGAAGATGAAGGCCCTTCCACTCTCCAAGAGATGCCTACTTGGCTGTTTTCAAACTCATATTCCCACAATGACACCAAAGCAGTCATTCTCAAGAATTATCAAAGGGCACTTGGTGAAGCTCAGACATCAAATCCACATCATGCCGCCACAGTTCAGAACTTTGTGGCATCACTTCAGCTTCATCAAGCCCACATCCTTCAGCAAAAGAGCCAACACTGATGACATCAAGAACCATCTGGATGGGGTGAAGGATGCTTTGGCAAGAAGGGTTGATGTTGTTGCTCCCTCCATATCTCAAAGATGCAAGCAAGATAAGTTGGTGAAGGATGTGGATGCTCTTACTGTGAGGATGGATAAGATGGAGAAGCAAATGGACACCTTCCTGGCCAACCAGAATCTACAGACTCAGCTTCTGCAACAGTTACTGCAGGCTACTGGTGTCACTCAAACCCTTGATGATAACAAAAAGGGGGAGAGTTCAAGTAAGGGGGATAGTGCACTAGTGTTCTCTGAACCAGTAACCAAAGGGGTGCCATCAAGCCAGGGGGAGCCAGGGAAGTCACCTCAAATCATAGCAAATCCAAATGAGTTTCAACTCACAAAGGTGGTCTCTCCTCAGGCTAAGGATGTTCAAGTCTTCCTCAACTCAGAAAAGCTGATCAAGGAATCCATCTTCCAGGCTGTGACTTCATCCTCAAGCAGCCATCCTGTCCACACAACCATTCTGAAAGTTCTCACTCCTGACACCATTGTTCTACAAAGAAACTATGATGCTGAACACTCAAATGTCAAGGAGTTTGAACCAATCTTCAGTGGCAGGACTGGATCACCACCTAGACATCATGGCAAGAACAAACTAGAAGTGGACTATCCATTCCCCAAGCCTGATGAGTCTAAGGTGTTAGCAGCTCTTATAAGGAATCTCAAGAACACCAATGACATAAAGCTGAGACAAAGGTTGACTGTTATCTACAAGAATGGTAAAGAAATTCACATCACAAGCAGCCATCCCAAGTTCAATGAAGCCAAAGCAGAAGAGATTTCCAGGATAAGGAGAGAAGCCAATCCCTAGGGTTTTGAATCTACACCTGAAAAACAGGCTAGATTAGCCCAAGAACTAATAAGGGAAATGGAGGAAGAAAGTAGTGAGGCTGTAGAGGAAGAGGCCTCTACTATGAGGAAATTGAAGAAAAGGAAGACAGTGCCTAAGTCCAAGCCAACCAGATGGAAGAAAAGATCACATAGGCCTGTCTCTCCTGAGAAAGTAGAAGAGAAAAGAGATACAGAGAGGAGGATTGTCTTTGAAGACCCTATATATTCCAGCTTCAACTCAATCTCAAACCATCTTCCATGGGACTCCTGTAGAGCTTAAAGAAGAACCTATTGAGTTTGAAAATTTGGTATTCCTTAAGTTCATAATTGAAGCAGAAAAGATGTCAAAGAAAAGGGAACAAGTCAAGAGAGCTCAACAAGGACCAATCAAGCTGAATGTTGCACCAAAAGTTGCCAAGCCAGTTGAGAACAAGGCAGACTTTTTGTACATTACAGAAATACAGGAGTACTCAACCATGGATCTATTCCTTGATGAAGTTAGTGAAATAAGAGGCACATACAAGTTCAGAGATCTGCCTGAAAGGCTAACTTTTGTCTACAAAGGAGGAAAGGTGAGAGCATGGCCCCTGCAACAAGTGCTGAATGAAGGATATTCTACCTTGGTGAAAGTCTTCTCAGGCTTCAAAACAACAAGGGGATTCTCTGAGGTTGCCAGGAGTGCTGTTTTGAAGAAAATTGAGGAAATCAGGAGCAGCTGGAATTCTCTTGATAGTTTGCCAAGAAAGCTGAAGATCCCTTTTAATGGACAAAGAATCCATCTCCAACCTTACCGGATGATGGAATTCAAGGATGACAAGGGTTGTAGAATATTCTTCAGGATTGAAGATTAATTATCTAAGGCTAGCACCAGGTACCTTAGATGGTTGCAAGGCAAGCTAGATCCAAAAATTGCTGAAGAAGATACATTCTACAGAAAGCTTCAAGATCAAATCAAGGCAAACTATGCTAAGGAAGGAAGACAGAAGATTCAGCCTCCAAGAGAGAAGAAAATGAATTAAATATGCTCTGTTGCCCAGTAAATAACAATTGTAGAAGGGGGGTTGAATACAATTGTATAAGATTCTCGACTTTATATAACACAAATATGAAAGATCAATAATAATAACAATAACAGCTTTATTAACTTTGATATAAAACTGTTACAAACTCTCTTAAGAAATTCTGATGTTCTTAAGAGCTGCTAGCTTACAAAAACTCTCTCAAGAAATTCTGTTCTTAAGAGCTTCTCTCCGATTATGTTCTCTCTTTCTAATCAGTACATAAATCGAAACCAAAACTGTGTTTATATAGTGCACACAGCTTCTCTATCAATAACAAGATAAGTCCTAATCATAATAAAGATAGAAACATATCTTTAATCGATAGCTGCATTCTACAAACCAGGAACAAACTTCCATGTTTATCTAGACTCCAAATATAACTCGAAGTAGGAATCCTGATCAGCTTCAAGTCCTGATGATCAAACCTGATCATAGTCTGAGTAGGAATCCTGATGATCAATAAGATACTGACGCTTGATCAAATACTGATGACCATGCAATACTGATGACGTCAGTAATCCTGATCAGTTGAGTCTAGCTTCTGACGATCATTGAATTCTGATCTAACAATCTCCCCCAATCTCATACTTTGTAAAATAAAGTATAGATTCCAAATATTCAATGATGTCAAAAACATGTATCAAAATGTACGAGTATCTTCAGAAACAACTTATCTGTTTAAGCTTTGTGATAGAACAGATTCATCTTCAAGAAGTTGGATAATAAACTTTCTTCTTTTTCTTCAAGAATTTGAATCAGTCTTTCCTTAAGATTTCTGAGTTCTTCATCTTCCTCATTAATCTGGTAGATAGCTGCTCTGAGATTCTGTATGGAGTTTCTCTGTAGACTGTGCTCTTCAAGCAAAAGATAAGCAATTTCCTTCCCATCAGGATTGAGAGAAAGATGAGTCATGCCAAAATTTACTTCTTTAACAGCAGAACCCCTTTGCATTTCCACATCCTGACCTCTTTGATTTAAGTACATGGGAGTATAATTACCATCGAAATTACTGTTTCCATCCAGTCTTCTTCTTATAGTTGACAAAATCATGTCACTCCATTCTTTGTACACTTGGTTCTTCCATCTTAACAGATAGTGAACATATTTCAGTTCCTGTGTAGTTTTCATCAGCAGATCTTGAATAGATAGAATCTTCACACTACCATCTTTCATGAAGTACAGAAGCTTTTCTTTCTTTTCAAAACCATCATGACAATCTATAACTATATCAACAGATAATAAATTGTTCAGGTTTTCAGAAGTTAAAGTACCTCCAATTTCTGTCAAGGATTAAGGATCAACATATGACATATTCAGATATTCACCATCTCTGTGTCCAATACCTCCTCTTGAATTACTTGACAATTGCTTCAGATTTGAAAACATCTTTAACCAGAGTGCTTTTGATCTAGCCATATCAGACAAATCAACAACACTTGAAGCGCTTGTAATAATTCCACCAGACTGAAAATTGATAGGTGTATCACAACTTAATGTGCTAATATGTTTCCACTTCTTGTCTTTTTCCTTTTCAAAAGTGTAGCTTCTTTCAAGTAAAGATTCTTGTCTGCTTGAATTTCTCCATTGTCTTTTATTTGAAACTTTAAGCCTTTGTAGATAGAGATTGAAATCTTCATTTGTTCTTCTTGTAATATCTCTTCTTCTGGCTTCTTCTTCTTCATCTACTTCTTTGTTGTGACAATCAACAACAGTAGATAAGATTATCAAATCAACCTCTTGCAGAATTTCAGATTCGTCAGGATCTTGAATATTGTCAGGATTAGAATCTTCAATTTGATTTGTATTGCTGAGAGTTGATTTTCTTGATTTTCTTCTCAATTCAGGTTCTTCTTCAACAATTCCATCATCACCAAAAGTAGATCTGTCAGGAACTACTAGAGTTTGAATAGGTTCAGGAATTTCTTCAATTCTTAACCCTCTAGACCTTGTCTGTCTAGGTAATATTTGAGTTGAAGAACCTCTTTTACTTCTTCTAGCACCTCTCCTACCTCTGCTTCCTCTACCTCTAGCAGGAGCAGTATAGCTTTCCATTGTCTCTCTTTGTAGTCTCAAGAATTCTTCATGTGAGAGATCTGGATATTCTTCACTTGCTGTAGAGAGTGCTTTTCTTGCATATAATTGTTGAACTCTTTTATCAGTGTGATATAGAGTAACAATTCTGCCGTCTTTTGTAGAAAACTTCTGGAATAAATTTGATGCATCTTCAGGATTATCAATAATCACATCTTCATCACCTTCAGGAATTGTAGCAAGAATGTGTCCATGACCAGGTGTCAGGATTTGATCTTCCGTCAGGATCTGAGATTGCACCAATGTTCTTACTGTCTTAACTCCAGAATCAGAAACATGAGTTGACTGCGTTGTTTGACTTTGAGAAGTTTGGATTGTCTTCATAACAACAGCATCAGAGGTTTCTCCTTGTATCGCTTTGTCACCACCATCATCTCCAGTATCATCATCATTATTCCTTAATACTAGATCAGGTGTACATTTTGACTGAATAACCTTCTCCCCCTTTTTGACATCAGGATTTGACAATAATTGCAAAATTAAGGAAAGAGAGGCTTGAATTTCAGTTACCTTAGTATCCAGAGAATCAATTCGTTGTTTGATGGAGGTTTGTTCTGAAACAACAGATTTCACTTGGGATTCTACTACCCTTAGTTGGAAAGTAGTAGGCACCTTTGTAAAATTATTAAAGATATCAGTCCTCACTTTTTCAGTTGAACCCTTGATAGAATCAATCTCACTTTTCAGGCTTTTGGATAACAGAGTTGTAGCCTTCAGATGATTCTTCAAGTCTTGATTCTCTATAGACTTCACTGCATTATAGGCATGTTCAATAGCAGAAGAAAAACTGATAGATTCATCAGAATTGTGCCATGAATTGTTCCATTCATTCGGTCTAAATGCCTCTGCAGGATCAAAGGAAGGAAAAGAAAAATCTTGTCTCTGATCTTTCCCAGTGGAAGCTTTGCCAGCCATATATGTACTTGATGAACCAAAATTAGTTCCAAGACTAATCTTGAGTGCTGTAGCAAGCTGTTCCTTCTCTTTTCTATTCTCATTATCATCATCACTATCATCATCAGAATTATCATCATCAGAACCATGAGATTTATCAGGATCAGGAATTGCAATACCTTTCAGTTTATCCTGTGATTCTGAGATAGGATGATCTATTGGTCTTGAACGAAGTGGCTGTATCAAAATAGGTTCATTATCAGGAGCACCACTAGCGTCAGGATGAACATCGTCAGGATTTGATATGCTTGCATCAGTATTTGCTACCAATGGTTCTTGTGGAGCTTGAGGTTCAGAAGCTGCTTCAACACTTTGAGCTAAAGGTTCTTGTGTGCTTCCCTCATTGACAATGTTCTCGACCAATCTTTCAACAGAAGCTGTAGCTTTGCCTGCATCTTCACTTTGAGAAGATGGTTCTTGTGTAGCTGGAATGTTGATGTCTTCATTCTCCCTTTGAGAAAATGGTTCTTGTGTGACCATTCCACTAGCTAAGCCTTCACCCAAACTTTGATTGAGTGGTTCTTGTGTGGCAGGATCAACAGTAGCTGCTGAATTACTCTGAAATTCAGGTTCTTGTGGGCTTGATCCTTTCAGCTTCTTCTGTCTCTGATAGACTAACTCTGCTGCATTCCTCTTTTTCTTTGATGTAGGTGTAAGACCAACCAAGGAAGCAGTTGTAGATACCTTCTCCCAAGAATGTCCTCGAATCTGAGATGGAGAGGCTGGAGAGTCTGATATAGAGACAACTTTTGTTGTTGCATCAGGAATACTAACATCAGGATTTGATGTCTGAATATCAGTATCCTTCATTTGCACTGTCAAAGGAATATGATACCTGCTCTTTGATAATTTCCTTGTCTTTTGTGGTTTTGATAAAGGTACCACAGCTTTAGTAGCAGTATCAGCAACTTCCTTGTTCACATTCATCACAGAGGATATAGGTAAGTCATCCTCTGAATCACTTTCATCAATCAACCTTAACTTCCTTTTCACAGGAACATTCTTAACAACCTCATCAGCTTTCTTCATCAGGACCCCTTGTACACCCCCTTGTATCTTCTTTTTAGTGAGTGGTGTAGAGGAAAAATCCTTTGAACCTGATTGCCTTCCAGACACATCAGTTCTAGCTGATTTCTTTGATTTTACAACTAAAGTCTTTTGAGAGACAGTAGAGGTGGTTGTTAACTGTTTAGACTGTTTAGGTTGCATGCTTGTGTCAGGAACAAGGTGGGTTGGTCCTTGTACCATAGCATTAGAAAGTAGTCCATAATGAGTAGGCATTTTCTGATGTAAAGAAAAACCTAACCACATCAGGAATCAAAGCATTTCCGCACAAAATATTTTGCCATATCAGGATAAAAAAAATATTCAATAAGATTAAAATAAAATTTTATTTAAGAAAACAAAATTTATTTTAACAATCCTGAATAGCGTTTTGGTTTAAGAAAAATAACCAAAGTAATGGTCATAGAATTAAAACACGCTTACCAGCAAACGAGGCAAAAATATTTATGGAAAACCGAACCGTCTCCTTGAGATTGTAGAAATGACCTGCACCCTTAATACACATTCTCTATAAAAGAGAACTGTTAAGCATAATCATCATATATCTATTAAAACACAAACCCTCTCCAGAGAAAAACTTACGAAAACCTTTCACCTTCTTTGTTTTTCAATGGCTGCCAACAATCAAAACAACATACCTGATGAAGAAATTGATAGAATTTGGCAACAAATGGATGAGGCGCTTGCTGAGATGGAGCCACAACCAGTTCCTGACCCTCAGGAACATGAAGCGTTTATAAACGCTATGGTTGATGTGGTGTGGCACAACTTTGTGCAAGCCAATCCTGACTGGAATCCTCTTGAGAATCTCATCTATGAAGAGGATGAAGACGATGAGGATGATGAAGAGGATGAAGAGCTCGTCCGAGAGCTTGAGAAATGTAAGAAGAGAATCCGTGATGCTTGTACGTCATGCAAGTTGGAGGCACGGAGGCGTCCCGGTGGTCACGGTGACGATCCGCCTTCAAGTGCATCAGCTCCTCTTTTTGTCTCTTAAGGATGGAACAAGAGACCTTCCAGTTCTGATGAACTGTGAAGCTGCTCAGGAGCATTCATGCTAATTTGCAGGGCACGTGTTCATGCTTATCTGTAAAGCACGAGTTCCTGAGTAGAAAATAGACTAGGAAAACAAATATGTAATTTCCATATTTCATGTGTAATGTATCTTCAAGTATTAATGAAATTTGTCTATTTTCTCAATTGTTTGCTTCCTGTACTTGCCTGCAAAATTTGTTAGTAACACTCATAGTGATATTGAGATGATAAATAATAAACTCTGATAATAATGACATTGATAATTAAGACTGAAAACTTAATCAAAGACTAAGTAATAATCTAATTGTCCAGAGTTTACCAGGAGTGTTGATGACAAATTAGCATAGAACCTCTGGTTTTCATACCAGCTTCAATCATCTGAAAATTCTTTTGACTGCAATCAGATGTGGTTCTCTAGGTTTTGCTTGAAATCTTGCACATAGACAGGTTGCAAACATGATATCTGGTCTACTGGCAGTGAGATACAATAAAGAGCCAATCATTCCTCTGTAGTGAGTTACATCTACCTCTTCACCTTGATCAGGATCAAG
Organism: Heracleum sosnowskyi; assembly: GCA_030848705.1. Lineage (NCBI taxonomy): Eukaryota > Viridiplantae > Streptophyta > Magnoliopsida > Apiales > Apiaceae > Heracleum > Heracleum sosnowskyi. Next base: position 49,221,553 of record CM061244.1, read on the forward strand.
TTTGGTAGCTGTAGCTATGGGAGTTGAAGCAGGAGTACTGTCTTGCATGTTAAACCTTGTCAGTAAGTTCCTTGTGTATTTAGACTGATTAATAAAAATCCCTTCATCAGTCTGTTTAACTTGAAGACCCAGAAAGTAACTCATTTCTCCCATCATGCTCATTTGATATCTTGACTGCATAAGCTTGGAAAACTTTTCACACAGCTTATTGTTTGTTGACCCAAAAATGATATCATCAACATAAATCTGAACTAACAGCAACTCCTTACCATGATTCAAATAAAATAGAGTTTTATCAATTGCACCTCTTTTGAATCCACTTTCCAGTAAGAATTGAGCTAAGGTTTCATACCATGCTCTTGGAGCTTGCTTTAGTCCATAAAGTGCCTTATCCAGTCTGTAGACATGATCTGGATATTTAGGATCAATGAAACCAGGAGGTTGTTCAACATAAACTTCTTCCTCCAGTTCACCATTTAAGAAAGCACTTTTAACATCCATCTGGAAAACCTTGAATTTCTTATGTGCTGCATAAGCAAGAAATATCCTGATGGCTTCTAGTCTTGCAACAGGAGCAAAAGTTTCATCATAGTCAATTCCCTCTTGTTGGGAATATCCCTTTGCAACTAGCCTTGCTTTATTTCTGATAATGACTCCATCAGAATCAGTCTTGTTCTTGAAAATCCACTTTGTACCAACAATTGATCTATTCTTTGGTCTTGGTACCAGTTTCCAGACTTCATTCCTTTCAAATTCATTCAGTTCTTCTTGCATTGCAGTAACCCAATCAGCATCTTTAAGTGCATCTTCAACTTTCTTAGGCTCCTCCTTGGATAGAAAGTTATTATATAAACATTCATTCTGAGTTGCACTTCTTGTTTGAACACCTGCATCAGGATCTCCAATTATCAAATCAGGAGTATGTTCTTTAGTCCATTTCCTTGCTGGTGTCAAATTGTTTCTTGAAATAGATGCTCCCCCTGGATTGGTGTTATCTTGATTGAAAGAATTTGATTGATTTGAAGCTCTCCCTGAATTATTGCTATGCCCTCCTGATGTGTTATCAGGATCTTCACTTGAATCAGTATCTGAAGAATTCTGTCCTGATGATTGAGTTGACTCTGAACTTGTAGTAGAATGCCGTTGCTCCCCCTCAACATTAGCACTACTAGTTGTATCACTATTGTTTGTATCATCAGTATTAGCACCATCAGTATCTGGTGTGTCATCAGGATTTGGTGACCCATCAGGATCTGATGTATTGACAGGATCTGATTCACTTTCTTCAGGTTCCTTGGAAGCTTCATTTTCAAATAACAATTTATCATGCGAGTCTTCAATGATTCCAGTTATCTTCTTGTCATCAAAAGATACATGTATTGACTCCATGACAGTTCTTGTTCTCAAATTAAAAACTCTGAAGGCTCTGGATGTAGGATAACCTATGAATATTCCTTCATCAGCCTTTGTTTCAAATTTCCCTAGCTGTTCAGGATGAGTTCTGAGAACAAAACATTTACAGCCAAACACATGCAAATGCTTCAGACTTGGTTTCTTTTCTTTGAGAGACTGATAAGGAGTAACACCATGCCTGTTTATCAATGTGAGATTTTGTGTATAGCATGCTGTGTTGACTGCTTCTGCCCAGAAATATGTAGGTAATTTAGCTTCTTCCAACATAGTTCTGCCAGCTTCAATAAGAGTTCTATTCTTCCTTTCTACTACTCCATTTTGCTGAGGTGTGCCAGGAGCAGAGAATTGTTGAATGATTCCTTTGTATTTGCAGAACTCTTCCATCTTTGAATTCTTAAATTCAGTACCATTATCACTTCTCAGAATCTTGACTTTGTACTTTGTGGTTGTCTCAATCATCCTCACATGATCCAACAGAACTTCAGGAGTTTCATCTTTTCTATGCAGAAAATACACCCAGGTGAATCTAGAATATTCATCAACAATTACAAGAGTGTACCTTTTCTTACTGATGGACATGATGTTGACTGGACCAAACAGATCAAGATGTAGCATGTGATATGGTTCTTCAATAGAGGATTCTGATTTACTCTGGAATGATGTCCTTCTTTGTTTTGCTTTTTGGCATGCATCACAGAGTCCATCAGGTGTATATAAGACATTAGGTAATCCTCTTACTAACTCTTTCTTAACCAACTCATTGATGTTGCTGAAGTTGAGATGAGAAAGCTTCTTGTGCCAATTCCAACTTTCATCTACTTAAGCTTTACTGATGAAACATGTAGGGGAGCCATCAGTATCTGAGAGAATGTTGGCTTCATATATGTTACCATGCCTGTAGCCAGTTAGTGCTATCTTCCCTGTTGCTTTACTGACTACTTCACAATGTGTGGAATAGAAATTGACATGATAACCTCTGTCAGTGATTTGACTAATACTCAACAAGTTGTGTTTTAGTCCCTTCACTAGAGCTACTTTCTCAATGATGACATTTCCAATGATTATATTGCCATATCCCAAGGTTTGTCCAATGTTGCCATCTCCATAAGACACAGTTGGGCCAGCTTTTTCCTCATATTCTGATAACAGGGCTTTGTTTCCAGTCATGTGCACAGAACATCCACTATCCATGACTAACACATTTTTCTTTTTACCCTTATCATCAGGAGCAGCAGTTACATCAGCATTGGCCATTAACGCATAGTTGACTACCTCAGTATCAGATTCTGAGGAAGAGTCCATCCAATCCTTGCTTGATGTGATGAGTGCCTTTGTCTTGTTGCATTCAGAAGCAAAGTGACCCATACCATTACACTTGTAGCATCTAACCTTTGACTTGTCAAATTTGCTACCCTTGCTGTCCTTTTTGATATACTTGTCTTTGTCTGCTTTGAAGGTCTTTTTCTGAAAGTTGCCTTGTCTTCTATTCTTCCTGAACTTCATCCTTCTGAAGTTTCTGACAATCATAGCAACCATCTCTTCCATGTCTGAATCAGAAGATTCATCACCAGTATTGGCATCAGGATTGCCATCAGTATCTGATGAAGAGTCGTCAGGATCTGACTCAGCTACTCTTGCTTTCCTTCTAGAGACCTCCATAGCTTTCCCTTTTGATTTTGCTTCTACATTCAAAGCAATTGACTTTGCCTTGCTGCTTTTCTTGTTCTTCCTCTGTTGAACTTCAAGATCATGAGTTCTTAGCATCCCATAGATCTCATCAAGAGACACAATGTTCAGATCATACTGGTGTCTAATGATTGAGGTCTGAGTATCCCATTCTTCAGGTAAAGCTCTAAGAAATTTGGTGTTTGAATCTTCAGTTTCATATACTTTGTCAACTAAGGATAAGCTGTTCAATAGTGTCAGGAATCTGTCATATAGATCAGTCAGGCTCTCTTCAGGTCTTGCATCGAATTGTTCATATTCTTGAATCAAAAGAGCCCTTCTGTTTTTCTTGACAGATGCAGATCCTTGGCACTGAGTTTCCAAAGTATCCCAGATTTCTTTTGAAGATTTGCATGCAATCACTCTGTTTGACATGACAGCATCAAGGCTATTATGCAAGATATTCTTTATCTTTGGTTCCCTGAGTACATGAGCTTTTTCTTCTGGAGTCCATTCAGCTTTAGCTTTTGACCACATAATGTTCTGGTACTGTATCTGTTCGTTCTACGAACTTTGTTGGTATATATGGTCCATCACGAATCCTGTCCAAGTAGTCAGGATCCATAGCCTCCAGGTACATCAGCATCTTTACCCTCCATGTGGGATATTCTGATATCTTCAAGATGGGAATCTTCATGCTTTCATACTTGGTTGTCGACATCTTTAGATCGTATCTGATTCAGAATTAAATCAGTTTGCTCTGATACCAATTGTTGCCCAGTAAATAACAATTGTAGAAGGGGGGTTGAATACAATTGTATAAGATTCTCGACTTTATATAACACAAATATGAAAGATCAATAATAATAACAATAACAGCTTTATTAACTTTGATATAAAACTGTTACAAACTCTCTTAAGAAATTCTGATGTTCTTAAGAGCTGCTAGCTTACAAAAACTCTCTCAAGAAATTCTGTTCTTAAGAGCTTCTCTCCGATTATGTTCTCTCTTTCTAATCAGTACATAAATCGAAACCAAAACTGTGTTTATATAGTGCACACAGCTTCTCTATCAATAACAAGATAAGTCCTAATCATAATAAAGATAGAAACATATCTTTAATCGATAGCTGCATTCTACAAACCAGGAACAAACTTCCATGTTTATCTAGACTCCAAATATAACTCGAAGTAGGAATCCTGATCAGCTTCAAGTCCTGATGATCAAACCTGATCATAGTCTGAGTAGGAATCCTGATGATCAATAAGATACTGACGCTTGATCAAATACTGATGACCATGCAATACTGATGACGTCAGTAATCCTGATCAGTTGAGTCTAGCTTCTGACGATCATTGAATTCTGATCTAACATGCTCAGTCTAGAGGAGCACTCTCTATGTAACTATCTCTACTCTTCAGTTTTTCATTTATGTAGCTTAATGCAATTTTTACTGTTACTGTTTATTTGTTAGAAGTGGTTTTTTTTATCATCAAGACTCTTGTTAGGAATATGTTGTTCTTGATGATAAACATAAAACACTTAGTAGAATTTGTGTAAAGTCACTTTGTAGCTGTCAACGAAATGACATGCTTTGCAGCATTCCGTTGACAGGAAGCTCATCAACGAAATGAGTGTTGTAGCAATTGCATTGTACAATACTTCTCAAATGATAGGCATTCTGTTATATGTATTAGATAGGTTCTCTAAGTCATGTTGACTAAGTACTAGATAGGCAAAATAGGTTGGTTAATTGTAAATATATTATGCCTTGTAATTTTGCCTAAGTGAAGACATGTCAACGGTATGAAGATTACTCTGTCAACGGTATGGAGTTTACTCATCAACGAAACGAGGGAAACACCATCAACGGAATGAAGAATAAAGCTATCAACGAAACACATCTCCCTGCTATCAACGAATCATTATTGCTTTTCTGAATGGTTGACAAAGTGATAGTGACAGTTTACTGAACAGATCTAAAGGTGATGTGGAAGTGTACTTTGCATTGGAAACCATTAAAATGGACATGGGGAATAAGGAAACATCCCAGTTTCCAATTGGGTCTTGGGAGTGATCATAATAAGCATGAAGACAAAAGCAAGGATCTCCAAGGACCACTGGACAAAGGGATGAAAAGCAAACTATTGGCGGTTACTCATTGTACTTTTAGTGTAGCCAAAAATAGGGTTGTAAACTTGGGGATATATAACCAAGTGTAGCAGTTACTTTAATAATAGAGAAGAAAAACAAATAGTTTGTATTAGCTATCCTTGAGAGCATTCTTCTCTACAACCTTGTAACTGAGCAGCTGTGTACTTTTGTATCACAGATTATTTCCGCAATAAAAATCACTTCAGTTGGATCATCAAACAATCCAACTGAAAGTATTTATGTGCTTGTGATTTTTACTTTAAGTTCAGTTTTATTTGTAAGTTGTTTTAAGTTTAAGAAATATCAAGAATTGTATTCAACCCCCCCCCCCCTTCTACAATTCTGTTAGGTCATTTGGGATTAACAATTGGTATCAGAGCAAGCTTCTAACATACAAGAAGTTTAAAGATCAAGACCAAAAACAGAATCCATGGTGAAGAAGGATGCAGGTGTGAAGATACCAGTTCTTGATAAGGACAATTACTTTCACTGGAAAGTAAAGATGCATTTACATCTCATGTCTATGGATGAGAGGTATGTAGACTGCATTGAGAAAGGTCCACACGTTCCCATGAAGCTTGATTCTAGAGTTGGACTGCCAGATGATGCTCCTGATGTAGAGATTCCAAAACCTGTCTCAGAATGGACTGTTGAAGATGTTGCAGAAGTCCATAAAGACAAAAGAACCATGAACATTCTGTTTAATGGTTTGGAGCAAGAGATGTTTGACAATGTCATAAACTGTACAACCTCCAAAGAAGTATGGGACACTGTTAGAACTCTCTGTGAAGGAACTGAGCAAGTCAGGGAAAATAAAATGCAACTCCTTATACAACAATATGAGCATTTTCATTTTAAAGCTGGTGAAACCCTAAATGACACGTTTAGTAGGTTTCAGAAGCTTTTGAATGGATTAAAGCTGTATGGGAGGATCTATCAAACCAAGGATTCAAACCTTAAATTTCTTAGAGCTCTTCCAAAAGAATGGAAGCCTATGACTGTTTCTCTCAGAAACACTCAAGAGTACAAAGACTACACTCTTGAAAGGCTTTATGGAACCTTGAAGACATATGAGTTGGAAATGGAGCAAGATGAAGAAATTGAAAAGGTACAGAAGAAGGATGGATCTATTGCATTGATTGCATCTGTGAACCAACTGGAAGATGACACTGAAGAAGCTGCAAAGGCAACAACTAGTCGAGCTAGTTGTAGAAGTGATGTTAGCAAGGGTAAAGGCAAGATGACAGAAGAAGAAGAACCAGAACCAGCCAACTTGGATGACTTAGATGAGATTGATGAACACATTGCTTTTCTGTCAAGAAAATTCTCTAAGTTCAAGTTCAAGAGAAACTCAGAAGTAAGGCCACCAAGGAGAGACTTTCAACCTAACAAAAGTAACTGGATTGAAAAGTCTAAATCTAAATGTTTCAATTGTGGAATGCTTGGTCACTTTGCTGGAGACTGCAGAAAGCCCAAGATTGAGAAGGGCAACAGGAAATTTGAGCCTGTTGATTATAAAAAGAAATACTTTGAACTTCTCAAGCAAAAAGAAAAGGCTTTCATGTCTCAGGAGTATGATTGGGCTGGTAATGGTGAAGATTCTGATGATGATGTTGAATATGTCAACCTGGCTCTTATGGCTAACAATCATGAGCAGGAAGCAAGCTCCTCAAGCAACCAGGTAACAATTACTAATCTTTCTGAGCTTTCTAAAGAGGAATGCGATAGTGCAGTAAATGAAATGTCTACTGTATTATATAATTTACGTGTTACTCTTAAATCACTTACCAAAGAGAATTCAAGAATAAAAGAGACTAATTTGCTCTTAAGTGATAGGAATGCAATGTTAGAAGCACAGCTCATTGAATTTGAGAAAATGAGATGTGTTAGTAGGGATGCTAAGAAGGAACTTGAGAACGTGTTACAAAGGGAAGAAATTATTAAGACACAACTTGAAATAGAACAAAGTGTGATTGCTAAATGGAAAGATGCCAGGAATGTTGCTACCAACATCATTAATGTTCAAGGTATGGAATCTTTCTGTGAACAATCATGGAAAAAGAACAAAGAGAAACTAGGGTATGTTTGTGAAACCTTAGAATCAGAAACAGAGTCAACAAACAACAATGATCATTTGTTGAAGGTTGATATGTCAACGGAATGCAATGTTTCGTTGACAGATGAACCATCAACCGATCAGGGTGTTTCGTTGACAGAGAAAAGAAAAGATGAACTCACTAGACTTAATAGTAAGTATGGTCCTGTCACCAAGAACTTTGTTCAAGGTGAGTCTAGTAAATCAAAGAAAGTTGAGAAGCCTGTTGAGAGAGCTAATGTAGGTCACTTGTCCAACAAGCAATTGAAAGATAAGTTAGAGAATGTTCAAGTTGAGGCTAAGGGAAATAAAAAGAATAACAGGAATGGCAAAGTAGGAATTAACAAACACAACAATTACACACCTGATAAATATGCTCCTAGAAAGACATGTGTTAATTGTGGAAGTGTTAGTCATTTATCTACTAACTGCAAATCTGTTAAGAAGACTGTTAAAGTGAAAATTCCCAAGCCTGCAATGAATAGTTCTATGCCTACAATGCCTGTTATGCCTAACATGTTTGCTCCATATGCACAATTTCAAAATCCATATTCCAGCATGCCATTTGTGTCTAATCCATACATGAATATGTTTAATGTGCCACAAATGCCATGGAATATGAATAACATGTTTATTCCTCCAACTATGCATGCTGTGAATGAAAATGTGAGCAACCCTCAGAAATCAACACCAAGGGTAAAGATTGATTTAAATCAACCTGAGCCCAAGGTGAAAAATAATGTAAAAGGGAAAGCAAAGGCTAACAAAACAGGACCCAAGGAAACTTGGGTACCAAAATCAACTTGATTTGATTTTATTGTGTGCAGGGAGACAAAAGGAATCTTTGGTACTTGGATAGTGGTTGTTCAAGACACATGACTGGTGATTCTACCCTGCTCACAGAGTTTCAGGAAAAAGCTGGCCCTTGTATTGCTTTTGGAGATGACAGCAAAGGCTACACAAAGGGATATGGCTTGATTTCAAAAGAGAATGTCATCATAGATGAGGTTGCATTGGTGGATGGTCTTAAGCAAAATTTGCTTAGCATCAGTCAACTTTGTGACAAAGGATTTTTAGTTACTTTTTCTAGAGAAGCCTGTGTTGTTTCTAAAGGAGGAAACAACAATGTGGTAATGACTGGATTCAGAAGAGGGAATGTGTACATTGCTGACTTTAGTAGCACAAGTCCAAAAACCATCACTTGTCTTTTCAGCAAGGCAAGCAAGGATGAAAGTTGGCTATGGCACAAGAAATTATCTCATCTGAATTTTAAAGTTATGAATGACTTGGTGAGGAAAGATCTTGCTAGAGGAATTCCACAGGTGGAGTTTTCCAAGGATGGTTTGTGTGATGCCTGTCAAAAAGGGAAACAAAAGAAGGCATCATTTAAAAGCAAGACAGAGTCATCAATTGTCCATCAGCTTGAGTTGCTTCATATGGATTTGTTTGGCCCTGTAAATGTCATGTCTATTTCAAAGAAGAAATATTGTCTTGTGATTGTTGATGATTTTTCTAGATTTACATGGACTTTCTTTTTGCTCTCCAAAGATGAGGCAAGTGAAATCATTATCAATCACATCAAGATGGTAAACAATCATCTTGACTTGAAAGTAAGAAGGATTAGGAGTGACAATGGGACATAATTCAAGAATTCAAGCATGAAGGTGTTCTGTGAAGAAAATGGTATTTTGCATGAGTTTTCAGCAGCAAGGACACCACAGCAAAATGGTGTAGTTGAAAGGAAAAACAGAACACTTATTGAAGCTGCAAGGACAATGCTAGATGAATCAAAGTTACCAACTTATTTTTGGTCTGAGGCAGTTAATACAGCTTGCTTCACTCAGAATATTTCTTTGATTAATCAGGCCAAAGGAATGACCCCTTATCAGCTACTCAAAAGAAAGAAGCCACTATTGGATTTTCTTCATGTCTTTGGATGCAAGTGCTTTGTTCTGAGAAATCAAGCTGAGCATTTGGGGAAATTTGAAGCAAAGGCAGATGAAGCAATATTTGTGGGATATGCAGCAGGGAAAGCCTACAGAGTCTATAATCTCAGAACCAACATTGTTATGGAATCTGTACATGTTGTTTTTGATGATCTCAAAATTCAAGGTCTCTGTGATGAAGGTTTCCATGAAAGTCTTTCTTTTGAAAATGAGGAAGGAGATCAAGTGAATCATGTTAAGGCTACTGAGAAACAGCCTAAAGTTGTTGTATCTAGCACAGATGAAAGCAGCAGTGAAGATGAAATTGCTGCATTAAGATTGAAAAGAATAGCTGCTAGCAGACCAAATGGTCATTTCGCTGACAGTCATGATGGTGGATTCGTTGACAGTCAAAATGAGCGTTTCGTTGACAGCCAAAATGGTAATACCGTTGACAGTCAAAGAAATGCTTCTAGAAGTGATCATTTAGGGACAACAAACTCAGGGGGAGTTTCTCAAGGACAAATATCCAATCAAGGCAATCATGATCATGAAGCTACCTCTTCAAGAGCAAATCTACCTCCCTCAAGGAAATGGACTAAAGATCATCCCTTTGAACTTATTATAGGTGATGTTTCTTCAAAAGTCCAAACTAGAAGAGCAACTCAAGAAGAATGTCTATATAGCAGCTTTCTGTCTCAAGATGAGCCAAAGAAAGTTGAGGATGCACTTCTAGATCCAGATTGGGTTTTGGCTATGCAAGAAGAGCTAAACCAATTTGAAAGGAACAATGTTTGGAAGCTGGTGCCCAAGCCTAAGGACAGGAGTGTCATAGGCACAAAATGGGTGTTCAGAAACAAGATGGATGAAAATGGCATAGTCACAAGGAACAAAGCAAGACTGGTTGCAAAAGGCTATTCACAGGAAGAAGGAATTGATTTTGATGAAACATTTGCTCCTGTTGCAAGACTAGAAGCAATAAGGATTTTCCTAGCCTATGCAGCCCATGCCAATTTCAAAGTCTATCAAATGGATGTGAAGAGTGCTTTTCTGAATGGGGAATTGGAAGAGGAGGTGTATGTAAGTCAACCTCCTGGTTTTGAAGATAGTGATTTTCCAGAATATGTATACTTCCTCCTCAAAGCACTCTATGGTTTGAAACAAGCACCTAGAGACTGGTATGACACACTTTCACAGTTCCTCCTTGAGAATCACTTCACTAGAGGTACTGTAGATAAAACTCTTTTTCACAGGGTTGTGAATGGCTCTACTATACTTGTTCAAATTTATGTAGATGACATAATCTTTGGGTCTACAGATGTGAAACTTTGTCAAAAGTTTGCCAAGCTTATGCAAAGTAAATATGAAATGAGCATGATGGGAGAATTAACTTACTTTCTTGGACTTCAAGTGAAGCAAGTTAATGAAGGCATTTTCATTAGTCAAACCAAATATATTCATGATTTATTAAAGAAGTTTAATTTAATGGAATGCTCTCTTGCCAAAACTCCCATGCCTACTGCCACCAAACTTGAATTGAATACTAAGGAAAAATCTGTGGACATTTCAGGTTACAGAGGCATGGTAGGCTCACTTTTATATTTAACAGCTAGTAGACCTGATATTATGTTTGCTACATGTCTATGTGCTAGATTTCAGGCTGATCCTAGGGAATCCCATTTAGTTGCTATTAAAAGAATTTTCAGATATCTCAAAGGAACACCAAACCTTTGCATTTGGTATCCTAGAGAATCTGGCTTTGAACTAATTGGTTATTCAGATGCAGATTTTGCAGGATGTAAAATTGACAGGAAAAGCACAACAGGCACCTATCAATTCTTAGGAAACAAGCTTGTCTCATGGTTCAGCAAGAAACAAAACTCAGTTTCTACCTCCACAGCTGAGGCTGAGTATATTGCAGCTGGAAGTTGTTGTGCACAGATTTTATGGATGAAAAATCAACTACTTGATTATGGATTAAGAGTTGAGAAAATTCCTATTTTCTGTGACAACACTAGTGCCATTGCCATTACTGAGAATCCAGTGCAGCATTCAAGGACCATGTTGCCCAGTAAATAACAATTGTAGAAGGGGGGTTGAATACAATTGTATAAGATTCTCGACTTTATATAACACAAATATGAAAGATCAATAATAATAACAATAACAGCTTTATTAACTTTGATATAAAACTGTTACAAACTCTCTTAAGAAATTCTGATGTTCTTAAGAGCTGCTAGCTTACAAAAACTCTCTCAAGAAATTCTGTTCTTAAGAGCTTCTCTCCGATTATGTTCTCTCTCTCTGATCAGTACATAAATCGAAACCAAAACTGTGTTTATATAGTGCACACAGCTTCTCTATCAATAATAAGATAAGTCCTAATCATAATAAAGATAGAAACATATCTTTAATCGATAGCTGCATTCTACAAACCAGGAACAAACTTCCATGTTTATCTAGACTCCAAATATAACTCGAAGTAGGAATCCTGATCAGCTTCAAGTCCTGATGATCAAACCTGATCATAGTCTGAGTAGGAATCCTGATGATCAATAAGATACTGACGCTTGATCAAATACTGATGACCATGCAATACTGATGACGTCAGCAATCCTGATCAGTTGAGTCTAGCTTCTGACGATCATTGAATTCTGATCTAACAATCTCCCCCAATCTCATACTTTGTAAAATAAAGTATAGATTCCAAATATTCAATGATGTCAAAAACATGTATCAAAATGTACGAGTATCTTCAGAAACAACTTATCTGTTTAAGCTTTGTGATAGAACAGATTCATCTTCAAGAAGTTGGATAATAAACTTTCTTCTTTTTCTTCAAGAATTTGAATCAGTCTTTCCTTAAGATTTCTGAGTTCTTCATCTTCCTCATTAATCTGGTAGATAGCTGCTCTGAGATTCTGTATGGAGTTTCTCTGTAGACTGTGCTCTTCAAGCAAAAGATAAGCAATTTCCTTCCCATCAGGATTGAGAGAAAGATGAGTCATGCCAAAATTTACTTCTTTAACAGCAGAACCCCTTTGCATTTCCACATCCTGACCTCTTTGATTTAAGTACATGGGAGTATAATTACCATCGAAATTACTGTTTCCATCCAGTCTTCTTCTTATAGTTGACAAAATCATGTCACTCCATTCTTTGTACACTTGGTTCTTCCATCTTAACAGATAGTGAACATATTTCAGTTCCTGTGTAGTTTTCATCAGCAGATCTTGAATAGATAGAATCTTCACACTACCATCTTTCATGAAGTACAGAAGCTTTTCTTTCTTTTCAAAACCATCATGACAATCTATAACTATATCAACAGATAATAAATTGTTCAGGTTTTCAGAAGTTAAAGTACCTCCAATTTCTGTCAAGGAGTAAGGATCAACATATGACATATTCAGATATTCACCATCTCTGTGTCCAATACCTCCTCTTGAATTACTTGACAATTGCTTCAGATTTGAAAACATCTTTAACCAGAGTGCTTTTGATCTAGCCATGTCAGACAAATCAACAACACTTGAAGCGCTTGTAATAATTCCACCAGACTGAAAATTGATAGGTGTATCACAACTTAATGTGCTAATATGTTTCCACTTCTTGTCTTTTTCCTTTTTAAAAGCATAGCTTCTTTCCAGTGAAAATTCTTGTCTGCTTGAGTTTCTCCATTTTCTTTCATTTGAAACTTTAAGCCTTTGTAGATAGAGATTAAAATCTTCATTTGTTCTTCTTGTAATATCTCTTCTTCTGGCTTCTTCTTCTTCATCTACTTCTTTGTTGTGACAATCAACAACAGTAGATAAGATTATCAAATCAACCTCTTGCAGAATTTCAGATTCGTCAGGATCTTGAATATTGTCAGGATTAGAATCTTCAATTTGATTTGTATTGCTGAGAGTTGATTTTCTTGATTTTCTTGATTTTCTTCTCAATTCAGGTTCTTCTTCAACAATTCCATCATCACCAAAAGTAGATCTGTCAGGAACTACTAGAGTTTGAATAGGTTCAGGAATTTCTTCAATTCTTAACCCTCTAGACCTTGTCTGTCTAGGTAATATTTGAGTTGAAGAACCTCTTTTACTTCTTCTAGCACCTCTCCTACCTCTGCTTCCTCTACCTCTAGCAGGAGCAGTATAGCTTTCCATTGTCTCTCTTTGTAGTCTCAAGAATTCTTCATGTGAGAGATCTGGATATTCTTCACTTGCTGTAGAGAGTGCTTTTCTTGCATATAATTGTTGAACTCTTTTATCAGTGTGATATAGAGTAACAATTCTGCCGTCTTTTGTAGAAAACTTCTGGAATAAATTTGATGCATCTTCAGGATTATCAATAATCACATCTTCATCACCTTCAGGAATTGTAGCAAGAATGTGTCCATGACCAGGTGTCAGGATTTGATCTTCCGTCAGGATCTGAGATTGCACCAATGTTCTTACTGTCTTAACTCCAGAATCAGAAACATGAGTTGACTGCGTTGTTTGACTTTGAGAAGTTTGGATTGTCTTCATAACAACAGCATCAGAGGTTTCTCCTTGTATCGCTTTGTCACCACCATCATCTCCAGTATCATCATCATTATTCCTTAATACTAGATCAGGTGTACATTTTGACTGAATAACCTTCTCCCCCTTTTTGACATCAGGATTTGACAATAATTGCAAAATTAAGGAAAGAGAGGCTTGAATTTCAGTGACCTTAGTATCCAGAGAATCAATTCATTGTTTGATGGAGGTTTGTTCTGAAACAACAGATTTCACTTGGGATTCTACTACCCTCAGTTGGAAAGTAGTAGGCACCTTTGTAAAATTATTAAAGATATCAGTCCTCACTTTTTCAGTTGAACCCTTGATAGAATCAATCTCACTCTTCAGGCTTTTGGATAACAGAGTTGTAGCCTTCAGATGATTCTTCAAGTCTTGATTCTCTATAGACTTCACTGCATTATAGGCATGTTCAATAGCAGAAGAAAAACTGATAGATTCATCAGAATTGTGCCATGAATTGTTCCATTCATTCTGTCTAAATGCCTCTGCAGGATCAAAGGAAGGAAAAAAAAATCTTGTCTCTGATCTTTCCCAGTGGAAGCTTTGCCAGCCATATATGTACTTGATGAACCAAAATTAGTTCCAAGACTAATCTTGAGTGCTGTAGCAAGCTGTTCCTTCTCTTTTCTATTCTCATTATCATCATCACTATCATCATCAGAATTATCATCATCAGAACCATGAGATATGTCAGGATCAGGAATTGCAATACCTTTCAGTTTATCCTGAGATTCTGAGATAGGATGATCTATTGGTCTTGAACGAAGTGGCTGAATCAAAATAGGTTCATTATCAGGAGCACCACTAGCGTCAGGATGAACATCGTCAGGATTTGATATGCTTGCATCAGTATTTGCTACCAATGGTTCTTGTGGAGCTTGAGGTTCAGAAGCTGCTTCAACACTTTGAGCTAAAGGTTCTTGTGTGCTTCCCTCATTGACAATGTTCTCGACCAATCTTTCAACAGAAGCTGTAGCTTTGCCTGCATCTTCACTTTGAGAAGATGGTTCTTGTGTAGCTGGAATGTTGATGTCTTCATTCTCCCTTTGAGAAAATGGTTCTTGTGTGACCATTCCACTAGCTAAGCCTTCACCCAAACTTTGATTGAGTGGTTCTTGTGTGGCAGGATCAACAGTAGCTGCTGAATTACTCTGAAATTCAGGTTCTTGTGGGCTTGATCCTTTCAGCTTCTTCTGTCTCTGATAGACTAACTCTTCTGCATTCCTCTTTTTCTTTGATGTAGGTGTAAGACCAACCAAGGAAGCAGTTGTAGATACCTTCTCCCAAGAATGTCCTCGAATCTGAGATGGGGAGGCTGGAGAGTCTGATATAGAGACAACTTTTGTTGTTGCATCAGGAATACTAACATCAGGATTTGATGTCTGAATATCAGTATCCTTCATTTGCACTGTCAAAGGAATATGATACCTGCTCTTTGATAATTTTCTTGTCTTTTGTGGTTTTGATAAAGGTACCACAGCTTTAGTAGCAGTATCAGCAACTTCCTTGTTCACATTCATCACAGAGGATATAGGTAAGTCATCCTCTGAATCACTTTCATCAATCAACCTTAACTTCCTTTTCACAGGAACATTCTTAACAACCTCATCAGCTTTCTTCACCAGGACCCCTTGTACACCCCCTTGTACCTTCTTTTTAGTGAGTGGTGTAGAGGAAAAATCCTTTGAACCTGATTGCCTTCCAGACACATCAGTTCTAGCTGATTTCTTTGATTTTACAACTAAAGTCTTTTGAGAGACAGTAGAGGTGGTTGTTAACTGTTTAGACTGTTTAGGTTGCATGCTTGTGTCAGGAACAAGGTGGGTTGGTCCTTGTACCATAGCATTAGAAAGTAGTCCATAATGAGTAGGCATTTTCTGATGTAAGAAAAACCTAACCTCATCAGGAATAAAAGCATTTCCTATGAAACCATTTGCCTTATCACTGTTGACTAAGGACTTAATATTATTCTCAGTAATTCTACAGATTGGTAGAACTACATCATCCTCAAAAACAACATTAGGACATAAGTGATTAAATATCAACTGTAAAAATCTAAGAAAACAGACAGAACCCAACTTATCTGATTTCCTATCACTTAAAGCTTTTAAGATAAAAGACCCATAATCAAACACTGTAGAATGGATAAGAGAGTACCCAATTTTAAGAGATCCTGATGGAAGAGCATCAAAATTTGATGTCTTGTTCAGGAAACAGCGGCTGATTGTATCAAAGAAGAAATTCCATTCCTTCTTAAGCTTTGTCCTAAAGAGATTTCCATATCTCTTTACTTCTCCATTGTAGCCCAGTTGCTTGACAAACTCAAATAGAGCAGAGTCTGAAATCACCCTAGGGACTTTTTCACCCAGAATAGGCAAATGCAATGCCTCTTCAATAACAGCAGGGGTGACATGATGAGTTACCCCATTTGATTCGAACTGCATCAGAATGGTTCCTGTAGAACTTTGACCAAAAACAACTGTGTTCCAAACCTGCATTACAGACTTAAAAGAAACACTTGCAGGCTCTGTTAAAGCATACTTCAATGGGCTTGAAGTAAGAAAATCTTGAATTATATGGAACTCAGGAGGCAATTCTTGATGGTCTAGAATGGCTACAAAGTTATTAGTGGCAAAAGTAATATCACGAATTACTGTTTGTTTGTTCATGAATGATGAAGACGCCATTATAATGCTTTTGAGAACTTGAGAATTAAGATTTGAAGCAATTAGGGTATGAAAGCACAGAGAGAGATAAAAACGAAAAACTGATGATGAGAGAGTAATGAAAGATGTAAAACAATGAAAAGTATTTTGTTAAAACAAAATATTACTCTCAAAGACAGGTGGCAAAATATGATTTGTGCATAACTAATTAGTAGACAGATTACGTGTGACATTAAATAAAACTGCACCGCTTTTTATGTGTATGTATAGATATATCTATAATAGAGCAACACACGCGCGTATACAGTTGTCCTACTAAAACTCAATCGTCCATTAGCAGATACGGACGAAAAATTAGGCACAAATTTAGCAATGAAAATACTGACCTGTACATCAGGATTGACCAGTTGACTTCCTGTCAGGATTCCATCCTATCAGGATTTGATCAAAGAAAACATACCTTTCTGAATAACCATCAGGATTTGACAGTTATCAGGATTTCCTCTCTGTAGCTTTTCCTCAGAAATTCTCAAAATTCATCATTCCAAGTTCATTCACCAACTTATTGAAAGTAGCTTCAGGTAGTGGCTTGGTGAATATATCAGCTAGTTGTTGATCAGTAGGAACAAAGTGAAGTTCAATTGTTCCTTCCAGAACCTGTTCTCTTATAAAGTGATATCTGATACTTATGTGTTTAGTAAGAGAATGCTGAACTGGATTTCCTGTCATTGCAATAGCACTTTGGTTATCACAATAAATAGGGATTTTTGAGTATGACAAGCCATAATCTAACAACTGATTTCTCATCCACATAATCTGAGCACAACAACTTCCTGCAGTAATGTACTCAGCTTCTGCAGTTGAAGTGGAAATAGATTTCTGCTTTTTACTGTACCATGAAACTAGTCTTCCACCCAAAAACTGACAACTTCCTGAAGTACTTTTCCTGTCTATTTTGCATCCTGCAAAATCAGCATCTGAATAACCACACAACCCAAAATCTGATTCCCTTGCATACCAAAGGCCAAGTGAAGGAGTGCCTTTGAGATATCTGAAAATTCTTTTGACTGCAATCAGATGTGGTTCTCTAGGTTTTGCTTGAAATCTTGCACATAGACAGGTTGCAAACATGATATCTGGTCTACTGGCAGTGAGATACAATAAAGAGCCAATCATTCCTCTGTAGTGAGTTACATCTACCTCTTCACCTTGATCAGGATCAAGTTTGGTAGCTGTAGCTATGGGAGTTGAAGCAGGAGTACTGTCTTGCAGTTAAACCTTGTCAGTAAGTTCCTTGTGTATTTAGACTGATTAATAAAAATCCCTTCATCAGTCTGTTTAACTTGAAGACCCAGAAAGTAACTCATTTCTCCCATCATGCTCATTTGATATCTTGACTGCATAAGCTTGGAAAACTTTTCACACAGCTTATTGTTTGTTGACCCAAAAATGATATCATCAACATAAATCTGAACTAACAGCAACTCCTTACCATGATTCAAATAAAATAGAGTTTTATCAATTGCACCTCTTTTGAATCCACTTTCCAGTAAGAATTGAGCTAAGGTTTCATACCATGCTCTTGGAGCTTGCTTTAGTCCATAAAGTGCCTTATCCAGTCTGTAGACATGATCTGGATATTTAGGATCAATGAAACCAGGAGGTTGTTCAACATAAACTTCTTCCTCCAGTTCACCATTTAAGAAAGCACTTTTAACATCCATCTGGAAAACCTTGAATTTCTTATGTGCTGCATAAGCAAGAAATATCCTGATGGCTTCTAGTCTTGCAACAGGAGCAAAAGTTTCATCATAGTCAATTCCCTCTTGTTGGGAATACCCCTTTGCAACTAGCCTTGCTTTATTTCTGATAATGACTCCATCAGAATCAGTCTTGTTCTTGAAAATCCACTTTGTACCAACAATTGATCTATTCTTTGGTCTTGGTACCAGTTTCCAGACTTCATTCCTTTCAAATTCATTCAGTTCTTCTTGCATTGCAGTAACCCAATCAGCATCTTTAAGTGCATCTTCAACTTTCTTAGGCTCCTCCATGGATAGAAAGTTATTATATAAACATTCATTCTGAGTTGCACTTCTTGTTTGAACACCTGCATCAGGATCTCCAATTATCAAATCAGGAGTATGATCTTTAGTCCATTTCCTTGCTGGTGTCAAATTGTTTCTTGAAATAGATGCTCCCCCTGGATTGGTGTTATCTTGATTGAAAGAATTTGATTGATTTGAAGCTCTCCCTGAATTATTGTTATGCCCTCCTGATGTGTTATCAGGATCTTCACTTGAATCAGTATCTGAAGAATTCTGTCCTGATGATTGAGTTGACTCTGAACTTGTAGTAGAATGCCGTTGCTCCCCCTCAACATTAGCACTACTAGTTGTATCACTATTGTTTGTATCATCAGTATTAGCACCATCAGTATCTGGTGTGTCAGGATTTGGTGACCCATCAGGATCTGATGTATTGACAGGATCTGATTCACTTTCTTCAGGTTCCTTGGAAGCTTCATTTTCAAATAACAATTTATCATGCGAGTCTTCAATGATTCCAGTTATCTTCTTGTCATCAAAAGATACATGTATTGACTCCATGACAGTTCTTGTTCTCAAATTAAAAACTCTGAAGGCTCTGGATGTAGGATAACCTATGAATATTCCTTCATCAGCCTTTGTTTCAAATTTCCCTAGCTGTTCAGGATGAGTTCTGAGAACAAAACATTTACAGCCAAACACATGCAAATGCTTCAGACTTGGTTTCTTTTCTTTGAGAGACTGATAAGGAGTAACACCATGCCTGTTTATCAATGTGAGATTTTGTGTATAGCATGCTGTGTTGACTGCTTCTGCCCAGAAATATGTAGGTAATTTAGCTTCTTCCAACATAGTTCTGCCAGCTTCAATAAGAGTTCTATTCTTCCTTTCTACTACTCCATTTTGCTGAGGTGTGCCAGGAGCAGAGAATTGTTGAATGATTCCTTTGTATTTGCAGAACTCTTCCATCTTTGAATTCTTAAATTCAGTACCATTATCACTTCTCAGAATCTTGACTTTGTACTTTGTGGTTGTCTCAATCATCCTCACATGATCCAACAGAACTTCAGGAGTTTCATCTTTTCTATGCAGAAAATACACCCAGGTGAATCTAGAATATTCATCAACAATTACAAGAGTGTACCTTTTCTTACTGATGGACATGATGTTGACTGGACCAAACAGATCAAGATGTAGCATGTGATATGGTTCTTCAATAGAGGATTCTGATTTACTCTGGAATGATGTCCTTCTTTGTTTTGCTTTTTGGCATGCATCACAGAGTCCATCAGGTGTATATAAGACATTAGGTAATCCTCTTACTAACTCTTTCTTAACCAACTCATTGATGTTGCTGAAGTTAAGATGAGAAAGCTTCTTGTGCCAATTCCAACTTTCATCTACTGAAGCTTTACTGATGAAACATGTAGGGGAGCCATCAGTATCTGAGAGAATGTTGGCTTCATATATGTTACCATGCCTGTAGCCAGTTAGTGCTATCTTCCCTGTTGCTTTACTGACTACTTCACAATGTGTGGAATAGAAATTGACATGATAACCTCTGTCAGTGATTTGACTAATACTCAACAAGTTGTGTTTTAGTCCCTTCACTAGAGTTACTTTCTCAATGATGACATTTCCAATGATTATATTGCCATATCCCAAGGTTTGTCCAATGTTGCCATCTCCATAAGACACAGTTGGGCCAGCTTTTTCCTCATATTCTGATAACAGGGCTTTGTTTCCAGTCATGTGCACAGAACATCCACTATCCATGACTAACACATTTTTCTTTTTACCCTGCATCAGAATAGAAACACACTAGTTAGAACACTTAGGAACCCATACATGTTGGGTTCCTTTCTCATGCAATTTATTAATTTTAACAGCAGAAGACTTTTTGACTTTAGCAGTCCTGACAGGATTTACTCCATCAGGATTTGCTTTGTCAGTATCAGTATTAACAAAAGCATGCTTCATTATGACATTTTCAGTTCTATCAGACTTTGTACTACTTTCAAACTTAGGCAATGGATCATAAAAGTTATAGTACAAATCATGATACTCTTTACATGTATAAATAGAATGCCATAGACTACCACAATGAAAACAGGACTTCTGCGGTTTATAGAGTACTGATCTATTCCTAACATCAGACTTAGGAATATCAGTAATCTTCTTCTTACTCTTCTTACAATCAATAGCAAGATGATTAGAGTTACCACAGTTAAAACAACACTTTCTAGGTGCATTTGGGATATACTTATAACCATTCTCTTTATTGATCCCAATTTTACCATTCCTGTTTCTCTTAACAGTAGCTTCCTTTTCCTTATCTGTAACCTTACAGATTTTATCTTTAAGCTGTTTCTGAGACAATAGACCTACATTCTTAGTGACTTTGTTCATGACAGGTTTAGACTTTATAATTTTAATTCCTTGAGTAGAAGTAGATCCCTTTTCAAAAGTAGAATTGGAATCCTTACCAAAAACAAAATTAACAGGTGTAATCTTAGATTTGGTTGAGTCTATAACATGTCTATAGGTCTTTGGACTGACTGTCTCATCAATGACAATTTTCTCTGCTAATTTCTTATCTTCATCTGACTTATATCCTAGACACTCTTTCCAATTCTTAGAGGTATTAATCTCATGAAATTTCCTACCAGAGTCTGTCCAGGTTCTGATTTTCTCATTAGCAAATTCAAGTTCTTTTTCAAGGGAAGTACATTTAGATGTCATCTCTAAGTGGATGTGCTTAACATTATCACATTCTTTTTGTACTTCTTGCATACGAGAAAATTCAGCTTCTAATATCTCATTCCTCTTTCTAAGGTCAGACATCTCAGATAAGATTCTAGTATTCTCAGCAGTTTGACTTCTAAAGCTAATATGTAATGACTTTAGAAAACGTCTTAACTCAGAAGCATTATCAGTATCAAAATCAAAGATAGTATTTAGTACCTTATCATCAGGAGCAGCAGTTACATCAGCATTGGCCATTAACGCATAGTTGACTACCTCAGTATCAGATTCTGAGGAAGAGTCCATCCAATCCTTGCTTGATGTGATGAGTGCCTTTGTCTTGTTGCATTCAGAAGCAAAGTGACCCATACCATTACACTTGTAGCATCTAACCTTTGACTTGTCAAATTTGCTACCCTTGCTGTCCTTTTTGATATACTTGTCTTTGTCTGCTTTGAAGGTCTTTTTCTGAAAGTTGCCTTGTCTTCTATTCTTCCTGAACTTCATCCTTCTGAAGTTTCTGACAATCATAGCAACCATCTCTTCCATGTCTGAATCAGAAGATTCATCACCAGTATTGGCATCAGGATTGCGATCAGTATCTGATGAAGAGTCGTCAGGATCTGACTCAGCTACTCTTGCTTTCCTTCTAGAGACCTCCATAGCTTTCCCTTTTGATTTTGCTTCTACATTCAAAGCAATTGACTTTGCCTTGCTGCTTTTCTTGTTCTTCCTCTGTTGAACTTCAAGATCATGAGTTCTTAGCATCCCATAGATCTCATCAAGAGACACAATGTTCAGATCATACTGGTGTCTAATGATTGAGGTCTGAGTATCCCATTCTTCAGGTAAAGCTCTAAGAAATTTGGTGTTTGAATCTTCAGTTTCATATACTTTGTCAACTAAGGATAAGCTGTTCAATAGTGTCAGGAATCTGTCATATAGATCAGTCAGGCTCTCTTCAGGTCTTGCATCGAATTGTTCATATTCTTGAATCAAAAGAGCCCTTCTGTTTTTCTTGACAGATGCAGATCCTTGGCACTGAGTTTCCAAAGTATCCCAGATTTCTTTTGAAGATTTGCATGCAATCACTCTGTTTGACATGACAGCATCAAGGCTATTATGCAAGATATTCTTTATCTTTGGTTCCCTGAGTACATGAGCTTTTTCTTCTGGAGTCCATTCAGCTTTAGCTTTGACCACATAATGTTCTGGTACTGTATCTGTTCGTTCTACGAACTTTGTTGGTATATATGGTCCATCACGAATCCTGTCCAAGTAGTCAGGATCCATAACCTCCAGGTACATCAGCATCTTTACCCTCCATGTGGGATATTCTGATATCTTCAAGATGGGAATCTTCATGCTTTCATACTTGGTTGTCGACATCTTTAGATCGTATCTGATTCAGAATTAAATCAGTTTGCTCTGATACCAATTGTTGCCCAGTAAATAACAATTGTAGAAGGGGGGTTGAATACAATTGTATAAGATTCTCGACTTTATATAACACAAATATGAAAGATCAATAATAATAACAATAACAGCTTTATTAACTTTGATATAAAACTGTTACAAACTCTCTTAAGAAATTCTGATGTTCTTAAGAGCTGCTAGCTTACAAAAACTCTCTCAAGAAATTCTGTTCTTAAGAGCTTCTCTCCGATTATGTTCTCTCTCTCTGATCAGTACATAAATCGAAACCAAAACTGTGTTTATATAGTGCACACAGCTTCTCTATCAATAATAAGATAAGTCCTAATCATAATAAAGATAGAAACATATCTTTAATCGATAGCTGCATTCTACAAACCAGGAACAAACTTCCATGTTTATCTAGACTCCAAATATAACTCGAAGTAGGAATCCTGATCAGCTTCAAGTCCTGATGATCAAACCTGATCATAGTCTGAGTAGGAATCCTGATGATCAATAAGATACTGACGCTTGATCAAATACTGATGACCATGCAATACTGATGACGTCAGCAATCCTGATCAGTTGAGTCTAGCTTCTGACGATCATTGAATTCTGATCTAACAGACCAAGCACATTGACATCAAGTACCATTTCATTAGAGAACATGTTATGAATGGTACTGTGGAGTTACATTTTGTTCCAAGTGAACAACAACTTGCAGACATCTTTACCAAGCCACTTGATGAATCCACATTCTCAAGATTAGTAAGTGAGCTAGGTATGCTAAATTTCTCTTAATTATTTTGAGATTTTTGCAAGTTAAGATGCAGCCAGAAACTTGCTATGTTTTTCTGTGAATTAATCTTCTCAGGAAAAAGTGAAATTTTGTCTAAGTCAAAATTACTATGTCAACGAAACGAACCATTTCGTTGACAGTCTTAGCATTTTTCTGGGTGTTTCGTTGATAGCTCTTTTATATCAACGAAACACAGCTTTATCAACGAAATAAGACGGGTCTTTAACCGCCCAATCCTGATTCGTTGATTTAGCGCTTTTAATCTGAACCGTTGAAATTTGACACGTCCGTTACCACGATATGTGCATACACCCCTGTAAGTATAAATCATGGTAATTCTTTAAAAGTAACGGTTATATTTTTAAGCCAATCCAGTAATTTACATTTATTATTGGACTCTTTTTCTGAGAATTTTTGGGGGAGTATTTAAGAAATTCTATTTTCTTTATTTTCTTTTTACCTGTTCTCAAAAATTTCAAAGGCTTTTCTCTCTTCTTCTCTCTAACAAGCAATTTAGCTCGAAGCTTTTCTTCACACAACAATGGCACCCATAGTCAAGCTTATGTCTGCTGGAGGGTTCATCTATGAAAAGAACAACTCAATCCCATTTGTTGTCAAGGAGGGTCCAAACAGTATCTTTTTCAAGATGATGGACTTCATGAAGAACTGCAAATTGAGTTATGCAATGTTTCACTCAACTCCTCTCTATAATGAGATAATCGAGGAGATTTCGACCTCGTGTGAGTATAGTGGAACAAACTGCACACTGCAATTCACCATACAAGGTAAAGAGTACATAGTTAATTCTGATGTATTGCAAGCATGTTTACATATTCCTGAAAATAACTGTGATGCTTTGCCTACAATCACTGAAATGGTTAACTTGCTAAATTCAATAAACTACTCTTTGCCTACTGATAATCTGGGTAGAATAATTAGGAGAGGTTTGGTTAGGGAATATAGTTATTTAGCTGATGCATTTATCAAGGTCTTTTCTGGTAAGATTAGTAATTTTGATGCATTAACTAATTCCATGTTGATTCTTTTTATCATGCTCCTAACTGATAGATATTACAACTTTAGCACCCAACTTATATATGAAATTGGTGCTAAGTTGGGTGATAAGGCTAATAGGAAAAAGAATATCTATTATGCTAGGTTTCTGATGATGTTGGCTAATCATGTTAGTCCAACACCATTAGTTATTTCTAACCATGTTTCCAAGTTTGAGTGTTTTGTGCAAGAAAAGAGAGTACTGACATACATACTGAGGCTGAACCACAATGGTGAGGTTCCAGTGGTGTATCTGCCAGTAATTGAGGTAACTACTGCTATCCCTTCTAGTATAATTGTTACTTCAACTATATCACCCAGTACTGTTGCTGTGGAGTCTGTAGTTGTGACCCAACAGGCTCCTACCCCAGCAACAAGACCAAAATCAAAGAAATCCTCCAAGCCAACCTCAGGTGCTTCCCAAAAGACACCTGTTGTAAAATCCACTACACAACCTAAGGGGAGTGTTGTAGGTGCTGTGAGAGGTGAGGGAAGGGGTGAACATAAAAGAAACCCTAAGGATAAGGAAGGACAGATGAGTGAAATCCAGCCAAGCCCCATTGTGTCTTCCCAACAAGGCACAATGAGTAATATGGATTTAAACACAAGTCTAATTGCATCCTCCCAAAAGGATGTAATTATTGAAACAAGCTCTTCTCCAAGAGCACACTCCAAGAGGGTAAGGGACACTTCAAGCCCACAGTCTACTTTTTCCCAATACCAAAGGAGGGTGAAACAAAAGTCCAAGGGTTCACAGGGTGCACACACTCTGGAAGCTACACTTCCAGTTTCACAAATTCAGTTTGATGTAACCCCTATCATTACTCTGGGGTTACAGTCCCATTCTCTAAACATCAACCTTGAACTATCTCCATCAAATTCACCAACTTTATCTCTAGATGTGGACATGATCCATACATCTATTCCTGATTCTCCAACTCTAATCTTGGAGAAGCCCCACTCTGAAGCTGGTGGCCATCACTTGTTAAGTGATTTGTTGGACCATCAACCAATTTTTTCTGAAGTTGCAAGAGGATCTGTGGACAAATCTCTAAAATCAATCACCACAGATTCTACTGTAATTTCACTTTCTCAAAGTACTTTATTGACTTCATCAACGAAACAGCTTCTTTCGTTGACAAGTGTTTCTCCATCAACGGTATCCATACCGTTGACAGTTCAACCTACCATTCCGTTGATAGGTCAATCTACACCCCTTATTGAAAACCCAGTTGTTTCCACAACTAGTGTAGATGACCTGGTGGTAGTTGAGACACTTTTAGGTTTGAGAGGGAGTGAAACTGAGAGGCTGGCTTGCAGCAAGGCAAAAGGAGAGTCTGAGAGTGAGAGGCTGGCTATTTCTTCCAGCCAGGCAAAAGGAGAGATTGAGAGTACCACCTTAGTAGGTGAAGGTGAGGGTGTGAGAGGTGTGAGCCATGGGGAGCCCATGATGCAAGAAAAGAGTGGAGAGAGAGAAGGGACTACAGGAGCAATAAGGATGGAAGCATCCATTGCAAGTGAGTTAATGGGGGTCAGTGAGGGAGAAAGGGAACTTACCTTCCAAGAGCATTATCAACAAACTCTGGATAGTATTTCCCTGGATCCTGAGACCTTTACTCATCCTGTGTCAGCCTATCAAGTTATGGCTCAACAGGGCAATGTGGAGGCAGAAAGGTCACTCAACTTA
The DNA here is from genome assembly GCA_030848705.1 of Heracleum sosnowskyi. Taxonomy (NCBI): domain Eukaryota; kingdom Viridiplantae; phylum Streptophyta; class Magnoliopsida; order Apiales; family Apiaceae; genus Heracleum; species Heracleum sosnowskyi. The sequence goes on from CM061244.1 coordinate 49,247,776, forward strand.
ATTCATACTACTGCATCAATGCAAAGAGCAAAGGATGCCTTGACCAATCTACCTCCAGGAGCTGCAGCAAGTGGAGAATTTGAGTTTTCTGATGATGAAGACAGCTTTGGTGACAATCTACAGGTGGCCACTACTACACAGACTGGGACTTCTGTGGTGCCTCCTACACCAAACTGGCTTTCTCAAGATATGCATGGTAGATCCAACTTGGATGCTGCTATTACAAGGCAATACAATGAGGCATATCTAGCTCATGAGTCAGCAACTGCAAGGGACAAGAAATTCTATAAGGCCATAATGGATTCTCTGGAAATTCAAAGGATACAAATGTTGCAGACAAGGATTGAAGCTACAGAAATAAAGGATTCAATTAGCAACCTTAGGGATGCTACTGACAGGAGGCTAGATGAAAAGCTTCCTCTTCACACTGTCTCCAAGATGTCAAGGTTTTTCACCAAGGAACCTGAAGTGTCCTCATCTTTGAAAACTCTCTCCTCTAGAGTGGACAAAGTTGAGGCTACAGTTTCTCACATGCAGAAGGAACAGGAGAAGCAAACTCAGCTACTTACCCAGCTTCTGGCAGCTCAAGGACTCCCTATCATCTCACTTGATGATAACAAAAAGGGGGAGAAAACTAAGGAAACTAAGGAGCTAGAGATACAAATCACAAAGGTTTTGGTCCCAGCCATCTCCTTACCAGAACAGCCATTAGCAATAGGGGAGTTTGGAAAGAAGCAAAAGGATGGTATTGATCTAATTAAGGAAGCTTCTATGAGGATGGAACTTGCAGAACAGATCAAAGATCACTGGTCCAACATAGAAGCAAGGTTCAAGAAAATTACTGAATCTTCAAAGACAGATCAGCCATCAACAAATGCAATGGTGACAGTACAAATGGAGCCACAGTTCAAGAGCTCTTATGCTATAGAGCCCCTTCAGCATGGAATCCTTCAAGATTCAAGAAATGAGAAAGGCCAATCTTCATGCTTTAGGAATGTGGATGCAAGAGGGATTTCTCCAATGTCACCTATCAAACCCAAAGGCAAGAACACTGAAAGGATATTTTATCCTCCACCAAAGCCAGATGAGTTCAAAGTCCTAGGGAAGCTGATCACTAAGTGCAAGGAAAGCAATCATCCAAGCATAAGGAATCAAAGGGCCATCATCTACAGGGACAGCAAGGAAATCTACATTTGGGTTGGTCACCCAAATTTTGCTAAGGCCAAAGCTGAAGAATCTGAAAGGGCAGCAATGCAAGCATTGGCAGTTGCTCAAGCACTGGAAGATGAAGAAACTCTACATGAAGATAAAGCCAATGATGGAGCTAAGGAAGCAAGGAAAAGTATAAGGCAACCAAAGGCTAGAGCTAAGAGGAATCTGGACTTTGATAAAGAGGACTCTCAGGACACTGCTCAAGCCTCTTCCACAACAAGTGCACATCAAATTCCTACTGGTCTACCTATTAAAGGAAAGTTGGCCTGTGATCCTGCACACCCTGTCAACTATCATGATCAACCAATCATGCCAAAGGAGGAGCCTATTGAATTTGATGAAGCCTATTTTCCAAAATTCCTATTTGAAAAGGATCAGCCAATGAAGACCAAGAAAAGGGTTGTCAAGGCAAAGCCAATATTTGTGAGAAAGCCACAACCTCAGAAACCCCCTTCAAATCCAGAGGACTGCATGTACATTGCTGACATCAGGGAAGAATCTAGCTTACATCTTGATTTAGACAACCTGGTGGAAGTAAGGGGCATTGCAGCTTCTCAAAAGATGCCTGAAAGATTAGTTTTCACATTCAAGGGTGGTAGAGAACAAACATGGCCTCTCTACAGAATTTTAGGAGAAGACTACCAAACACTACTCACAGTGTTTAGATGCTTGAAGAAAGACTTTGGCTTCACCAAAACAGCCAAGTCTGAGGTGGTCTCCAAAATATGTCAAATAAAGGCTAGCTGGAACAAGCCTGAGGCTCTTCCCAGGATGCGTAGAGTGCCCTCAACAGGAAAGAAGATCCATCTTCAACCCTACTGGATGATGGAATTTAAGGACAAGGACAACTGCAGAAGGTTCTTCAGAATGGAAGACCGGCTGGATAAGGCATCTAATCAAACTCTAAAGCTTATGCAATCCAAGCTTGGTGATCAAGATGAGGAAGAGAAGATCTTCTACAGAAGGCTACAGGTTCAGATTGAGGAAAACAACTCTAAGAGAGGAAAGAAGACTATGCCACAAAGAAGACAAAGATGAATCATTTGCTCAGTCTAGAGGAGCACTTCTTGGCATTAGTCTTGTAAGTCTTGTATTTTATTCAAAATATTATGAAGCTTAATGCATTTTCTACTTTTGTAATTTAGAATGTATATGAGTGTTTTTGTTATCATCAAGTCTCTTGATTTATGGCTGTTATTCTATCAGTCATAAATTGGGGGAGATTGTTAGGAATATGTTGTTCTTGATGATAAACATAAAACACTTAGTAGAATTTGTGTAAAGTCACTTTGTAGCTGTCAACGAAATGGCATGCTTTGCAGCATTCCGTTGACAGGAAGCTCATCAACGAAATGAGTGTTGTAGCAATTGCTGTAACGCCCCCAAATCCGGGGTCAAAGGATTTGGTCGTCACACTGCACTCTTAATCCAAACAACCTGTTCAATATAAAATCAACACAATAATAATAATATCTGTGACCCCAACTCTACCAAGAATCTTTAAAGGTTATAGTGCTAGAAACAAGAATCCAAAATTTCATTACAATAACTTTCTTCTTTACAATCATTCTCTTTACATACAATCTAAAACACTAGTATAACTTTGATAAGAAGTATACCAGGCCACTACTCTTATACAATATCTTATTCAATAGAAAACATCTATATACAAAACCTCTCACTAGCTCCAATGCTCTGGATCAAAACGTCTTTATGCTAATATCTTTCCTCATCTCTGATCAGCTACGCGGACAACTCTTGCCAATACACCTTCTTTCCGGCAGGCTAAAATATATATAAGTAAAACAAGTATGAGCGAATGAATTGCTCAGCAAGCGCATTATTAAATATAATACGAAAGGTTTCCAAAATAAACTTTGGATTTTCAAATAACAACTTTTGTTTTTGAACAATTAAAATCTCTAAAATTTTCAAATTAAGTTTGGTAATTTACCACAATTTCTCATTCAGTTTCTCTCAACTGAATAGTTTTAAAACACAAAAGATTTATATTGGTCGTTACGATGACCGAATCAACAATATATACAATAGTAAGTAGAACATATGAAATAAATATAACTCATACGTCTTCAAGACCATAGTTTGTATAAAAATACTAGTTTTGAAGATAACAAATCTATTCACAACATTTTCTGAAACCAACAACTCTGGAAGGTTAGAATAATCAAGGGGTAAGAATGAGCCAACACGCTCGGTCAAGAAATAAAGAACGCACTTCAAGACTTCAACATGGTACCGACTGGATATGCGGTATGAATAAAACTCATCAAGATAGATATCTCACGACTGCCAATGGAATCAAGGGAATGGATTTCGACTATTAGGAATCCAAATGAATTAAGAGTAAGTGATTTCAGCAAGATTGAAACCACCATTTATTAATCAACAACCAACAATTTTACGCAACGAATAAACCTGAATATCAGGTCATAACTCACAAGTACAAAACATATGGATGTAACTCATCTCAGAAATAAGAACTAATATTAGAATTGGATTTTTAACATTTATCAAATCAAAGGTTGTGCTGCTGGCCAGCCACGCAACAACCCCGGACTAGCTCATGCATAGTCCTCTACGGATCCAAGGCCAATCTGGGCCTAAATTACATCGACCATAAATGGCCCGACCAATAATTGGTCCATTTAAAAAAAACATTCCAATCCTATATTATATACGTCAGGTGTCAGAACAATTGACAACCTTACTTCGACAATCAGGTGTCGGAAGAATCGACAACCTAATACAACAATTGCTGGAAAACTCACGTTCCAGGAAACAGTTCAATTATGAAGAATCAATAAAGGGATAGTGTTGGGATTTATGGGTGATAGCATAGAAACAACTTAACTTTGATTGTACTTAATTTTTTAAATTAAGTAGAACATACTGTCATAGCCAAAGTATGTTCTTGTAATCAGTATGTAATGTTATTCTAGTTGTATTATTTGAAAGAAGTTCACTTGTGTGTTCAAGCCTCAAAGAATGCTTTTTGGATGACAACATGAATAAAGGTTACTGTCCTAAAGCTGTGACAGTAAGATTACAAGAAGACAGAATGTTGCAAGTCACGACAGCATATTCACTCTGACAGCAACATTGGCGGAAGACTACGCGACAGCAACTATTGCCCTCGACAGCAAGTTTGGGATCCTCGACAGCACTCTATGCGGGGAACTCATACTGTCACCAAAAGATCATTCCTGTGACAGCAAGCTTTGCGGCAAAAGTAACTGTCTCAATAAAGATCCTTATGCTAGGTATCTTTCTCAGTCAAATCCCGTGACAGTTTAAATGTTCAAGAAACAGGCGTGATGCAGCATCCCTAAGCTGCACCAAGTCTGCAAGACTACGACAGAAGCTTCAAGGCACTACAAATCAAAAGCGAATCAATTCAAGAGCAAGGTCAAGTCTTTATCTGCTGAATTGGTGTAGCTGGAAATAGAATGAATCTAGGTTGCTTTCTTTGTAATGTATATCTGACATGTTAGCAATTTAGGAAAGTCACATGGGTAAGACAATCTGTAAGAAGCTGCCACTTGACAGTGACAGCAGCTTTACAAACCCGTGACTGATAGTGATAGGGTTAGTCATATACCTACTATCAACTCATTCTAGAAGTGAAACAAAGAGGAGCAAGTGTCTTAGAAGAAAACCCGAAGCTCGAGATCTTTTTCTTGAGGTTGTAGCAACACTTTGCAAAATAAATAAAACATTTATTTTGTGAATCTTGTTCTTACAAAATACTGTTCGTGATTGCATATATTGCTGATAACGTTTAATCTTGATTTTAGTTGTTGAAATTTAGATTGAATTTTATCAGTATTGCATTCATCCCCCCCCTTCTGCAATACACAAGGACTAACAGATAGCAATATAATCTAGTATCGACGAGATCGACACAACAATGGGGAGGTGCACATGAAAAGTGACAATATAATAAGCATCGACGAGTTCGATGTAACAACTGGGATAATAATGAAGAATAAACAATGACATGCTCAACAAGGTTAAGTCTGATATGAAACAGACAATATGATATTAACAGAAAGTGTAACAAGTCAATATAGAGTAGGGTTCAAAGAATAAACAATAACATGCTTAAAAAGATTGAATCTGATATGAAACAGACAATATGACATGCTCACACTGCCTGATCACCTTGAACACAAGACAACAGCCATACGAGAAGGAAGAGATCTCAACACTATAACCTTTGAGACACTTTATGGTATTCTGAAATCCTATGAACTCGAACTCTTTCAAAAGAGAGCCATACAAAGTGGAACAAGGAACAAGATGGCTAATATGTCAAGTGCCCTAGTAGCACATGTGCCAAGGATCACACAGCCAAGTGAAGTACCACAGATCACACAATCAACCCCAACACAGACCTTGAAGATAGAAGAGGTGGTTGAAGATGATGAGAAAGTGGTACTACAGATTAAAGATGTGGAAGATGAAGACTTCTACACAATGGAGGAACTGGAAAGCATGGACAACCCTACTATGGCTTACATGGCCAAGAAGTTCAAGAACTTTAGGTTCAAGAAGGATAGGTCATACAAGCCTCAAGGCCAAGCATCCAAGTTCAGCAAAGGAAGCTCATCAAAGGCTGCTGTGGGAAGTTCAACCAAAGGAGGATACAAAACTGGATTTGTGGATAGATCAAAGTTCAAATGTTACAACTGTGGAGAACCTGGTCATTTTGCTACTGAATGCAAAAGACCCAAACAGGTTCAAAGATATGAGAAAGGAACTGGTGGATACTCTAAGAAAAATCAAGGTAGAGCCTATGTGGCTGAAGGAAAGTGTTGGGATGATTCTGATGATGAAGAAGAGGAAGAATATGTTAACCTAGCTCTCATGGCTAGCACTGATGAGGTAGCATCAACTCCTTCAAGTCAGGTACCTTCACTTGTCTTACTTGATATGTCTACTGATGAGTATAAGAAAACCATTAAAGACTTAAGTGCTGAAATGTTCAATGTCTATACTAGCTTATCTGCTGCTAATGAGGAAATCTCTAGACTAAGTAAGCTAAATGAAACACTTCAGTCTGAAAATGATTCTCTTTTTCTCAAAACCAGTTCTCTAGGCTCTTTAGCTCAAGAGAATGCCAAACTTAAAAATGAATTAAAATGTGCTAAGGAGGTTGAGGAATTCCTGAGGAATGAGATTGCTGAAAATGAATTTAAGATTAAGGCCTATAGAAACTCATCAAAGATACTTCAGGATTACAATGATAAGCATACAGAAAATCAGTCTGTTGGTATAGGTTTTTCTTATGGTAGAAGACCTGGAAAGGAAACTGTGATTCAAGATTGTCCTGGAATAGCTGCTGTCAAACCCACCATTCTCAAGAAAGTTAAAACTCCTATTTTCAAAGCTGCTGAAATTGAGTTTGATGAAGAAGCCATGCTCATCAAACAAGAAATTCTTGATGAGGATGAAGGTGTTGACAGCACATTCAAGGAAGGAAAGGATACTGTCACAATCCCCAAGACAGTAAACTTACCAAGCAATCAGACAGTAAGTTCAAAGGATGTTGTCACGATTGGCAAGACAGAATCTTTCAAAGATACTGTCAAGAATGAGTCCAAGACAGTAACTCTCAAACCTTCTGTCAAGACAGTAGGATTAAAAGATACTGTCAAGGATAGTTCGACAGCAACTTCTGAACATACTGTCAATCCAGTGACTCCCAAGTCTAGGAACAGGAATGGTAAGGTAGGTGTCAACAAAGGAAATGGATACACTAATGTTGGAGGTGCTTCTAGGAAACTATGCAATAACTGTGGATCTACACATCACTTAACACATGTTTGTAAGAAACCAATTGAGGATAAGATCAATGCAACTGAACTCAATGGTAACTTACACAGAACCCCCCTTATGCATAGAACTATGAGTGTCTGTAATAACATTGATTGTATGCCATGCAAAATCACTGCAATGAGTACATGCTTTAACTTACCTGTTCTCTCTACTGAAAAATGCTCATACCTAAACACTGTTGAGACTTCTGAGCCTGCTGGCAACAGCAAAAAGGCTTCATCCACTAAGAAAAGGACCAAGTCCAATTCTAAACCTAAGTGGGTGAAAAGAGAAGTCAAACAGGAAGTCTTTGATAATGCTTGTGATGTTGTGACTGGAAGAAACTCAGGGAACACTGAAACTGCAGGACCCAACAAAGATTGGGTACCATATGCAACTTAGAAACATTCTGTTTTGCAGGGTAAGAAGAAAAATCAGGTCATGTGGATAATTGACAGTGGTTGCTCAAGACACATGACAGGTGATAAAGCCCTGCTATCACATTATGTAGAGAAAGCTGGCCCAATCATAACCTTTGGAGACAACAGCAAGGGTTACACAGTGGGATATGGCTGTCTGGAAATTGGAAATGTTGTCATTGAAGATATTGCTCTTGTGGATGGATTGAAGCACAACCTACTCAGTGTCAGCCAATTCAGTGACAGAGGATTTAAGGTTGACTTTGACATGATGGTTTGCAACATCTATCACAAGAAGGATGGAAGCCTCTCTCTAAAAGGGGTCAGAAAAGGAAGCTTGTTTGTTGCTGATCTAAGCTCAACAAAGAAGGATAAAGTTTACTGTTTTTACAGTAAAGCTACTGTTGGTGACAGTATGCTTTGGCACAGGAAGCTCTCACATCTCAACTTCAAGACAATGAATATTCTGATGAAGAAGGAGTTAGTGAGAGGTTTGCCCCAACAGGAATTCTGTCAAGAAGGACTGTGTGAAGATTGTCAAATGGGCAAACTGAGAAGAGCTGTGCACAAGTCCAAACAAGTAAACACCAACACAGAAGCACTCAAGTTAATTCACATGGACCTCTTTGGACCAGTCAATGTACCATCTATGGCCAGAAAGAGGTATGCCTTGGTAATGGTGGATGATTACTCAAAGTACACTTGGGTGAAATTTCTTGAATCCAAAGATGAAGTTGCTCAAGTGATTATTGATCAAGTCAGTGTTCTTGATAGAACCCCAAACTCAAAAGTTCAAATCTTGAGGAGTGACAATGGTACAGAATTCAGAAATGCCACTCTTGGAAATTTCTGTAAAGATGAAGGAATTGTACAACAATTCTCTGCTGCAAGAACTCCACAGCAGAATGGAGTTGTAGAAAGAAAGAACAGGACTCTCATTGAAGCAGCTAGAACTATGTTGCATGATGCTAAGTTGCCAACATATTTCTGGGCTGAAGCTATCAACACAGCCTGTTATACTCAGAACAGAACCATGATCAACAAAACTCATGCAAGTACTCCTTACTGTCTGCTAACTGGAAAGAAACCTACTGTCAAATATTTTCATGTGTTTGGGAGCAAATGCTTTATGATGAAAGACAACCATGAGAAGAAAGGAAAATTTGACACCAAGGCTTTTGAAGGATTATTCATGGGTTACAGCACAGAAAGGACTGCCTACAGAGTTTATGTCATGGAACACAGGATTATTGAAGAAAGTGTTAATGTCACATTTGATGAAACCAAGTTTCCAGGACTGCATGAAGAAGGAAAGATGCAGACATTCAGATTTGAGAATCAAGGATACCTGGAAGCTGAGGAGATTGTAGATGAAGAACCTAGCTTCACTCAAATTGTTGAAGTTGACAAAGATGCTGTCAACACCACTACTGTCATTCAAACTCCAGCTCAATCACACACCATAACATCTAACATTCAGAACAGTGTTGACTCTGGAGACAATGAAGAACATGGTGGAGACAATGAAATTGATGAGCATTCAACTCAACAAGCTGAGGCAAATGTTCCTGTTCAATCAAGTAGCTTGCCCAGAATCACCAGGTGGACCAAGGACCACACAAATGACCTTATAATTGGTGATCCCAATTCTGGTGTGAGGACAAGGAACAAAGTCTCTGCTGACAGCATGTTCTCATGCTTCCTGTCACAAATGGAACCCAAGACAATTGATGAAGCATTGTTGGATTCTGACTGGGTGATAGCCATGCAAGAAGAGCTAAATCAGTTTGAAAGAAACAATGTATGGAGTTTGGTTCCAAGACCTAAGGGAAAGTCAGTTATTGAGACCAAGTGGGTTTTCAGAAACAAACTTGATGAAAATGGATTGGTGACAAGGAACAAAGCAAGGCTAGTGGCTAAAGGTTACTGTCAACAGGAGGGAATAGATTATGATGAGACATTTGCTCCTGTTGCCAGACTTGAAGCTATAAGAATCTTTCTAGCTTATGCTGCACACTGCAACTTCAAAGTATTTCAGATGGATGTCAAAAGTGCCTTTCTAAATGGAGAGCTGGAAGAAGAAGTGTATGTGGAACAGCCACCAGGGTTTGAGGATGCTGACATGCATAACTTTGTGTACAAACTCTTCAAAGCTTTGTATGGACTAAAGCAAGCACCCAGGGCATGGTATGACACACTTTCCACCTTTCTTCTGGAAAACCAGTTTACCAGAGGAGTTGTGGACAAGACACTTTTCTACAAGCATCATGGCAAGGACATCATTCTGGTACAAATCTATGTGGATGATATCATTTTTGGTTCTACAAATGAGAAGCTGTGTGAGAAGTTTTCCCATCTCATGAGTAACAAATATGAGATGAGCATGATGGGAGAATTGTCATTCTTTCTAGGGTTACAAATTCTTCAACAAACTGATGGAATCTTCATAAGTCAAGCTAAGTATATCAAGGAACTTCTCAAAAAGTTCAACTTGGAAGATTCATCTCCTGCAAGGACACCAATGTCCACAGCAACTAGTCTGGATCTTGATCCTAAAGGAAAGAAAGTTGACTCAAGCACTTATAGAGGCATGGTAGGATCCCTCCTATACCTAACAGCTAGCAGACCTGACATCATGTTTGCTACATGTCTTTGTGCAAGGTTTCAAAGTGATCCAAAGGAGTCACACTTGGTAGCCATCAAGAGAATCTTTAGATACTTAAAAGGCACTCCTAACCTAGGCCTTTGGTATCCTAAGAATACTGGATTTGATCTAATTGGTTACTCAGACTTAGACTATGCTGGATGCAAGATTGACAGAAAAAGTACTACTGGTAGCTGTCAATTTCTTGGTGGAAGATTGGTATCATGGTTTAGCAAGAAGCAACATTCAGTTTCTACCTCAACTGCAGAAGCTGAGTACATTGCTGCAGGCAGTTGCTGTGCACAAATTCTATGGATGAAAAGTCAACTTCTAGATTATGGTCTAGTGTTAAGAGATATTCCCATTTACTGTGACAACACTAGTGCCATAGCCATCTCAGACAATCCAGTTCAACACTCTAGGACAAAGCACATTGATATAAGACATCACTTTATCAAAGAGCATGTTGAACAAGGAACTGTGAAGCTGATTTATGTCCCAACTGACAAGCAACTTGCTGACATCTTCACTAAGCCATTGGATGAAGCAACCTTCAACAGGTTGGTAAGTGAATTGGGAATGCTGAATCTGGTATGTTAATTTACTAAGGTTTCTAAATTTTCAAATTTTTTTTGAAGCTCATGACAGCAATTTCAAACCTGCTGTCAAGAGAAGTTACTGTCTACTTGGTTTATGTCTGTTATGTGACAGCATGTGTTGATTTGACTACTCATGTCAGTATTTTTGTGCCAGTCTCATATTTTTAAACCGTGTATGACTTTAATGTGGTTATCTGTTAAGTTTGAGAGTTAAAAATCTGTTCCATTGGACTTTCACACTCTTTTGCATTAATCTGTAGGATTAAAGGAGGACACGACCATTAATTACTTTTGTGGTAGTTGTATGGGTACTCTAACTGTTGACCATTAGACTTTAATCCTTAGACGGTTTTGCCTATAAATTAACCTTAGGTTTCACCAGTCTGCTCTCAGTTTTAAAGTAAATAATGGAAAACAAAGTAGGAATTGAAGTTGGTCTAAAGAAGTGTGATAGTGAACCCGACAATGAAGAGATCGACGAGCTCTTTGAAATGTTGTTGGACGCCATGGATGAGATTGATGAGGAAAAGGAGGCCAAGGCTAAGGAAGAAGAAGCCAAGGCTGTGGAAGAAGAGAAGGAGCTTCAGGCCCTTCTTGAAAAAGAAGGCCGCTCTGAAGAAGAGATTAAGGAAGAAGTCTTAGAACTAGTTAATAAAATCATAGAATAATGTACTCAATGTTCAATTTTCATGATTTTATTAATAATAATAAAAGTTCCTGTTTATGTGGTTATTGAGTTTATGATTTGTCTGTGTTAATTGCTTAATATCTGTGTTCAAAAGATTACATTGCTAAATCCATAATTTGTCAATATTAAGTTCAGTGTATGAATCAAGCATTCTAATAAGTTCATGACAGAACCATTTCCTAATCGAAGTTACTGTCGTTAAGAAGGATACTGTCATGTGTTTCTTGACAGCAACCTTCTTGACAGCAGGAAAAGACTTTCTGTCAAGACTTGTAAAGGATACTGTCATTCATATGCTTAACGGTGACAGCAAGTTTTTGCGCAATAGTTGCTGTCGCGCAAAACCTACTGTCACCACCTCCTCTTACTGACAGATTGTTTCTAGCGCACAGGTTACTGTCAACAATAGTGGACCGTTGTAATTGGACATTCACCCCACGATTGACAGTGAATAACGGGCAGTAACTCACGTGTTAAGAGAGTGGATTAAGACACGTCCTTTAACTCCACTTTTTGAGCAAACGTTTGAGAAACCCATATTTATTCTCCAGTTACTCAGACATATCACTCTCACAAAACTCAAGGCAAAATACTTTTCTTCAAGCAAAAAGCTACTTTCTCACTTTCTTCTTTTCTTGAAATCTCCATGGCCCCCAAACAGACTCTCTCTCAAACAAACTTTGCTGGCATCTTTTCCCCAAATGATGCTGGTGAGGATTTCAAAGGACTGGTGTTTTTCTTGAACAAGTCCTATCTTCGTTCAGCCATTACCTCAACTCCAATTCTCGACCTAGACAAACTTGAGGAATTTTGGCGCACTGCTGTTGCTCAAACTGAGGGTGAAAACCCAGCTATTCAATTCACGATTAATGGGCAACAATACATTCTCACAGCTGAGGTCATCAATACTGCTCTTGGAATTACACTGGAAGCAGGCCAAAACTTTGCTCAACTTGCTAATGATGACACTCTGAAGAAGCTCTTCTTGAAGATTGGGTATGCAGGCCCTATTCTCGAAGAGGGAACAACCAAGTGGTACCCGTCTGGTGAAATGGACAGGAAGTATCTAAGGAAGGAGTTGAGCATGATATTTGATGCAATGGTCAAGGTGTTCTCTACCAAGTCCACAGGCTGGAATGGGATACCCTCCTACATCAAGAAACTGACACATTCTCTTGTCCATGGATACAAGGTGAATGTTGGAGATCTCCTCATGGCACAACTCAAAGCTGCCATAGGTAAGAAGGTATCACACTACCCTCGCTTTCTTATGATGTGTATCAATACTTTCTGTGACTTTAATAATGATGCCCCTCGTCTAGAGGTTTGTTCTGTCTTGAAAAAGAACACACACACACACTGTTATCTTCACAGGATCTAAATGCACATCTTCCACTTTGCTTCACTCAGCACATGGTTGATCAAGTGACCAACCTTGATTATCCATTACCTACTGGTTATGATTCTTTTTCTCTTGAGGATGAAGCTGGATTAGACCCAAATTCAGTTAACCCCCATTCAACACCATACACTCAGCCTAGGCCCTCTAGACTTCCCAAAGCCCAAAGAGAAGCCTTGCAAGAATCCAGAAAAAGATCCTTAGAAGCTGATGTTGGTGGTAGCTCTGTTAGTCAAGAGGGAGACACTGCACCTAGTGCAGCAAATAAGGAAGGTAGTCAAGCAGAACCCACAGTGGTTCCCCCTGAGCCTAAGAAAAAGAGAGCTAGGAGGACCAAAACCACTGTCAGCCACCCTGCAGTCTCCCAAAAGACTGTGGAGGAAACCAGGGAAATAAACTCCTCCCTAGATGTGCCTTCTCAACAAGGTGCTTCTATTGAAATTGGCCTGTCTCCCAAGGCACCCTGTACAGAGTCTGCACAAACTCATGGTTCCCAACCTGAGCTACCCCCACTTGAAGAAACACACAGTGAGTTAGGGCACAGTGAGGATTTCTCTACTCCTATTGATGGTTCACATGTTTCATCTGTGAATCAGCCCCCACTCTCTACTACACTTTCACCTTCTTCCTTCCCTACACATTCTTTTGTTTCTTCTCCACAACCTAGAGAAGGGGACAGTCCCAACCCTTCAGGTTTTGATCATCCATCTCCAATCATGGATGAGCCCCCCTCTAGTGGTCCACAAGAACCCATTTCTCAAAGTGAGATGGACACCACTCCTCCAAACACTGGGCTAGGGCAAAGTGGTATTTTGTCAGAAACTGAAATAGCCAACACTTTGTCTGACCTCCAAGGAGCATCTTACCTTCAGGAAGATGCTGTCACAGCCTATGTTGCTGTCAAAGACACTGGGGATGCTACTGTCCTGGGCACAGCTACTGTCAAAGGTGGAGAGAAAGATGCTGTCACTACAGAACATACTGTCACTCCACCTCCCAAAGATGCTGTCATGCCAGAACCTGCTGTCCAGACTACAACTGACAGTAACATTCCTCCCAAAGATGCTGTCAAGTCCTCCCAGCCTAATTTTGATGCTGTACTTGTTGAGGATGCCTCTGATGATGACCTACCTCTTGCCAAACTCCTAAAGGTACATTCTAAATCTTCTCCTTCCATGCATGTTAGTACTGCTCATACCCATGCATCTAGGTTGAGTGAGGGTGTGCAAAAGAAAAGAGAGATAAAAGAAAAGAGAGGTGAGCATAAAAATGAGAGGCAGCCAAATGAGCTGGCAAAAGGAGAGGGACTTGAGCATGTCCAGAGAGATATTGAGGGAGCCCACACTATTCAGGCACTAGGCCTTGAGAGTCAAACTGTGAGGGGTGATGAGATCACTCAAAAACACCCTGAGAGTGTGAGAACCCCCATAGCCTCCAAGCCCCTGTCTTTTCCTTCCCCTCCAAGAAGGTTAAGGTCTGGTGGCCCCTCTGCTACTTTTGGTAACAGGATTGCAGCTCTTGAAGGACAGTGTGCTACTTTGGACTCCAAGCTGGACTCTCTCTCTCAACTGGTGGTTGATGGTTTTGCTGCTACTCAACTTTCTATTCAGTTCCTTACTGACCTGGTAGCTGCCAACTCAACTAAGGGGGAGAAGGTAGCAAGATCAGAATCAATGCCTATTCAAGAATCAGGTGGAACTCAGGGGGAGCCTGTAGCTGTGAAGACCAGAGGGGGAGCTAAAAGGAAAGCAATGTCTCAGGGGGAGCAAGTCAAACCAAGCAGTGCAAAACCATAGGATAAAGCTGAAAGGACTATTGAAGTGGAAATGGATGGAGAAAGGGTGTTAATGTCAAAGGAAACTCAAGATGCATTGCAAAGAAGACCTGCATCTAGACATCCAATCTTGCCTCCTGTGGTGATTAGAGAACCTATTCAAGAAACTCAAGAAACTGCTCTGCACAAGAAATGGAGAGAAATGGAGGAACAAAACAAACTTGGGAAAGGTAAAGGGAAACTGCCTGAATCCATCCATAAAGGAACTACTTGGTCAAATGGTACTGAGTATGATCAAGAGGAAGCCAATGTCTTGATGGTGAATTACAGGGAGAGCACATTACACAACCATGACAATGAGTTTAGCAGTTTGGTGGAAGAAGCAATGAATGCTCCTAGCAACCGTCCATCCAACACCACAAAACTGTTAAAGGAACAAATTACCAGTGTCAGTGTAATGGTGAATGATGAGAAAAGATGGGCTGTAAGTATTTATCTAACTTCTGGCATATCTTATTTCATCACAATGCAGCTATTGCAGAGTCTGCCAGCAAAGGTGTTGTGTGCTTTGAAGGGAAAGATCAGGGCAACTCAAACACCATTCAATGAAATATTGGATATGCAAATCCAGAACCTGATCATACAGAAGCTACCTGAAGTCTACTCAAATCCATCATGTGTTTTCTACAGATCTAAATCTAAGGATGGCATTAGAAGGAACAACTACATGAATATTGGTAGCCCATCCAAAATGGAAACCAAGTCAATTCTGAAGGTACTAGATGGAATACTCAGTTCAAATGCCAACCCAGGAAGAGTTCATGCTGTTCAAGAAATCTACAAAATGCTGGTGTTGAGAGACAAGGCACTGGGAGCTAGAATAAAGGAGCTAATCACTAGAGCCAATGCCAAAAGAAATGATCAAGGTGGAAGCTGCTTCTAACATTCCTCCCCATGATGATAATGATGATGATGATGATGAAGATGGTGAGGATGGAGGTGGTGAAGCTTCTGGAAATGCTGGAAATGCTGGTGGAAGTAATTCTGGGAATACTGGTATTCAATCTCAGAATGAAGGCAATGAAGAAACTCCTAGCCAGGAAAAGAAAGATGCTGGTGCAACAGATGAAGAGGAGTCAAGAATACTGGAAGCTTTGGAGGCAAGCATTCTTAGATGTGCTATTGACTGCATAAATGCTGAAAAAGATGCTGTCATCAAAGGTACTGTCGACAAGGATACTGTCATAGAAGATGCTGTCTTGAAAGATGCTGTCGACAGAGGTACTGTCAAGGAAGGTTCTGTCAAGGATGAAACCAAAGCTGCTGTCAAGCCCAAGAGACTGAAAGCTAATGCTAAGGCATGGTTTTCTAGACAGAAACCTGCAGGGAAGCACAAGTACTCAGGAAAGGAAAAGGCCACTGGATTTGGCAGGAATCTCAAAAAGCCAATTCAATCAATTCCTCCCAACAGTCTTAAGATTCAACAAATGAAATCAAAAGAAATTAAGAGTGTTGAGGTTAAGCTGGATGCAAATCAAGAGGCCTCTGAGTATATTCTGTGGTGGGAAGAATCAAGGTCTGCCAAGATTGACAAGGACTTCAATCTGGTAGCCACATCAACCAAGAACAGCACATCAACCATAGATAAAAGAAGAATTGATTTCTTCTACCTGGAAAGAATGGTAGAGTTGCTGGAGAGCTATGATAATGTTTCAGAGGCTGTCATGGAACATGTTCTAAAATATCAGGCAGATAGGGATGCTGAATTTTATCAGAAATTTGGCTATAACTTTGCAGATTTTGATGATGCTGATATTCTTACTGATCTCCCAGCCTCTCCTATACCATACCACTGGTACTATGAGTTTGATGACTTACCCACAGAAGAAGGGCAAGCCCAACCAACTCAGGAAGGGCAACCCAAGCCAAGCAAAGGACCTGAATCTTCTGCATATTCTCAAGCTCAGACAGAACTTGATAAGAAGGAAGCTGAATTACTAGAAATTCACAAGGCCTTTAACAAGGCAGAAAGTGAAGCTCCAAATTATCAACCATATATGCTGGAAAATCCCCTAAGAGTCAAGTTCCTAAAAGAAGAAATCTATGTTTGCAGCTTGCATAAGCTTAAAACATCCACTCTGAAGGATTTACAGTATATGGTAGCTGGTTCAATTCACCCCTTGGAACAGATTTGTTCTTATGAGATAGAGAAGTTATTGGAAGGGAGAAAAGGAGAAGACTCAAAGCTGGACAAGCAAAGAAGGAAGTCTCTCAATGCTTATCCTGGAAGAAGATTCAAGCTCATTAATGAAGAACTTCATTTCAGAACCTATCCATATGATATAGAGCAATGGCTGAATCTCAGGGATGTCAGCTCTCTCATATCCCCTTCCATAAAGAAGATCATTGATGAAGTAGAGGATGATGCAGTGTCTGCTGCTGAAATTTCTCTTGTAGAAAGTCTAAGAAGCTGCTTGGCAGAAGCTCTCAAAAGAGAGGATGCAGCAAGACAGAAGAGGAAATCTCAAGCTAAGTGAAAATTCTTGAATTCTGATCTTGTTAGTTAAGTTGTCAGCACATATTGTAAATTTGCTGTTATTTTCCATAAAAACAAATTGGGGGAGATTGTTGGGATTTATGGGTGATAGCATAGAAACAACTTAACTTTAATTGTACTTAATTTTTTAAATTAAGTAGAACATACTGTCATAGCCAAAGTATGTTCTTGTAATCAGTATGTAATGTTATTCTAGTTGTATTATTTGAAAGAAGTTCACTTGTGTGTTCAAGCCTCAAAGAATGCTTTTTGGATGACAACATGAATAAAGGTTACTGTCCTAAAGCTGTGACAGTAAGATTACAAGAAGACAGAATGTTGCAAGTCACGACAGCATATTCACTCTGACAGCAACATTGGCGGAAGACTACGCGACAGCAACTATTGCCCTCGACAGCAAGTTTGGGATCCTCGACAGCACTCTATGCGGGGAACTCATACTGTCACCAAAAGATCATTCCTGTGACAGCAAGCTTTGCGGCAAAAGTAACTGTCTCAATAAAGATCCTTATGCTAGGTATCTTTCTCAGTCAAATCCCGTGACAGTTTAAATGTTCAAGAAACAGGCGTGATGCAGCATCCCTAAGCTGCACCAAGTCTGCAAGACTACGACAGAAGCTTCAAGGCACTACAAATCAAAAGCGAATCAATTCAAGAGCAAGGTCAAGTCTTTATCTGCTGAATTGGTGTAGCTGGAAATAGAATGAATCTAGGTTGCTTTCTTTGTAATGTATATCTGACATGTTAGCAATTTAGGAAAGTCACATGGGTAAGACAATCTGTAAGAAGCTGCCACTTGACAGTGACAGCAGCTTTACAAACCCGTGACTGATAGTGATAGGGTTAGTCATATACCTACTATCAACTCATTCTAGAAGTGAAACAAAGAGGAGCAAGTGTCTTAGAAGAAAACCCGAAGCTCGAGATCTTTTTCTTGAGGTTGTAGCAACACTTTGCAAAATAAATAAAACATTTATTTTGTGAATCTTGTTCTTACAAAATACTGTTCGTGATTGCATATATTGCTGATAACGTTTAATCTTGATTTTAGTTGTTGAAATTTAGATTGAATTTTATCAGTATTGCATTCATCCCCCCCCTTCTGCAATACACAAGGACTAACAGATAGCAATATAATCTAGTATCGACGAGATCGACACAACAATGGGGAGGTGCACATGAAAAGTGACAATATAATAAGCATCGACGAGTTCGATGTAACAACTGGGATAATAATGAAGAATAAACAATGACATGCTCAACAAGGTTAAGTCTGATATGAAACAGACAATATGATATTAACAGAAAGTGTAACAAGTCAATATAGAGTAGGGTTCAAAGAATAAACAATAACATGCTTAAAAAGATTGAATCTGATATGAAACAGACAATATGATATCAACAGAAAAGGGTAACAAGTTAATATAGAGTAGGGTTCAAAGAACAGGCTCTAGATGGCCTCAATAGTTCAAATCATCACATTATGGAAGAATTAATTAAGGTTTACCAATCTGGTAAATGACAAGAGAGTCAAGTTCAAGTTTAAGAAGAATTCAAGGTGAAGTTTATAAATGAAGAAAATAAGGGTTTATCAACTTCTGACAGAAATAGTTCAAGTCCTTCGAACATGTACTTATAATAGATAAGCCTTGTACTTGAAGGAAGTAAACTAAATCATGCACAGTATATATGAATTCGAATCAGGGAATGGATCAGATGATCGCATTAACAAGAAAGGATAACAAGGTTTGCATAGGTGCAAGGTGAAAAATGGAATACTTGAAGGGCAAGCAACACCACTTCAGAATTTCAGAATAAGTTTTCCCTCATAGGGTTCACAAGTTCCCGCTCATCTAGGGTTGGTAATATTCCAACTTAGCATTTTTAAATCAAGTCTTTGAAAGAAGGCCTTAGTATACAGCCCATAACTATCTTTTCAATCATTTCAATATAATAATTATATCTCTCCGATCAATATGAAAATATGAATCTAAACCAAAAAGGTATAAAAGAGTACTCGTCAATTTACGAGATTAAATAACATACTTGCAATTCAATGCAAAGAAATCAACATTTGAAAATTCAGTAATAAGCATTCAACATGCATACTAATAATTCAAGATAATATCCCTTAATTAATAAGCAAGGGTATAAACACTTGCCTCTGGTCCTTAGCTATTTCGTAACGCTGAAACAATACGATTTCCTCCTTATTCTGTCTTGTCCCACGATTCTCTACTTCCGTCCTTCTTTGCTTTAACGCTCTTGCGAATACCACTAGTCTGCTTTTACCATTTCGAATCCACGTGCCAGCCTCGATAGTCAAACATGAGACGGTACTTAGTCTTCAACGTATAATTCTCATATCTCGCTTGACGAAACTCCCCATACTATAAAAAGTCAACACCCAAGTCAACGGCCTCGTAAATCTCACTTTCTAACATAACCGACAAATTTCTATCCCAACTACCCTTCGTGATGATATTAGACACGACCAAATACTCAAACAAGTCTCAATACAATTTATTCGCATGCATGACTCAACAACAGATAATTCACATCATTCACCTAACATATTTAAACAAGTAACCGGTTACGTATCGGACGCCCGGTCTAATTTACGAGATTAAAAACTCAGACACTAGCCCTAGTACGGGCATATACGGACTATAAAACACATTACACAACTCATACAAATCATATAGCACTTATAACTATTTTTAAAACATCATACGAAGCTTATTTGAATTTTAAATAAGTCATTACTAATTTTTTAAATCAAAAAATCGGATTTTTAAATCCAATATAAACATTTAAATGCAAATAAATCAATTAATAAAATTAATTGACACTCTTTAAATGCTCAAACTATTTTTGAATAAATAAACCAAGCTAGAAAATAATTAAACTTAATTTTAATTAATTAAATCTAATTAATAATTAATTATTAAGAATTAACTGATTAAAAGAATTAATCAATTAATTAAATAAATTAATTATTAATCAAAAATAATTAAAATAATTAAATTTAATCAATTTTCGAATTTAAATAAATATTTAAGAATTTATAAAATTTTCGGAATAATAAAATGTATTTTTAAATCAAAGATATGATTTTTAGAATTATAAAACTATTTTTGAATTATTTTTAAAATAAAAACCCAGAAACACTTTTCTGAAAATAGATTAGGGTTTCTAAGATCAAACCGGGTCGGGTTAGGGTTACGAAACGGGTCATGAAGAATGTTTCCGGGTTGGCGAAGAACACCACCGGAAAACTGGGTTTCCCAGTTTCCGGCCGGCGTCCGGCCACCGGAAACTTCTCCGGCCATGCCCGAACTCGACCCAAACACACGGATTTGTTCAGGAAATCAGTAGCAACATCACAACTTCATTTAACCCAATAAAACACATGCAAAAACAGTATAGAATCGCCAGAAACGAAAGTCACCGGCGGTGGCGGCGATTTTCCGGCGAGGTCAAAACTAACACCAAACTCAAAGATTCTTATACCAACAGATTCCTTATTCGACGATCTATTCAATGGTACAAATGTTATCAACGTTCACTTAGCCGATCAAAATCCCGACCAAACTCCGGTCATATACAATTTTCCGATCTACTCGATTACCGGCTCAAAACTTAAATTAAAAATCATACTTACACTCTAAATCACACAAAAAACACGATTAAGCTATCAATCATCAAGAACAATCAATGATAAAGAAACCCCCAATTTAAATATAAAAATTCGAAAATAAATAAATAATTAAAAATCGGAAAGATCAGAAAATCATACCCACGTGAATTTTGATGGTGGATTTAGGTAGAGGATGATGAGAGATTCGATTTGGTTACAAGAACATCGAAATCGGAATCCGATAACGCCTTCAAAATTGAGTTTGATTCTCAAGAACACGAAGAACACGTTTCAGGGGTTTTTAGATTTTTAACTGTAATTAAGCTTTGATTATACGAAAAACAAAGTACGATTTGCCTTTTTATATTAAACGAAAAATAATACCCCAAACGACATTTTTGGATCGATACTGATCCGATAGATCGCTTTAAATACAATTTAACAAAATAAACGCTTTAAATCTTTAATAAAGCAGAATACACGTTTCACGAGACGATAAGCATCCATAAAGTACGGATAACTACAAGTATCGTTTAATACCAAATATACGAACCAAAATACTTCCATTACGAATATTTTCGAATACTTTCCACTTTAACGAATGAAATATTGGTACGAACGATATACCAATCTCCCGAATAATTTGGGAACGATCCAAATTTTCTTTTCAATAATTAAAATAAAATAAAATAGTATGACACCCTTTTCAAAATAATTTCAAATTCCCCACACATTTCACATAGCACCACAATATCAAATATTCAATTATTTAACGAATAACTTAGCACGTTTAAACAGATAAATCATTTAATAACTCTTAATATGAAATTAAAATTTCATTTCACATCATATAATAACACGTAATTTTCCCGGATCTTACATCCTTTCCCCCTTAACAGGATTCTGTCCTCAGAATCAGCTTACGCAAACACAGGTGGATATTTTTCCAACATCTCATTCTCAAATTCCTAGGTTGACTCTTCAACCTTAGGATTTCTCCTCATACTCATACTAATTTGACTCCTCTATTACTCATCACTCTCTCATACTGACTCAATATCTCAATTGGTTACTCAACATAGAACAATTTAACTAAATCTCTTTAGGTTCGAATTTTATGAAATACACTATGAATACACCACTCATGGAGTGGTACGCAAACTTATACGCAACTTTCCCAACACACAGTAAACCGACGTAAGGTAACAATTCAAAATCGTCATAATAACTGTTGTCGTAAGGAAATCTAATCAACGGTAAATGGTCCTTCCGATTACCTTCAAAATTTAGTACACAACCATAGTCTGTCTGAATTCTTTAATTAAGTCGCGGATCTCTGCCAAACACATTTGAACCCGTCATTCCATGCCGTACTATTACCTCATTCAAATAGCTAGAGATGAACCAATTCATCTAATAAATATCTCTCGTTAATCGGTCAATAATAACTCAAATAACATCATGATTAGCTCTAAGCCTTAGCAACTCTACTACAAAGTCTATCTTAATATGTTTCCACTTCCATTCAGGAATCTCTTTAGTTGTAATCGTCTACTATACCTCTGTTACTCTGTCTTCATTTTCCAACACCTCAAGTACTTAGATATTCACCAACACTAACATCCTTTTGAAACCCCTCATATGTATTCTTGCACTTCTTTCTTATTCCTTATACTTTCTCGTTCCCTCCTGTAATTGAATTCCATTTCTCTTTCCATAACTCTTTCCTTTATGTAGCCCTTTCTCTTTAATCAATCCTGGTTGAATCCTTACTTCCGTTATTTCTTTTTGTTAATCTCTTGTTATCATAACCTCAAAGCTCCATTCTTTCTACTCCTTGTACCGAAGATGTTTACGTCTCTAATCTTCCTCTTTCTACTCATACTATCAGCCATCCATATTCTTGGGTCAACTTTATCTACCTCCAATATATTTAACAACTGCTTTCAACGATCACATACCTTCCGTGCCAAACAAATATTCAGTTTAAAACAATCACTCATTACCTCATCCATTGTCTTTAAATCCTTATTAACACCTCTTCGTCTTCTTTTCCTATTTACAATTGGGAGAATATTCCTTATCAAATTGGTGACTTAATCCCATATCTTTAAAATTGTTCTTCCTAGTTCCAATAACTTAATTGCTCTCCATCTGATTCCTAAATAATTCAGAAGATACATTCACAGTAACACTCAGGACACCTTTTCCATGGTTCCATCTCATTTCCCAAACAGCTTGATCAACTCGACATTATCTTGATTCTCATTCTATACATCCACATTGGCTAGTAAGATCTACCTTAACTATCGTGAGCAAAAGTCTTGCAACCATATCATACAATCCTGAAATACTCAAAGATCAACTCATTTTCCATTATTAGCCTATCATCCAATCTTAAAAGTTCTTCTCATTGAGACAGAAATCTATTATGTTCATCTTCCACAACATGGGATATCATCAGCACAACTACACATTTTTCCCCAATTTCCAATCAACTCTTGAATTATCTAACTTCACCTTTCCATATCGTAACGTTAATCGATAGAAAGAGAACAACTGGCTCCGTTATATGTTACTAGTATTCTAATCGCATCGTAATCCGCTTTCGCTCGTGGTGATTCAATCGCAAATTCTTCGTTCATTATGGTAGGGTAAATTTCAGTTCACCCTAATGGCATACCTCCCAGATTATTTGGTATAACAAAAATTCATGATATTTTGAAGTGAAAAGATTCTATATCGCAGCAAATGTCCCACAATTGGGGTTACCAAATCTGCATATTCCAAAGCAAACATTATTGGAAGTGAAAGAATTACTGAGAGACCAATTTGATCACATGAACTCAATGTTGTGTGTTTCTATTAAGACAGTACTAAAGGTAATTAGCCTTCTTGTATTTCACAACACACAAGTGACGGCGTCCCGTCAGACTTCTATCACATAGACAGATAGTCCTTGTGTCCCCTATAAATAGGGTTGTTTACCTCAGTTGGAGTAGAGAAATATAAAAGAAATTTAGAGTCGGAATGACAACCAGGGCCTTTCGATAAGAAATCTCAAATACACACCTTGGATTGAAATTGAATAGATTCCAAAGGTGTTATTTCAGAAAAGAAGAACAACCAGAAAGGAAGTATCAACAAATAGTGTTACATCACAATTAGAGTTATCCACTCCGGAAGAATGAAGGAGTTGGAATTTAAATAACATATTTTTCAACAAGTCTCAAAATTTGAAATAGGCATATCAACAATCTTTGGCGCAATTTAAAACATGATTGATCAAGAGTATCAAATACAAGATCAACAGGTGGAATATATCCGTCAACACAGGTTTCTCTTTAAAGGAATGTCAAATATTTCATTAGGATGGGAAGGTATTACCAAGGTCTTCACATATGACTCCTCCGTCGACTCCTTCGATAGCTCGTTATTCGATCTCAGCCCTTCTTCTCCACGTTATTCGATTTCAGCCCTTCTTTTCCACGTTACTCGATTTCAGCCCTTCTTTTCCACGTCGCAAGGTTATCAATATCGTACGTCGTTGTCGACTCATAATAGTCCTCGAAGATTCCGCCATAGACGTCTACAAACGCAAGAAGTTCTATCCATCTCAGCACAACTATCTCAATCAAATACCTCTATCTTAACTCACTCAGCGGTACTATATCCAATAGTCCAATACGAACTCTAAATGAGCTCTGACGTTCCTTATATAACTATATACACTCCCACACACTCTCGTTTCTAGTTTTACTATAACCCTTGCTCTGATACCAACTGTAACGCCCCCAAATCCGGGGTCAAAGGATTTGGTCGTCACACTGCACTCTTAATCCAAACAACCTGTTCAATATAAAATCAACACAATAATAATAATATCTGTGACCCCAACTCTACCAAGAATCTTTAAAGGTTATAGTGCTAGAAACAAGAATCCAAAATTTCATTACAATAACTTTCTTCTTTACAATCATTCTCTTTACATACAATCTAAAACACTAGTATAACTTCGATAAGAAGTATACCAGGCCACTACTCTTATACAATATCTTATTCAATAGAAAACATCTATATACAAAACCTCTCACTAGCTCCAATGCTCTGGATCAAAACGTCTTTATGCTAATATCTTTCCTCATCTCTGATCAGCTACGCGGACAACTCTTGTCAATACACCTTCTTTCCGGCAGGCTAAAATATATATAAGTAAAACAAGTATGAGCGAATGAATTGCTCAGCAAGCGCATTATTAAATATAATACGAAAGGTTTCCAAAATAAACTTTGGATTTTCAAATAACAACTTTTGTTTTTGAACAATTAAAATCTCTAAAATTTTCAAATTAAGTTTGGTAATTTACCACAATTTCTCATTCAGTTTCTCTCAACTGAATAGTTTTAAAACACAAAAGATTTATATTGGTCGTTACGATGACCGAATCAACAATATATACAATAGTAAGTAGAACATATGAAATAAATATAACTCATACGTCTTCAAGACCATAGTTTGTATAAAAATACTAGTTTTGAAGATAACAAATCTATTCACAACATTTTCTGAAACCAACAACTCTGGAAGGTTAGAATAATCAAGGGGTAAGAATGAGCCAACACGCTCGGTCAAGAAATAAAGAACGCACTTCAAGACTTCAACATGGTACCGACTGGATATGCGGTATGAATAAAACTCATCAAGATAGATATCTCACGACTGCCAATGGAATCAAGGGAATGGATTTCGACTATTAGGAATCCAAATGAATTAAGAGTAAGTGATTTCAGCAAGATTGAAACCACCATTTATTAATCAACAACCAACAATTTTACGCAACGAATAAACCTGAATATCAGGTCATAACTCACAAGTACAAAACATATGGATGTAACTCATCTCAGAAGTAAGAACTAATATTAGAATTGGATTTTTAACATTTATCAAATCAAAGGTTGTGCTGCTGGCCAGCCACGCAACAACCCCGGACTAGCTCATGCATAGTCCTCTACGGATCCAAGGCCAATCTGGGCCTAAATTACATCGACCATAAATGGCCCGACCAATAATTGGTCCATTTAAAAAAAACATTCCAATCCTATATTATATACGTCAGGTGTCAGAACAATTGACAACCTTACTTCGACAATCAGGTGTCGGAAGAATCGACAACCTAATACAACAATTGCTGGAAAACTCACGTTCCAGGAAACAGTTCAATTATGAAGAATCAATAAAGGGATAGCAATATAATCTAGTATCGACGAGATCGACACAACAATGGGGAGGTGCACATGAAAAGTGACAATATAATAAGCATCGACGAGTTCGATGTAACAACTGGGATAATAATGAAGAATAAACAATGACATGATCAACAAGGTTAAGTCTGATATGAAACAGACAATATGATATTAACAGAAAGTGTAACAAGTCAATATAGAGTAGGGTTCAAAGAATAAACAATAACATGCTTAAAAAGATTGAATCTGATATGAAACAGACAATATGATATCAACAGAAAAGGGTAACAAGTTAATATAGAGTAGGGTTCAAAGAACAGGCTCTAGATGGCCTCAATAGTTCAAATCATCACATTATGGAAGAATTAATTAAGGTTTACCAATCTGGTAAATGACAAGAGAGTCAAGTTCAAGTTTAAGAAGAATTCAAGGTGAAGTTTATAAATGAAGAAAATAAGGGTTTATCAACTTCTGACAGAAATAGTTCAAGTCCTTCGAACATGTACTTATAATAGATAAGCCTTGTACTTGAAGGAAGTAAACTAAATCATGCACAGTATATATGAATTTGAATCAGGGAATGGATCAGATGATCGCATTAACAAGAAAGGATAACAAGGTTTGCATAGGTGCAAGGTGAAAAATGGAATACTTGAAGGGCAAGCAACACCACTTCAGAATTTCAGAATAAGTTTTCCCTCATAGGGTTCACAAGTTCCCGCTCATCTAGGGTTGGTAATATTCCAACTTAGCATTTTTAAATCAAGTCTTTGAAAGAAGGCCTTAGTATACAGCCCATAACTATCTTTTCAATCATTTCAATATAATAATTATATCTCTCCGATCAATATGAAAATATGAATCTAAACCAAAAAGGTATAAAAGAGTACTCGTCAATTTACGAGATTAAATAACATACTTGCAATTCAATGCAAAGAAATCAACATTTGAAAATTCAGTAATAAGCATTCAACATGCATACTAATAATTCAAGATAATATCCCTTAATTAATAAGCAAGGGTATAAACACTTGCCTCTGGTCCTTAGCTATTTCGTAACGCTGAAACAATACGATTTCCTCCTTATTCTGTCTTGTCCCACGATTCTCTACTTCCGTCCTTCTTTGCTTTAACGCTCTTGCGAATACCACTAGTCTGCTTTTACCATTTCGAATCCACGTGCCAGCCTCGATAGTCAAACATGAGACGGTACTTAGTCTTCAACGTATAATTCTCATATCTCGCTTGACGAAACTCCCCATACTATAAAAAGTCAACACCCAAGTCAACGGCCTCGTAAATCTCACTTTCTAACATAACCGACAAATTTCTATCCCAACTACCCTTCGTGATGATATTAGACACGACCAAATACTCAAACAAGTCTCAATACAATTTATTCGCATGCATGACTCAACAACAGATAATTCACATCATTCACCTAACATATTTAAACAAGTAACCGGTTACGTATCGGACGCCCGGTCTAATTTACGAGATTAAAAACTCAGACACTAGCCCTAGTACGGGCATATACGGACTATAAAACACATTACACAACTCATACAAATCATATAGCACTTATAACTATTTTTAAAACATCATACGAAGCTTATTTGAATTTTAAATAAGTCATTACTAATTTTTTAAATTAAAAAATCGGATTTTTAAATCCAATATAAACATTTAAATGCAAATAAATCAATTAATAAAATTAATTGACACTCTTTAAATGCTCAAACTATTTTTGAATAAATAAACCAAGCTAGAAAATAATTAAACTTAATTTTAATTAATTAAATCTAATTAATAATTAATTATTAAGAATTAACTGATTAAAAGAATTAATCAATTAATTAAATAAATTAATTATTAATCAAAAATAATTAAAATAATTAAATTTAATCAATTTTCGAATTTAAATAAATATTTAAGAATTTATAAAATTTTCGGAATAATAAAATGTATTTTTAAATCAAAGATATGATTTTTAGAATTATAAAACTATTTTTGAATTATTTTTAAAATAAAAACCCAGAAACACTTTTCTGAAAATAGATTAGGGTTTCTAAGATCAAACCGGGTCGGGTTAGGGTTACGAAACGGGTCATGAAGAATGTTTCCGGGTTGGCGAAGAACACCACCGGAAAACTGGGTTTCCCAGTTTCCGGCCGGCGTCCGGCCACCGGAAACTTCTCCGGCCATGCCCGAACTCGACCCAAACACACGGATTTGTTCAGGAAATCAGTAGCAACATCACAACTTCATTTAACCCAATAAAACACATGCAAAAACAGTATAGAATCGCCAGAAACGAAAGTCACCGGCGGTGGCGGCGATTTTCCGGCGAGGTCAAAACTAACACCAAACTCAAAGATTCTTATACCAACAGATTCCTTATTCGACGATCTATTCAATGGTACAAATGTTATCAACGTTCACTTAGCCGATCAAAATCCCGACCAAACTCCGGTCATATACAATTTTCCGATCTACTCGATTACCGGCTCAAAACTTAAATTAAAAATCATACTTACACTCTAAATCACACAAAAAACACGATTAAGCTATCAATCATCAAGAACAATCAATGATAAAGAAACCCCCAATTTAAATATAAAAATTCGAAAATAAATAAATAATTAAAAATCGGAAAGATCAGAAAATCATACCCACGTGAATTTTGATGGTGGATTTAGGTAGAGGATGATGAGAGATTCGATTTGGTTACAAGAACATCGAAATCGGAATCCGATAACGCCTTCAAAATTGAGTTTGATTCTCAAGAACACGAAGAACACGTTTCAGGAGTTTTTAGATTTTTAACTGTAATTAAGCTTTGATTATACGAAAAACAAAGTACGATTTGCCTTTTTATATTAAACGGAAAATAATACCCCAAACGACATTTTTGGATCGATACTGATCCGATAGATCGCTTTAAATACAATTTAACAAAATAAACGCTTTAAATCTTTAATAAAGCAGAATACACGTTTCACGAGACGATAAGCATCCATAAAGTACGGATAACTACAAGTATCGTTTAATACCAAATATACGAACCAAAATACTTCCATTACGAATATTTTCGAATACTTTCCACTTTAACGAATGAAATATTGGTACGAACGATATACCAATCTCCCGAATAATTTGGGAACGATCCAAATTTTCTTTTCAATAATTAAAATAAAATAAAATAGTATGACACCCTTTTCAAAATAATTTCAAATTCCCCACACATTTCACATAGCACCACAATATCAAATATTCAATTATTTAACGAATAACTTAGCACGTTTAAACAGATAAATCATTTAATAACTCTTAATATGAAATTAAAATTTCATTTCACATCATATAATAACACGTAATTTTCCCGGATCTTACAATTGCATTGTACAATACTTCTCAAATGATAGGCATTCTGTTATATGTATTAGATAGGTTCTCTAAGTCATGTTGACTAAGTACTAGATAGGCAAAATAGGTTGGTTAATTGTAAATATATTATGCCTTGTAATTTTGCCTAAGTGAAGACATGTCAACGGTATGAAGATTACTCTGTCAACGGTATGGAGTTTACTCATCAACGAAACGAGGGAAACACCATCAACGGAATGAAGAATAAAGCTATCAACGAAACACATCTCCCTGCTATCAACGAATCATTATTGCTTTTCTGAATGGTTGACAAAGTGATAGTGACAGTTTACTGAACAGATCTAAAGGTGATGTGGAAGTGTACTTTGCATTGGAAACATTAAAATGGACATGGGGAATAAGGAAACATCCCAGTTTCCAATTGGGTCTTGGGAGTGATCATAATAAGCATGAAGACAAAAGCAAGGATCTCCAAGGACCACTGGACAAAGGGATGAAAAGCAAACTATTGGCGGTTACTCATTGTACTTTTAGTGTAGCCAAAAATAGGGTTGTAAACTTGGGGATATATAACCAAGTGTAGCAGTTACTTTAATAATAGAGAAGAAAAACAAATAGTTTGTATTAGCTATCCTTGAGAGCATTCTTCTCTACAACCTTGTAACTGAGCAGCTGTGTAATTTTGTATCACATATTATTTCCGCAATAAAAATCACTTCAGTTGGATCATCAAACAATCCAACTGAAATTATTTATGTGCTTGTGATTTTTACTTTAAGTTCAGTTTTATTTGTAAGTTGTTTTAAGTTTAAGAAATATCAAGAATTGTATTCAACCCCCCCCCCCCCCTTCTACAATTCTGTTAGGTCATTTGGGATTAACAACTCTTAATTTATGGTTGATTCTCAACCAGACATAAATTGAGGGAGATTGTTAGGAACTATGTTGTTTCTTGATGATAACTAAATTAACTTAGTAAAAATTGTACAAGTAAAATGTAGCCATCAACGGATAGCATGCTTATGCAGTATCCGTTGATGGGTAGCTTATCTACGGATAAGACTCAATGTAACATGCTTTTGTATTTCTGATGTTGAAGTTGAAGTAATCTTGTTAGGCTGAATAAGTCATGTTGACTATCAATAGATATGTAGAATAGGGAGGCTAATTGTAAATAGTTTATGCCTTGTAATTTTGCACAAGTGAAATTGACTGTCAACGGATAGCTTAATTAGCCTTCAACGGATGTGGACAATGTATTGTCTACGGATAACATTACTAACTGTCTACGGATGTGATCAAGATACTGTCAATGGATACAACTCAAGTAGCTTCTACGGATACACATTGTACTTGTGAAAGGGACAGATCGGTCAGAGCACGTGGGTTGACAGACTACACAAAGCATGGAAGCCAGTATTTCTGGAAAGGTCACGGGAAGAAAGTAGCATTCTGTTTGTATGGTCAAAAGTAGCATTTCTATAAAAGGCAATCAGTCAAGAAGGGCAAGCTACCAACACATGGACCACTACCCAGAATGGAGAAACAAGGATCTTGAATAGATTTACTTTTTGTATTATTGACTGTTCAAGATATCTTGTAAACTTGGGATATATATAACCAAGTGTAGCATAATTCTAGAACTAAGAAATCAGTTAGGGAATTTAGAGAGCACAAAACAATATCCTTTGTAAATTGCTGGAGCTAGAATTGTGTATTTGTAGTTGTGTGTTTATTCATAAACATCACAAAAATTTCTTCAAATAAAATCTCTCAGGTGGACAAAAACAATCCACCTGAATTTTTAATTCTTGTGTTATCTTATTTGTTTTTCTGTTCTTGTTTTAATTTCATATCTTCACTATCAAAAATCAAAAGAAATTTTAAAGATTGTATTCAACCCCCCCCCCCCCCTTCTATAATCTTGATTCATTGTCTGTGAATAACAATGTAAAAGTTAAAAAAATAGCAAACAGTAACATAATGTTTGAAACAACGCTTTTTCCTAACAACTCTGTAAATTTATGATAAAGTGACCACTATTTCAGGTAAAATTCTCTAATACAGAGAATCCGGAAAATCATACTATACAATCTCATAATTAAATTTAATTTTTTTTCACAAATTATAGAATCTGATATATGTACAATATTATCATTTACAAACTTTATTAAAAATTTAATATTTTAATTTCATTTTTTAGTTTAATATTTGAAATTTTTTAATTTTGTTTTGAAAAAAATATGATAAAAATATATATTATGAATATTTAAAAATTAACTATTTAAGTTTTCAAAATTTTAGAATATTATACAATATTAATAAAATATAAATATTTTTATAATATTTACTTACAATATTATTATGAGAAATGCTGGAACTCAATAATAGTTCCCAAGAACACCACCCAAATAAGATGGGCCCAAAAAGATAGGCCCAATTGCTTTTGGCCCACTTTATCAGGTGCTGTCTTTTACAAGAACTTACTAATTTACCCACACAAACATTTCAATAGGAAAGATGAATAGATTTCTCAGCCGCCGTACACCCCGCCTCAACCACCTCATCAAGCACCACTATCCCACCTATTGCACAATTACAACCCACACACTCCGGTCAATCTCACCTCTCACTAAAACCCACATCTCCCTTTTTCCTAAAACCCTAACCACAAATTACCCATCCATTCAATTTCAACAGTTTAAAAGATTCAATCACAATGAAACTGACAAGGATGAACCTGATTTGGGTGAGCATGATGATACAAATGGAACTGACAAGGAAGAAACTGAGAATGAAGATGAAAATGGAACTGACAAGAGTCAGCCTGATTTGGGTGAGACTGAGGATACAAATGACAGGTATATTCAATTTTACCAATTTATTTTAAAGCTAAATTTTAGATTCATTCACAGATAGAGTGAGCTGAATACAAAGGAACTTATATATAAATTATACAAATTATAGAAGCAGAATTCAATATACTCTGTGTAATGAACGATTGAGCTGAATACAAAGAAAATTATATGTAACATAGTCACAGTTACAAAGATTGAGTTCTTGTTTATCGGCAAAAATCATGTGAAATCCTTTGTTCGAATATTCACACCATTGGTAGTGGGAAAAAGTGCAAGGCTATCTTCTTGGGGACTCACTTTCTTTAGTTTAAATTTGGTAACAATGTTATGAAGAAACACTAGAACTAAACGAACGTACTATTTTCTGGGACACATTCTAGCTCCTCCACCAAAAGGTACAAAAGTTTGTGGAGCAGCTCCAGTTCCTCCAAATCTGGATGGATCAAATGTTTCCGGATCTGGAAAGTAGTTCAGATTCATGTATGCTTGTATGAACTGGCCTTTCCTTTGTCTTTTGGACTCTAATGCTAGTTCCCCTATTCAAGTATGTCTTTGTTGTCCTAGGAGCCGATGACAATGGGGAGGGTAAGTAGTAGTAGTTGTGGTAGTATATGCATACTCATATTAACCATAAGTTTCGTGTTTGCATAATATCAACATCACTTTCTCTAGGTGGTACTTTTGCACTATATTCCTTAATATGCCGACATGCCAACGTTGGCCTTCTTCCCAACCGCCAACTTGCTGATCAAGCATTGTCAACCTATGTTATGGAGCAACCTACTGAGAGGAAAAGTAGCTTGAGAGTAAGAGTGTTTCTTGAGAGGCACAAGTCCTTGCACACTGCTTTGCTTATCTTGGTTCTACTTGGTACTTGTATGGTAATTTGGGATGGACTTCTTACTCCAACCATATCAGGCAAGTTCTTTGTTTTCCTTAACCGTGCCTGGTTATCATTTCTGTCATTATTTGCTGACATGCATCCAATTTTGCCTTCAGTTTTCTCTGCAGTTTCTGGGCTTGAGTTATAAATGGAACACCACCAGTGTAAGTTTTTCTGAATAAGTTATAGACTAATCTTAATTATGTTTCATTTGTTCCTCAAGCTGCCCATTCTGATCTTATGACTTAGCTGTCTCAAATAATATATATAACCAAAAAGTTGTTACACACATTTGCATTGAATCAATGTGTTCCAAACCCATTGCCACACTTTACTAAGTAATGTGTGATAAATAAGGGAACAACTGCGGCCATCACATGTAAGTTCAATTCTTTTCTTCAATCAGCCTTTTTGTCTTCAATTTCTGACTCTAATAATCGTCGTTATGATAATTACCAGTTCTTTGGTTGCTGCTACTGATTCTGATAATTGCCATTGTGATAATTATCAATTCTTTGACTATAGTCAAATTCAGCCATGAAACTTTTGATGTCAAGAAACGTAGATAGATCCATCAAGGGATGCACGTACTGGTGTAGCAGCTGGAACTAATTAAGTAATACGTAATAAAATCTATCAATATATGTCACTGTATTTGATAGTAGTTTTTCTTTGTAAACTCTTAGTTGCTTTGTTTCCGCTATTTAAAGCCCTACCACTGCTCTAAGATCATCTAATGTTCTTTTTTAATCAAAGAGTAGACATATATCACATTGCTTTTCTTTTCCATTTTTTTACATCTATATAGTTCTTAAGTATTAGGCTGATTTTATTCTATTTTATTCAACTGATACATGACATATTGTACGCAATCAATATCTACCTGAATATGATGTAGTGCGAGATGCTGTAATGGAGAATGAGAATATTTATTTGAGTCTGAATCGATTTGAAAAGAAGGTGAGCTTCTATAAAATTTCTTTTCTCCCGTGCCTTGTGATTTACCATTAAAATTTCCTCACATTCAGTCTATTACAAACAGCATTAAAATTTTTTTATTGTGATTTCGTAGAGTCCCTATTATGGCTGTTATGAAGGCTATGGGAAATGAGAGTGACCAAGAGGTTGTGAAGATGATTGGTAGGGATCCTAGATATGGTCCATTACTTTTGCCATCACTATTATGGCTGTTATGAAGGCTATGGGAAATGAGAGTGACCAAGAGGTTGTGAAGATGCTTGGTACGGATCCTAGATATTGTCCATTACTTTTTCCATCAATTGAGGTAAATTTGTATTTTGTCATAATCTTCACAAGCATATAAATATGACTGGAAATAAAGTAAGAGAACACTTATGATAGTATTGGTTTCTGCTGAAAAAGCTCTAATAGAATCGTTTTACATATGTATTAAATCTGTTAAATGTCTCTGAATAGCTACTGTGGTCTATTGCCCTATCTTTTTTGTTATTATCAGCATGTCTATTGTAACTTGCGGTATTTATTGTGCTTTCAAGATGCACGTGACTATTAAATGCTTCAGTATTTGTAAAAATTAAGCAGCATGTGAACATATATATAGGTTTCTGATTGCTCCGTATTGATTGCTTTCTATTATAGAGTTGACCAATATTGACTTTTTCTGCAGTGTTATCCCACAGACCAACACCAAGATTAAAGTCTTCTACTGGACAAGCAAGAAAAAAGACCGAAGCAAAGCAGGTTCATGGCGGTCTAAATTCAAGAAAAATGTCAAAATTGGAATCAAAATTGAAAAACTTGATTTTGTAAATCAAACTAGAAAGAATTTCTATTAGTATTTTGAACTAATGTATTGTTTATTCCAAGTTGTATACTAGCAATAGTCTTTTAAATTTTTTTCAATCAAATTTGTGTTATAATTTTATTTTCTATAGTTCATGTTTGTTGACGTGGCTGTACCAGTTTATATAAGTGAAACATGTTGAAATTTATATTAATAAATCAGGTTAAAATATTATACAAAAATGACTAGCAGGTTAAATATTATACAAAAATGACCAGGATTTTTTGAATTTTTTTAAGACTTTAGGCGTCGGTTAATGGTATGCGGCGCTATTGTGTTTCACTTAATGCGTCAGCATTTGAGAAAACCGACGCTAAAGGGATCAGCCAATAGCGTCGGCATTCCAGATAATCGAAGCTAATGTCAGTACCAATAGCGTCGGTTATTGTACATTCTGCGTAGGTTGTTTAACCGACGCCTGAGAGGTTTTAGCGACGCTATTTTGACCGACGCTGTAGGCATATACCTATAGCGTCCCATACATATACTACACCTTTTAACCGACGCTGTAGCTCTTTTTGACCGACGCTATAGGCCCATTCTGTACTAGTGACTATATTATATCAGTTGAAGATTTACTGGCAAGATAGCAAGTTCGTCAGAAGTTACTAAGTATTTAGAGGTGGAATAATTAATAACCTCAACCTCTTCACCGTTAGCTTCACACCAAATGCAAGACTTTACTTATTGACAAACTGATATTAACATGTCAAGCTTTATTTTTACTCTTTATTTTGATTTAGACGGTGGAATAGAAATCGGGTTATCATCTTGATACGTGTGCAGATCAAGTAAAAATTCATACATGAGAATTATCATCTCATTCTAAGAGTTTTCAAACTCCATATGTTCTATTGCTTGCCTCGAGAAAACAAATATTGTGCTTTATTTAGAACAAATATAACGACAATCAACTAAAAGTAAAATTGAAACTTTAAAAGAATACATAATGAAAACGACGATGAAATAAATTTCAACAAATCACAATCAGTATTGACTTTCAAACTAAAACACTCTACATGGAGTTTCTCAAATGGTGTACCCGAGTCTCTATGAACACGATAGAGCTCAGCTTGCAAACGCTTAACTAAGGCTAGCAATAAAAATAATAAATTTATTATAATAGGAACATATTGCCATAAAATAAATAAATTAGATATATAATAAATGGATTAGTAGAACCAAATATCCCATAGATATGAAAATAAAGATATTATCTAAACTTTTGACAATAAATATTAACATGTTTTGTAACATTAAAATCCTTAGAATAAAAACCTATATTTAGATGACCTTTGCAGTGCTTCTGAGTTAGGTGTTCCCACTGAGCGTGTAGATGCTTAAAGAGTAAAGAGAATCAGTTAATGTCTACTTCAACATGAACTTTTCCGGTGTACCGCAGCTGCATAAACATTGCAAACCATCTTATGTGAAAGAAGATGTCTATGAAAGTAAGGAAAGAAATGAGATCATGTCTCATTTCAAGTTTTACATGGAACACATTTTTTTGTTTATTTTAAATTGCAAACCATTTTATAGTCAAATACATGGATCCATAATACAAAAAAAAAAAATCCCAGAAAGGTCGTCGCATTGCAGTGGCTACTGCTAAACATAGAAAGATTTAATGCAATCAAATTTGAAATTAATAGCAAAGGCGACCAGGTGCCAAGGTAAGATTATACTTAAATAATCTCTGAATCATGGTTAGATGACATTTTAGTTTTGAAATAAGATAACACATTACGACACATGATGATTTTTAATTGGCATTTGGAATTTAGCATAAAACAAATGTTTGAGAGACTATAAAGTAATATCTTTCGATCAATTAAATTACACTATAAATTAAAGATAATTAACTGAATTAACATTGAATAAAAAAACAAAAAATCTAGAGTGTTGTTTTCTGTAAAGATGCACAACTTTAACAGTTTGATAACACTAATAAAATAAAAAGATAGAAGGTAGTACATCGAAACCCAAGCTTAGCCAGAACAACAAAACATATCATATCTCCCACTTTGACCATCCTAGCCTTGAAAAATGAAAATGCGAGCTATAATAAATATTGAAAATAAATTTCTTCCATTTATAATATATAATATTAGATTAATCCAATAGTATTAAATTATATTGCAGTAGAACACTTAAAGTTAAAGCACATATATTTGCCTTAATGGTTCAGTGTAGTTGGATAACACAAAATCTAGTTTACATTTGAAGTTACAGTACACATATATTTGTCACAATAGTAAATAATATGTTAAAATATATTATTAGGCTAAAAAAGCACTGGTGATGAATGAACTTCCAAATATAAACATGTAAAACTTATTTAAAAAGGAGACAACGATTACACATATGTACCTTTACATTTTCTTTAATGTCATCAAGTAGAGAAATATTCAATTTCACTTGGTTACAATTTTCGCGATGAGAAAATCATTTCTTATTTAATAGTAAATGATCCCAACTTAAGTCTTTCCCATAATAAACATAGGTCCTCTAAGTTTGCTTGTACATATACTGCAAGAAATATCATTGGAACTACCATTAAGCATGTTAAACCTAATAGAAAATAAAATCAATTTAAGTATAACATAAAGAAGATATGATTTGAACCTGTGAAACATCACAATATTAGATACATGAGTTGTAGGAGCCTGCATATATGGTTAGAGACTGCCACAAAGTTAAAGTTATAAAGGAAGGTAGCAGGGAACCCCGAGCCTCCGCTAAGTTGTGTTCCATCTCCAACCTAGCTAGTAATCTGCTTAATTAATCATGGGTTAATAGAAGTCATGCCAGCAAGTATTCATAACAACTACCTGTTTTAGGTCCTATTGTCAATAAATCCCATGAAGAATATTCAAGTACAATATAGAAAATATGTCAGGATATCACATGTTCTTATAAGATAAACATGATCAACTGCCTATTCACTAGTACAGAAATGACCTTGTACGTCAGTTAAATAGGTCATATACGTCGGTTAAATGGCGACGTATATGGTAGCCAGCCTTTTACGTCGACTAAAAAGATGACGTGTAATGTTGAATATACGTCGGTTGTAAAACCGACGTAAAAGAAAAACAAACCGACATATATAAGTCACATTAACCAACGTATAAAAGCAATAAAGATGTTTTATAACTCTATCAACCGACGTATATTGTTGTACTTTTACGTCGGTTTATTTAAACAACCGACGTATATTAGAATGTTTTATATGTCACCCATGTGAGAACCCACGTATATTGTCCAACAAAATTATAAAAAAAAATTTGTTTTGTTCCCAGTGTACCATACCCATAAGACCGTTGAACAATTTAAAAACCTGCTCTTACAAAATTTTATATAACTAAAAACCTTCGAAAACCAAAATTTCTCACCTTTCAAATTCAATCTTTCAAATTCAATCTGAACACAATCATAAACTAAGTAACATAATTATCATTAAACACTTTAAAAATGCATACATATATACTGTATATAAATTCTACATCTAATGTGTCAACCATGTTAAGAAAATGTGTACAAGTAACGCTGAGATAATGTAGCGAAAAAATTAAAAACTTTGCCCTTTAACACAAGTTTGACGAAAACTACTGCTTTATCAAAAAATCCTCCACCATTTTCTCTGCTAATACTCTTCTGTCGACATCTCTAAAAATAACCACGGGAAAATAAGATGTGATCACCAACTGAAAATAGTAACGAATAAATTAGCAGCAAAAACATGGAAAAATTTCAGTATTTCAATCAAGAAAAGTGAATAAACTAAAGTCCATTATTTTACATGGAATGTTAAAGATATCATGCTTCAAAAAAAAAGTGCCAAATTTATATTTCTCCACATAAGTGTCTCAAACTAGTTTATATCTTAATTAGATATTGCAGCCAAAAGTACTTACATATATCGGAGAAGTTTGAGTCTTACGGGCTCAAGTACAAAAATTCCAGACAAATCCGTGTTACCAAGCGCTCTGTAGAAAGAAAACAACAAGATAGTTAGTACAAATGGTACTATAATATCACTTGTACTGTTTCCCGTAGGTAGTCACTTCATATGTCATTGATTAAGGTAGTATAATACAACTCATGTGGATGGCACTTCCAGTAACAGATCAAAGCATGTTTTTCTAGGTACCACAAATAATGTCTGCTTTCAGCCAATTAATAAACACACTGAAAATTCGAGGATAAAACATAATGCAAATTAGAGGGAGTCATGTATGGATGCTACGAAAACAA
The DNA here is from genome assembly GCA_030848705.1 of Heracleum sosnowskyi. Lineage (NCBI taxonomy): Eukaryota > Viridiplantae > Streptophyta > Magnoliopsida > Apiales > Apiaceae > Heracleum > Heracleum sosnowskyi. The sequence continues at coordinate 49,286,999 of CM061244.1, forward strand.
CGATGCAAGAAGAGTTTTTCAGCAGAGCAATCATTGCATGTACTTAACCTATTAGTTCATTTATTAGGCCCAAATTTGAATATGAATTATAGTGTTCACTTTATTCTTTGTTGGCATTCAGCTACTACAATTTAATGATGGTATGAGGTGTAGAAATACGATTGCGTAGAAACTTTAGTAATAAATTTTATGGCATGCGAAAGAGTTTTGCACCAGGAAAACAAATACACAAACCAGCAAGCTTTTAATTTAAATTGATAATGGACAAAATAATTACACTACCATTTCTATTACAGTAAATCACATAGCATGGTAAAATAGAAAAGAGAGCACTTGATTACACATAGGAGCCTAAGTAAATTAAATAAGTTACATATGTACTGTGTCTTGGTAAAAGACACTTGCTAGCTAAGCAATAAAGACCACCACTGTTTCTCTATTGAGCCAAAAATGCAAGGGGACTCGTCCTCTATTAAAATATAATAAGCAAGATCTTGTCAATTTTCAAAAAGATGGATAAAATAGATCGCATACAGAAGATGCGGACAAAACATCTAAACCACGTCAACAAAATGATTTGATCAACCGTGCAATCCAAATAATACAAGAAAAATACTATGTTGGGAATCTATAAAGTATGAGTAGTCAACATGATGACATATATCAAAAGCTTAGCCTCACCTGGCGCAGGGGGCTGTCTTTAGGAAGATAGCTACCAATTGTTTATCCATAAACTTCACATGTGGATAAGTGATCAATAACACGCTTATTGTTCACAGAACAGTATTTCATTTAAAGGCAAGAAAAATACAGTTCATTCCGGATCTTAGATGGAAAAATAATAAACAAATCAAGATCCGACATATTCCACATATTTAGAATTCAATATTGAAAATTGCCAACAACCAATAAAAAAACAAACTGCATACCACAGGCATCACATCAATGAAGTTACTGTATATCGTATTGAAAGGCATATGTCTAGGCCTATTTGTAAACACCGAGGATTCTACTCAACTTTAATTAAGATGTAATAAGTAAATAATAAAAATCAAATGTCACAGGAATCTCAGAAGGTTATATCTGTCAAAGAATGAAGATTAAAGTCATCTACAGACTTGAAGTGATTCTACATTGAAAGAAGCTCAATTTATTGATCAAGCCTCAGTGAAGTATTCAAGCTCAGTGGATTTATTAAAGTGACGGAGATTTCAAGTGGTGACAGAAAAAGATACTGGTTACAGAGTTCTTGAATGAAAAGGAAGTGAATCACTGCTTAAAGTCAAATAGATAAAGAACAAACATTGTCGTTAGTCACTCATGAACCAGACAGTGCATCGAGTGTCAACGTACTATTGTGTTTGTTATTTATCTAAGTTTTAAGTGATTCTGGAATTAATTGAGAAGGCAACTAATTCTATTTATTCTCTTATAAATAATTAATATTATTAAGTATATTATTTATTAAATTAATTCTGCAAAGAATTAATTTAATACATAATTTATTTAGTTAATTATTTAAATTAGAATATATATGAACTAGGAAGACTTAGGTTTGAACTAGGAAGACTTAGTTTATTGAACTAGGAAGACTCACAAGTGAGTCTTCCCGATTGTCTTCCTAGAGCAAATCTCAGTCTTCCCGAATGTCTTCCTAATACATTTCTTGTCTTCCCGATTGTCTTCCAAGGCATAATTAATTGTTTTTCTGTAAGTCTTCCTAGTGCATTCTCAGTTCTGTGAAATGACTTGCACGTGGGTTGATTATAGAAATGCAATTAGTTTAAATACAAGGCAACAGAAGACTTTATCATTATCAATTCATTACAACAGAAAGAAGAAAAAGACCCAGCAACTCATATTCCATTTTTGTCTTCATTACTTCTTCAAACAGCAAAGCATTAAATTTCTGCCAGAGAATTAAATCTTGATTAGTTCATAACATTTAATTCATAAGAACTGATTCTCTTGTACTGCTTTAGCTTTCTAGCGGATCATAATCCCTAGATTTTATATCGAACTACTTTTTAGTATTCGATCCTTTTTATTACAAAAATAGATAAATTCATGTCGAATTTATTCTAGATTTGTTTTATCAAGTTCTTTGTAATCAGTGATCAAAATTGTAACACCCCTCAAGTTTATTAGAGTTTCTATTTAACTTGAATATTGTTTCAGTTTTTATTCCGCATTAATTTGTTCTAAATTGTTAAATCTTAAAAGGACAAATTTCGATAAAACGGTATAGTTTGTATTCAACCCCCCTTCTACAAACTTATCAGGACCTAACAATTGGCATCCGAGCCTTTTGATTGATATACAAATCAAAGATCCAATTGTTTTGAGATTTTTCTTAAACTCTGATTTTTTATTTTTCCTAAAAATCTCAAAAGATGTCTACTACACAGAAAGTGGGTACAGTCAAAATCCCAATGTTCAGCAAGGAGCATTATCCAATGTGGAAGAAGAAAATGCTTCTATTTCTTAAGGTTGCAAATCCTAAATACATTGATGTGCTGAAGAACGGTCCCAAAGTCCCTATGATTATTGAGGGAGAACTCATTGAGAATAATGTTGTTACTAGGGCTGCTAGAATGTACCCTGAAGATTCCAAGGATTACACTCCTGATGAGAAAGAGGATGTTACCTTGGATTCCTGTCTTCAGTTGATCCTTATTGATTGTCTTGATCCTATCATGCATAATCATGTCCTAAATTGTGATACTGCCAAACACATTTGGGGAACCATAGAGATAATCAATGAGGGGACAGAGGAAGTTAGGGAGAATATGCTGGAAATTCTCACCTCACAATATGAGCATTTCAGATCAAACCCTGGTGAAGGTATCTCTCAGGTTTTTGAGAGATACAACAAATTAATCAATGATCTGAATCTCAATGGGAAGCACTACACCAACAAGGAGATTAACAAGAAGTTCCTTCTTACACTTCCACCTCATTTGGAGCACAAAATATCTGCCATTAGAGAAGCAAGAGATATGAATGAGATTGCTTTGGAGAGATTGTATGGTGTTCTGAAGACCTATGAGCTGGAGCAGATTCAACAAAGGGAGCTGTATAGAACTGGGAAGATTGTTAGTACTTCTACTGCACTGGCTGCTGAAGTCCCACAGAAACTGGAAGTGAAGACTGTTCAACCTTCCAGTTCTAACATGAATGTCATTGATGCTGAATATGGATTAACATCCATTGATCAATCTGGTGGTGACTTCTATTCTTTAGAAGAACTTGATCAGCTGGAGGATGGTGATTTGGCTTTGATAGTCAGGAAGTTTGGGAAGTTCAGATTCAAGAGGAATCCCAATCTTAAGTTCAGGCCCAGATTTCAGAGAGGTGGATCTTCCTCTTCAAGTGGCACAAGGGGTGGCTACAAAACTGGAACTGTGGAAAGGAGCACAATCAGATGCTACAATTGCAATGAGTTGGGTCACTTTGCTACTGAATGCAGAAAGCCAAAGCAAGTGACTAGAAACACATTTGATTCTAGCAAGAAGAACAAGATTGGGAAAGCCTATGTTACTGAGGGAAAGAGTTGGGATGACACTAACAGTGATGAAGAAGCAGGTGAGATTGGGAACCTTGCTTTAGTGGCTAAAGAGGCAAGCACTTCATATGCATACATGTTAGAGGTAAAGTTTACTGATACTGAAATGATTCGTCATCTTGGTGGCACCTTAGATTGTGCACGCACTGAAAATGATAGAATAATTCTTTTAAACACAAATCTTGAAAATGAGATAAAAGAATTAAAACTAGTGCATGTTAATCAGGATGAACTTGTTGAGAAAATAGCTTTTATTGAGAATAGGGTTAAATGTTATATTCAACTGGAAACCATTCTTAAGAAAGAGATTAGTGATCTGAAGACTAAAGCCTTATGCCTATTTCAGCTCTTGTAAGACGGCTAAAGAGATTCTCAATAAACAAGCTATTGGTAATCATGTCAGTATAGGTTATGATTATAATGAGGCCATTGGATTGCTTGGAATTAATTCCCCTTGTAGAGTCAGATCTGAAGGAAGGGGTGTTCCATATGTGCTTAAGGGTATTGAAACACCCTTCTGTAAGGAGTCCGAAGCAGAACCTCTGAATGAAGACTCTATCATCATTGCAGAGGAGATTCTTGAAGAAGATCTTGCTTTGGAAGTTGCTCAGTCCAAAAAGTGTATATCTGATATTCCAGTCAAAGTTGCTACAACTAAAAAGACTAAGTCAGATATCCATAAGTTGGATCAAAACAACTGTAGAAATAACATGCCTGCTGTTAAATTTTCTCATAAAGCATGTGGTGTGATTAATTGCATGTCTTGTGCTTTTAATGTTCTATATGCTTACTTTAATAAAAAGCATGTATCTAAAGATAAGATTGCTCCACGCCAACATGTTAATAATAAGAAGCATGTTAAAGCTAAGACTACTAGTCCTCCTAAGACTAGAGTGGATTCATTTATCCCTAAGCCTACTCAGAAATGTGTTAAGGCTGGCTATAAATGGAAACGCTCTTTTGTGAAAGAGGATGAAGTAGTTGTAGCTAAAAAGGTTGTTTTGCCTGACAAAGGCCAGTTCTTTAAGTATGCCGGACCCAATCAAATTTGGGCTCCGAAGAAGGTCTAATCAATTTGATATTGCAGGGAGTTAAACAGGTAAACCGTGTTATGTGGATTCTTGACAGTGGCTGTTCAAGGCATATGACCGGAGATAGAGCCCTGCTATCAGATTTGGTTGAGAAAGCTGGCCCAGTAGTTACCTTTGGAGATAACAGCAAGGGTATTACGAAAGGATATGGCTGTTTGAAGTTTGGAAATGTTATCATTGAAGATATATCATTTGTGGAAGGTCTGAGATTCAATCTTCTCAGCATCAGTCATTTCTGTGACAGAGGATATGTTGTTTCCTTTGAAAGAGAGAAATGTCAGATCCTTCACAAGAAGAATGGAAAGCCTACTCTTCAAGGAGTAAGGAAAGGTGACTTGTTCATAGCTGATCTGCACTCTGATTCTCAAGATGAAGTTAGATGTTTCTATGCTAAAGCTTCATCAGATGAGAGTTGGCTATGGCACAAGAAGATGTCTCACCTTAACTTCAAAACCATGAACTCTTTAGTCAAGAGGGAATTGGTTAGAGGTTTGCTTTAGATGGAATTTACATAGGAAGGACTGTGTGAGGCATGTCAGAAAGGAAAGTCAAAGAAAGCTTCTCACAAGGGCACTGACACATCATCAATAACTGAACCACTTCAGCTACTGCACATGGATTTGTTTGGTCCAGTTAATGTGATGTCCATGTCAAAGAAACAATATGCACTTGTGATTGTTGATGACTTTTCTAAATATACATGGGTTTTATTCCTACATTCCAAGGATGAGACCCCACACCTGGTGATTGACCATATAAAGTTGATTGAGCTGGATTCTAGATTCCCTGTGAGAGCCATAAGGTCAGATAATGGTACTGAATTCAAGAATGCAATTCTAAATGACTTTTGTGTTGATAAAGGAATAACAAGACAGTATTCTGCCCCTAGAACTCCTCAACAAAATGGAGTAGTGGAAAGAAAGAATCGTACATTGATTGAAGCTGCAAGGACTATGTTAAGTGAGTCTAAACTTCCAATGTACTTTTGGGCTGAAGCAGCTAATACATCTTGTTATACTCAGAATCGAACTTTAATCAACAAGGACTTAATGAAGACTCCGTATGAGATCATGAACAACAAGAAACCAACTGTCAAGTACTTTCATGTATTTGGAGCAAAATGCTTTGTGCTTTTAGATGACAATGTTAAACGTGGCAAGTTTGAGGCCAAGGCACAAGAAGCTATTTTTGTTGGTTATTCCAGAAGATCTTACAGAGTCTACTTGGTTGGTAGTCACACAGTAAAGTAAAGTGTCAATGTTACTTTTGATGACACTAAGCTCCCTAATATCCAAAAAGAAGACAATCTGAAAAGCTGAAGTTTGATGACTTTCCAGACTCAGAATCAGATGATGTAGCCCCACCTGAAGTTATTGCTGGTAATGATAATAACAATGATGATAATGATCATGGTGGTGGTGGTGGAAACACTGGTAGCAATGGAGATACCACCAACACTGGAGAAGAATCATCAAGGCAATCAAGCAACAACTCAGGGGGAGCAAATGAAGGATCATCTAGTCACTCACAACATCAAAGTGAATTTCAAGGCGAATCATCAAGATCAAATCTTCCTAGACAGACTGTATGGAATATAGCTCATCCTTTTGAGCTGATCATTGGTGATCCAGAGGTTGGAGTTAAAACTAGAAGTGCTACTCAGAATGAATGTCATTATTCAGCATTTCTATCTGAAATGGAGCCAAAGAAAACTGAGGAAGCACTGACTGATCCAGATTGGGTGATTTCTATGCAAGATGAACTCAATCAGTTTGAACAACAGCAAGTCTGGAAGCTGGTACCCAGGCCAAAGAACAAGAAAGTAGTTGGTACAAGATGGGTATACAGGAACAAGCTAGATGAGGATGACATTGTTACAAGGAACAAGGCAAGACTGGTTGCACAAGGGTATTCACAAGCTGAAGGCATTGATTATGATGAAACATATGCACCAGTGGCTAGACTTGAGGCCATCAGGATGTTCTTAGCATTTGCTGCTTATTCCAAGTTTAAAGTCTATCAAATGGATGTTAAGAGTGCATTCCTGAATGGTGAGCTTGATGAAGAAGTGTATGTGGAACAGCCCCCTGGCTTTGAAAATCAGGAGCTGCTGGACTTTGTGTACTTTCTCTTCAAGGCTATCTATGGTCTCAAACAAGCCCCAAGAAAATGGTATGACACTCTCTCTGGTTTTCTTTTAGAAAATGGTTTTGTTAGAGGTATCATAGACAAAACTCTTTTTTCAAAGAAACATAAAGGTGATATGATATTAGTCCAAGTCTATGTGGATGACATCATATTTGGGTCTACTAATGATGATCTCTGTAAGAGATTTGCTAAGCTAATGCAGAGTAAGTTTTAAATGAGTATGATGGGTGAGCTGAAGTTCTTTCTTGGATTGCAAGTAAGTCAAAGGTCAAATGGTATATTTATTTGTCAATCCAAGTATCTCAAAGAACTCCTCAAGAAATATCACATGGAGGATTCAGCATCAGCAAGGACTCCATCTTCAACAGCAATCAAACTTGGAGCTTCTGACAATTCTATCAAGGTAGATGTTACAAGCTACAGAGGTATGATTGGCTCCTTACTCTACCTTACTGCAAGTAGACCAGATATTATGTATGCTACATGCTTGTGTGCAAGGTTCCAAGCGGACCCTAGAGATGTACATCTCGTTGCTGTAAAAAGAATCTTGAGATTTCTTAAGGGTACACCTAATCTAGGTATCTGGTACCCTAAAGATTCTGATTTTAATCTTATTGGATATACAGATTCTGACTATGCAGGTAGTGTTGTTGATAGAAAGAGCACCTCCGGCAGTTGTCAATTCCTAGGAGGTAGGTTGATTTCCTGGTATAGCAAGAAACAACAAACAGTTTCCAATTCAACAGCAGAAGCTGAATATATTACTGCTGGAAGCTGTTGTGCTCAGATCCTATGGATAAGGAATCAATTGAAGGACTATGGCTGTGTATTAAACAAAATCCCTATTTTATGTGATAATACAAGTGCCATAGCAATCTCCAACAACCCTGTACAGCACTCGAGAACAAAGCACATTGATATCAGGTATCATTTCATCAGAGAACATGTCATGAATGGAACTGTGGAGTTACATTTTGTACCCACAGAAGAACAAACTGCAGATATATTCACTAAATCTCTTGACGAATCCACATTTACTAAGTTAGTTAGTAAGTTGGGTATGTTGAACAGTCTTAGTGATTGAAAATATCTCTGTCTGTTTGTTCTTATCTAAAAATCATTTTTCTCTTGTGGTTGTTTAGTGATTTTACTGTTTATTCTTATTAATAATTGCATGCTTGTTGATTTAAATGGTTCTGAATATTTTATTTTCTTTAAAAATATTTTTCTCATATTTTTTAAGTGGATAAATGTATTTTTATTGAAAATATATTTATTTAGAATTATTTAGATATTTTTCAGATTGTAAATATTGTTGTTTAAATATTTATGCAAGTTTATATTAATTTTATGCATTTCTATAATATTCTGCATATTTTCCTAGGATTTATGGAATTTTCTGTGAATTTTTCTAGGTTTTTAAGTATTTTTCATGCATTTTTTATTAATTCTGCATTTTTCTGTAAATATTTTAATTAAAATTCTGAATTTTCCTAAGTCTTCCCAGTTTTACACTAGGAAGACTACCGGGAAAACTAAGGATTTTTCATTTTATTTTTCGGTTATTATTATTATTTTTTAAGTCTTTTCCTAAGTCTTCCCAGTTTTTGAACTAGGAAGACTATCGGGAAGACTTAAAATTATTTAGTTTTATTTCTGATTTTTCTTTTATTGAATTTCCAGAAAACTATCTAGTTTTTACTAGGAAGACTACCGGGAAGACTATCCTAAGTCTTACCGATTGTCTTCCCAGTACAATCTTAAAAAATTAAACGGTAAGTATTCTTTCTTTTACAATTTATTCTTATATTTTATATATACATACATTACATACGGACTTCATCTTTCTTACTTAACAGTTTTCTTTAGTTTTTCAAAAACCCCCCTTTCGAGTTTCATCTCCCTTGCAGAAACAATCCTTAATCACTTTCAATCTTGCTCAAGTCTTTACTTAGCAAAACGATTCTGTTCTTTTAAAATCAAACCGTATTGAGTCGAATTGCTGTCGGATTTTTGTTTAAATTCTGATTCGACTTGAGTTTTCTTAAGTTTGTTAAGTGATTCTCTTGAGTTTTAGTGCTTTTGTGTTTCTGTGAAAGAAAAGTTTCAGTTTATTCTTAACTGATTGTGTGTGTTTAACTGTGTGTGTGTTCTTGTGATTCATTTACCCAATTTGATTTGCTTTTCAAAGTTTAAGTTCGAATTTTAGGATCAATATCTAAAATTGATTAATTTTGATAAAATTTAATTTTGTGGATTTTAAGTAATTTTAATTAATTCTAAAAATCCCTAAAATTTTTAATTTTATTTTAAATTAATTAAGATTTCTTGTTTTATTTAAAATGGATCCTAATTTTGAACTTGTGTTAAATAATTATGTTGGTTATTTTGATCCGTTAAAATGCAAGGTGGAACGCTTTAGACCTTGGATTCAATTTTTAAATAGCGAGACTTGTATCAGTCATGCTATTTGTGCCAATGCACCTCTAAAAATTGATCCTTTAAGGTTTTTGTGTTCAAGTGTTGTTATTGCTGGAAATTCAAAATCTTTTTCGTTTAATATTTTAAACCATCAATATACAGTCACTTTTGATTTATTTTGTGATGTTTTACAGTTTCCAAAGGACAGGTTTGATCATTTACCCACTGATGATGAGTTATCACAGTTCTTCGTGAATATTCATTATCAGGGTCCCTTACAAATGTTTAAGATGTCCAAAAGCTTTGTTGTAAGGGAATGGGATCTGTTCTTTGATACTATAGCTAGGGTATTTGGTAACTGCACAAAAACAAACTTTCATTGCATTACCAGTCTTAATCAATATATTGCCTATGCTATAGTATTTGGTCGTAGATTGAACTTCGCTGAGATTCTGTGGAACCTATTGCTCAACAGGCTTGCTCACTCTAGGAGAGATTCTGATAATGGTGTGAAAGTAAAGTGTTGGTACCCTCGCTTTCTAACTCTTATCATTAATCATCTTCTCACTGCTGAGCAGGTAGAACTGTTTCGAGAAGCAAGATTTGAAACCTCTCCAACCACAGACACCAAATTCTACACCAGACTTGATGTCTCATCCAAATTCCTCAATATACCTGTTCTTGTTTCACCATTGATGAGTCAATTCATTAATCTTCCTATCTTTGGTGAACAAGTTCCTGAACCACATCCAGTACCACTACAGGTAGTTATTCCTAACCCTACATCTTCTTCTGGTTCTTTAATTCAAACCCAAGTGGTTGTTAGGGCTGACCCAGAGATTGTAGAACCACAGTCTCTGACCCAAGTCATAGAGCCAAACAGAGAGTCAAACACTCCTGATACACAACCTGAGCTTAATATTCAAACCAGTTCAAGAAGTGTTAGAGAAATAACTGCAATGAGTGTTCCCACAGCTCTGTCTCCACCCTTAAAGAAAAGAAGAACCTATAGGGAGACAACTGTAAGCCCATCTATATCCTCTCAAAAGGATATGGACATTGATATGGCCACTACACAGTCTCTGGAGACGTCCTCTCAACATGATGGATCTATTGAAATTCGCCATAGGGCCATGGCATCTTGTACTGAGTCAAGCACACTCCCATTACTCACAATGGGAGAAGATATCCATATAGATGACACTCAGGACACCATGTCAGGAGAGCACTTTACTTTTGACTTTGAAACAGTGCCTACCATAGTTACGGTAGAAGTGCCTTCACAGGCATCTGAGGGAAAATCTGATTCTTCGCCAACTCAAATAGAATCATTTTCTCCCCTCCCAGAGGGAACATCTCTGGCTCCCCTAAGGGATTTTCCACTCACAGTTTTTACTGGAGAAAGTGGAAGGCAACCTGATGAGTCTGTCCCTGAAGCAATTCAGTATACAATGTCAAATATTTTGACAGACTCATTCAGGGATCGGGAATTGCGAACTCCCATTGCACCACCACTGACCTCTCTTGAAGGGGCTAGGGTGATTTTTAATGCAGGTACATCTACTGAAAATCTTGAAAGACAGTTAGTGGTGAGAGATATGAATCAAACACCGAGTGAAACACAAGCACGTGAGTTGAGTGAAACACCACTGAGAGCAATTGAAGTGAGTGCACACACTGACACAAACACTGCTTTGTTGAAATAGCTAGCTGATCTACAAAGGAAGTTACAAGAAACCCATGCTGAGAATAATCTTCTAAAAGCACAAGTGGTCTCTCAATCTACCACCTCTGTATCAAATCAGCTGAGTATTGTGAAAGATGACCTCGAAGGATTGAAGAATACTCTGCTCCCGAAGCTGAATTCCATCCAACAATCTAAAGTACTAGTGGCTTCGGACATTTCTGAATTAACAACGTCAAATGCTCAGATTTCAGAAAGTGTCAAGGAGATTGCTGCCATTTCTACCAAGGTGGACTTTATTCTGCAAACAGCTGATGAAAATCAAACGTTTAATGAAGAAAGGATTTCAAGGATAGAAGGAGGAATGGAGCATCTGAATGAAGGTATGAAGCACTTGTATAATATGATAAAGGAGTCTCATCAACCTACTGAAGAGCAAAGAACATTCTTTGAGGGAGATGATGGTGATGATGATGAGGATGATGATGCTGATGAAGGAAGAGATATGAGAGAACAAGGAGATATAAGGAGAACATCTGAGGTGAATCCTAGGGCTTTCAAAGCTAAATCTGTAGAGGATTCCTCAACTAAGGGGGAGAAGAAAGGGGGAGAAAGAGAAAGAGAAGCTGGAGGAGCTTCTGGAGTTGGAAAAGATAAAGGGAAAGGGAAACAATCATTGGAGGAGACTGTCTTTGATGATGCCTACTACTACCACGGTGAACAGGATGACTTCCAATTTGACACATCTGGTGATCTGGGGAAGACCATACCTGAAGAAGCTTTTGGTGAGGAGGAGGTTGAAGAGGCGGCCAACTTTGATGATTGGGAAGATGAAGCTGATCTATACACACCTGACCCTTTGTTTCAGAAGGAGTTGAAGAAGCAACAGGCAGAACTAAGGAGAAATGAGGATGAGAATGCCAAGGTCTCCGACATCATTTCTCAGAAGCTGAAAATTCAAAAGGCTGAACATGAAGACAAACAACGTCTTCATAGTATTCATGTCAAAGAAAGGAGATTGGATGTGAGGATGAAGCAAGGAAGCAATTGGGATGAAGCAAGGGAGATGTTTGATATCCCTCAGAGAGGCACAAACAATGATGCTACTTTTCTGAAGCTGCTTGAGAAGATCAGAATTGTTAATCCAGACAACTCATTATATATGAAGGCATTGAAGCAAGATATCTTAAGGATTACGTCTGCATTTGATCAAGTAAGACAAGAACTGTTCATCTATGTCTCAAGTGCTCTTAAAGGGTCATTCACTATTTCTCTTGAATTACTCCAAAGAAGATCTCTCTCTGAATTATGGATTCTGATGAGTAAAGTAAAGAGATCTTCTTGCTTGAACGAGCTTCTGTATGACCGGCTGAGAGATTCTGCTATGAAGGCCAGCCCTCAAGTTGTACATTTTCCTTATGAAGTCAAAATCTACAGAGGTACAACTTTGGAGACTGTAAGGCTGGATCCTGATTCTTTGAAGCTACAGACTGCAATGCAACTGGTGAAGTTGGAGAATCTTCTGAGAACATCTGGGTTTGCTACTGTAGAAAAGTCTGAAGTTGCTGATATGATTTCAAACTACTGCTCGGAGAAAGTTCCAAGGTATGCTCAGATGAAGAACAGATTGAAGAAGATCACCAATCAACCAGTAATGCCAAGTGGTGTGGTTTCTGAAAGTGATCGTGTCCTTGACAAAGATCTTCTAGTCACCTTGGCAGAAGCTGAAGAAGGTGAAATTAGAGACTAAAGGCATGATGTAGTTAGCTCAATTTGTAAATGTTATATGTTTAGAGCTAGGTAAATCAAGATAGGGAAATGTATCATTTGTTCAGGCTAGAGGAACATCTATCTTGTATTTATCTTTATTGTTTGAATCTGGAAATTGTTATATTTAATCCAGAACTTTTTATTATTTGCTTGGCTCTTAAAAGTCTTATCTTTTCTTGTTTTAGTTGAGTTATCCTCTAGAGTATTTGGTTGTTATTGTCTAACAAACAAATAGGGGGAGATTGAAAGGCATATGTCTAGGCCTATTTGTAAACACCGAGGATTCTACTCAACTTTAATTAAGATGTAATAAGTAAATATTAAAAATCAAATGTCACAGGAATCTCAGAAGGTTATATCTGTCAAAGAATGAAGATTAAAGTCATCTACAGACTTGAAGTGATTCTACATTGAAAGAAGCTCGATTTATTGATCAAGCCTCAGTGAAGTATTCAAGCTCAGTGGATTTATTAAAGTGACGGAGATTTCAAGTGGTGACAGAAAAAGATACTGGTTACAGAGTTCTTGAATGAGAAGGAAGTGAATCACTGCTTAAAGTCAAATAGATAAAGAACAAACATTGTCGTTAGTCACTCATGAACCAGACAGTGCATCGAGTGTCAACGTACTATTATGTTTGTTATTTATCTAAGTTTTAAGTGATTCTGGAATTAATTGAGAAGGCAACTAATTCTATTTATTCTCTTATAAATAATTAATATTATTAAGTATATTATTTATTAAATTAATTCTGCAAAGAATTAATTTAATACATAATTTATTTAGTTAATTATTTAAATTAGAATATATATGAACTAGGAAGACTTAGGTTTGAACTAGGAAGACTTAGTTTATTGAACTAGGAAGACTCACAAGTGAGTCTTCCCGATTGTCTTCCTAGAGCAAATCTCAGTCTTCCCGAATGTCTTCCTAATACATTTCTTGTCTTCCCGATTGTCTTCCAAGGCATAATTAATTGTTTTTCTGTAAGTCTTCCTAGTGCATTCTCAGTTCTGTGAAATGACTTGCACGTGGGTTGATTATAGAAATGCAATTAGTTTAAATACAAGGCAACAGAAGACTTTATCATTATCAATTCATTACAACAGAAAGAAGAAAAAGACCCAGCAACTCATATTCCATTTCTGTCTTCATTACTTCTTCAAACAGCAAAGCATTAAATGTCACATGCTTTAAATGCAATCAGAAGGGACATTATTCCCGGGATTGCAAGATAGGCATCGTGTGTCATCGGTGTAAGAAACCAGGTCACGTGATTAAGGACTGCAGAGCACCAGCAACCGTGAACAATATGATTCGGGCAATTGAAGCACCCCCAGTTGTTAACGTCCAGCCATTAGCCAGGACCTACAATATGTCAATGGGAGAAGCAGTGAGAGATTCCGACGTGGTGGCAGGTACACTTCTAGTAAATTCTATTCCTGCACAAGTGTTAATAGATTCGGGAGCGACGAATTCTTTTATTTCTGAGACGTTTGCTCGTAGATTGAATTGCGTAACGAAACCTTTAAGTGGAGTGTTGACTATAGAGATAGCTAATCAGGATCGTATCGCGGTCAGTTCATATTATCCCCGTTGTGAGATAGAGATTTTGGGAAATCGTTTTTATGTTGACTTGTTACCTTTTAAGTTAGGTGAATTTGATGTGATATTAGGGATGGATTGGTTGACTGAGCATGATGCAAGTATTGATTGTAAGAATAAGAGGGTTACTTTGATTACCCTAGAAAAGAAAGAGATAATATTTAGAGGAGAGAAACAAAGAAAGAGGTTCCTGACAATGATTCAGGCTAAGAGGTTATTAAGGCAAGGTTGTGAGGCGTATCTAGCTTATGTGATAGATATAGATAAGGAAGTTTCTAAGTTAGAAGATATTCCAGTCGTAAATGAGTTTCCAGATGTTTTTCCGGAAGAATTACCAGGTTTACCTCCAGATAGAGAGATTGAATTTGCGATAGACTTAGTACCAGGCGCGGAGCCAGTATCGAAGGCCCCTTACAGAATGGCACCAGTGGAGATGAAGGAATTGGCTGATCAACTGCAAGATTTGCTAGAAAAAGGAATTATTAGACCCAGCGTTTCACCGTGGGGAGCACCAGTACTGTTTGTCAAGAAAAAGGATGGAAGCATGAGATTGTGTATAGACTATCGGGAGTTGAACAGGCTGACCATTAAGAACAAGTATCCGTTACCTCGAATAGATGATCTGTTTGACCAGCTGAAGGGAGCGGTACATTTTTCAAAGATCGACCTACGGTCAGGATATCACCAATTGAAGATTAGACCAGACGACATACCGAAGACAGCCTTTCGAACAAGGTATGGGCACTATGAATTTTTAGTAATGGCGTTTGGACTAACGAATGCACCCGCAGCTTTCATGGATCTAATGAACAGGATTTTCAAGAGATATTTGGACAAGTTTGTAGTAGTATTCATCGACGACATCTTGATATACGCGAGGACAGAAGAAGAGCATGCAGACCAGTTGCGAATTGTGTTAGAAACGTTGAGACAAGAAGGACTATACGCGAAGTTTTCCAAGTGTGAATTCTGGTTGAAAGAAGTTCATTTCTTAGGACACGTGGTGAGCAGCGAAGGCATCAAAGTGGACCCAGCAAAGATAGAGGCAGTGAAAGATTGGGAGAGACCAAGGACACCGACTGAAGTCAGAAGTTTCTTGGGATTAGCCGGATACTACCGGAGATTTGTGCAAGATTTTGCGAAGATAGCTACTCCAATGACCAAGCTGACAAGGAAAAGCGAGCGATTCATATGGAACGAAAAGTGCGAAGAAGGCTTCCAAGAGTTAAAGAAAAGACTAACTACGGCACCGGTATTGATGTTACCAGACGATCAAGGTCATTTCGTAATCTATAGTGATGCGTCGTATAAAGGATTAGGATGCGTACTTATGCAACATGACAAGGTGATTGCTTATGCGTCAAGACAGTTGAGACCCCACGAACAGAAGTACCCTACACACGATTTGGAGTTAGCAGCTATTGTGTTTGCTTTGAAGATATGGAGACACTACTTGTATGGAGAAAGATGTGAAATTTACACCGATCACAAAAGTTTGAAGTATATCTTTACTCAGAAAGAGCTGAACATGAGGCAACGAAGATGGTTAGAACTAATCAAGGACTACGACGTTTCTATTAACTATCATCCCGGCAAGGCAAATGTGGTAGCAGATGCATTGAGCAGAAAAGAGAGATTAAACACACTAATGATGACCAAAGAGTTATACAAGGAATTTGAGAAGTTAGAAATCGAAGTAATTAATCCGAAGAATGCGACGGAAATGATTTATACCATGACGTTTCAACCTGAATTGTTGGAGAAGATACGAAAATGCCAAGAGCAAGTTATGAACGACGATGTGAGTAAAATGACAGGTGAGGAAATATGTAGCCAACCGGACGACAAAGGGATCTTGAGATTTGCTTCTCGGATATGGATACCTAACGTAACGGAACTGAAAAGTGAGATTCTGCACGAAGCACATAACTCGAAGTATTCAATTCATCCAGGGAGTACGAAGATGTATCGAGATCTTAAGACGAACTTTTGGTGGCCAGATATGAAGAGAGAGATTGCGGAATGGGTAAGTAAATGCTTTACGTGTCAAAGAGTTAAGGCGGAACATCAGAGACCAAGTGGATTACTTCAACCATTGGAGATTCCCGAATGGAAGTGGGAACACATTGCGATGGACTTTGTAGTAGGATTGCCTAGAACAAAAGCTAACCATGATGCCATCTGGGTTGTCGTGGATCGATTGACGAAATCTGCGCATTTTCTTCCGATTAACGAGAGATTCTCGCTGGATAAGTTAGTTCATATTTACATAAAAGAAATCGTAGTACGACATGGAGTTCCAGTATCGATAGTGTCTGATAGAGACCCTCGATTCAATTCAAGATTTTGGAGGAGTTTTCAAGAGTGTTTGGGCACCGAGTTGAGAATGAGTACGGCTTATCATCCGCAGACGGACGGTCAAAGCGAAAGGACAATTCAGACTATTGAAGATATGCTTAGGACATGTGCACTTGATTTTGAAGGCAGTTGGGACGATCATCTACCCTTGGTGGAATTTTCATATAATAATAGTTTTCACGCGAGCATCGGAATGCCACCTTACGAAGCTTTGTATGGACGAAAGTGTCGATCTCCAGTATATTGGGAAGAAGTTGGTGAACGGAAAATGATAGGACCAGAACTAGTACAACGAACAAAAGAAGTGATTCAATTGATTCAGAGAAGATTGATAACAGCTCAAGACCGACAGAAAAGGTATGCGGATCTAGCCAGAAAGGATGTGGGATTCGAGGAAGGAGAGCAAGTGTTACTAAAAGTTTCCCCATGGAAAGGATTAGTTAGATTTGGAAAGAAAGGGAAGTTGAGTCCGAGATATGTTGGGCCGTTTGAGATTTTGAAGAAGGTAGGCGAGGTAGCTTACGAGTTGGCATTGCCACCGCATATGCAGCACGTTCATAATGTATTTCATGTATCTATGCTTAAGAAGTATCGACCAGATTCGAATCATGTAATAGAGTATGAACCAATAGAGGTCCAGGCAGATTTATCATATGTAGAACGACCAATTCAGATAGTGGATCGTAAGGAGAAAGTACTAAGGAATAAGACAGTAGCGTTAGTGAGAGTTTTGTGGAGGAATCCTAAAGTAGAAGAGTCTACCTGGGAGTTAGAGAGTGAGATGTTAGAGAAGTATCCCCAGTTGTTTCCTTGATCTGATTCTGAGGACAGAATCCTATTAAGGGGGGAAGGATGTAATATCCGTGAATTTTATTATTTGATTAAATGATATATTTAATCTAAAATATTTATGTTGGAATATTGGAATATTATTATATGATATTTAGTGTGTGATTATGTGCTAAATGGTGAGTCGGAAGCCCCTTTCAAAAATTTCGTCATTTGGAATTTTCTTCAAATTTGAGCCGTTTTGATAATTCAAGAGCCCCGTTGAAATTTCGTACATTCATTTTTAATTCTTCGTCTTTCGTATTCGAATCGTTATCGAAAGGGTTATGGGATTCTATTTAACCCTACCTATTTGATTCTGCAAATTAATTTCAATTTTTGATCCGAAAAAGGAAAAATCGTTCCGAACCCTAATTGCTTAAGGGGACGGATTTATCGTTCTATATCAATATTGAAGTTGTTATAGCCCTAGTATTCTTGAGCATTAGTTATATAATGATATATATCAATTTGGATAATCATCAACCTTTTTAACCCCTTATTTTTAGTAAAACGTGTTTTTGACCTAATTAGGGTTTTTAAACGATCTAACGAATCAATATCGATCCAAAAATGTTATTTGGGGTATTATTTTTCCAGAAATATAAAAAGACCAATCAGACTTCATAACCCTAGCAATTCTTCAGAAATTACTCAAAAATATTCGAAATTCCCAAAAATTATTTTGTGTTCTTGATCTTCAATCAATTCGTTCTAAGGGTTATTGAAGTCCAAATTTGAAGTTCTTATACTCAAATCGAAGCCCCAAAAATCTAGTTTCAGAATCTTCCAACCTCATCATCATCTGGTAAGTATTCGATTTTATATTGATTTTACAAGTTTCGAATTAAAATTAGGGTTCTTAATTAATTTGGGGATTTTCATTCTGTTGATTCTCCGTTCAATTGGTTGCTTCTAACATGTTCCTAGGGTTCTAATTAGCAAGAATCCATGCTTTAATTTCATGTTTAAGTTCAATTTAGTCGGGTTTGATTTTCGGGTTTTGACCCGATTTCTTCTTTCGATTCGTACGTTCTTGATATTGATCTGACATTGTTTTTGATAAAGGGCTTTGATTGTATGAGTTATAAGCTTTATTTTGGTATATTAATCTTTGAGTTTCATGTAGGATTTAAGTAGATCGGGTTTCCGGCCGAGGTCGTCGCCGGCGAGTTCTTTGAATGAATTCTGGGCACGATTCCGGCATGGGACAGATGTGTGTGTATGTGGGTTGTGTTTGTCTTGCAAAAGCGAACAAAAGCCCTATGGTTTGGTTTTGTTTTGATCGGAAACGGTGAAGTCCGGCCACCGGACGCCGGCCGGATTCTGGAAAACCCAGATTCCGGCGGGTTGTTCTTGGTGACCCGGATTCGTTCTTCCCGACCCGTTTACCCGATTTTTCGACCCGGTTTCAATCTTCAAAACCCTAATTCATTTTCAGAAAACTGTTTTTGAATTTTATTTTTAAATTTAATTCGAAAATAGTTTAAAAACTTTAAAAATTCATATTTTTATTTTAAAAATATATTTTAATATCAGAAAAATTCTGATAAATTATATTTATTATTTTAAATCCGAAAATTGATTAAACTTAATTATTTTAATTATTTTTAATTAATAATTAATTTATTAATTAATTGGTTAATTCTTTTAATCAATTAATTCTTAAAAATTAATTATTAATTAGATTTAATTAATTAAAAATTCAGTTTAATTATTTTCAAGCCTATTTATTTATTTAAAAATAGTTTGAGCATTTAAAGAGTGTCAATTAATTTTATTAATTGATTTATTTTCATTTAAATGTTTATATTGGATTTAAAAATCCGATTTTTGATTTAAAAATTAGTAATGACTTATTAAAAATTCAAATGAGTTTCAGACGATGTTTTAAAAATATTTATAAGTGCAATATGGTTCATATTAATTGTGTGTTGTGTTTTATAGTCTGTATATGCCCGTGCTAGGGCAAATATCTGAGTTTTAAATATCGTAAATTATACCGGACGTCCGATACGTACCCGGTTACTTGTTTAAATGTGATTATTGATTGAATAAGTGTCGAGAGTAGAACGAGAATAGTTAGACTTATTGTAATGAGTTGTTTAATTATAGAATCGAGTTCCCGGAGCAAGGGAAAGGGGAAAGTAGAGTGAGCAGAGTCGATCCGACAGCAGCTTAGACCAGGCAAGTATCTGTGCCTTTACTTGTGATAAAAATTATTATTGTCTTGATTACTTGAATACCGTTATCCCCAGAACAATTCAAATTATCCATCTTTTAACCGCATTTGGACAACTGATTCCATTTCCTTAGAAATTCTTGATTCTTTGATTTGATCTGCATCGGAAACCCTTATTTCCAATTTACTTGATTATTGTTTACCACCTATTGTTGCTATTTATCATCCTTTGATTATCATTGACAACCTTTGATTATTTGACTTCCATCTTGACTACCAATTACGGTTATTGATTAACGATTACCAATATTGATTACCTTATTGAATGAGTACACTGTACCATTGAAACTACTCCATGATCCTTTCTCGATCTTCGTTGATACTGAACAGTTGAAGCTCTTTTGCAATTACTATACATTCAGTTTATCTTATTGAGCATGTTATTGTTTATACCCTATTATAGAATTGGCATGTGTTTTTAAAAATGGACCAGTAATTGGTCGGAATAACTTAAGGCCCAGATTGGCCTGGGATCCAGTAGAGGACTATGACATGAGCTAGTCCGGGGTTGATGCGTGGCTGGCCAGCAGCACAACCTTTGATTTGAATAAAATGTATACGCCAAATTCTAATCCTTTACTTCAATCATTATTGATACAAAGCATGTGTTAGCTAAATATTGTTGATTCTGATATCTTAAATTCATATCCTTACAACTGTGATAGAAATGATTCGTTGATGTTTGCTGAGCAATTTTGGCTCACTCTTGCTTGTTGTTTTCTAACCCTATTCCAGTGAAGCGAGAGTATGAGTTGGCATAGCGTGACCGATAGTTCACCAGCAGTCAGGAGAGCCCCTCGAGTCACTGTTATTGGCAGGGTAGTTGTTGTTTTGCTTTTCTAGATTTAATGTCTAGATTTGAACTTTAGTTGTGATGTAATAACTCTGATAAAACTGGTTTGTAATAATAAAATATTGTAGTAGCTTGTGTTCATTGCCATAATCTGGATGCGGTCTTGGTCAAGGGGTAATTGTGTCTTTATATATATTATGCATGTGTTAAATAGTATTCCGTTGGTCGGATGACTCCTCAAATCTGTACCCCGGGTTTGGAGGGCGTCACAATTAGTCTACAGAGTACAGAGTATAGAGTACAACACGTTTAGATGAAAGACTATTTTTAAATTTTTATTCTAAAGCTTCTAAACGTCGGCTCATCGAAAAAACCGTCATATAAAAAATAATTTTATACGCCGGTTTTCAAAAAACTGATGTAAAAGGTTATTTTATACGTCGGATATCGTCAAGCCGACGTATATGTTTAGCATTTATGTCGGGTGTATTTTCAAACCGACGTAAAAAATACTTAAAAAAGATAATATACGTCGCTTTTTCAACAAACCGACGTATATTAGTAGTATATATGTCGGTTTTTTATATGTCCGACGTAAAAGAGCCGACGTAAAAAATTATTTTTGTACTAGTGATTAGTGTCCCTAATCGCACACCTCAACCAGCATGATCATGACAAAATTCTACAACTTAATAAATAATTAGAATATTAGCAAATAGGATGAAAATTGTACAAATATAGCCACGATCAGAAACTATAGAAGAGAGGACATAATAGTATGACTTACATCCGTGTTTACATATCATAACAAAAAGTTACCTTGTCTAAAACACCCTCTGAACCTGAACATGTAGTGTGAGATTTCAAATTCATGCCTGTAGAGGCATACCACCATCCGAATTCATGCTTGTTATTGCAACTCTAGGAAACATACAACAAAAATCATGTATGAAACCGTAACAGAAGGATAACACTAAGAGTTACCAAGCGAAGGTACATTGTAAATCGTTGTTGACATAAAAAAAAGGTAAATTGTGAATACACCATACTATTTGTCTAAATAGTCAACAAATTGTCATATCTTAAGTATAAAAAAGTGCATCCGAATGTAGAAATTATCATAAATCATAACATGATATCAATATATTTATCTAATTACTTACCTCAAGTTCATTTCTACAATTGCGATACAATTACCCAAACTCGAATCTTCCATTGCAATACATGTTGACATACAAAATTTTTTGTTCAAGCATTATAACGAACACTTAGTGCCCTGTTTTATTAACACTCCACAAAATCATGTCAAACACATATTATGAATCCATATATAAAAAATCTAGAAATTTACTAATACGTACTATCCGACAACATCTATGGAATTTACTTCGCCGAAATTAAAACTCTAGCTTCTTTATATACATTAAAAACTTTATATACAACTTACAATTTTTGTTTGAATCAGGATGAATTTTGTATAATTGGGAGAACATCATGGTTCTCTTTTCCTCAAATCCAGTTTTTTGCACACAAAAAGGTAATCAAAATATTAATTGTTGTGATGAAAGATAGAACACAATATATGAAATAGAGAGGAGAGATGTGAATATTTTGAAATTCAAAATTGAAGCACAATGACCTTGTGATAAAAGCCATTAACACAATTGTCTATCATCTTAAATTCAAATTTGAAAACACGTTCTGTTTGGCATAATTAGTGGGATTAATTTCTCTGAATATAAATCTCCAATAGTTGTCAACCTCTACTACATCATCTCATATATTAATTTTCTCTCCCCTCTCTCATCCATGTCACTATTGACAACTTTTGTTAAAATTGACAACTTTTGTTAAAAATCTACTCCAATAGTTTACAACTTTAAAAATTACCAATGCGGTCCCATACATAAATGATAATAATATGAAAGATACAAAAATGGATAGAGATAAATACACTTTTGAGAAAATGTATGTGGTTTTACTACATGAGGAAGTTGCCAACTTTTGGCAATTTTGGTTGACAACTTGTTGGCAACCATGCAACTTCAATAGGCGGGCAACCAAGATTGCCATGCCACATAGGAGTTGGCAACATCTTGACAACCTCTATTGAAGATGCTCTTATGTACAAACATATAATCGTAGATGAAGTTTACCCATACCCGATGGATAATCCATTACCTGACCTGTTAACCCATTTTTAGATTGGAAATTTCAGAAAAACCCTTATTTATAAAAGGTAATAAAAAAAAGAAAGGGTATTGAGTTAAAATCAAGATCTGCTTCAGTAACATTAATCTATCTATTATATATATAATACAACAACAAGGGGTTTGATTAAGCAATTTAAATCCAATTGACCCTTTTACCCTTCCTTATACTATACCTTTTTAGGGTTATTTTGGTCTTTTAACATCTATAAATTTATTACATATTATTAAATGCTACAAAATTAATATGCATACTTATACATATATATTTATTACATATTAATAAATGCTACAAATTAATATGCATATTTATACATACATACATACATACAACATTTACGTGTATATATATATATATATATATATATATATATATATATATATATATATATATATATATATATATATATATAGGGGAAAGATCCAGAGAGAACCTATCTTTTTGAGAGAACCGAGAGAACTAACCAATCACCCTTGATTTACCACACAATCCAACGACTGATATGTTTTAAAAAAATTCTATTATACTTTTATTAGTATTTGAAGATTCTTTTAAGTGTTTTAATAATTATATTAAAATTAGGATTCTCTTAAGTATTCTATAAAGTGTTTTATAATATATTTCAACATAAATTTATTTATAATAAATTTAATTGATAATTAAGATTATTTTAAGTGTTTTATTAAAATTCATTAATTATATTATAGTATATCAACGGTCTTAGAAGGGGTCTCTCGGTTCTCTTGATATAATGGTTCTCTCTAGAACCTTACTCATACAGTCCTGCAGACATACGTATGTATACATACATATAAATACTTATATATTTATGTAAATTTATGATAATATATGATCATATAAGATTACATATCATATATCTCATACTATTATAATATCATTTAGATTTATTATAAATTTTTATGAATTAAATATTGTTAAAAATATTATTTGAGAAAATTTATAAATTAAAGCGTGTCTGTGCATTGTAATTATTTATCTCTATTAAATCAAACTATACATAATTTCTGACATGACTTAAGTATTATATTTGTTACGACACAAATACGTCCAATCAATACAAGCTAACAAAAAAAGAACTTTCATGTATATAAGTGTAATACAAGCTTGTACTAATTTTAATGTCGTATAACTCATCAATTGCTACTCTAATACGCGCGGACATACAAAATTTTTCCAAACAAATAATATTTTCCAAACAAATAATGAGTTTAATCATATTTAAAGTATGTCCGTGCATTGAACGGGCTAAAGAGATAGTTTATTATAATAGATAGATAGATAGATAGATAGATATGTTAACAATATTAATTCACCCAACTCCAATTCTGAAAAACAGTCCAAATATTTGAGATACAAGGCCCAAAATATATCCAACACATTATTCCTATATCTATATGCATAGGCTCTAGACCAACTGACCAACCCATAACTTCCTTTCTTCTCTCCCCATTTATACATACACAGTACATGTGTGTATATCTGATGAATGTAAATCTGTATATGAGTCAACAAACAAGCCTTTCTCTTATTATTATGAATTGGAGTTAATACAATAATACATTCTTAGGAGGTTCCCTCCTTTCTCTATTTTTCCAACCCCTTCTAAAGTGGGGGATTGGGGGTATTTATAGGAATAGTCTAACTGGGCCTATTACAAAGTGGGCCTATGTACAAACTAATATTTAGGCCTTGCTTGAGAAGTGGGCTGTGGCCCAACATTTGTCCCCCCCTTAGCTGAAGGCTATATCTTTTAGATTAGCTGGGCCCTGAAATACAAGTTAGAATGGAATAGGAAAGGAAATTAATAGTAAACGAAAAGAAAAGGAACGAAGAAGAAAAAAAAATACGGGAATGAAATATATTTGATTGTTTTCCTGTGTTTTTCTCTTTTTTTTTTTTTTTTTTTTTTTTTTTTTATTATTATTTTATTTTTGCCACCTGTACGGAACCCGGAGTTTGGTTGTGGCGCTTCGACTTCCTTTGCCTTGGGTAGCGTTTCCTTTCTTTGCAGTGGTTGGAGAGGCTGTTTTGTTCATCGTCATCCCTTCTCTCTCACAGGTACACCTCCTTTTTCTCTCGTTTTTCATACTTTAGTACTCTCTCTTCCTCACTCTTTTTGTTTGAATTGTCCTCCTTTCCGTCATCACTAGTATTTACGTCATGTCTGCTCCATCCAATTCGTCTGAGGCCACCGTTAGTCAAGATCCTCACATAAACTTATCGATGGATCAAACTCTCGACCCCCTTTTTGATTTGAATCACTTAGATCTTCCTGATGTCGAAACTGGCTCAGGGTTTAGTTTTTCTGAGGACGAGGGGAGGGAAGAGACTCACGAGTCGCCTCCTTTGAGTCCCGGTACCGTAACTGAGCGCGAGAGGCTAGTTACGGAGGCCCTCGCCTCTGGTCATCTAGAATTTAATGATAACGCTAGTCTTAATATGTCTAGTATCTACTCAAATCCCTCGCTGCGAGTGGATATAGATAAGAATTGGGTCGACCTGTCTGTGGGGGGTTATCGCTGCGAGATCCCTAACTCCGACGACCGGATATGGGTTATGCCTGAATATGGGATGCATGGCATACCCTTAATCCATTTCGATTATGGGTTGCGTCTTCCTTTGCATCCCTTTTTCTTGTGTATGTTCGAGGCTATTGGGTGTGGGGTGGCCCAAATGACTCCAAATGCCATCGCGCAGATAAGCGGCTTCATAGCTCGCTGTGCCGAGGTCGATAGGTTACCGTCCTTGAATTTGTTCTTTTCTATTTACAGTATTCATTATACCCGTGGTCAGATTTACTTTTATAAGAGGGCTGGGGTTCGTCTTGTTAATGTGAAGTCCTCGAACCATGGGTGGCATGGTCGATGGTTGTACTGGTATGGGAAGGATCTGGAGTTCGTGCCGTCTTGCCGAGCTGTGCCTAAGGAGACCATTGACCTTTTAAATGGTCTTAGCAAATACGATGCCGTCTTTCTGAGGACTTTCTTAGGGTCCTGATCGCCCTATGACTGGTCGCAGTTAAAGAACGAGCCGTTTTTAGGGGGTCACAACCGTAAGGCACTTTAGTTGTGAGTTATCTTCTATTATCTTTGTCTTCTAGGCTTAGTACTAACCTTATTCTCTTTGTGCCATTGTGTTTCAGTTTCAGGTCAGTCTCTGAGGCAAGTGTTGGACGGAGGTTTAAAGGAAGAAATGAATAAGGCATTGGAGTTACTTGCTAAGAGGCCTCGTTCTCAAACGTCACGGGGTAACCAGGAGTCGAATCATGGTGGAGGTGGCTCTGGAACAGATGTTAGTCGAGCCCGGCCTTTAGGGTCTGTGCCGATCGTGGACATCGACGAGGATGCCGGCATAGATCAGGGCCCGAGTACTGAACTGGTGCCCCGCGACCGCAAGAGGGCGCGCGTCGAGGTGGGAAACGATGTTGGTGAGAAGGTCACTGTTAGGCGAGGTCAGGAGTCGTTGAAACCTGGGGTCGCAAAGTCGATAACGTTTACCGGACTGCGAGGTGGTGAACGTTCTGCCATTTTGCAACCCGAGGCCGCCGTGGAACCAGCTCGCTTTGAGATTCAGCCTTTCGAACGGTGGACGGCGGGCCCGCACGTGCCACTACGGGTATGTTTTGTTCGAGTTTTATTGTATTATCTTGTTATTCCGTCGTATTGTTATGTTGATCATATCCCACATTTAGCAGGTTTTTGAAGCTTTCAACTTGCCTCAGGATTTTAGTTCCTACGTGGACCGCACCCGGACTGATGTCGCTGATCGGTGCTTGACGCGCGCTGGGCGGGTATTTTTGTTTTCCTTGCAATTTTAGTTCGTTTAGTTATTACTTTGTTGTGGTATCGTGACTATCGTACTCCCTCCCCTTTATTTTAGTTCATTGCCGACATGAAGCACATCGTCCAAGAGTATCGGGCTGATGAGGACGGTCAATGGCGATCTGAGTCCTTGCGTGAGATGGCCGTGATAAAAGAACAGCGAGCTGCAGCAGAGAAGCGGGCTTCTGACGCTGAGGCACGTGTGAAGGAGCTGTCCACTGAGTTGGACAAGTTAAAGATGGACCATGGCGAGGCTATCCGGTCGATTGGAAAGCTTACCGAAGAGTTGGAAGGAGGGAAGAAACTCCTTGAAGCGAAACAGAAAGAGAGGGATGATGTGAGTCTCGACCTTGACCACTGCCGAGGTGAGCGGGACGCCCTTACAAAAGAGGTCGGTCTTTTGAAAGCCGAGGTGGAGAAGGGTGTGGAGGAGATTGCTAATGGTCTTGAAGCTGGGTACGAGCGTTGCTATTCCCGGGCCGTCGCAGCCGGGATAGATATGGCAGGTCATTCTTTTGACGATTTCTGTGCTGACCTAGCTCGGCCAGCGGGGGAGGTGGAGCCTGAGGAAGTGCCCAAGTGAAGGTGGGGAATGCCCCATAAAGTTGTATTTCTTACCTTAGTTGTCACGTT